>JARQOD010000004.1:450833843-450960341 GCA_033576555.1 Oophaga sylvatica | reverse complement strand
TGATGCTACCCGGGGGGAGGGGGAATTTATGTAAGTCGGGGTGGGCAAAAGGTTCCAGCCCACTGTGAGTGAGCAGGCAGATCCGCCAGGGAACAGCCGGGACGATTTGTAAATTTAGAGCAGCCCGCCCTGGTACTGCGGCCAGTATTTTTAAAATAAAATTTTCTCTAAAATGCCGCCCAGGTTTTCAGGGGCAAACATAAAATGGCTATGGTCGTGCCCCCAATTTTGAAACACGCTGCCCATTTTTTGGGGGATTCCCTGCCGGGTACCCTTTAACTGTAAAAGTTTTGGGGGAAGAATCAAATGTAAAGAGGCAGGAAGCCATCAAATGCTTACTTCTCACTGCAAAATGCAAATAAATTTATATAATTTATACAATGTGATTTTCTGGATTTTATTTTTGATATTCTATCTCTCAATGTTAAAATTAACCTACAATTATAATTATAGACTGTGTTCATGTCTTTGTCAGTGGGCAAACTAACAAAAGCAGCAAGGGATCAAATAATTATTTCCTTCACTGTATATATTCTGTATGGTGTACAGTATACTTGTGCAGAATATTAACTTCTTTAAAAAAAACTCAATATATCCTATATAAAAAAATAAAATAAATCTGTATTTTATCCCGTTAACGACCCCCAATATGCCTTTTAATGGCGATCATTAAGGGTACTTAAACCACAGCGCCGTTAATTAAAGGCTCTGTGGAAAAAGTATATAGCGCCCCCACAGTCGGATTTTCTCCGGGGTCTCGGCTACCGGGGGTAGCCGAGACCCCAGAGAACATGAATCGGGTCGGTTTTTACTGACCCCGCTGTTGCGATCTCCGTTATTAACCGTATAATGGAGATCGCAACAAAAAAAAATCTGATGAGCCATTTAATTTCTCTCTCCTCTGATGTGATCGGACATCAGAGGAGAGAGAAATAGGGTCCCCGATCCCCCCTTTGTGGCCCCTGTTGGTCTTAGGGCCCTCCTGTGTCCCCCGGTGCCGCCGCCATGCTCCAATGGCGAGAAAATTGTGGGTGCATGCGTAGTGCGCCCGCCACGAGGTGCCGGGGGGGTTGGGCGATTTTTTTCTGGGGTCTCAGCTGTCTGGGGTAGCCGAGACCCCAGAGAACATAATAAGGGTCCCCTGCAGTCCCCACTCTTTTGCGATCACCATATAACGGCGATCGCAAAAGAAAAAACAAAGCCGCAATCCTGCCTGTAATTTCTCTCCCCTCTGATGTTATCACACATCAGAGGGGAGAGAAATAGGGTCCCCGGGACACCCGAACCCCCCGGTTCCTGCAGGTGTTCCCCATGTCCCACTGTCCTCCGGCAGCTCCCCCTGTCCTCCGATCCTCCCAGCCTCTTCATCCTCTTTCATTTTTCCATTAGGGTTAGGGTTATAGTTAGGGTTAGGGTTGGAATTAGGGTTAGGGTTAGGCTGGTTCATACTGCGTTATGGCAGTCCGTTAGAAGGACTGCGTTACACCGTGGTTTAATGCAGTGTAGCGCAGTCCGTTAACGCTGCCATTCACCCCCATTTGAGGGTGCATCGCGACGCATGCCTTAAATCGGCATGCGTTCGCGATGTGCCGTTATTCAGTGACATAGCCTCAGAATCGGCCTGCAGTGTCTGGGCTCCGTCCCCGCTAGCGCATATAACCTAGCCTTAGGGTTAGTGTTATAATTAGGGTTAGGGTTGGAATTAGGGTTAGTGTTACAATTAGGGTTGGAATTAGGGTTGGGATTAGGGTTGGGATTAGGGTTAAGGTTAGGGTTGGGATTAGGGTTAGGGGTGTGATGGGGTTAGGGTTGGAGCTAGAATTGATGGGTTTCCACTATTTAGGCACATCAGGGGGTCTCCAAACACGACATGGCGTTCAAGAAGTCAAATGGCGCTCCCTCCCTTCCGAGCCCTGCCGTGCGACCAAACAGTGGTTTACCCCAACATATGGGGTATCAGCGTACTCAGGACAAATTGCACACCAATTTTGGGTTCTAATTTCTCCTGTTACCCTTGGGAAAATAAAAAATAGCTGGCTAAAAAAATCATTTTTGAGGAAAAAAATGATTTTTTATTTTCACTGCTCTGCGTTTATAAATTTCTGTGAAGCACTTTGGGGTTCAAAGTGCTCACCACACATCTAGCTAAGCTCCTTGGGGTGTCTAGTTTCCAAAATGGTGTCACTTGCGGGGGGTTTCTACTGTTTAGGCACATCAAGGGCTCTGCAAATACAACATGACGCCCGCAGAACATTCCATCAAAATCTGCATTACAAAATGGTGCTCCTTCCCTTCCAAGCTCTCCCATGCGCCCAAACACTGGTTCCACCCCACATATGGGGTATCAGCATACTCAGGAAAAATTGCACAACAACTTTTAGGGTCCAATTTCTCCTGTTACCCTTGGGAAAATAAAAAAATAGCAGGCTAAAGAATCATTTTTGAGGAAAAAAATGATTTTTTATTTTCACGGCTCTACGTTATAAACTTCTGTGAAGCACTTGGGGGTTCAAAGTGCTCACCACACATCTAGATAAGTTCCTTAAGGGGTCTAGTTTCCAAAATGGTGTCATTTGTGAGGGGTTTCCACTGTTTAGGCGGATCACGGGCTCTCCAAATGCGATATGGCGTCCAATCTCAATTCCAGCCAATTTTGGTTTGAAAAAGTCAAATGGCACTCCTTCCCTTCCAAGCCCTGCTGTGTGCCCATACAGTGGTCCCCCCCACATATGGGGTATCAGCGTACTCAGGACAAATTGGACAACAACTTTTGTGGTCTAATTTCTCCTATTACCCTTGGGAAATAAAAAATTGGGGACTAATCGTTCAGGTTTGTGGAAAAAATATTATTTTTTATTTTTAAGTTCCTTAGGGGTCTAGTTTCTATAATGGGGTCACTTGTGGGGGGTTTCCACTGTTTAGACACATCAGGGCCTCTACAAACTCGACATGGCGTCCAGCCAATTCTGTGTTGAAAAAGTCAAACGGCGCTCCTTCCCTTCCAAGCTCTGCCATGCACCCAAAAGTGGTTTACCCCCACATATGGGGTATCAGCATGCTCAGGACAAATTGCACAAAACTTTTTTGGGTCTTGTTACCCTTGGGAAAATAAATATTGGGGTGAAAATATCATTTTTGTGTAAAAAAATATGATTTTTTATTTTCACGGCTCTACGTTATAAACTTCTGTGAAGCTCTCGGAGGTTCAAAGTGCTCACCACACATCTAGATAAGTTCCTTAAGGGGTCTAGTTTCCAAATGCGGTCACTTGGGGGTTTCCACTGTTTAGGCACATCAGGGGCTCTCTAAAACGCGACATGGCGTCCATCCAATTCTGCATTGAAAAAGTCAAACGGCGCTCCTTCGCTTGCAACCTCTGCCGTGCGCCCAAAAAGTGGTTTACCCCCACATAAGGGGTGTCGGCGTATTCAGGAGAATATGCACAACAAATTTTGTGCTTCACTTTTTCTTTTGTGAAAGTAAAAAAAATTTGTTCCGAAGTAAAGTTTTTGCAAAAAAAGTTAATTTTTTTTTCTTACACATTGCTTCAGTGCCTGTGAAGCACGTAAAGGGTTAATAAACTTCTTGAATGTGCTTTTGAGCACCTTGAGGGGTGCAGTTTTTATGCATGGTGTCACTTTTGGGCATTTTCTATCATATAGACCCCTCAAAGTGACTTAAAATGTGATGTGGTCCCTAAAAAAATGGTGTTGTAAAAATGAGAAATCGCTGGTCAACTTTTTACCATTATAACTTTTTTTTCCCAAAATTGTGCTGATGTAAAGTAGACATGTGGGAAATATTATTTATTAAGAAATTTGTGTGACATACAGTACAGACCAAAAGTTTGGACACACCTTCTCATTCAAAGATTTTTCTGTATTTTCAGGACTATGAAAATTGTAGAATCACACTGAAGGCATCAAAAGTATGAATTAACACATGTGGAATTATACATTACACTTTACAAAAAAAGTGTGAAACAACTGAAAATATGTCTTATATTCTAGGTTCTTCAAAGTAGCCACCTTTTGCTTTGATTACTGCTTTGCACGCAGAAAACGTGAACGGATGGACTTTACATGCCTGGTTCCCACCATGAAGCATGGAGGAGGTGGTGTGATGGTGTGGGGGTGCTTTGCTGGTGACACTGTTGGGGATTTATTCAAAATTGAAGCGGTGAGCGGTCCAGCTTACCCCAAACCATCTCGATTGGGTTCAGGTCTGGTGACTGTGGAGACAAGGTCATCTGGCCTAGCACCCCATCACTCTCCTTCTTTGTCAAATAGCCCTTACAGAGTCTGGAGGTGTGTTTGGGGTCATTGTCCTGTTGAAAAATAAATGTTGGTCCAACTAAACGCAAACCGGATGGAATAGCATGCTGCTGCAAGATGCTGTGGTAGCCATGCTGGTTCAGTATGCCTTCAATTTTGAATAAATCCCCAACAGTGTCACCAGCAAAGCACCCCACACTATCACACCACCTCCTCCATGCTTCACGGTGGGTACTAGGCATGTAGAGTCCAGCCGTTCACCTTTTCTGCGTGCAAAGCAGTAATCAAAGCAAAAGGTGGCTACTTTGAAGAACCTAGAATATAAGACATATTTTCAGTTGTTTCACACTTTTTTGTAAAGTGTAATGTATAAATCCACATGTGTTAATTCATAGTTTTGATGCCTTCAGTGTGATTCTACAATTTTCATAGCCATGAAAATACAGAAAAATCATTGAATGAGAAGGTGTGTCCAAACTTTTGGTCTGTACTGTATCTCTCTGATTTAAGGGCATAAAAATTTTAAATTTGAAAATTGCTACATTTTCAAAATTTTCACCATATTTCTGTTTTTTTCATAAATAAAAGCAAGTCATATAAATTTTTTTTTACCACTAACGTGAAGTACAATATGTCACGAAAAAACTGTCTCAGAATCAGCTGGATTCGTTAAAACATTCCAGAGTTATAACCTCATAAAGTGACAGTGGTCAGAATTGTAAAAATCGGCCCGGTCATTAAGCTGCCAATTGGCTCTGTCACTAAGGGGTTAACCTTATAATATAAATGAGACATAAACATTGCCTTTCATAGATGCAGTATATTAATTCACTGATTTCAATTCGATGCCACTTATTCTAGTAATGAAGAAAAATGAAAATAACGTAAGACACCCTCCAGATAAAAAAGTGTGCATAGGCTGTCATTAATCTCAGCCAAGTCCATGCATGCAGGACTATTACTTTTCATTTTTATCAGTCATCTCTTTGATGCTCCACAAATAGAAAACACATTACTATGTAAAATAGTTTATGACCAGAGTGCTAAAGAGAATTGTAAAAAGTTTATGAAAAACTTTCAAGGCTGCAAAATAAAATAATCGACTGAAGCACAGCAAGATATTAAAGGGTTGTCCCGTAGTGATGAGCGAGCATGCTTGTGTCCTGTGGAAAGTGAGGTTTTTACATCTATTTACCTGGTGTTGGTCCTGCATGGCGGCCATTGTTGCTGTGGTTTTGTGCCTGTGGGGTAGTGTGGGCTGGAGTAATGAGAACTAAGCTTCGCAGCATGGGTGCTATGAGGTACCAGGTCGCCCGCCCTGCTGGTGCCTGGCTGAAGCGGCGGTGGTTGGCGCACGGCGCCGAATCTTCAACACTATAAAAAGGGACCCACTGAGAGGTTCACTGTGATGTGGCAGTAGGCTTCATATAGTCTGATCAGAATCTTAAACTAAGAACTTCATGTTCGGTTTTGTAATTTTTTGCCTAGAGGCATTAGATCATCGTATGATTTTTGGATGTGCGGTCTGTGTCTCTTTTTTCTATTGTTGAGCACATGAAATGATATTGGCTTAGTATCCCTTAATCTCATGAAAATGCAATGGATAAACTAGCTAAGCAATTAGGGTTTGAAGTTTTTCAGATAAAAAAGCCTTTAGCAAAAGACAAATTGAGGCACCTTCACAGCAATAGTCATTTTTGCAAAAACTTTATCAAAATCGTTCAAATTTAAAAATCTAATTTGCTCTAGGTTTCCATCTATTTAGCAAAAGGAAAGCAGAAATGTCACAAAACACGTTTTAAAATAAATGAAATGCTGCATTTCCCCATTAATACCCTTTAGACCTCTGTAGGGGGCTTGATTAGGGTTCCATCTATTGGGTGCCATAGCTGGCTTGGAGATGGCTGGCTTGCAATTTTAATGACATGTAATTTACAAATTTAATACATACTTATAAATTTCCTTTTTATTTAAATAAGAAAAATCTTCTAGGAGGAGAGCTTGCCGAAAACGGTGGCCAGATGCTGCATCAGCTCATATGCACACACTATTTTCTGCTCCGGATTGACTCAAAATATGTGTATTATATTTCACTGACTGAACAGACTTCTTGGCGCAGGAGGAAGAATTAAGGGATTTGTCTTAGTGCCAATAATATTATCCAAATAAAAGGAGCAGCACAACATTTGTAAGGGAGAGATTTGAGATTGCCTCTGTAGAGATTTTACCAGGGAAGCGAGAGATTTCCATACATCTGTCTTCACTCCTGTTAACAGGATTAGATTACAAAGGTCAAACAGGCTTCTTAGCCATTTTCAAATATAGAGAAGGCCATGGACAACAAGATTAATATTTATTTCAGTAGCATTTTGAAGATTGGCTGTACGGTTCTGTAAGCCTTCAAGCTGAAGATCCAGATGAGCTAATGGTTGGAGTTTTCTATTCTTGTCATTGAAACAGATATACATGCAGACCAATACTAGTTAATGCAATCACACCTATTCCACTGGAAGGACGCTAGTGAAAATGTATTCATCTAAGTCACCCACTGAAAATTCTGTTTTTAATATTTTATATCCACTTACAGGAAGGAAAAAAGGCTTAAGGCTGGCTATTTTTAGTAGGATAAGAAGCATAGACGATTAACTATTCCTCAGCCACAGGGCGGCACATGTAAGACCCAGAGCTTTAATAAATTCAGTATTTTATACTAGAGGTTAATTCAATACTTAAGATACTATTTTCTCTCTTCTGTACATCCATTTTCTTTTCATTACGACTCACTTCAATAATGACGATTTCTCCCTCTGGATGCAGATAGGAAAGACTTCACTATACTATATGTTAATATGCATGAAGAAGCACAATACACTTTATATGGCATGAATGTTGTTATTAGCATTTAAATAGCACGGACATATTGAGTGGAGCTGTACTGATAAATGGACTTTGCTCTCATATTTCTCGGTGGACCAAACTTAAAGGGTTGTTTAGAATAGAAAAAACTCTTAACAGTAAAGAATTTGACAAAATAATAAAATACCCAACAGTCAACTACTAATTTTTCCATATTGGCTATTTTGGTGACCAGTACCAATCTCTGTTAACTTTGCTGCAGTAATTTCATGGCTGACATTCATTTGACTGCCTCAGCCAATCACAGAAGCTGGCGTGTTTGGCGCGGGACGTGTCTGCTGCATCCAGGGCATGATATGAGTTATAGTTTTACAGCAGCTGAAATGTATTCTCTTAGAGACCACTGCTTTATGGCACGTGTATTCTTACTTGATAAAATTACATTTATCGTTCTATGAGAAAGTCAAATTATGTATTCATTAACTGTTCTGTTAGTTCATATGGACGATTGCTACATAAAACTCAATGATATTTGCCTTTCAAAGAATCTGAAATCTTCTAAAACTAGCACTTAAGCCAAATAACAATATATAAAAGGCACTGATTGGCCACTTTAGTAGACACCCAAATAGTATTGTTGGACCTCCTTTAGTCTTTAAAACAAGACACTTCATCATGCCATAGAATACATAAGGTTCTGAAGTATTTAAGCAGTTATTTTGACCCATCTCGAAAAGGTTAGCTTTTTGGAGTTTCCTTATCTATTATTTTATCTATTATTTTATGTATTTATTATGCATTGATTATATAGCACCATCATATTCCACAGTGCCTTACAGATACTATCCCTGTCCTCAACAAGGCTCACAATCCATATTCCCTATCTATATGTCTTTGGAGTATGGGAGGAAACCCGAGTACCTGGAGGACACTGACACACACGCGGGAAGAACATGCAAGTTTGCTTAAACTAGATGTAGCTACTGACATGTTGTCAACAGCCTATTTTACCTCATACCAGGATTAATATCTGGAATCTGTGAAGGCCAGGGGAGTAAAGAAAATCCATATCATATCCCTGAACCAATCTATGCACTATGCAATCTATGTCAACACAAAAAATCATCAGCAAAGGTAGTATGTTTGTTTTATTGAGTTTAATGTGCTGATTTCAAAAATATGCTTACTTTTGCTCTATCACAAAGTTTCTGAGATAGAAGTATTTTTGTTATTACATTATTTCTGCGTTTTCAATGTATGTGGTTTTTCCTATGTTATTTCCATTTCTTTGCTTGTCTTACTTAATTGTGAATTTTCTTACAGGGTCAACATCAGTAAAGATTTTAGTGAGTTTTATGGGAAGGAGTATTTGCAGTGCAGCCAACAAATGACTGCTCAGAAAGTCACATGTTATGGGGAGGAGCTAACTGTTATGAGGTGAGGAGCTAACTGTTTGAATCGGTCAGAAAAGGACCGGTATGTGAGACTCTGACAGGAGACAGGCCTCTACAGGGATCTGAGCCCTGCCACAGAGAGATAGAAGAAAAGGCAGTGGACAGCCAACATTTTGAGGGGATTTTCACTGCATTTCTGGGAGGGCAAGTCGCCTCAGAGGGAAGAAAACAGCTCAGCCACTGAGGTGTAACTGAGTGAGGGTCTCCACAGAGAGATAACCTGAAAGCAGCCAAAATCACACTGAGAAACTGCCTGTCTGCAAATGTTCATCTGTAGGGAATAGGCTGACCCATTTACCTCACAACTGTATATATTTATCTACCAGATTATCTCCAGTAAAATCAGTTCTAAATACAAGTTGCCTCTGTCATCTCTGAGGAAATATCCACATATAGTCGGTCAGCTCATCACATTTTTTTTTAGTTTGTCACCACCATTGAACTGAACTTACTCCACTGTTTGATCTGATTTAAAGGAGAAAAATACCCCGGCAGTGTATCAATCATCCGAACAGATTCTGCTATGTATGTGGTTCTTTTACACCAAAAGGCCAAGTACGTTCAGTCACTCATGATATTAAAAAGATGAACCAGATGTACTTTAAGTGGCCACTTGGTGATCAAGACAAAAACTGGGCCCTTCATGTGATATGCTCAAGTTGTTCAAAGGGTCTTCGTGAATGGTTGAATATGAGGAAAGTTGCTATGCCATTTGCTGTTCCAATGATTTGGAGAGAACCCAAAAATCATAGTAATGACTGCTACTTTTGTTTTATCAAACTGAAGGGCTGAATTACCCTGAACTTGAAACTGCGATTAGGCCAGTTCCACGTGATGGTACCTTGTCAGTTCCTGTACCACCATTGTCTGGATTGGATGAAAATGAAGTGGAATATGAAGAATATGGAGCTAAAGCTACTGGTGAAGACATGGAGACCTCAAGTCAAGATGAGTATGTACCTGAGGGAGCAGCCGAGCAACCAGAGAGCTTTACTGAAAATGACTTAAATGATCTCATCAAAGACCTTTCCTGGTAGACTGCTGCGCTGACTTTGGTCTTGATAAAACACAGTGTATCTATAACAGCAAAAGACATGACTTCCAAAACCATCACTGACTGTGGAAACTTCACACTAGACTTCAAGCAGCTTGGATTGTGTCTCTCCACTCTTTCTCCAGACTCTGGGACCTTGATTTCCGAGGTCTAGTGTGAAGTATCCACAATCAATGATGGTTTCGGGAGGCATGTCATCTGCTAGTGTAGGTCCACTGTGTTTTATCAAGACCAATGTCACCGCAGCCATCTACCAGGAAATTTTAGAGCACTTCATGCTTCCCTTTGCCGACAAGTTTTTTGGAGATGGAAATTTCATTCTCCAGCAGGACTTGGCACCTGTCCACACTGCCAAAAGTACCAATACCTGGTTTAAAAACAACAGTATCACTGTGCTTGATTGGCCAATAAACTCGTCTGACCTTAACCCCATGGAGAATCTATGGGGTATTGTCAAGGCGAAGATGAGAGACACCAGACCCAACAATGCAGACGAGCTGAAGGCTGCTATCAAAGCATCCTGGGCTTCCATAACACCTCAGCAATGCCACAGGCTGATCGCCTCCATGCCACGTCGCATTGATGCACTAATTGATGCAAAAGGAGCCCTAACCAAGAACTGAGTGCATTTACTGAACATACATTTTAGTAGTCCAATACTTCAGATTTTAAAATCATTTTTTCAAGCTGGTGTTATAAAATATTCTAATTTACTGAGATAATGACTTTCGGGTTTTCATTGACTGTACTGTAAGCCATAATGAGCAACAATAACAGAAATAAACACTTGAAATAGATCACTCCGTTAGTAATAACTCTATCTAATATATGAATCTCATTTTTTGTACTGAAGAACTGAAATAAATTAACTTTTTGATGATATTCTAATTTTGTGAGATGCACCTGTATATACGACCCATGAGGCATGGTACATTGTCCTACTGAAACTGTTTTTTTGCTGCCATGAAGTAGGATTACCACAATGCTTAGGTAAGCACTAATGATAGATGTCCATCCACAGGTGTCAGAGAACTAAAGGTTTTCAAAAAAAAAATTCCCCACAGCGTTACTTTACCTCCACCAACCTGAATCTGACATCCTGACAGGCAGGGTTAGTTGTATCATTGTGTCAAATTCTAACTCTCCCCTCAGTGTGGTTTTGCCTTTCTGCATCTTTTACATATCAACGGCTCTGAAACTGGTCTTCTGCTATTATATGCAATCCATTGTAAGAATCAAAGATCAGGGGAAGATTGAATTGAATTTCCTGAAATTTGAATTTTCATGCAAATTCAAACACTTTGAGATTCGATTTGTGGTTAGCAAAAAATAAAAACTTGCCTATTGTCCAACGCAATTTCCCACTCTGCTGGAGCATTAGGGAGCAGCAACGTCATTTTGTGTGGCTGTGCAGTCCTTCCCATAATGACCTGCAGCTCTGACATCGAATTATCATACCAACACAGATCAGAGGTTTCCTGTTGTGCACTGTTTATACGGCAGAGTCATTTTCCATCTCCAGAGTCACTGGCTAAGGCCGAGGTTACACAAACGCAGATTCTCTCTTCCAAGAGAATCAGATCAATTTTGTGAATAACACATGGATCAAACTCTGATCAGAGTTTGATCCGAGTGACAGCTTAGTGTGATCTGATTCTCTCAGATGAGAGAATCATAGCACAAGTGAGGAGAAAATTGAGAACAAAAAATTTCTCCATCTTCTCCATTCTGTGAGTGTGCGGAAATCGGACTGCACGCAGATGGCATGCGAGTGCAGTTCGATGTTCCACACACACCGTAGATTTGAAAGGGTGACTGCGATCTGATCTGTCCTGCAAATTGCAGCATGCTGTGATTTTTATTCTCATGCCGAATCAGTGACTGGCGCTGCCCCATAGTATAACATTGGTCTGAATGCTAGCTGATAAAACATCGGATAGCACCTGTCCGTTGTATAAGCTTGTGTGAGCGAGACCTATGTCTCTCTTTCCTGTAGAGTGTAAGCTCTTATGGTCAATGGGATCCTCTCTTTTTCTCTCTCCTATTGAGTGTAAGCTCTTTTGCTCAGCAGGGTCCTCTCTTTTGCTTCTAAAAAGTATAAGCTCTTTTGGCCAGCAGGGATATCTTGCTCTCTCGCCTGTAAAGTGTAAGCTCTTCTTTTTTTTTTTTTTTGTTGAATATGTATTTATTAACACACATGTATAACACATATCAAGGGTATGAACAGTAACAAAACATGTCACATAATATAAGCCAAGCGTCATCATATCAGGTCATGTCCAATAAAACAGAGCTCAATATATATGAATGAAACAGCGTGATCGAGGATCACTACTAGTATTGCGTGAGATTTGGCACACAAATTGGGTTCCTGGACTAACGAACCCCAATAACATTCTACAAGAACAAGAACTAAGAACAAAATAAAACAAGAAGACACAGAAAATATAAGGGGAAATAAAGAAAAATAAGGGAATTAAATGAACCTAAATGAAAAATAAATAACTGGACAAAGAAAAAAGGAAGAAGGTTAAAGGTAAGGGGAAGGAAGAAGGGGAGGGGGGGCGCCCTCGGTCTCCGCCCACAGCACACCACGTGGCAGAGAATCTTACATACAAAAACAGCACTCCAATGAGTCACTTACACTATGTAGGCGAAGGGGTACGAAAGGCAATCCACGGGGACCAGATGGTCTGGAATTTATCCCGGGTATGGTTGATCCATGCCGACAGGTCCTCCATGTCCCTGATATGGTCCACAGCAACAGTCCACTCCTCCAGAGAAGGCGCCACAGTAGACAGCCAATGCTTAGGCACTAGAAGTTTGGCAGCCGTCAACATAAAGGTCGCCAGTTTGTGCTTAATGGGGTTATAACCGTCGCCGGCACCCAAAAAAGGACTGAGTCCCTGGGTAAATCACAAGGCAGAAGGCAGATATCTTTGATTTTTTGTCGTATCGCATTCCAGAAGGGCACAATGAGGGGACAATCCCACCAGATGTGAGCATAAGTTCCTGAACCCGCCCCACATCTCCAGCAGATGTCAGAGGTCTGCAAGCCATGGCGAAATAGGAAGGACGGGGTTCGGTACCACCTGGCAATCAGTTTATAAGAATTCTCTTTAATGCGAACGCACCTAGAAAATCCCAGTGCGTGTCTTTTAATACACCTGGCGACTCGTAGGGACAATGGGTGCCCCAGTTCCCGTTCCCAGGCAGCAAGGTAAGTAGGCTCAGTATCAGAGCGAAGAGACATAAGCCATTTGTAAATGGTGGAGATCACGCCTTTGACAGGACTCTGTGCCACCAACAGCCGCTCCAAGTTGGAGGCAGCCCGCAAGGGACGATGTTGCTCCATAAAGGTCTGACAGACATGATGTACATGTGCTAGCGATAAAAAGTTGGCGTGTGTAGGTACGAGGATGGATGACAGGCCCTCCGCCGAAGGGACATTGCCTCCAGCAAAAAAGGAATTGAGGGGCGTTACCAGTTTGCTCCACAAACCCTGAAAAGTCCAAAAACCCTCATCCGAGCAGGTCAACAAAGGGAGTAAGCGTACAGGCATGAGCGGAGAGGGGAACTTACTCATAGTGTCATGATGTAGACAGTTCAGGCATGTGTGGAGCAAACCCTTCAGGAGAGGGGAGAAGCCGCGTGTACGAGGGATCTGAGTATGCACACCCCATAACTCAAGTGCCTCACGAGGCGAAAGAAGAGCCGTTTCTAGGGAGGACAAGAAAGACCTTTTGTTCCAGCTGTTTATCTCCACCCAACGACGAAGATGGCAAGCGAAGTAATAGTTCTTCAGGTCGGACATACCCACTCCACCTGCATCTGTGGGCAGAGTCAAAGTCGAGAAAGCGATACGAGCCGGACATTGGTTCCATAGGAACCGTGAGAACAGAACGTGTAAGGCACGAAAAAAGGAATTGGGAAGGAATATAGGAGCTGCCTGGAATGAGTAGAGGAATTTTGGGACTATATATGTGGACAGATAATTTTTTCGGCCCAACCAAGACATGAACGGTATTCGTAGACGCTGGAGCTGTGTCCTAACCGAGGAGAGTAGGCGTAGGTGGTTCAGAGCGTAGAGGCGAGAAATATCCCTCGGAATAAGAATGCCTAAATATTTTACATGGTCTGTCTTCCAGGTGAACGGTGACATTCGTTGGAGGCGGGTTAGAGTGTCCCTGGGGAAGCCGATAGCAAACGCGACCGATTTATTATAATTGATTTTGAAGTTTGAAAGAGTACCAAAATGGTGAAAAAGATCCAGCACAGCGGGTATAGCAGTCTCCGGGTTAGTGATACTAAGCATGATGTCATCAGCGTATGCGGACACGAGGGCCTCGCCTTTAGGCGTGGACGCGCCTCGGATGTCTGGGTGTGTACGAAAAGCCTGTAACAAAGGTTCCAGGCACAGAGCGAACAGACTGGGGGACAAGGGGCAGCCCTGGCGGGTTCCATTGGATATAGAGAATGGAGCCGAAAAAGAATTGTTCACCTTGACCCTGGCAGTGGGCGAGGTGTAAAGTGTAAAAATGGAGTCTATAAAGCGATCGGGAAAATTAAATAGGCGTAGGACCGACTTCATGTAAGACCAATCTATGCGGTCAAACGCCTTTTCGGCATCAGTACTTAACAACAACAAAGGCGTTTTTCGGGAAACTGTTCTATGGATTAGGTGTAAGATCTTTGTGGAGTTTTCCATCCCCTCCCTACCCAGTACAAACCCAGTCTGATCGCTCTGCACCATGAGGGGGACCAAGCGAGACACCCGGTTCGCCAGGACCTTCGCCCAGAGCTTCAAATCACAGTTAAGAAGAGATATTGGCCGATAACTACTACACTGTGCTGGATCTTTGTCTTCCTTATGGATTAAAGCTATATCCGCAGAAAGGGATTGGGGAGGAAAGGAGGAGCCAGTCCTCAAGGCGTTAAAAAGTCGGGTGAGGTGTGGGAGAAGGGTAGCTTTAAACTTTTTGTAGTAAAGTATTGTCAGACCATCTGGGCCAGGAGATTTTCCCGATGGAGTAGACTTCAGAGCTTCCTCCACTTCCTCCACCGCAATTGGAGATAACAATTCCGCGTGATGGGAAGGTTTCAATTTAGGGAGGTTCAGGGAGGAGAGAGACAAAGTCCACAATAGCAGGATGGGGGTCTGCAGTGGGGCAGATTCATACATGGGTTATGTAAGTTATACAAGGCGGTGTAATATTGATGAAAATCTTGCGCGATTTGCGCCGTCTCGGTGTGTGCGGCACCCGAGGGGCATCTCATCTCAGCGATGAATGTACGCGGAGACGTTTCTTTGACGTAGGCGGACATAAGTTTCCCACCTCTGTCACCTGAAGCATAAAGACGGTGTTTCGCGTGTAAGAAATTTTTCGCAATTTTTAGGTTTAGGAGGGATTTAAGGGCCATACGCAAGGACAGGAGATCGGAGAGGTGTTGTTGGCACAGAGATCGCTTGTGGAGCGACTCCAATTTGCAAATTTGAAGGAGCAAGGCATCGGTTTGTTTCTCCCTAGATTTTTTAAGTCTAGAGGCCAGTGAGATGAATTCACCCCTGACAAAAGATTTGTGAGTTTCCCAGACGATGGGGATTGGCATGCCTGGAGTGTAATTTCTATGGAAGAAATCCTGAAGGGGTATTTCAATGGCATTTATATTATCTTGAACGTCCAACAGTGTCTCATTGAGTCGCCAGGTGTATCCGAGACCACCCACCCCAGGTAAGGCCAGTGTTAAGGATACAGGCGCATGGTCCGATACTGTCATGGATCCAATATCCGCCGTAGTATAACACCCCAGGTGGCGTCGGGAATGAAAGAGGTAATCAAGTCTTTGGTATGAGCGATGCGGCGTCGAATAAAACGTATAATCCTTAGTGTCAGAATGGAGGACTCTCCAGGCGTCCACCAAGGACAGCTCCGCCAATAGCAGTTTAAGTCTTCTGAGATTCCGAAAAGAGATGGCGGAGCGGCCCGTGGAGGAGTCCACGAGAGGCTCCATAGTGAGGTTAAAGTCTCCACCCAGTACCACTAGCCCCGACATAAATTGCTGTAAAAGACGTAGAGTAGATAGTAACCAGTCGACTGTGCGAACATTGGGCGCATAAATATTAGCAAAAGTCACTAAAGTGTTTCCCAGTTTACCCTTCAAGAAAAGATATCGACCATCTGTATCTGCCAACTGCGCTTGCAACTGAAAATGAAGATTGCGGCAAAAAGCTATACTCACCCCTCTCGACGCGTGGGAGTCGCTGCAACTGTGGAACCATACTGGGAATGAAGAGCGAGACAGCTGTGGAACATGATCGTGGCGGAAATGTGTTTCCTGCATAAAAATAACAGAGACACCATCTTTTTTAAGGAGTCGCAAAACCTGAGCACGTTTCGCAGGCGCATTCATACCCTTAGCATTATAGGATTGTATAACAATATCACGTGGAGTCATCATGGAGGTGCACTGGTAGGATAGAGAAGCGATAAAGCGGTGTACCGTAGCAAGGACAGAGAGCGACCCCAAGGAAAGAGGAGTGTGACAAGGAGGACACAAGAGGGAAAGAACACAAAAAAATCAAAACAGAGACAAAAAATAAAGCACCAGGTAGCGGTGCTTGTAAACATTTGGAGAAATGTGAACTAGGCGGATCCACAAGGGGAGCCGGGAGACATTGCACCCCTCCTGAAGGAGGAGGGGGCAGTGGAGGCGATGCAAGGGTCGCATAAGAGCCCACCTGCAATAACCTCCAGCCAGCCTGTGGAACCCAAGAAAACCTGGGTCATAGTGAAATGTATTTGCCCAAAAATGGGGAGGAGAGTGGGGAGAGAAAGGTAAGGAAGAAAAAGAAGGGAAGGGACCAAGAGAAGAACAGAAGGAGATGATGCCTTCCAGGTGCAAGCAGAAGGGGCAGCGTATAGGAGAGAAAAAGGGGGGAGGGGGGAGAGAGTGAAGGGGGGAGAAGGGAGAGGATAGCAGACCAGACCCACATATAGCTACAGGTGGGGCGACTACCCGGACCAAGAAGGTGAAGAATAAGGTAATGGAGGAGAGAGGCCGGGGGTCAGGAGGGTAGGGAAGGAGGATGGGGGAGTTATAGATTGTGACCGTAAGGCGGACCGTGTCCTGTGTATCAGGATCCTATGATATAGTAGAGAAGGGCAAGGGTGCCCTAGTGTGGAAGGTGAGGGGGAGATTATGAGAAGTAGGGTCAGGTCCCCCAAGGATGAGTGGAAGAGGGAACGGAGAGAAAAGGGAGAGGAAGGGAAAGGTAGCCGGAAAGAGGGAACAGTGAGAGGGGAGAGTGGGGAGGGAAAAGATAAAGGAATGCAGAGAATGGCAAGATAGAGGGAGGAGAAGAAAGTGCTGTGTAGTGTAACAACAGTAGTAACTGTAAATGAACTGCAGATGGCAGCAGTGAGCAATGTACCAGAAAATAACAGCATAATGAAACGTTGAAAAATTGCAGGTAATTTTAAAACAGACTACAGGGAACAAAAGCCATCTCTGTTGTCCAAAATCTGACAACAGGTAGATCCTGAAAATCAGAGAGGGCAGTGCAGTGCAATAGGTCATGTGAACAGCACACTACAGCAATCTACAAAGCACATAGGAAACCTAGATATCACATTGAGTTTCAAAGAAGAAAGAAGAGAAGATGGAGGAGGGGGAGGGGAAGAGGGACAAGGGTGAAGAGAGCACAGGAAAGCAGTCAGCACTAGCAACAATACGAGCCTGAGTGAACAGAATCATAAGTTGGATATAACCACAGTGAGTCAACAATTCAACAGGGAGGCTGCAAAGTGGAAAATGTAAACCTCATGTTTCAGGTAGAAGGAGGGCAGGAGACCTCCAGAACAAAGGCATTACACCAGGTCTACCATGTCCTTGCAAGAGCAGCAAGCCAGTCTGGTAACAGCTCAGTCTCCAGCCGGGTCATCGCGGGCAGATAGAGAGCGACGATGCGACTTGTTCTTGGAGCGGGTGACTTGCCAATCGTCCGGGGGCGGCTGGATCGGTGGTATGGACGACTCCGGAACAGGCAGCCAGGACGGCACAGGCAGTGAAGGGATGGATAAGGCCTTCCACAAAGTAGGTAAGTCCTCTGGATGACGTATAGTAACTTTCTTGTCTTGGCGTGTAACAAAGAGCCCAAAGGGGAACAACCATCTGTACTGGGCGTCATGTTCCTTCAGGTGGGTCAGAAGAGGCTTTAACAAGCGGCGCTTCTGGAGGGTAGAACTAGCCAGGTCTTGGTAGAAGGCCACTGGGGACCCGTCTAGCATCGGGGACCCCTGCTCCCTCGCAGCAGTGAGAAGCGCAGCAGTATGGTTGTAGTCCAGTATACCACAAATAACATCTCTGGGGGGATCAGTGTCCCTGGGGCAAGCTCTGAGGGCCCGGTGGATGCGCTCCACAACCACAGCTTCAGCAGGTTCTTCCCCCAGCAACGCAGAGAATAAAGTGCGTGCCACAGAGCGCAGGGCCTCGGGGGCATAGGACTCAGGGATACCTTTCATTCGCACATTGCGGCGGCGATTCCTGTTCTCAAGATCCTCGGCAGCACCGAGGGCCGCATTAAGATGCTTGGAGTGGTCCTGGAGCGTGGTACAGATGCCATTGCCGAATTCCACATAAGAAGTGTGGGCCTGCTCCAGCTCCTCCACACGGCGTCCCACATGCGACACCTCCGCCTTAATGCTGGCTAGCTCCTGTAGCACTGGAGCAATGATCCGGCGGATGAAAGAGCGGGTGACCTGGTTGGAACGCTCCGGCCTGCGGGGTGATTGCCCTGAGCAAGCATCAGTGTCTATATCCGAGTCCTCTGCATCAGACAGAGAGAGGGTTCCGGGTGCCATCTTAGGTGAAAGCACTGGTGCAGAAGCTGGCTTTCTCCGGAGATAATGATCCAAATCCCCCGTCTTTCTTGGGGGTTTTGGTGTGCCAGTGGAGTCTTTAGCCTTTTCTCTTCCTGATTTACCCATTTTGGGCAGAAATACGCTGTGACAATGCTAAAGCTGGCTGGGTTGAAGAGAGGAGCTCACAGACTCAGCTCCTTCCTCATGTGCAGCTAGGCTCCGCCTCCTAAGTGTAAGCTCTTCTTGTCAACAGGGTCCTCTTGCGATCTTTCCTCTCCTACTTGCGTATTCTCTGAGCAATTACAAGCTTTCCAGGATTGAAATTTGTGCAAATTTATTCGCTGCAAATCTAATTTTTGTGGAAAATTTTAAGAAGTCAGCAAATTAGAATTTCAAAAGTTCCATTTATCTCTACTGTTTATGTCTAATGTAGTAATTAAAAACAATCCTCACCTTATCAAACTGTGATGCGGACCTAGCTTCTAAGCATCTCTGAGTAGCTTCATTGATTGTGGGGACTTTAGATCATTGGAATTGTATGCGACTAGAGTTGAGCGAAACAGGTTGGTCAGTTTCAAAAATCGCCGCCTTTCGCCAAAGTCGGGTTTTGCCGAGCGAAACCTGACCATAGAATGAAGTCGGCCATGTGGTAGTCGACCCGAGCGCCAAAGTCGGTTTTCCCAGAATTCTTGTAGGCGCCTTTTCTCAGCCAATAAGCAAGGACGCACACTGTGGGCAACGAGATGACATGGGCAGCAGCCACCAACATCTTAGAGAAGGGCATTGCAGTGATTGGCTTGCTTTGTGTGGCGTCACAGTGGCTATAAAATCCCTGACCGCCGACCGCCATTTTAATTCTGCCGATCTTAGCATAGGGAGAGGTTGCTGACGCTGTTTCTCAGTAGGGAGAGAGTTAGGCAGGAAAGAAAAGTGATTCTGCGCTTGTGCTGATAGCAGTTGTGCTGTACAGTTAGTGTGCAGTGACAGGGGAGGATTTTGTTGTGTGCAACAGCGCTGGTTATTAGGCTGCCTGCCAGTGACAGGGGAGGATTTTCTTTTGTGCAGCAGCAGAACTGGTTAACAGGCTGCCGGCTAACTGTATTGCTGAGTGTACACTGCTGTGCAGACTGCTTTACTCACAGCACTAATACTTTTATTCTTTTTTTCTGCACAGTTACCGAGTGTTCATTTTTTCCCACACCGTATAGAGCTGTACGCTCCTCACACACTACCATGTACCGGCTAGTATCACGGACAAATACATGCTGAATATCTGTGTGTGACTCCGGAAATATATACGGAGATTTACAATTACCCCTACACTGTATACAGATGTACACTTGTGATACAGTACCCTTTTTCTGCTTTTTATATTCTGGTCTAATCCGTACTGAGCCTGAGAGCATCTGTGTGTGACTCTTGAAATATATACAGAGATTTAAAATTACCCCAACACTATATACACCTGGTATCTTTTGATACAGTACCCTTTTTCAGCTTTTTATATTCTTGTCTAATCCATACTGAGCCTGTGAGTGTCTGAGTGTTGCTCCTAAAATATATAAGGAGAATTACAATTTTTTCACTATACTATATACACCTGGTATTTGGTGATACAGTACCCTTTTTCTGCTTTTTAAATTCTGGTCTAATCCATACTGAGAATAAGAGCGTCTGTGTGTGACTCCTGAAATATATATGGAGAATTACAATTTTTTCACTATACTATATACACCTGGTATCTGGTGATACAGTACCCTTTTTCAGCTTTTTATATTCTTGTCTAATCCATACTGAGCCTGAGAGCATCTGTGTGTGACTCCCGAAATATATACGGAGATTTAAAATTACCCCAACACTATATACACCTGGTATCTTCTGATATAGTACCCTTTTTCAGCTTTTTATATTCTTGTCTAATCCATACTGAGCCTGAGAGCATCTGTGTGTGACTCCTGAAATATATACGGAGATTTACAATTTTCCCCTTCACCGTATACAGCTGTACGCTTCTCATACAGTACTATATATCTGCTGGTATTTTTGGTACATTTTCCCAAACATGAGGAAGTATGGTGAAAGAGGCCGCAGACGTGGGCGGGGGGGGCAGTGGTACTGATGGTGGTAGTGGTGCATCTGCTGGTAGTGCCAAAAGCACAATAGCACCTAAGGCAGGAGGTGTTGAGCCTGCGTCATCGTCTGGCTCCAGAAGGCCTGGAAGGCTCCCTTTTCTGGGAGTAGGTAAACCTCTTTTAACCCCTTCAAGACCCAGCCTATTTTGACCTTAAAGACCTTGCCATTTTTTGCAATTCTGACCAGTGTCCCTTTATGAGGTAATAACTCAGGAACGCTTCAACGGATCCTAGCGATTCTGAGATTGTTTTTTCGTGACATATTGGGCTTCATGTTAGTGGTAAATTTAGGTGATAATTTTTGCGTTTATTTGTGAAAAAAATGGAAATTTGGCGAAAATTCTGAAAATTTTGTAATTTTCAAATTTTTAATTTTTATTCTGTTAAACCAGAGAGTTATGTGGCACAAAATAGTTAATAAATAACATTTCCCACATGTCTACTTTACATCAGCACAATTTTGGGAACAACATTTTTTTTGTTAGGAAGTTATAAGGGTTAAAAGTTGACCAGCGATTTCTCATTTTTACAGCAAAATTTACAAAACCATTTTTTTTAAGGGACCACCTCACATTTGAAGTCACTTTGAGGGGTCTATATGGCAGAAAATACCCAAAAGTGACACCTTTATAAAAACTGCACCCCTCAAGCTACTCAAAACTACATTCAAGAAGATTATTAACCCTTCAGGTGCTTCACAGGAACTAAAGCAACGTGGAAGGAAAAAATGGACATTTTAATTTTTCCAACAAAAATTTTCTTTTAGCATCAATTTTTTCATTTTTACATGGGCATCAGGATAAAATTGATCCTAAAATTTGTTGGGCAATTTCTCCTGAGTACACAGATACCTCATATGTGGTCATAAACCACTGTATGGGCGCACGGCAGGGCTCAGAAGGAAAGGAGCGCCATTTGACTTTTTGAATGGAAAAGATGCTGGAATATTTAGCGGTTGCCATGTCGCATTTGGAGAGTTCCTGTGTGCCTAAACATTGGAGCTCCCCCACAAGTGACCCCATTTTGGAAACTAGACCCCCTAAGGAACTTATCTAGATGCACAGTGATCACTTTGAACCCCCAGGTGCTTCACAAATTGATCTGTAAAAAAAGAAAGTACTTTTTTTTCACAAAAATTTTCTTTTAGCCTCAGTTTTTTCATTTTCACATGGGCAACAGTATAAATTGGATCCTAAAATTTGTTGGGCAATTTCTCCTGAGTACACAGATACCTCATATGTGGTCATAAACCACTGTTTGGGCGCACTGCAGGGCTCAGAAGGGAAGGAGCGCCATTTGACTTTTTGAATGGAAAATATGCTAGAATATTTAGCGGTTGCCATGTCGCATTTGGAGAGTCCCTGTGTGCCTAAACATTGGAGCTCCCCCACAAGTGACCCCATTTTGGAAACTAGACCCCCTAAGGAACTTATCTAGATGCATAGTGAGCACTTTGAACCCCCAGGTGCTTCACAAATTGATCCGTAAAAAAAAGAAAGTACTTTTTTTTCACAAAAATTTTCTTTTAGCCTCAGTTTTTTTCATTTTCACATGGGCAACAGTATAAATTGGATCCTAAAATTTGTTGGGCAATTTCTCCTGAGTACACAGATACCTCATATGTGGTCATAAACCACTGTTTGGGCGCACGGCAGGGCTCAGAAGGGAAGGAGCGCCATTTGACTTTTTGAATAGAAAATATGCTGGAATATTTAGCGGTTGCCATGTCGCATTTGGAGAGTCCCTGTGTGTGCCTAAACATTGGAGCTCCCCCACAAGTGACCCCATTTTGGAAACTAGACCCCCTAAGGAACTTATCTAGATGCATAGTGAGCACTTTGAACTCCCAGGTGCTTCACAAATTGATCCGTAAATAAAAGAAAGTACTTTTTTTTCACAAAAATTTTCTTTTAGCCTCAGTTATTTTCATTTTCACATGGGCAACAGTATAAATTGGATCCTAAAATTTGTTGGCAATTTCTCCTGAGTACACAGATACCTCATATGTGGTCATAAACCACTGTTTGGGCGCACTGCAGGGCTCAGAAGGGAAGGAGCGCCATTTGACTTTTGAATGGAAAATATGCTGGAATATTTAGCGGTTGCCATGTCGCATTTGGAGAGTTCCTGTGTGCCTAAACATTGGAGCTCCCCCACAAGTGACCCCATTTTGGAAACAAGACGCCCTAAGGAACTTATCTAGATGCATAGTGAGCACTTTGAACCCCCAGGTGCTTCACAGAAGTTTATAACGCAGAGCCGCGAAAATAAAAAATCATTTTTTTTTCTCAAAAAATGATTTTTTAGCCCACTGTTTTTTATTTTTACAATGGTTACAGAAGAAATTGGGCCCCAAAAGTTGTTGTCCAGTTTCTCCTGAGTACGCTAGTACCCCATATGTGGGGGGAACCACTGTTTGGGCACACGTCAGGGCTCGGAAGGGATGTAGTGACGCTTTGAAATGCCGACTTGATGGAATGGTCTGCGGGCATCTTGTTACGTTTGCAGAGCCCCTGATGTGCCTAAACAGTAGAAACTCCCCACAAGTGACCCCATTTTGGAAACTAGACCCGGCAAAGAACTTATCTAGATGTGTTGTGAGCACTTTGAACCCCAAGGGCTACACAGAAGTTTATAACGCCCGGGCATGAAAATAAAAAAATCATATTTTTTCCACAATCAGGATCTTTTAGTCCCCAATTTTTTTACTTTCCCAAGGGTAACATGAGAAATTAGACCCCAAAAGTTGTTGTCCAATTTGTCCTGAGTATGCTGATATCCCATATGTGGGAGAAAACTACTGTATGGGCACACGTCGGGGCTCGGATGGGAAGTAGTGACGTTTTGAAATGCCCACTTGTGGAATGGTCTTCGGTTGCGCATGTTACATTTGCAGAGTTCCTGTGTGCCTAAACATGAAACTCCCACAAGTGACCCCATTTTGGAAACTAGACCCCAAGGAATCCTTATATAGTGATAAGCACTTTGAATCTCCAGTCCTTCACAGAAGTTTATAACGCAGAGCCGCGAAAATAAAAATCATTTTTTTTCCAAAAAATATTTTTAGTCCCAATTTTTTTTCCCAATGTTAACAGAGAAATTGGCCCCAAAGTTGTTGTGCAATTTTCCCTGAGTACGCTATACCCCATATGTGGGGATAACCACTGTTTGGGCAACGTCGGGCTGGAAGATAGGGACTGTTTAAATTTGACGACAATTGATGGAATATCTTGGGCATTCGCGTTATTGAGACCCCTGATGTGCCTAAATAGTGGAAACCCCCAATTCTAACTCCACCCTATACCAACACACCCTAAACCCAACCTAACCCTACATACACTAACCCAATACAAACCTAATTCATAACCTAACCCCAAGACACCCCTAACTAATCCAACTCATACTTTAAACCTAACTACAACGGCTATCCTATTCCAACCTAACCCTAATTCCACCTACCTAATTCCAACGTAACCCATAATTCCAACCCTAACCAAATTCCAATCCCTAACCGAAATTTCTAACTTAACCCTAATGCTAACCTAACCTAGTTCTAACCCTAGGTGGGTTCATATTGTGTTTTACAGCCGTTCAACACTGGTGACGCTGGTAACGTTAGCATACGCATCGTGTTTGCTATACCGCTAGCGCCAATGAATCAGCAGATAATCATCCCGGATCCCAGCAAAAATCCCCCGGATCTGCAGCGAATCAGCACGAAATCCGGCGCGATCAGCAGCGAAATCGGGCCGGATCAGCACGAAATCAGCCGCGATTTTTCAGCAGCGAAATCAGACCCCGGATTCAGTAGCGAAATTTCAGCGCGGATCACAGCGAAATCGCTGCGGATACCACGATCAGCAGCAAATCAGTCGCGGATCAGCACGAAATTGCCGCGGATCAGCAGCAAAATCAGCGCGGATCCGCAGCGAATCAGCAGCGAATCCGCGCGGATCGCAGCGAAATCGCGCAGGATCAGCACGAATCAGCCGGGATCACAGCGAAATCAGCGCGGAATCAGCAGCGAAATCCGTGGAACCGCAGCGAATCAGCGCCAAAATCATGGATCAGCACGAAATCCGCCCGAATCAGCAGCGAAATCACCCGGACCCGCTGAACAGCAATCGAAATCCGCCGCGGATCAGCAGCGAAACCGCGCGAATCACCCACGAAATCCGCCATCACACGAAACCCACGGAGCTATCACGAAATCACCCGATCACAGCGAATCCACCCTGAATCACCAACGAAATCAGCCCGATCAGCCAAATCACCGCGATAGTAATCTAAATCACCGCTAACACAGCGAAACAGCGCGGTTCATCAGCGAAATCAGCCCGTTCAGTAGCGAAATAGCCGCGGAACGCGAAATCATACAGCGAATCAGCAGCAAATCAGCGCGATCAGCGCGAATCGCCACATCAGCAGCAAAATCAGCCGCGGACTGCAGCGAATCAGCACGAAATCCCGGATCAGCAGAAATCTGCCAGCGATCAGCAGCGAAATCAGCCGCGGTTCAGCAGCGAAATCCGCCGCGGATCTGCAGCGAAATCCGCCGCGGATCAGCAGCGAAATCAGCCGCGGATCAGCAGCGAAATCAGCAGCGAATCAGCAGCAAAATCAGCAGCGGATCAGCAGCGAAATCGCCGCGGATCAGCAGCAAAATCAGCCGCGGACCCGCAGCGAATCAGCAGCGAAATCCGCCGCGGATCAGCAGCGAAATCAGCCGCGGATCAGCAGCGAAATCAGCCGCGGGTCAGCAGCGAAATCCGCCGCGGATCTGCAGCGAAATCCGCCGCGGATCCGCAGCGAAATCCGCCACACGTTGCGGATTTTGTTGCGGATCCGCGGCGTATTTTGCTGCGGATCCGCGGCGGATTTCGCTGCTGATCTGCGGCGGATATCGCTGCGCATCCGCGGCTGATTTCGCTGCTGATCCGCCGCGGATCGCAGCGAATAGCGCGATCGCACAAAATACGCCGCGGATCCGCAGCAAAATCCGCAACATGTGCACAGGGCCTAATAGGAAAAAAAAAAAAAAAAAAATCTTTATTTTTTTTATTTGTCCCTACCTATGATAAAGGGGGGTTCATTTACTTTTTTTTATTTTGATCACTGTGACAGTTTATCACAGTGATCAAAATAAATTTTTGGACACTGGGGGGTGCACTGCGCATGCGCCGGCCGGCGGGCGCACTGCACATGTGCCCGCCATTTTCCAAGATGGCGGCGCCCATGAAGAGGCCCGGGCGGACGCCGGGACCGATCCAGGGACATCGGTGGATCGGTAGAGGTGAGTAGGGTGGTCGGAAGGTTAGGGGGGGGATCGGAAGGTGGGGGCATCGGAGCAAAGGAGGAGGGGAGCTGTTAGTGACGGCGGTGACCGATCGCTGCCATCTTTCGGTGGCGGCGGCCGATCGCCGCCGTGACTACGTGTGGGGGGGGTCAGGTCTCGGTGTCCAGCCATGGCAGATGCTATTGCAGCATCGGCCATGGCTGGATTGTAATATTTCACCAATTAAATTGGTGAAATATTACAGATTGCTCTGATTGGCTGTTTCACTTTTAACAGCCAATCAGAGCGATCGTGGCCATGGGGGGGTTAAGCCAACCCCCCTGTGGTGAAGCACAAAGGGTCCTGTAACTGCGGGTCGGGTGACCTTTGAGTGACCCCGGTCTCCCGGCCCGCAGGAACGCGATCCTTTCATGACGCAGTGTATGCGTCATAGGTCGGATTGGCACCGACTTTCATGACGCATACGCTGTGTCAAAGGTCGGGAAGGGGTTAAAGCCGGAGCATCAAGAACAGGTTTTGGCTTACATTGCCGAAACAGCCTCCAGCTCTTTCGCCTCCTCTTCTGAAGTTTCAAAAAATGCAAGCACTGAGTCGTCAGTGCAGTCTCCTGGTCAGGAACAATACCTTTCCTTGTGTCCTTCACCCCCACCAAAAGTGAAGGATGCGGCAGGCCACACTTCATATTACTCCATGGAGCTCTTTTCACATACCATACCTGGGTTATCAAGTCAAATCCTGAATTCCCCAGACCAAGATGAATCTGACATGGAGTGCACTGATGTACAGCCACTGCTAGATGATTCTGCTTTTACATTGACCCACATACTATACCACCTTACATGGTAACACAGAGGAAGGTGCAGATAAAATTGAAGAGGAGGTGATGGATAACCCAGTTGTTGATCCGGATTGGCATCCATTGGAGGAAAAGGGTGCCGCAGGAAATAGCTCAGAAGAGGCGAAGGATCTGCAGCAGGCATCGACATCGCAGCAGCTGTTATCGGGCAGGCCCGTCGCTGTCCAAAAACGTGTGAAAAAAACAAAAAGAGTTGCAGGACAGCTTGGCCAGACGGTCAAATTAGCACAAGGTGCAAGCCCTGAAAATTTATATCACAGTAGGAATAGTGCAGTGTGGCACTTTTTTGACCAAAATCCTATTGATGAGGCAAAGGTTATCTGTAAGAAGTGTGGAAGGACCTTTAGCCGAGAAAAAAATCTCTGAAATTTGAATACCAGTTGCTTGCTTAGACATTTAATCACCATGCACTTGCAAGCGTAGATGGACTACAAAACCTCAGGTAGCACATGTGCACCTGCTCCAACTGAAGGTAGCCAGCAACGCTCCATTGCTTCCCCCACTGTAAGCCCACCGGTAAGCACACCACCAGCAAGAAATGTTGAGGTGTCGTTGCAAGGCCAAAGCAGTCAGGGAATCACAATGCTTTTGCAACGAAAGACTGAAATTAGGCCATCACCACCACAACCATCACCAACCCCCTCTCAGTCCGTCATGTCCACCGCTAGTTCCCCCATATGCAGCTCTCAAGTCCAGCTCAGCATAGCAGACACTCTAAATAGGACAAGAAAGTACTCAATCTCTCATCTGCGTACACTGGCTTTGAACGCCTATATTGCCAAACAGATCTCATTAGAGATGATGCCCTTCCGTTTGGTTGAAAGCACAGCGTTCCGAGAGCTCATGGCCTACGCTGTCCCACACTATGACCAGCACAGCACGGTGGCTCAGTGGATAGCACTGCAGCCTTGGAGTTCTGGGTTCGAATCCCACCAAGGACAACATCTGCAAGGAGTTTGTATGTTCTCCCCGTGTTTGCATGGGTTTCCTCCGGGTATTCCGGTTTCCTCACACATTTCAAAGGCGTACTGATAGGAAATCTAGATTGTGAGCCCCATCGGGGACAGCGATGATAATGTGTGCAAACTGTAAAGTGCTGTGGAATATGTTAGCGCTATATAAAAATAAAGATTATTATTATTATTATTATGACCTACCCAGTCGGCACTTCTGTTCTAGAAAAGCCATCCCTGCCCTCCACCTGCATGTGAAAGACCGCATTGTCCATGCACTCAAACAATCAGTGAGTGGAAAGGTGCACCTCACAACAGATGCATGGGCCAGTAGGCATGGCCAGGGCTGTTACGTGACCATCACTGCGCACTGGGTTAATCTGGTGGATGCAGGCTCCACAGGGGACAGCGGAGGTGGGACAGTGCTGCCTAGAAAATGGTATAGGAAACAGTTGGCTGTAGGCGTTCGACCCTCTCCTCCTCCTCTAGAAGCGAAAGCTCATCGACAGAGCGCAGTCGCACGAACACTCCATCCGCAGCTGCCAGTGTTGCACACGAGGTGTCCTACTATCAAACAGCTAGTGGTAAGCATCAGCAGGCTGTTTTAAAGATGATATCTTTGGGCGACAACAGACATACCGTAGAGGTACTGGCCGACTGCTTGCAGCGAGAAACTGAGTCATGGCTGGGCAGTCTACATAGAATCATAGAATCATAGAATGGTAGAGTTGGAAGGGACCTCCTGGGCCTTCTGGTCCAACCCCCTGCTCAAAGCAGGATTCTCTAAATCATCCCAGACAGATGTCTGTCCAACTTCTGTTTGAAGACTTCCATTGAAGGAGAACTCACCACCTCTCGTGGCAGCCTGTTCCACTCATTGATCACCCTAACTGTCAAAAAGTTTTTTCTTATATCTATTCTGTGTCTCCTCCCATTCAGTTTCATCCATTGCTTCTAGTCTTTCCTTGTGCAAATGAGAATAAAGATGATCCTTCTACAATGTGACAGCCCTTGAGATATTTATAGACAGCTATTAAGTCTCCTCTCAGTCTTCTTTTTTGCAAGCTAAACATTCCCAAATCCTGCAACCGTTCCTCATAGGACATGGTTTGCAGACCGGTCACCATTCTGGTGGCTCTTCTCTGAACTTGCTCCAGTTTGTTGATGTCTTTTTTAAAATGTGGTGCCCAAAACTGGACACAGTATTCCAGATGAGGTCTGACCAAAGAGGAGTAGAGGGCAATAATGACCTCACGTGATCTAGACTGTATGCTTCTGTTGATACATCCTAGAATTGTATTTGCCTTTTTTGCTGCTGCATCACACTGTTGACTCATGTTAAGTCTGTGATCAATTAGTATACCCAAGTCTTTTTCACATGTGCTGTTACTTAGCCCTATTCCTCCCATTTTGTATATGCTTTTTTCATTTTTATTGCCCAGATGTAGTACTTTGCATTTTTCCCTGTTAAAATCCATTCTATTAGTTGCTGCCCACTGCTCCAGTTTATTTATATCTTTTTGAATCCTCTCTCTCTCTTCTCTAGTATTAGCTACCCCTCCTAGCTTTGTGTCATCAGCAAATTTGATCAGTTTACCCTCAATTCCTTCATCTAAATCATTGATAAAGATGTTGAACAATACAGGGCCCAAAACAGAGCCTTGTGGTACCCCACTTGATACATTCTTCCAACTGGATGTGCAGCCATTTACGACCACTCTTTGGGTCCGATCACTAAGCCAGTTATGAATCCACCTAACAGTTGCCTTGTCCATTCCATACTTAGTCATTTTTTCAATAAGGATTGTGTGAGATACTTTGTCAAATGCTTTGCTGAAGTCAAGATATACTATATCTACAGCATTTCCCTGATCCACCCAGTCAGTGATTCTGTCATAGAAGGAAATTACGTTAGTCTGACATGACTTATTAGTTACAAACCCATGCTGACTGTTTAATCACTTCATTCTTATCCAGGTACTTGCATACATGTTCTTTAATAATTTGTTCAAAGATCTTTCCTGGTATAGAAGTCAGACTCACCGGCCTGTAGTACCCTGGGTCCACCTTCTTCCCCTTTTTGAAGATAGGAACAACATTTGCTCTTCTCCAGTCTTCTGGGACTTCTCCTGTTCTCCAAGAATTTTCAAAGATTATGGACAGTGGTTCAAGAATTTCTTTTGCTATCTCCTTCAGTACTCTGGGTTGTAATTCATCTGGACCTGGAGACTTGAATTCATTTAGGTTTTCTAAGTGTTTCCTCACTGTCTTTCTGTTTATAGATATCCTGGATTCTTCTATTCTTTTAATAGGACAGTGAAGATCAGTTGATGTTACATTTCCTTTCTGAGAGAAAACAGATGCAAAATAGGAATTTAAAAGTTCAGCCTTCTCAACATCCTGACTTACCATTTCATCATTTTCATCCTGTAAAAATCCTATAGCATCTTTGACTTTTCTTTTACTTTTGACGTATCCCAAAATCCTTTTTTGTTGCTTTTGACGTCACTTGCAAGCCTTAATTCATTGTCAGCTTTAGATAATCTGATTTGTGCCCTGCAGGTTCTGCAGACGGCATTATATTCTTCTTTAGATATGCCTCCCTCTTTCCATTTGATAAACATTTCTTTCTTCCTTTTTAGCATGTGTTTAAGTTCTGTGTTCATCCATCCTGGTTTCCTTAAATGCTTCCCATTCTTCCCTCTTTTCGGAATTGTTAACGATTGTGCTTTGAGAATCTCATTTTTCAAGATTTTCCATCCTTCCTGGACATTTTGTCCTTAAGGATATCCAGCCATTGGATCCCTCCAATTCTCTTTCTGAGTTCCTTAAAATCTGCCTTTCTGAAATCTAACCTTGACGTCTGAGTCTTCACAGGTCTTCCTCCTCTTGTTATCCAAAATTCTAAAATAGCATGGTCACTACCTCCTAGGGTCCCAGCCACTCTTACCTCCTCCACCATTTTCTCCCTGTTTATAAGGATTAGATCCAAGCTAGCAGATCCCCTTGTTTTCTCCCCTACCTTTTGGAAGATAAAGTTGTCAGCAAGAGAGGATAAGAATCTCCTGGACCTGTTAGTTTTGCCTGAGAGAGATTTCCAACAAATCTCCCATGACCACTATGTCATATTTTTTGGAGAACTTGGCCATTTGATGCATAAAGAGTTCATCCATATCTTCAGCTTGCACAGGCGGCCTGTAGTAAATGCCTACAATGGTGTCCTTTCCATTGCTCTGTCCTTGTATTCTTACCCAAACAGTTTCCACAGAACTCCCAGTCTCTGAAGCGTCAATCTCTGTGCAGATATACGCTTTTCTAACAGACAATGCGACACCTCCTCCTCGTTTATCAAGTCTGTTTCTTGCAAATAAGTTGTATACTTCTAGCCTTGTATTCCAATCATGTGTATCGTCCCACCAAGTCTCAGTGATTCCAATGACATCATATTTCTTCTCCTGCGTTAGTAGTTCCAGTTCTCCTTGTTTATTGCCCATGCTTTGTGCATTCGTATAGAAACACTTTAGTTTGTGATTGGTTTCTCTTTCTTCAATATTTTTATTATGTAGATTTTTTTGTCTTTGTTCTTCCCCTTCACTTCTAATAGCAGAAATCTCAATAGTATTTGTCAGGTGTATGGCTTTTGCTGGCGTTTTGCTTCCCTTCCCACATTGTTCTAGTTTAAAGCTCTCCTGATGAGTGTAGCAAGACGACTTCCAAATACATGTTTTCCAGTCTTCGTAAGGTGCACCCCATCTCTAGCAAGTAGTCCATTGTATAGGTAATTCACTCCGTGATCCAAAAATCCAAATCCTTGCTGACGGCACCATCGACATAGCCAGTTGTTCACCTGCAGAATCTTATTCCACCTCCTTGTTCCATGGCCATCCACTGGAAGGATGGAAGAGAAGACCACCTGCGCTCCCAGTTCTTTCACTTTATTACCTAAATTTTCAAAGTCACTGCAGATGGTTTCCAGGTCGTTTCTTGCGGTGTCATTTGTCCCCTCATGTATTAGCAGGAATGGGTAGTCATCTGTAGGTCTGAAGAGTCCTGATATCCTGTCAGACACATCTTTAATTTTTGCACCGGAAGACAGCACATTTCTCTTGAGGTTATATCCGGTCTGCAGATAGCGGCCTCTGTTCCTCTCAACATGGAATCGCCCATGACAACAACTCTCCGTTTCTTCTTCACAACAGTTTTCTTTCTCCATTCAGTAGGACTCTGAGGTCGTAAAAGGTTATTGTTTGTGGCCAAAGCCTTATCCTGATGTATTACTTCATCGTTCTCCTGTGTAAGAGCCTGGTATTGGTTCCTGAGCAGAATTGGTGCTGACTGCCTCCTGATCCTCCTGCTTCTCTGGGTCACATGCTTCCATTCCTCTGTTTCTTCAGTTGCACTTTGAATTTCTTCTTTGTCTGTACCATGAAGAGATAATTCTGCTCTGTCTAAGAACTCTTCACCTTCCTTAATGGTCTTCAATGTAGATAACCTCTCTTCCAGATTTTGCAACTTTTCCTCCAACAGGGACACAAGCTTGCATTTCTGGCATGTGAAGTTTGGCTTTTCCACTGGTAAGTCTGTGAACATGTAGCAAGAAATGCAGCTCACCACATGGCTCCTGGCCTCTTCCATGTTCTTGAGCCAGGCAAGGTAGTCAGTGATAACGGCCGTAATTTTGTGGCGGCCAAAGCCTTGGCAAAACTCAGACACATACCTTGCCTGGCTCACACCTTGAACCTGGTAGTGCAGTGCTTCCTAAATAATTATTCGGAGTTAACAGCCCTTCTCCATAAGGTGCGAAGACTGTGCTCGCACATCCGTCTCTCGCCCGTAGACTCCAGTCGTATACAGAGGCTGCAGTGATCGCTCCACCTTCCCAAGCACCGCCTAATCATAGGCATTGCAACAAGGTGGAATTCCACCATGCACATGGTTGAGAGGCTGTGTGAACAGAGGCAGGCTGTAATGCATTTGTGGGAGGATATATGGGCAGGCAGTTTGAGGGCAGACATGAAGTTTTCGGGTGTGCAATGGTCAAACCTGAAAGACCTCTGTAAAGTCCTTCAGTGTTTTGAGGAATGCACACGGCTGGTAAGCGCAGACGACGCCATCATAAGCATGAGCATCCCACTTATGCGTCTGCTCATGCAAACTTTGACGCACATTAAGGATCAGGCGTCTGCAGCGAAGGAGGAAGAAGAGAAGGAGGAGGGAAGCCTTGATGACAGTCAGCTATTGTCTGCTCAGGGAACTGTCTTGGATGAGGTGGAGGAAGAAGAGGAAGAGGAGGAGGAGGAGGAGGATGAAGGGGATGATTATTTTAGGGAGGAGGATGCTTCTCAGGGGGCAAGAGAAAATGTTGGCTTGCCAAGGTCAGGTACATGGTTTGTGCGTGACTGGAGGGTTGTGTATTTGGCAGAAAGTGCTCCTCCACCCACCACTGTCAGTGCATCACTGACACCTGGATCATTGACATACATGTGTGATTATGTATTGCGGATCCTAAAAATGGACCCCCACATTGCCAAAATTATGAAGGATGATGACTACTGGGTGGCCAGCATCCTTGATCCACTCTATAAAGGCAAATTACAGAACATCATGCCACAGGAGAACCTAGAGATAATATTGTCGAATAAGCAAGCAACTCTGGTAAACCATTTAAAAGAGGCATTCCCAGCACACAGCAGAGGTGCAGGTTCTACCACGAGCCGTACTAGGCCAAATGGAAGAGGTGTTCGTGGTGCACACAGCCGAACTGGTGTTGGAGACAGGGGTTTCATGACCATGTTGTGGACTGATTTCTCGAGTACCGCTCACACGACTGTTAATACTGAATCGATTGCAACAGACAGGAGACAGCAGTTGTCAACTATGGTTCAAAATTATCTCTCCTCCCCTATCGATGTTCTCCCTCACAGTTCATTCCCCTTTGACTACTGGGCCTGTAAACTGGACACCTGGCCTGAATTGCCACAATATGCCTTACAGGAGCTCGCTTGCCCTGCTGTAGTGTGCTATCAGAAAGAGTCTTCAGTGCTGCTGGATCAATCCTGACAGAAAGAAGGACCCGGCTGTCGACCCAAAATGTTTGTGATGACAACTTCATTAAAATGAACCATGCATGGGTTTCAAAGGATTTTGTCCCACCTTCCCCTGATGACACATAATTTGCCAGCAAAATGGCTCGCTTTGTCCTCCTCTTCCCCTGACTTCTCCAATTCCTCCATTTGCAGCTGCTGAACGTCCAGTAAACACCTCAACATATGCCAGTTTTTCCATCTCCCTAAATGGGCTGTACCCCCCCCAGGGTCAGCGTCAGCACCTGGTGCACTCGGGCAAGTGACGGTGCCCTGAGCAGTTGAGGGGGCCCACTCGTAGGCGACGGCACTGGCACAGGGCCCCTCATAGTACGCTGGTATCTCTGATGGTGGGGGGTCCACTCGCCGTCAGAGACACCGTCGTGCTATGAGGGCCCCTGTGCAAGTGCCGTCGCCCATGAGTGGGCCCCCCCCCGCTTTCTCAGGGCACCAGCACTTGCAATACTTACCTCTCCCTGCTCCACCTCTGTGACCTGTCGCGTTTCCAGACAGTGACATTCAGGTCAGAGAGCGCGATGACATCACGTCTGTAGGCCCTTTGCCTGAACAGTCCAAGTGCAGAGAGCTGGAAGATGGCGACGCTGAGGAGTCTAGAGTAGAGCAGTGCCCAGCAAGGAGAGGTATTTCATTTTTTTAATGTTTGGAGCAATATATGGGGAGCATTATACACTGGAGAATTACATATGTGGCCCATCATACACTTGAGCAGGGCCGGCTCCAGCTTGTCGTTGTCCCTGGGCAATAGTGTCTCAGTGGGCCCCTTTAACACATACCACAATTCATGATGCACAGATATGGCAGAGAAATATAGGTATAGTACAATGCCAAAGATTTCACTTACTTCTTACATTACATGAGTAATATCTATTATAAATTTTACAATAGTTCAGAAACCAGACAGTATAGTCCTCCATACAGTATTATGGGGACCACATAGTGTTCCATACAGAATAATGAGCCCCACATATTGCTCCATACAGTACAATGGACCCCATATAATGCTCCATAAAGTATAATGAGCCCCATATAATGCTACAAACTATAATGAGCCCCATATAATGCTACAAACAGTATAATGAGCCCCATATAATGCTACAAACAGTATAATGAGCCCCATATATGTACCCATATATAATGGGCCCCATATAATTCTCCATATATAATGAGCCCCATATAATCTTCCAGTATATGATGGGCCCCAAATATTGCTCCAAACAGAATTGGTCCCATGTAATTCTCTATATATAGTGGGCCCCATATAATTCTCCATATATAATGGGCCCCATATAATCTTCCAGTATTTGATGGGCCCCAAATATTGCTCCAAACAGAATGGGTCCCATGTAATTCTCTATATATAGTGGGCCCCATATAATACTCCATATATAATGGGCCCCAGGCTTCCATATTGCGCCGGTGTCCCCGATGGCGAGTGGGCCCCCCTGCCTGCTCAGGGCCCTGGCACTTGCCCTGGTTTGCCGGGTGCTGACGCCGGCCCTGCACTTGAGCATCATAGATAGGGCCCATTATACACTGGATCATCATATGTGGTCCATTATATATGGAGCATTATATGGGCCCATCATACACTGGAGCATTATAAATGGGGCCCATCATACACTGGAGCATCATCCATGGTGCCCATCATACACCTGCGCATTATAAATGGAGCCCATCATACACTGGAGCATTATAAATGTGACCCATCATACACTGGAGCGTCATATACGGGGCCCATTATACACTGGAGCATTATAAATGGGGCCCATTATATGTTGAGCATTATACACTGTTTGCATAATTATTATTAGGCAAGTTGTATTTGAGAGGATTCTTTTTATTATTGAACAACAACTATGTTCTCAATCAACCCAAGAGACTCATAAATATCAAAGCTTAATATTTTTGGAAGTTGGAGTGTTTTTTTTTAGATTTGTCTATCTTAGGAGGATATCTGTTTGTGCAGGTAACTGTTACTGAGCAGAATTATTAGGCAACTTAATAAAAACCAAATATCTACCCATCTCACTTGTTTATTTTCACCAGGTAAACCAATATAACAACACAAAATTTAGAAATAAAAATTTCTGACATTCAAAAACAAAAATAAAGGGACCAACATAGCCACCTTTCTTTACGATGAAACTCAAAAGCCTTCCATCCATATATTCTGTCAGTTGCTTGATCTGTTTACGATCAACATTGCGTGCAGCAGCCACCACAGCCTCCCTGACACTGTTCCGAGAGGTTTAGGCTAGGTGCAGACGGTGCGGAATGGGCTGAGGAATTTTCCGCGCAGTTTTTGTGAAATCCGCAGGTAAAATGACCTGTTTTTTACCTGCGGATTTACTGCGGATTTACTGCGGATTTCCCCAGCGGTTTCAGACCTGCGGATTTCTATTGACAGGGTGGTCAAACGAGTCAAACAAGTGTTTGACTCGTGTGACCAACTTTTTACTATTGATGCCGCCTATGTCGCATCAATAGTAAAAAGATCTAATGTTAAAATAATAAAAAAAATAATAAATAATGATATTCTCACCTTCCGGCGGCCCCGCAGCTTTCCCGCCTCTCAGCGACGCTCCCGGCAAGTTTCGTTCCCAGGAGTCCTTTGCGGCAATCATCCCGATGACGTAGCATCTCGCGAGACCGCTACGCCATCTGGGTGATCTCGCAAAGCACTTCTGGGAACGCGATTGGCGGGAGCGTCGCTGAGAGGCGGGAAAGCTGCGGGGGACGCCGGAAGGTGAGAATATCATTATTTTTTATTTTAATTATTGTTTTTACATGGATATGGTACCCAGGGCTTGGAGGAGAATCTCCTCTCCTCCAGACCCTGGGTACCATCCGCACATGAACCGCTTCCGCATGGTGGGCACAGCCACTTAGAGCAGGTCTGACAACGCTGCGGAACTGCACAAAAGAAGTGACATGCTGCGGATTTAAATCCGCACCAAATCCGCGCGGAAAAATCCGCAGCATGTGCACTGCGGTTTTTTTTTTTCATTGAATTTAATGCTACTGTATGTCACTTGCAGTTCTGCTGCGGATCCGCAGCGGTTAATCCGCTGCGGATCCGCAGCAGAATCCGCAACGTGTGCACATACCCTTAATGTTTTCTCTCCCTGTAGATCTCACATTTTATGAGGGACCACAGATTCTCTGTGGGGTTCAGATCAGGTGAACAAGGGGGCCATGTCATTATTTTTTCTTCTTTTAGACCTTTACTGGGCAGCCACGCTGTGGAGTATTTGGATGCATGTGATGGAGCATTGTCCTGCATGAAAATCATGTTTTTCTTGAACGATACCGACCTCTTCCTGTACCACTGCTTGAAGAAGGTGTCTTCCAGAAACTGGCAGTATGTCTGGGAGTTGAGCTTCTCTCCATCCTCAACCCGAAAAGGTCCCACAAGTTCATCTTTGATGATACCAGCCCATACCAGTACCCCACCTCCACCTTGCTGGCATCTGAGTCAGAGGGTGCTAAAGTGGCTCTGGGCCATCAAGAGTCACTCTCATTTCATCAGTTCATAAAACCTTACAAAAATCAGTCTTAACATATTTCTAGGCCCATTCTTGACGTTTTATCTTATGTTTCTTGTTCAAAGGTAGACGTTTTTCAGTCTTCCTTACCTTGGCCATGTCCCTGAGTATGGCACACCTTGTGCTTTTTGATACTCCAGTAACATTGCAGCTCTGAAATATGGCAAAACTGGTGGCAAATGGCATCTTGGCAGCTTCACGCTTGATATTCCTCAATTTATGGGCAGTTATTTTGAGCCTTTTTTTATCAACACGCTTCTTGCGACCCTGTTGGCTATTTGCCATGAAACGCTTGATTGTTCAGTGATCATGCCTCAAAAGTTTGGCAATTTCAAGACTGCTGCATCCCTCTGCAAGACATCTCACAATTTTTGACTTTTCAGAGTCCGTCAAATCTCTCTTCTGACCCATTTTGCCAAAGGAAAGGAAGTTGCCTAATAATTAAGCACACCTTATATGTTGATGTCATTAGACCACACCCCTCCTCATTACAGAGATGCAAATCACCTGATTTACATAATTGACAGTTGGCTTTCAAGCCTATACAGCTTGGAGTAGGACAACATTTATAAAAAGGATGATGTGATCAAAATACTTATTTGCCTTATAATTCTGCACACAGTGTATAGGCCCATCATACACTGGAGCATCATCCATTGGGCACATCATACACTGCAGCATCATATGGGGCCCATTATATATGGAGCATTACATAGGCCCATCATACAATGGAGCATCATCCATGGGGCCCATCATATACTGGTGCATCATATGGGGTTCATTATTTATGAGGCATCATATAGGGTATGGAGCATCATAAGGAGCACATATGGGGCCTATTCTGTATGGAGCATTATATGGAGCCCATTCTGTATGGAGCAATATATGGAGCCCATCATATACTGTTTGGAGCTTTATATGCGACTCATTATACTGTATGGAGCAATATGTGGGGCTCATTCTACTCTATGGGGACCGTCCTATACTGTATGGCACATTATATGGGGACCATCACATACTGTAGCATTATGTGGAGCTCATCATATACTGTATGGAACATTATATGGGACCAATTATTCTGTATGGAGCAATATATGGGGCTGATTATTCTGTATGGCGCACTATGGGGTGGCCATAATACTGTATGGAGGACTATACTGTCCGTTCTTTGAGCTATTGTAGAATTTCAAATAGATATTAGTCATGTAATGTAAGAAGTGAAGTATTTGTCATTGTAGTATATCTATATTTCTCTGTCGTATCGGAGCATCATGAATTGTGTTATGTGTTAAAGGGGCCCACTGACACTCTTTCGCCCGGGGCACACGAAAACCTGGAGTCAGCCCTACCCCCCCACAACTTTAGCCAAATAATCCCCAATTTTCAATGCGTAACTATTATTATAAAGTAAATTAAGGTTGACAAGCTTAAGTAATAAGAATTGATGTTGTTGGCATTGAAATGGGCACTGTAGGTGTGTTTACTGTCCTCCACTCGCTGCCGACTTTGCTTCACCATTGACTTGCATTGGGTTTCGTGTTTCAGTCGAACCTCCGACTTTTCCCGATAGTCGCGATTTCGGCCGATTTCGTTCGACTCGACTTTTGAGAAAGTCGGGTTTCATGAAACCCGACTTGACCCTAAAAAAGGCAAAGTCGCTCATCTCTATATGCGACAACAAAATAGAAATATATTTTCGCACATAGCTTGCACCTCGCACATAGCAAAACTCGCACAATCAACAGGCAGCCCTGGCTGACTAGCCTCACCAAAGAACTGAGACGGGCTTCCAGAGTTGCTGAGCGGAGATGGAAAAAATCCCGCTCTGCTGAGCACTTAACCGCATACAAGCAGTCCCTCACCAGCTTCAAGTCCACACTCACTGCCGCAAAGCAAATTTACTTCTCATCTCTTATATCTTCCCTGTCTCACAACCCTAAACAGCTCTTCAACACTTTCAATTCTCTACTCCATCCCCCACCACCTCCCCCCTCTCATCTATTACTGCTGAAGATTGTGCCTCCTTTTTCAAGCAGAAGATTGATACGATCAGGGAAAGCTTTGGCCCACAGCCCCCACTGCCCCTCTTAGCTGCTCAGCCCTGTTCCTCCAAAACCAACTTCTCCACCATGACAGAAGATCAGCTCTCCACCCTCCTTTCAAGATCACACCTCACCACTTGCACACTTGACCCGCTCCCGTCCCACCTCATCCCTAACCTCGCCACAGTCTTCATCCCTACCTTAACACACCTCTTCAACCTCTCACTTACAAATGGTGTGTTCCCCTCATCCTTCAAACATGCCTCAATCACACCCATCCTCAAAAAGTCCTCCCTTGACCCATCCTCTGCATCTAGCTATCGCCTGATATCTCTCCTCCCTTATGCCTCAAAACTACTGGAACAGCATGTCCATCTTGAACTGTCCTCCCACCTCTCCTCTTGCTCGCTCTTTGACCGCTTGCAATCAGGCTTCCGACTGCATCATTCAACTGACACTGCCCTAACTAAAGTCACCAACGACCTACTAACCGCCAAAGCAAGCGACACTACTCTGTTCTCCTTCTCCTGGACCTGTCTTCTGCCTTCGACACTGTGGACGACTACCTCTTGCTCCAGATTCTCTCATCTCTGGGCATCACAGGCTTGGCCCTTTCCTGGATCTCATCATATCTAACAGATCAAACATTCAGTGTCTCCCTCTCCCACACCACCTCCTCGCCCCCCTCTCTGTCTGTGTTCCTCAAGGCTCAGTTCTAGGACCCCTACTCTTCTCAGCCTCTCCCCTATGCCAAGCCCTTCATTGGCTTCCTATCGCCCAGAGGCACCAGTTCAAAACCCTAACTATGACATACAAAGCCATCCACAACCTGTCTCCTCCGTACATCTGTGACATGGTCTCCCGCTACTTACCCTCGCGCAACCTTCGATCCTCTCAAGATCTCCTTCTCTACTCTCCCCTTATCTCTTCTTCCCACAACCGCATACAAGACTTCTCCTGTGCCTCCCCTATACTCTTAAATTCTCTACCCCAACACATCAGACTCTCCTACCATGGAAATCTTCAAAAAGAACCTGAAGACCTACCTCTTCCGACAAGCCTACAACCAGCAGTGATCCTCAGTCTACTGAACCGCCGCACGACCAGTTCTACCCTCTCCTAGTGTATCCTCACCCATCCCCTGTAGACTGTGAGCCTTCGCTGGCAGGGTCCTCTCTCCTTCTGTACTTATGTGCGTCCTGTATTTCTCATATTTATTGTACTTGCCTATATTCGCCCCCTCTCACATGTAAAGCGCCATGGAATAAATGGTGCTATTAAAATGAATAATAATAATGATAATAATAATAATTTTTAGCTTTAAACCTGTTTCTAAAAGTTGTTAGAAAGTTTGAGAAACTGTCTACAAAGTTCCGAACCTTCTGTTTCTTAAATTAACAAAGTGTTAAAAATTAAACTAATGAGGTTTGCTCTTTAAGTGCTACATTTAAAATCTGCATATTTTATTTCAGAAGAGTACATTTTGAACAATATCATTTTCAAATTGTTTCAGCTTGAAGAGAAGAATCTCAAAGGACTCCCGCTGATTTACCAGGGAGGGGGTAAAAGATTAAAGGGAAAAATGCATTTTAGATGTATTCTTCATTTAATAAGTAATCACACAGAACATGTTTATGCATTCACATATTATAATACATAGGCAGAAATAAAAACAACATTGCATTGTAGCATATGAGACTCTGAGTCTTACAGGTTAGTGGGCATGCTGAGGGCTGCCAGACACTCATTTCTGATTCCTGGGATTTTAGCGATTGTACTGATCCCCCCCTGTGTCTCCTCTCTGCTGTATAGATGTCAGGAAGAATAGCACTTATGTACTGCCAGCTACAGACCTAAGAATGAAACCATGTAATATTGAGAAATAATTGTAATTACATCTATAAATGTTGCCCTCAGTATTTTATAGGTAATTGTTTTAAAATAGCCCTAGAAAATCTGTGTATAATTACAATGAAAGGGAAGCATCAAAGCCCTGTAACAGTTTAAGGCTATCTGCACATTTATTTCATGAGCGCAGTAAAGTTTTCTGATTTTGTTTGATCCTTTTTTCATACGGGGGCCAGCAGGAGATGTGAGTAGGTGGTCAGGAACTGAATTCAGAGAAGCATGTAGCCACAGGGAAGCCAGTGTACATAACTGCATACATACATTATAAAACAGGTGTAGAAAACATTAACATAGCACATAACATATTATGATATGGTGACAAAGCATTTGAAAGGCTTGTACTGTGGTAAGTTAAAGGGAGCCTATCATGACAAAAAACACTTTATGCCTGCAGATATAGGGCTAATCGGCAGATTAATAGCATTCTGAAGCCGTGCGCCTGCCGCACTGAGAGGCCCGCTACCGGAAGTAAATGACCTTTATTCCTCTCGTCTTTCTGTCATACGGACACGGCTGGCGCAACTTCAGTCAATGCTCAGTGCATAGTGATAGACAAGGGGGAGAGGAAAAGAGCGATCAAAAGTCCCATATAAAATGGAACAAATCTTTATTTAACAGTGATCATGTATAGGCAAGAAAAAGACATGGAAACTACATAAAAAAATGTGAATAAGACACACAAGGTAAGGAGCTATGTCATACCTCCATCTCAATGTACTAATGGTATGACACATACAGCTCTGGCAAAAATTAAGAGACCACTGCACAGTTTTATAAAAATCAGCTTCTCTACATGTCTGACAGCCATTCCATTCCAGTGTTAGTTGAATTCCAACCAGAGTACTCCTCATTCTAATTAATGTGCTCTGATTAGGTGATCACCTGAACCAAATCTTATTTAACGAAGGAAAGTATAAAAAAACACTGCAATAGGACAAGCTGGATGTGAAAACAAGTGCTAGTAATATCCCAAAAGTAATAGGAATGAAAAAATAACTTTTAACCATGCCAAAGGAAAGAAAAGAAGAAAGAAAGAAGATGCGAGATGTGTAGCATCTGAAACAACGGATACTGGAAGCCTGTGCTAGCATTTCTTCTGCGGTGTTGCTATCATTGTGTCAAGAGTGGGAGAAGAGGGTTGCATTGACAATCCAACACAATGGGCAGCACTTTGAATACATTTTATAAGTGGTCATAAAATTGTAAATAACTCATGAAAGAGTAAAGTTACGTTGAAACCAAGTACACCATTGTTTTTCTTGTGAAATTCTCAATAAGTTTAATGTGTCACATGACCCTCTTCACATTGAAAAAAATAAAGTTGGATCCAAAATGGCCGACTTCAAAATGGCCACCAAGGTCACCACCCATCTTGAAAAGATCCCCCCCATATACTAATGTGCCACAAACAGGAAGTTGATATCACATCATTCCCATTTTATTTAGGTGTATCCATATAAATGGCCCACCCTGTATTACAATTTATATACATAAGTTTTGATTTTCATCTAGTGTGGTGAGCATTTTAACACCTTCATACATATTATATATATATATTATATATATATATATATATATATATATATACAGTGTTTTTTGGATTATAAAATGCACTTTTTTCCCCCAGATTTGGGGGGAAAATGGGGGTGCGTCATATAATGCGGATATACCTTACCGCCCGCGGTGGAGCAGGGTCCCAGAGTCGCTGCAGACTTGGATGAAGGGGTGTTCGGATGTGCAGCATGCCACTGTGGATGTCCAATGCTGCCAGTGTTCCGTGCTACTGGATCTCCATCTGCACATGCGCCACCGCCGGCAGCCATTTTCCCAAAGTCCACCGCATAGGAAACCATTCAACTGTGGGGGCTCTGGCCTTTCACAAAATGTCAGCAGAGCCCCCTCATCATTTAACACCGGCAGCACGGAACACCTGCAGCACGGAACACCCACAGCGGCGTGCCGCACATCTGAATACCCCCTCGCCCCAGCCTGTGGCTTGCAGCATCATCCCACTCCTGCCTCCTCCAGCAGCAACCCTGGGACCCCTGTTATGATTTGGTAGCTGAGGAGAGCAGGCAAAAATGGCAATACACCAGAGAGGTTGGAATCTACTGGATTGCAGTAACCTGACTAACCACCACAACTAAAGGCAGCCGTGGAGCGTACCTACGTTGGTCCTAGACGCCTCGTCACAGCCTGAGAGGTTAACTACACCTAAAGATAGAAAGAGGAAAGCTATCTGCCCCGGAGCAGATCCCCAAAGAGCATAGGAAGCCCCCAAACATGTAATGGCGGTTAGACAAGAGGAAATACAGACACAGACAGAAAATAGTATGAGCAAACGTTGGGGCCCAATCTTCCTAGAAAGAAAAGGATAGGAAGGACACTTACTGCAATCTAAAAAACCCTAAAAAATACCAACTCTACTAATTGCAAAAACACCTGAGATCACACGACCTCTACCACCTAAATTAGTTCTCTGGTGTAACAAAACTAAGCCACAGCCACTGAAAAAACTGGAAAAGGCAAATGAACAAATAACAGTGGCTCAGATAAACTGAGAGGAGCACAAGCCCCCGGAAGGGACCTGGCTGACCTCCACAGAAGTGCAGGAAAAAAATGCAAAAAGCAAGCACAAAAATAAAAGCAGAAAATATCTTATCTGTTAGCAGAAGATGCAGGCAAGACTAAGCAAGCTTCCAAGTGAACCAGGAACCAAAGTTGAGACAAGAACAATTGATCACCGGCAACCCTGATTTGAGGGAACCTCCCTTATATAAGCCCAGTCTGTAACTCCTGATTGCCAACCTTCACAATCTTCATTGAATGGTTCAGTACTGTTTGTAACCACCAGAGGGAGCTTCTGCTCAGAATTCATTTCTAACACATTCACAACAGTACCCCCCCTTGAGGAGGGGTCACCGAACCCTCATTTGGGCAACCAGGTCAGTCAGGATGACCTCTGTGATACGCACGGATCAGTCTCCTAGCATGGATGTCCGAAGCAAACACCCAAGAATTGTCCTCCTGACCATAACCTCTCCACTTAACCAAATACTGGAGATTCCGTCTAGAAAAACGAGAATCCAATATTTTCTCAACCACATACTCCAGATTGCCCTCAACCAAAACAGGGTCAGGAGGCGCAGCCATAGGAACCACTGGCTCGACAAACCTCTTCAATAAGGACTTGTGGAACACGCTATGGATCTTAAATGTCCCTGGAAGAAGTAAACGAAAGGAATCAGGATTAAGAATCTCCATGATCTTATAAGGTCCAATGAACCTAGGCTTAAACTTAGGAGATGCAACTCTCATAGGGATATTTCTTGAGGACAACCAGACCAAGTCCCCACTTCAAACCGAGGACCATCAGTCCTATGCCGATTGGCAAACCGCTGGGCCCTCTCCTGAGAGAGGGACAACCTCTCCACTACCTGGTCCCAAATCTGCTGCATACGCTCCACAACAGAGTCAACACCTGGACAGACAGAAGCCTCTGTCTGTCCCGAAGAAAATCGAGGGTGAAACCCAAAATTGCAGAAAAATGGAGACATCAAAGTGGCAGAGCTAGCCCTATTATTAAGAGCAAACTCAGCCAAAGGCAAAAAAGAGACCCAGTCATCTTGATCAGCAGACACAAAGCATCTCAGATAAGTCTCCAATGTCTGGTTTGTTCTCTCAGTTTGTCCATTGGTCTGAGGATGAAAAGCCGAGGAGAAAGACAATTGAACACCAAGTTTAGAACAAAAAGTCCTCCAAAATCTGGAAACAAACTGGACTCCTCTGTCAGACACAATGTTCTCAGGAATGCCGTGTAACCGAACCACGTGCTGAAGGAACAAAGGCACCAATTCGGAGGAGGAAGGCAACTTAGGTAATGGCACAAGATGTATCATTTTGGAAAACCTATCACAAATCACCCAGATAACGGTCATTCTCTGAGAAACAGGAAGGTCGGAAATGAAATCCATAGAGATATGGGTCCATGGTCTCTTGGGCACAGGCAATGGCATCAACAAACCATTAGAGCGAGAGCAAGGCTTGGAGCGAGAGCAAGTCCCGCAGGACTGCACAAATTCCCTGACGTCACGAGACAAAGTAGGCCACCAAAAGGACAGACTAACCAAGTCTCTGGTATCAAAAATTCCGGGATGACCGGCCAACGCGGAACAATGAATCTCAGACATCACACTCTTTTTCCAACGGTCTGGGACAAACAATTTCCCAAAAGGGCAGCGCTCGGGTTTATCCTCCTGACACCCTTCCAGAGCCAGTCTCAAATTGGGCGAGATGGCGGAAGGAACTACACCCTCTTTCAAAATAACAGCAGGATCAGATAACTCAGGAGAGTCCGCAAGGAAACTCCTCGAGAGGGCATCCGCCTTAACATTCTTAGTGCCAGGAAGAAAGGAAACCACAAAATTAAAACGTGTGAAAAACAAGGCCCACCTGGCCTGTCTAGGATTAAGTCGCTTGGCTGATTCCAGATAAATCAGATTTTTATGGTCCGTGAGGACCACCACCTGATGTTTGGCTCCCTCCAGCCAATGTCTCCACTCTTCAAAAGCCCACTTCATGGCCAATAACTCCCGATTACCCACGTCATAATTACGTTCAGTTGGAGAAAATTTTTGAGAGAAAAAGGCACAAGGGTTACTTTTAGAGGTCTCTGGATCTCTTTGGGACAAAACGGCACCTGCCCCAATTTCAGAGGCATCAACCTTCACCTGAAATGGCAGAGAAACATCAGGCTGCCGTAGAACAGGAGCAGAAGTGAATCTCTGCTTAAGTTCCTGAAACGCAGAGACTGCCTCAGGAGGCCAATTCACCACATCAGAACCCTTTTTGGTCAAATCAGTCAATGGTTTAACAATAACAGAGAAATTACCAATAAATTTACGATAAAAATTGGCAAAACCCTAGAATCTCTATAGAGCCTTTACTGAAGTAGTTGGACCCAATCACAGATGGCCTGAACCTTGACCGAGTCCATTTCAATAACAGATGGGGACAAAATGAATCCCAGAAATGAGATCCTCTGTATGCCAAAAAGACACTTTGATCCCTTCACATACAGAGCATTCTCTCTCAAAATCTGGAACACAGTCCAAACATGTTTCACATGAGAGTCCCAGTCATTGGAAAAATCAAGATATCATCCAAATAAACAATCAGAAATTTATCCACAAAATCCCTGAAAATGTCATTCATGAAGGACTGGAAGACGGAAGGAGCATTAGTGAGCCCAAAGGGCATCACTAGGTACTCAAAATGCCCCTCTGGGTATTAAATGCCATCTTCCATTCATCCCCGTGCTTAATGCGAATAAGGTTATACGCCCCCCTGAGGTCAAGCTTGGTAAACCAAGTAGCACTTTTCACCCTGGAAAACAGGTCAGAAATCAAGGGTAACGGATATTGATATTTCACAGTAATATTGTTCAAGAGACGATAATCAATACACGGCCTTTATGAACCATCCTTTTTGGCCACAAAGAAAAAACCGGAACCAAAGGGTGAAGAGGATGGTCTGATATGACCCTTCTCCAATGACTCCTTGATATAAGACCGCATAGCGTCATGTTCAGGTACAGACAAGTTAAAAGGCGACCTTTAGGGAACTTACTACCAGGCACTAATTCAATAGCGCAGTCATAGCTCCTATGGGGGGGCAAGGATGCAGATTTACTTTCGCTAAACACATTAGAAAAATCAGTCAAAAAGTCAGGAACATCCTGAGCCTGGGGAGAGGCAGAAAAAACAGGAGTGTTGGCATTAACACATTGGCAGCCCCAACTGGTTACAGACACAGATTTCCAATCCAAAACAGGATTATGAGACTGTAACCAAGGGAAACCTAGTACAATAATGTCATGCAGATTATGCAACACCAAAAATTTGCAACTCTCCTGATGATCAGGTTCAACCCTCATTATCACCTGAGTAGAGAACTGGGGTTTATTCTCAGCCAAAGGGGTAGAATCAATCCCCAGTAGGGGAATAGACTTCCGTAGGGGTATCAAGGGAAACCCACAACGTTTAGCAAAATCAAAATCCATCAGGTTAATAGCTGCTCCCGAATCAACAAAAGCCTGAGCAGAAAATGTGGACAGGGAGCAAATAAGGGTAACAGTCAACAGAAATTTAGTCTGAACACTACCCAAGACAACTGAGCGTGCAAAACGTCTTCCCCGCTTAGGGTAGACTGAAATAGCATGAGAGGCGTCACCACAGTAGAAACATAACCTATTGCATTTTCGAAACCATGACGCTGTGCCCCAGAAGCCACTCTATCACACTGCATGGGTTGAGAAGCTGTTCACAAGGCAACACTATTCCACGCATACCTCTACGCTCACGCAAACGTCTGTCAATTTGAATCGCTAATGACATAGAATCATTGAGACCAGAGGGAGCAGGGAAACCCACCATAACATCTTTTACATTCTCTGACAGACCCTTCCGAAAAAGGGCTGCCAAAGCATCATCATTCCATTTGGTCAGGACTGCCCACTTTCGGAATTTTGACAGTATAACTCAGCGTCCTCAAGCCCCTGATTTAATGCCAACAAGGTTTTTTCAGCTTGATCAGTGACATTAGGTTCATCGTACAATAACCCCAGAGCCAGAAAAAATGCATCAACATTACTCAAAACAGGGTCCCCAGGTGTCAGGGGAAAAAGCCCAATCCTGAGGATCGCCGCGCAGGAGAGAGATGACAATTTGAACCTGCTGTGCTGCGTTCCCTGAGGACTTAGGTTTTAAGGCAAAAAACAACTTAAGGTACTGCCACACTTAGTGATCTCGTTAGCGATCTCAATAACGTCGCAAGCTAATGAGATCATTTGTGAGATCTCTTTTAGGTCGCTAGTAGCTGCCAAACAGGAGATCTCATAAACGACTCATCAGCGTCAGCGATCTTTAACGACTTTGGCGGTCATTAGGATGTCATTAGCATGTACTGAGCGCTTCTGATTCATAGGAATTTCCAGCATCGCTCCTGCTCTCTGCATCCTGCTAGCCTGCTTTGCAACTGCTGCGATCCTCTCTGTGACGCAAAAGAGGACTTACAGATATTGCGATCCATTCCGTGACGCTAAACCCATATGCGTCACAAACGAGGTCGTTCGCAAAAGGTGCCAAACAGCGATATAGGCTCACCAGCGGGACGCCAACGATCAAAAAACGGTCCAGAACTCTAGTGAACGATCAACGAGATCACAGCAGGGGCCACATAGTTGCTACATGCCACACACAGCTAAGTCGCTAACGAGATCGCAAAATAGTGACGTTTTAGTGATCTCGTTTGCGATCTCGTTTGCGATCTCGTTTAGTGTGGCATACCCTTTACAGTTATTTTTGAAATTCAGAAATTTAGCTCGATCCCCTAAAAACAAATCTGGCATGGGGATCCTAGGTTCCACAACCGGCAACCCTGCAAGATAGGTAGCAATACTCCGAACTTCTGTGGCAAGCTGATCCACACGGCCAGACAACTCTGCAAACTCCATTGAGAGAAAAAAAAATCCTCAGCACCCAGTGAAAAAGAGGGAAAAAAAATATGCAACAAACAGAAAAAAAAAAAAAATCTCTGACAACTCTGACAACTTTTTTTTTTTTTCACACTATTTTTCCCTTCTGTGAGTACCATATAATTTTCAGTTCGGCCGGTGATACTGTTATGATTTGGTAGCTGAGGAGAGCAGGCAAAAACGGCAATACACCAGAGAGGTTGGAATCTACTGGATTGCAGTACCCTGACTAACCACCACAACTAAAGGCAGCCGTGGAGCGTACCTACGTTGGTCCTAGACGCCTCGTCACAGCCTGAGAGGTTAACTACACCTAAAGATAGAAAGAGGAAAGCTATCTGCCCCGGAGCAGATCCCCAAAGAGCATAGGAAGCCCCCAAACATGTAATGGCGGTTAGACAAGAGGAAATACAGACACAGACAGAAAATAGTATGAGCAAACGTTGGGGCCCAATCTTCCTAGAAAGAAAAGGATAAGAAGGACACTTACTGCAATCCAAAAAACCCTAAAAAATACCAACTCTACTAATTGCAAAAACACCTGAGATCACACGACCTCTACCACCTAAATTAGTTCTCTGGTGTAACAAAACTAAGCCGCAGCCACTGAAAAAACTGGAAAAGGCAAATGAACAAATAACAGTGGCTCAGATAAACTGAGAGGAGCACAAGCCCCCGGAGGGGACCTGGCTGACCTCCACAGAAGTGCAGGAAAAAATGCAAAAAGCAAGCACAAAAATTAAAGCAGAAAATATCTTATCTGTTAGCAGAAGATGCAGGCAAGACTGAGCAAGCTTCCAAGTGAACCAGGAACCAAAGTTGAGACAAGAACAATTGATGGAAGGGAACCTCCCTTATATAAGACCAGTCTGTAACTCCTGATTGCCAATCTTCACAATCTTCATTGAATGGTTCAGTACTGTTTGTAACCACCAGAGGGAGCTTCTGCTCAGAATTTATTTCTAACACATTCACAACAGACCCCGCTTCACCACAGTCACCACCCCCTGGTAAGCAATAAGAGGCATGTATTATAAGACGCACCATTATTTTATAAAAACAATCTTTTTTCCTGTTTTTCTCAAAATTTGGGGTGCATCTTATAATCTGGAGCTTCTTATAATCCGCAAAATACGGTATTATATATATATATGTCATGTGATATGTCCCAGCTGATATGTGCCCCTAAAAGCCCCTAAGCTCTAACCAAGCCCAAATCCTGACAAGTAGAGATGCTATGGGTCTCGGAAAATAGCGCCATTTCTTTAAAACAAACTTGTGATTTATTTATTATTTTTTGTTTTACCACTTAAATAAAACAGAGCCTATACATGTTTGGTATCTACAAACTCAAAATGACAAGGAGAATTATACTGGCATTTCATGAACATGGTAAAAAAAAAAACAATAAACCATTGTTGGATTCCACTTTTTTTGCAATTTCACAGCACTTGGATTTTTTTTCCAGTTTTCCAGTACATTATATCATAAAATCGATGTTGTTGTTCAAAAATACAACTCTACCCACAAAAAATAAGTCCTCACACAGCCATATTGACAGAAAAATAAAAGTTTATGCCTCTGGGAAGAAGGGGAACAAAAAGAGAAAACAGAAAAATGGAAAATGGATGAAGGGGTTAAACACACAAAAAAAAATTTTTAATAAAATTTGGCTTTAGCCCTGCATTTTTCATTTTTACAAGTAGTAATAGACGAAACAATTTGTTACCAAATTGTTTTTCAATTCTTGTAGAGGCATATACCAGCGCTTCTCACTAAATTAGAATATCATCAAAAAGTTAATTTCTTTCAGCTCAATACAAAAAGTGAAACTCACATTATATAGAGTCATTACAAACAGAGTGATCTATTTCAAGCGTTTATTTTTTTTCTTTTGATCACTGTGATAGCGTTTATCACAGTGATCAAAATGTTCCTGCAGAGAATGAATGAATCTGCCGGCTGGCAGATTCGGCGGGTGCACTGCGCATGCGCCCATCATTTTCTTTCCAGGGATAAGACTGGGAGCTGTAGGAGCCCATGGGAGGACGGGGGGACATCAGGAGGTACCGGGGAGGGATCGGGGTTACCGGGGACCCTATTTCTCTCCCCTCTGATGTGCGATCAATGTTTTCTTCAGACCCCAGAGAACATAATTCGGGTCCCCCACTTTTGCGATCGCCGTTATTAAACCTATAATGGCGATCGCAAAAGAAAACATCGATTCTGAAAGGATACAAAAATTTTGGCCACAGGTAAAGAGAATGGATCTACCTGTGGCCAAACATTTTTGTATCCCCGGTCATAGTATGATGGACATGAAATTACTTGTACTGAAAGGTAATTTCACATCTCAGAGACACAGGAGGTTTTTGTGAATACAAACTGATGAGGACCTTTGACACTCTCAATGCTGAAATGAACATATCACATGGATTTATGGCCTTTACATGGAGGAGGTGGTGTGATGGTGTGGGGTGTCTTTGCTGGTGACACTGTTGGGGATTTATTCAAAATTGAAGCAGTGAGTGGTCCAGCTCACCCCAAACCATCTCGATTGGGTTCAGGTCTGGTGACTGTGGAGGCCAGGTCATCTGGCGTAGCACCCCAACACTCTCCTTCTTGGTCAAATAGCACTTACACAGCCTGGAGGTGTGTTTGGGGTCATTGTCCTGTTGAAAAATAAATGATGGTCCAACTAAATGCAAACCAGATGGAATAGCATGCTGCTGCAAGATGCTGTGGCAGCCATGCTGGTTCAGTGTGCCTTCAATTTTGAATAAATCCCTAACAGTGTCACCAGCAAATCACCCCCACACCATCACACCACCTCCTCCATGCTTCACTTTTGGAACCAGGCATGTAGAGTCCATCCTTTCACCTTTTCTACGTGCAAAGCAGTAATCAAAGCAAAAGGTGGCTACTTTGAAGAACCTAGAATATAAGACATATTTTCAGTTGTTTCACACTTTTTTGTTAAGTGTAATGTATAATTCCACATGTGTTAATTCATAGTTTTGATGCCTTTAGTGTGATTCTACAATTTTCATAGTCATGAAAATACAGAAAAGTCATTGAATGAGAAGGTGTGTCCAAACTTTTAGTCTGTACTGTATATAAAACTTCCTTCTCACCTCATAATGGGAATGGTCTTTTTTGTCCTTTCTCTTTCTTTTTTTTTTGCTTTTCATGACCTGTCTTACCCTTTGATGGTATTTGGATGTTGCTGCTTTCCTTGCCTCCTCATCATGGTTACCGCATCCCTGTGGGATGCCGAGGTACTTGTGGCATGTCTGTACATCTGCTATGTGCCCTGCTGGTAATTCCACTCCATCAGTCTTGACTACCTTGCCTCTGCTTATTACCAACTGGCCGATGTCTTCGCTGTAGATCCTTGTCAGGTGGATCAGTGGATTGATGTCTTGTTCGTTTTTCACATACAGCTTGATGTCATTCATGTAGAGGAGGTGGCTGATGGTGCTTCCACTCTTCAACTTGGATCCATAGCCAGACTCTGTAATTATCTAACTGAGGGGGTTCAAGCCTAGGCAGAAAAGCAATTGGAACAGTGCATCACCTTGGTATATGCCGCATTTGATGGACACATGTGCTAGTTGTCTTGAGTTGACTTCCAATGTTGTTCTCCATAGCCCCATTGAGTTTCTGAGGAAGGTTCTTAATTTCCTGTTGACATTGTAGAGAGCCAAGCATTCACAGATCCATGTTGTGGCATTGAGTCATAGGCTTTCCTGTAGTCAATCCAGGCTGTGCTGAGATTGGTCTGTCTGGATCTTGAGTCTTGAGCGACTGCTCTATCTACTAGAAGCTGGTGCTTAGATCCTCTGGTGTTGGTCCCAATGCCTTTCTGAGCTAGATTCATGTACTGGTTCATATGGTTCTGTAGCTTGGTGGCTATGATGCCTGACAAGCAGGCCTAAAGAGAGATGTGAATGAAGAATTCAAAGGTGACGAGATTCCAGGCTTCAAACAGTTTTTTTGCAGCTGTAATAACCACCCAGGAGTCTAGAGAAGAGTGCAGACCCACCAAGATACTGGGTCGCCCCAAAGATGAGTGGGTACACCTACAGCAGTCTGATCACGAATTAGCAAAGCTGAGGAAGTGGGTCACTCTGGGAAGAAGGCCAGATAAGAAGGATAGTACTACTCTACCAGCAAGCACCCTGGAAATCTTGGGCCAGTGGGAAAGGCTCTTCATTAGAGATGGCTTGCTGTGTCGATGGATCCATCTTCCTTTTAATACTTTGATGTCACCTGGCAAGTGGTGGCTTTAGAAGGGTAAGTGGTGCAGTTAGCTAAAGAAGCCCACAAGAGGGGTTATTACTTTGGTGCTGAGAAGGCCTTTCAGTGGTTGTAGCGGCTGGTGTATTGGTGTCACAAGGGTGTCACTTCCCCCCTGGAAGACTTGGAGTTAGACCGTCAGGTAATGAATCGCAGTTCTCTTTAGAAATGGTGTGATTCATGTCCTATTTTAAATGTATTTCCCTTTTTTTCAATGCTGAGACTCTTTCCATGCTGGCTGAGACCATACAGCCTGGTTGTTCTCAGCTGCAACTGCTTATTCTTTATTCCCTCTATATATATACAGGCTCTGTGCTTTTAACCAGTGAAAGATTGTCTTCCTGTGCTGTGTGCTAAAACTAATTAGTTGAAGTTTGGAATAGGAGTTGTAGTGTTCTGTAGTTTGCTGCTGTACATGTGTGTTTATCTCCTGGTCCCTTTTCCCATTCAGTTTATTCCTCTCTGTCCCTATCTCATCCCTATTGTTGGTCAGTGCTTTTGTATGAAAGAGGTTTTCTGTTATCCCTGTTTTATCTTTGTGTTTGGTTTACCTTTAGTCTCTGTCCCATGCCTCATGGGATGGTGAAGGGAACAGATTAGGGTTTTTACAGGAGCATAGTAAGGTCAGAGACCAGGGCCTCTCTACAAATGCAGCGATACCACAATCCCTTCACATAACTAGATTCAGGCTGCTGCTTCGCCATCCCATTTTTGTCAGCCTTCTTGGGTTTTGCTCGGGTAGCTACTTTTACACGTTGAAGAACAAATGGTTTTTATGGACGGTCGTGGACAGACGTGACGGTTTTCCCACAGGTTGATCGCAGCAGTCAGGGGTTAACAGCCAGGGACGGAGCGTACGCCACTCCCGGCTGTCAGTGCAGGAAGCTCAGCCACTGCAGCGCTTAACTCCTGCACTGATCGCGCTGGAGATGCTGAAATTTCAGCATCTCCTGCCCGATCGCTGCTGTGTTTGGTCAGTCAGATTGACTGACCAATCACAGCGCTGTAGGTGCGGAGGCCGACTGCAAAGGTCCCCGCACCGCTTGCCATGCTTGTCAGCTGTCATAGACAGCTCTAGGCACTGAACTACCACTGTGTGTTTACACGTCAGGATGTTCCACACAAATGCAGCGATACCACAATCCCTTCACATGACTAGATTCAGGCTGCTGCTCTGCCAGCCCATTTTTGTCAGCCTTCTTGGGTTTTGCTCGGGTAGCTGCTTTTAGACGTTGAAGAACAAATGGTTTTATGGACGGTCGTGGACAGACGTGACGGTTTTCCCACAGGCGTCACCCGTCTGGTCCTTTTCTAGAAGCTTAGGAGGGAAGACTTTGCTGAAGAAGCGGAACTAGGCACATCAAAGACTATACAGAAGGCCACCAGGAAGGCCTGTAGGTCTGAGGTAATAGGATCCCCTGTTTTACAGAGGGGGTTGATCCATTCCATGGGATCTCTTGTTTAGTAGGACTTTAGGGATCCCACTTTGACCTGATCAGAGAGGAAATAGGGAGCATACCATTCGTAGTGCTGCAAGCACTGCTCCACGGCACTGCTTAGGATCCCCATTGTAACTTGTTGGAATAATGCATATTGATTTGTATGTATTGCAACAACTACTACTGTACTGTTTGATATGTTGTGCATATTGTGAGGTTGTTAACAAAGTTTTGTAATGTTTTTCATGCTGCAGCCATAGCAGATATCAGGCTGATCACATTTCATTTTTGTGTTGTAAGCTGTCTATACTGGATGTGAATAAATCTACATTCTCTGTTGCTGACTCGGATGTTACGCTGGTTAATCCGCTGCTAACAGGTTATGGGCCCAGAGTTCCCAGAGTGCCCAGAGTCCTAGAGTCCCAGAGATCCCCAGAACACAGAGAAAAGAAAAGAAAGAAAGACAGCAAAGATGGCCACCAGCAGCAGCAACTCCATGAAGTTTACAGTACCAAGTCTCACTAACCAGAACTATCAATCCTGGAAATTCAAAGTGAAGATGCTGCTGATAAGGGAAGGTACGTGGAAATACACACAGGAGCCTAAACCTGACCCAGTACCACAGGAGTGGATAGAGATGGATCAGAAAGCACAGAGTACCATATCACTCAGCATAGATGATGATCAGATTGCTCATGTGTGTAAATGTGATACTGCAAGAGAAATGTGGGAGCAGCTGCAAAAGGTACATGAGAGGATTAATTTAAGCAATAAACTGTATCTTATTAGAAAACTATACCAGTGTAAGCTACAGAAAGGCCAGGATATGCAGGAGTATATCAGGAGTGTTCTAGAGCTTGTAGAACGCTTGAGAGGCATTGGGGAAGATCTGAAGGACTTCCATGTAGCCGCATTACTGCTTAGTGGTCTTCCAGAGAGCTATGACACGCTTATGAACCGCACTAGATGCGTGCCCAGATGATGAGCTTACTCTGGAGTATGTAAGAGGGAAGCTTATAGATGAATATAAATGGAAGGCAGAATGTATAAGCACCAAGACAGAGTCTGCTTTACAAACACAGAGTCTATATGATAACAGAAAGCACCTAAAAGAAACACGTGAATGTTTTGTTTGCAAGAAATCAGGACATTTGAAAGCCGACTGCAGAGTTTGGAAAGCTAGACTGAATCAGCTGAAAAAGCAAAACAGTCAGCAAAGGGTTAAGAGTGCTGTGTCTGGAGAAGATGATTCTGTGAATACTGAAATTGCATTTACTGTCAGTGCAAATACATCAAAGCATGCATGGTGTATAGACTCTGGAGCAACTAGTCACATGACTAATAACAGAGACTTCTTTTCTAAGCTTAATCAAAATAAGTCAGAGAAAGTGATTACGGCTATTGGTCAGTACATGAGTTCAGAAGGCATAGGAGATGGTTATATTGATTGTCAAATCTCACCAACACAAAGCAGAAAGATCCCAGTAAAAGATGTGCTCTGTGTGCCTAGTCTTGAGAGTAATTTACTATCTGTGAAGAAACTCACAAAACAAGGAAATGAAGTTACATTTAAGCATGATAGCTGCATCATCTCAAAAGAGGGTCACACACTAGCAGAGGGAAAAATCACAGATGAACTTTATCAGCTGAAATGTAAAGAGTGTGTGTATACTGCTCAACAAGAAGAGCACAATAACTGTATTCATGTATGGCATAGGCGTCTGGCACACAGAGACCCAGAAGCAATAAGAAAGTTAGTTCAGAAGCAACTAGCTGATGATATCACAATTAATCTATGTAACCAGACAATGAAGTGTACTAGCTGCATCAAAGGGAAAATGTCTAGAAAAGCTTTTCCTAAGAGAAGTACTACAAGAACAGAACAGCCACTAGATTTAATACACACAGATGTCTGTGGTCCAATGAGCACTCAGACTCCTGGGAAGAAGAGAATTTTCTCACATTTATTGATGATCATTCAGATATACAGTTGTCCATCTGCTTCACAGCAAGATAGAAGTTCCAGAGAAACTTGAAATATATCTAGCTGAGGTATATAATAAGTTTGGAAGAATGCCAAAGATTCTACGTGCAGATAATAGGACTGAATATACAAGCAATGAGACACAGAGCATTCTAAAGAAAAATGGAATCCTATTTCAGACCACTGTACCGTACAACCCTGAGCAAAATGGTGTTGCAGAAAGAAGGAACCGAACACTCTGTGAAAGTGCAAGAAGTATGTTATTTCATGCAAATCTGCCTACAACATATTTGGGTGAGGCAATCATGACAGCTTGCTATCTTCAGAACAGACTACCAGGTAAAGCTACAGAGAAAACTCCATTTGAGCAATGGAACAGCAGAAAGCCAAAACTGCACCACATAAGAATATTCGGAAGTAAAGCATTTGTACATATTCCCAAAGAAAAGCGAACTAAGTGGGAATCTCACGCTAAAGAAGGTATCCTGGTAGGCTACAGTGAAACCCAGAAAGGTTATAGGATTCTACACCCAGAAACAAACAAGGTCACAATAAGCAGAGATGTAGTGATTGATGAGAACTTTGTATCACCCAAGTTTTGTGACATCACGCCAGTAGTCCAGCTGAAGTCACAATTACAAGACAACAACAAGGAGGATGTAGAAGTCTGGCTGGATTCTTCAACCACTGAAGGAGCAACAGAAAAATCAGAAGAATCTGAAATCAGAAGATCGTCAAGATCAAACAAAGGTATACCAGCTAAACGTCTATCCTACATTGTCAAGACACTACCTGAGTCAGAGCCGCAGTCATGGGATGAAATGCAAGGACTACCTATCCATGAAAGAACAAAGTGGATTGATGCCGCTAATGAGGAAATCAAGTCGCTTCATCAACTCCAAACTTGGAAACTCACCAAGCTACCAAAGGGCAAAAAGGCAATCAAGTGCAAGTGGGTCTTTAAAACCAAATATGACTCTGAAGGTAAAGTCCACAGATTTAAAGCAATGTTGGTCGCAAAAGGATATTCTCAAAAGTATGGCGAAGATTACGATGCTACATTTGCTCCAGTCGCTAAACAGACTTCATTCAGAGCTTTGTTAGCTGTAGCTGCTGTACAAAAGATGTATGTCAGACATTTGGATATAAAAACTGCTTTCTTAAATGGTGACATTGAGGAGGACTTATACATGACTCAACCTGAAGGTTATGTAAAAAGAGGTGAAGAGAATCTTGTTTGCAAACTACAAAAATCTCTCTATGGTCTTAAGCAATCAGCAAGAGCATGGAACACCAAGATGAATAAAGTCTTGTTGGAAGAAGGATTTAAAAGAGGTCAAGCAGATCCATGCTTATACACAAAATATACAGATGGAAAGTGGATGTATATTCTCTTATATGTGGACGATGTGATTGTAGTTCATCAAGAAGACGCAGAAATTGGAAAAATGACTGAAATTCTGAATCAGCATTTTGAAACAAAAGACCTTGGAAGTGTGACATATTATCTAGGAATCCAAATCCAGAGAGAGGAAGATGGGAGTTTTCTTCTAAACCAAAGTGCAAAAATTAATTCGATTCTGAATCAATTTGGAATGTCAGAGGCCAAAGGTATATCAACCCCAATGGAACCATCCTACCTGAAGCTGGAAGAAGAAGATGACCTGTTGCCTAACAATGAGAAATATCGTCAGGCAGTGGGGGCACTTCTGTACATATCAACTATGACTCGACCGGATATCACAACAACAGTTGGAATCCTTTGCAGATGTGTGGAAAAATCGCGCCAAAGAGACTGGAATGCTGTTAAAAGACTTCTGCGATATTTGAAAGAAACGCAAGATGTAAATTTAAAACTGTCTGCAGCGGGAGATCTAGAACTTACCGGCTATGTAGATGCGGATTGGGCTGGTGATTCGCGTGATCGTAAATCCACAAGCGGATACTTGTTTAAAGTTGGAGAAAGTTCAATCTCCTGGTCTAGTAGGAAACAAGTGTCTGTTGCCTTGTCATCCACAGAAGCGGAGTATGTGTCCGCAGCCTATGCAAGCCAGGAGGTCGTTTGGCTTAGACAATTGATGGACGATCTTGGCAAACCGTCAACTCAGCCGACGGTGATTTATGAGGACAACCAAGGATGCATTAAACTTGCATGCAGTGAAAAGATCAGTGCTAGAACCAAGCACATTGACGTCAGACACAATCATCTACGTGATTTGATAGATCGTGGCATAATTCAGTTTGTCTATTGTGAAACTGATAAGATGCTAGCTGACATTATGACAAAGCCATTGCCACGAGCCAGGTTCCAAGAATTGAGAACCACAATGGGAATAAGAGGATAAGTAGTTGTTGAGTGTGGGTGTTGGAATAATGCATATTGATTTGTATGTATTGCAACAACTACTACTGTACTGTTTGATATGTTGTGCATATTGTGAGGTTGTTAACAAAGTTTTGTAAAAAAAAAAAAAAAAAAACCTCACTCACAGACAGGATGCCTCCTCCTTCTCTTCCTGTGTTGTTGTAATGTTTTTCATGCTGCAGCCATAGCAGATATCAGGCTGATCACATTTCATGCTGTGTTGTAAGCTGTCTATACTGGATGTGAATAAATCTACATTATCTGTTGCTGACTCCGGACGTTACGCTGGTTAATCCATAACTTGACGGATCTGCTGGAATGGATGTTACTCTGGGAGTGCAAGTTGAAGGTAGAGTATGTACATTTGCGGGGACAGCTAGGGTTGATGCAGCGTAAGCCAGGGATTCAGATCGGGTAAAAAAAAAATTCTGTCGCTTATGCTGGCAAGAAAAAAGTTCATATTGCTCTGAGAGCGAAAAGCCTTGGGACTCAGCGAGGACCATGGCCTGAAAAAACTGCAAGCGAGCATTGTGGCCCCACTGTGCAACGAACCAGACTAGCCCTGAAGGGGCATGACTAAGCAGTCACCTTGGTCTTCACTGGAGCCTCTAGTGGTGAGGTCAGGCATGTGTGGCAGTTAACTGCCAGGTACCACTCCAGGGCAGTGTCTGGCAGAAGCAGCTGATACCACAGGGGGACAGGACACAAAAGACAGATGCAGGCAAGTACTGGAGAGAACAGAGGTTTATACTGGCAAGTACTGGTGTGCAGGCAGGCATGACTGGTACTCTGGCAGGCGGGCATGGCTGGCACTCTGGCAGGCAGGCGGGCATGGCTGGCACTCTAACAGGCAGGCGGGCACGGCTGGCACTCTGGCAGGCAGGCGAGCACAGCTGGCACTCTGGCAGACAGGTGGGCACGGCTGACACTCTGCCAGACAGGCACGAGTGGGATAAGATAACATGTAGGAACCATTTCAGACTGGAGGAACTGGCACTGATTTGGGAAGCACAGGAACTCAGGCAGGTACGAATGGGATAAGGGAACAGGTAGGAACCAGTTCAGACTGGAGGGACAAAAAGCCACAGATGTGGAACCAGAGCAGGGCAGAGCCGAGCTGCAGGATGCGCAACAGGAGCAGAGCACAGCCGCAGGATGTCGGACGAGAGCAGAGCAGATGTTGAGTCAGCAGCAGAGCAGAACTGCAGGATGCGGGACTGGAGAAGAGCAGTACTGCAGGATGCCGGGTGGGAGCAGAGCAAAGCCGCAGGATGCGGAACAGAAGGATGCAGAACAGAAGCAGAGCAGAACCGCAGGATGTGGAACAGGAGCAGAGCAAAGCCATAGGATGCGGAACAGGAGCAGAGAATAGCCACAGGATGTAGAACAGGAGCAGAACCACAGGATTCGGGATGGGAGCAGAGCAGGGAAGGCTACAGACAAGAATACAAACAGGTTTAGATATAGTAATTAAATTAATCCCAATAACAACCTGAATATAAATAATATATAACAAAATATCATTCAAATAATTAAAATCTCAAATATCCAGGACTATAACAGGATGTTAGCTTTGTATACTCCAAAATTATACACAAAAAAAAACAAAAACGGAGTTCCATACAATATAAAGATTAAAAAATAATATTTTTATTGTACATACAAAATTATAAATAAAGATTCATGTTCAATAAACAATGATAACCCTATCAGTTAAAAATGTATAGGCCCAGGGCACAAAGGGAACATCACTGAATCGCAATAATCATTTCCTAATACATATATAAACCATAGTGCAAAGATAAAATTAAAATAATACAAAAAAGTCTCTACCTATAATAAATCCGTGCACAAAAGGAAAATATAAACAAATTAGCAGTGGTGATAGCCAAAAATAAGAATTAGAGCTTGGTGCTCATTAACTCCCACAAAAAAGAAAAGAAATTGCGATGAAAGTGAATTGAAGTAAAATGCCTCAGTGCTTACCCATAATATACAGGTGCCAAAGTGCCCGGGTGCCTCTTGCCGCCCCTTACGCGCGTTTCGCGTTAGCTTTATCGAAGGAAGGTACTATGTGGCTGGCCGGTCAGTGCGCATACGCAGCGTTGTGACGTCGGAGGCTTCTATGGCAACGGCATCTATATGTGGATAACGCTCCGAGCTGTGACTCGGCAGCGTTACACCACATGACGCTGGTTGCGATGCTGCTTCCGGGTCGCGCAATACGTTCGTCCAGCCACATTATGCTATAAATAGCCCCATGCTTGCTAGTTGTACATATCCCCCTGACGAAGGAATATACTTCCGAAACGGCATTTTTTTATCTTGTTTTTTCACATATTTTCATATATTTTTTAACGTGGACTTTTCCTGGTTATATTATTTGAGCCGCTTCAATTTCGCTGTCTATATAGAGATATATTGTTCAACATATATTTTGTATATGATTATATAGAATTGCTTGCGATTGAATTATTGAATCAGCTGTTGTCATTTTGTATGCTTCCTTTTTTAAATATTTTTATATATACAAGGTTATTGTGGTTGTTTATATTGTGCCATTTGTTTAATAAAGGCTATTAATCTATTATCAATATTGTGTAGTTCCAGTCTTCTTTATTTCTTTCCCTGCCACTTGGTTTTCACTTCATTTCCTGGGTTTTTGTCCTCAATTAGTGATGATGCCTTAAGTACCCGGGACCTCTTGGCAATAGGCTGGAGACACATTAGGATTGCTCACTCTGTCTGTACAAGACACAGTAAGTGCAGATTCCGCCGCCCTAGAGCACACAGGCAGGGTGTATGCACATACAAAGCAGAGGACACATGATTCACAGCATGGAGCAGGCGGAGGGCAGAACTCACAGCATGGCCCGGAGTGGTGAGTAAGTTGTTGTATCAGCCTGATGGGAGATGGGAAGCCATGCAGTGATGCTGGCAGGGATGTTACAAGTTATAATATATCGCTATTAATGTTGAGCAGGATTAATTTTGGCCTAATGTTTCTGCCCTCCACAACAGTCATGGTCTCTCATATGGCCCCTTGGGAAAATTAATTGCCCACCCCCGATTTATAGTGAACTTTAAACTTTTTATGTGAAGCAGCATGAAGAACATTACAAAAATAAATAAATAAAAATGATGATTGAATCTGGATTGCATACTATTTTTGCCTACAAAGTTTAATTTTCATATTGTTTGTTTCTTATTTTTTTTCTTTAAGGGCATTTCTCTTTCACAGATTGTAAACTGTACTGCAAATTTATTGAGAATCTTAACCCCTTCACCCCCAAGGGTGGTTTGCACGTTAATGACCGGCCAATTTTTACAATTCTGACCACTGTCTCTTTATGAGGTTATAACTCTGGAACGCTTCAACGGATCTTCGCGATTCTGAGATTCTTTTCTCGTGACATATTGTACTTCATGTTAGTGGTAAAATTTCTTCGATATAACTTGCGTTTATTTTTGAAAAAAACGCAAATATGGCGAAAATTTTAAAAATTTTGCAATTTTCAAATTTTGAATTTTTTTTCCCTTAAAACAGAGAAATATGTCACACAAAATAGTTAAGAAATAACATTTCCCACATGTCTACTTTACATCAGCGCAATTTTGGAACCAAAATTTTTCTTTGTTAGGAAATTAGAAGGGTTAAAAGTTGACCAGTGATTTCTCATTTTTACAACAAAATTTACAAAGCCATTTTTTTAGGACCACCTCACATTTGAAGTCACTTTGACGGGTCTATATGGCAGAAAATACCCAAAAGTGACACCATTATAAAAACTGCACCCCTCAAGGTACTCAAAACTACATTCAAGAAGTTTATTAACCCTTCAGGTGCTTCACAGGAGCTGAAGCAACGTGGATGGAAAAAATTAATATTTAACTTTTTAGCCACAAAAATGATCTTTTACAAACTTTTTTTTATTTTCACAAGGGTAAAAGGAGAAAATGGACAGATAAAGTTGTTGTGCAATTTCTCCTGAGTACGCCAATACCCCATATGTGGGGGGAAACCACTGTTTGGGCACACGGCAGAGCTCCTAAGGGAAGGAGCGCCGTTTGACTTTTTCAAACTAAAATTGGCTGGAATTGAGATTGGACGCCATGTCGTGTTTGGAGAGCCCCTGATATGCCTAAACAGTGGAAACCCCCCACAAGTGACACCATTTTGGAAACTAGACCCCCTAAGGAACTTATCTAGATCTGTTGTGAGCACTTTGAACCCCAAAGTGTTTCACAAAAGTTTATAATGCCTGGTGTGAAAAAAAAAAAAAAACAATTTTCCACAAAAATGATTTTTTAATCCCAAATTTTTGATTTTTCCCAAGGAAATTGGACCCCAAAACTTGTTGTCCAATTTGTCCTGAGTACGCTGATACCCCATATGTGGGGGGGGAAACTGTTTGGGCGCACGGCAGGGCTTGGAAAAGAAGCAGTAACATTTTGGAATGCAAACATTGATGGGGTCATGTTCCGTTTGTAGTGCCCCAGATGAGCCTAAACAGTGGAAACCCCCCACAAGTGACCCATTTTGGAAGCTAGACCCCCTAAGGAACTTATCTAGATCTTTGGTGAGCACTTTGAACCCCCAAGTGCTTCACACAAGTTTATAATGCCCGGGCATGAAAATAAAAAATCCTATTTTTTTCCCACAAAAATTATCTCTTAGTCACTAATTTTTTATTTTCCCATAGATAACAGGAGAAATTGGACCACAAAATTTGTTGTCCAATTTGTCCTGAGTACGCTGATACCCAATATGTGGGGAGAAACTACTGTATGGGCACACTGTCGGGGCTCGGAAGGGAAGTAGTGACGTTTTGGATTGCAGACTTGATGGAATGGTCTGGGGCGTCATGTCGCATTTGGAGAGCCCCTGATGCGCCTAAACAGTGGAAACCCCCCACAAGTGACCCCATTTTGGAAAATAGACCCCACAAGGAACTTATCTAGAATGTGGTGAGTAGAGTTGAGCGATACTTTCCGATATCCAAAAGTATCGGAATCGAAGGTACGCCGATACACAAAAAATATCGGCGATACCCGATACCGATACCGAAGTCCCATTGTAAGTCTATGGGAACAAAATATCGAAATAAAAAAAACCCCATTCTTGCCTTGTAGGTTAATTGTACATGAAGGAAAACAACAAGAGTAATGTAGAATGTATTGGGGGAGGTTGAGGACATTAAAGGCATAGAGTTTAACCCCAATCCAATGGAATAGCATTAATATTTTTTTTTTTAGAATACGTTCGGATTGATGAAGAAATTCACAATGTTGTTAACCTTTTTTCTATTTTGTCAAATATGTCTGTTTCACAACTTCCATGGTCTTCACCTTTTTAACTTTTCACACACTTTCTCCTTCATAATCTTCAGCAGCATCATCTTTCTCATCAAATTATTCTTCATCTTCACCTTCTTAATCTTCTAAAACTTCTTGCTATTCATCTTTTTGTTAACATTACTTATATTGTTCTTATTAAACAGTTATTATTCTTCATATTCTACTTCTTCATCTTCTTCCTATTCATCCTTTTCATCATATTCTTATTTGTGACAGACATTCCTGTACTTGTAATCTGTAAAACTCTGAATTTTCATCCTCCGTTCTTGCTGTCACGAAAGATTTTAATTACAACAGTATTTGTCCGCGTTCAGTTTAGCCTGCAGCAGCATCAGGCATTTTCCAGGGGCACCACGAGGAGGAACGGACTCACCCCATACACTGCTTAGTCTTCTTCTGCTTAGAATTTAAGCATATATTTTGCTCTTCATTTGGTCTTATACTTAATGTTCTTCTGCTTTTTGATCTTCTGCTTATTGTTCTTCTGTCTCTTGTTCTGTATCTTGTAGTTTGTCTTAACCTTCTTTGTCCTGTTGGTGATGGTACAAAAGCCAATGGAAGTAACGAGGACCAGCTGACTGTGCTGGAACCCGGAGGGTCAGCAGAAGGAAAGAGCCAATGGCACAACCGAGGACCAGCTGACGTTACTGGGACAGGGTTACTAAGCAGGAGGTACCTGTGCTCCAAAGCACTACCAAGGACCAGCAGACGTTGCTGGAACTCGATACCGACATGGAGGACCTAGGCCAAGCACTGCGGAGAACCAGCTGAGTACTGGAACCGGATGGTACAGGTACAGGCAATGAAATTAACGAGGACCAGCTGACTGTGCTGGAACCGAGGGTCAGCAGAGAAAAGACCATGCACAACCGAGGACCGCTGATTACTGGGAACGGTTCTAGCAGGAGTACCTGTGCTCAAAGCATACCAAGGACCAGCAGACTTGCTGGAACTCGGATACCGCATGGAGGCACCTAGGCCAAGGCACTGCGGAGAACCAGCTGACGGTACTGGAACCCGGATGGGTAGCAGAAGGTACAAGAGCCAATGAAAGTAATGAGGACCAGCTGACTGTGCTGGAACCGGAGGGTCGCAGAGGAAAAGAGCCAATGGCACAACGAGGACCAGCTGACGTACTGGGACCGGTTACTAAGCGGGAGGTACCTGTGCTCAAAGCACTACAAGGACCAGCAGACGTTGCTGGAACTCGGATACCGACATGAGCACCTAGGCCAAAGGCACTGCGGAGACCAGCTGACGTACTGGAACCCCGGGATGGGTAGCAGAAGGTAACCATGGAAATAAAGTGACAGCAGGACTGTTGCGTAACAGCAGGGAACACTGACATTACGGGAAAGTACACAGGAGCAAGTGAGACAGCTGAACAGCACTTCCGGAAACACGGCGTGTGTAGCCCAGGGATGGAAAACATGGTGAGCAGCAGGACTGTTGCCGTCACACAGCAGGGGAACAGCTGACATTACTGAACCCAGTAACACAGAGCAAGTGTAGACTGTGCTAACAGCACTCCGAGAAACACTGGCGGTGTTGTAACCAGGATGAGAAAGAACATGGTGGAGCAGCAGGACTGTTTGCCGTTCACACAGCAAGGGGACAGCTGACATTACTGAACCCCAGTAACACAGGAGCAAGTGTAGACTGTGCTAACAGCACTTCCGAGAAACAACTGGCGGTGTTGTAACCCAGGGATGAGAAGAGAACAGGGTGGAGGCAGCAGGACTTTTGCCGTTCACACAGCAGGGGAACAGCTGACATTACTGAACCCCAGTAACACAGGAGCAAGTGTAGACTGTGCTAACAGCACTTCCGAGAAACAACTGGCGGTGTTGTAACCCAGGGATGAGAAGAGAACAGGGTGGAGGCAGCAGGACTTTTTGCCGTTCACACAGCAGGGGAACAGCTGACATTACTGAACCCCAGTAACACAGGAGCAAGTGTAGACTGTGCTAACAGCACTTCCGAGAAACAACTGGCGGTGTTGTAACCCAGGGATGAGAAGAGAACAGGGTGGAGGCAGCAGGACTTTTTGCCGTTCACACAGCAGGGGAACAGCTGACATTACTGAACCCCAGTAACACAGGAGCAAGTGTAGACTGTGCTAACAGCACTTCCGAGAAACAACTGGCGGTGTTGTAACCCAGGGATGAGAAGAGAACAGGGTGGAGGCAGCAGGACTTTTTGCCGTTCACACAGCAGGGGAACAGCTGACATTACTGAACCCCAGTAACACAGGAGCAAGTGTAGACTGTGCTAACAGCACTTCCGAGAAACAACTGGCGGTGTTGTAACCCAGGGATGAGAAGAGAACATGGTGGAGGCAGCAGGACTGTTTGCCGTTCACACAGCAGGGGAACAGCTGACATTACTGAACCCCAGTAACACGGAGCAAGTGTAGACTGTGCTAACAGCACTTCCGAGAAACAACTGGCGGTGTTGTAACCCAGGGATGAGAAGAGAACAGGGTGGAGGCAGCAGGACTTTTGCCGTTCACACAGCAGGGGAACAGCTGACATTACTGAACCCCAGTAACACAGGAGCAAGTGTAGACTGTGCTAACAGCACTTCCGAGAAACAACTGGCGGTGTTGTACCCAGGGATGAGAAGAGAACAGGGTGGAGGCAGCAGGACTTTTGCCGTTCACACAGCAGGGGAACAGCTGACATTACTGAACCCCAGTAACACAGGAGCAAGTGTAGACTGTGCTAACAGCACTTCCGAGAAACAACTGGCGGTGTTGTAACCCAGGGATGAGAAGAGAACAGGGTGGAGGCAGCAGGACTGTTTGCCGTTCACACAGCAGGGGAACAGCTGACATTACTGAACCCCAGTAACACGGGAGCAAGTGTAGACTGTGCTAACAGCACTTCCGAGAAACAACTGGCGGTGTTGTAGCCCAGGGATGAGAAGAGAACATGGTGGAGGCAGCAGGACTTTTGCCGTTCACACAGCAGGGGAACAGCTGACATTACTGAACCCCAGTAACACAGGAGCAAGTGTAGACTGTGCTAACAGCACTTCCGAGAAACAACTGGCGGTGTTGTAACCCAGGGATGAGAAGAGAACAGGGTGGAGGCAGCAGGACTTTTTGCCGTTCACACAGCAGGGGAACAGCTGACATTACTGAACCCCAGTAACACAGGAGCAAGTGTAGACTGTGCTAACAGCACTTCCGAGAAACAACTGGCGGTGTTGTAACCCAGGGATGAGAAGAGAACAGGGTGGAGGCAGCAGGACTTTTTGCCGTTCACACAGCAGGGGAACAGCTGACATTACTGAACCCCAGTAACACAGGAGCAAGTGTATGACTGTGCTAACAGCACTTCGAGAAACAACTGGCGGTGTTGTAACCCAGGGATGAGAAGAGAACAGGGTGGAGGCAGCAGGACTGTTTGCCGTTCACACAGCAGGGGAACAGCTGACATTACTGAACCCCAGTAACACGGGAGCAAGTGTAGACTGTGCTAACAGCACTTCGAGAAACAACTGGCGGTGTTGTAGCCCAGGGATGAGAAGAGAACATGGTGGAGGCAGCAGGACTGTTTGCCGTTCACACAGCAGGGGAACAGCTGACATTACTGAACCCCACTAACAGTAGAGCTTGTGTTTTGTTCTGTGGACACGACACTTCTGAGCAGCAACTGGCAGTGTTGGAGCCCAGGGAGTAGAGTTCAGGTGGTAGAAAGATGAACATAACAGGAGACATGGATAACGTTGCGAACCAGTTATTTAATCTGAAAACGGACAGACAAATTCTGGCGAGATCCATGCCTTGTTCATTTTCAGAAAAGTAAGCCGGTCTACATTATCGGAGGATAGTCGCATGCGACGGTCTGTTAGTACACCACCTGCAGCACTAAAGACGCGCTCCGATAATACACTGGCAGCAGGGCAAGCCAGCACCTCCAATGCATACTGGCTAAGCTCTGGCCATGTATCCAGCTTAGAGACCCAAAACTTGAATGGGGAAGAGCCATCTGGGAGTACACTGAGAGGCAAAGCCAAGTAGTCTGTCACCATCTGACGGATACGTTGCCTCCCGCTGACTGGAGCCCTCTCGGATGGTGTAGACATTTGTGGCGCTGCCACAAAACTTTGCCACATTTTTAACATACTGGTCTTTCCCTGTGCAGAGGCACTGCGTGTGCTCCCTCTTGTTGCAGAGCTCTCTACACTGCCTCGACGCACAGAGCTGCTTTGTAAAGCAGTAGCAGCAGCAGTGCTCTCGGCAGTAAGGTAGAACATTAGGGATTGCACCAGTGTGTCTTGGTACTCCCGCATTTTACGCTCCCGGTTCAACGGTGTGATGAGGCTTTTGACGTTGTCCCGGTAGCGAGGGTCTAGAGGGTGTACACCCAATAATCAGACGTCGTGAGAATGTGGGCGATGCGGCGGTCGTTTCTTAGGCACTGCAGCATGAAATCAACCATGTGCTGCAGACTCCCAACTGGCAAAGAAACGCTGTCCTCTGCAAGAGGCGTTATCTCTGCCTGCTCTGCATCACCCCACCCTCGCTCTACATACTGACTAGAGCGTTGTGTACCTCCCTCTGGAGCGATGTCTTCCTCCTCCATTGACTCCTCCTCCTCATCCTCCTCACAAAGTGAGCCCTGCCCAGCCCTTTGTGAGGAACCACGTTGCGCTGACTTTCCAGAAGGTGATGGAATTTGTGACTCCTCATCCTCCACCTCTTCCAAAACCTCATCCCTTATTGCTTGCAGTGTTTTTTGAAGCAGGCAGATAAGGGGGACAGTCAGGCTGACTAGTGCATCATCTGCACTCGCCATCCGCGTTGACTCATCAAACGCACGCAAAACGTGGCACATGTCCTTCATAGTGGCCCACTCATTAATGGTGAAGTGTGGACGGCGCAAATTGCGTTTGATTGCGCCTGATGCAGCTGATACTCCATAACTGCTGGCTGCTGCTCACACAACCGCTCCAACATATGTAACGTTGAATTCCACCTGGTGGATACGTCACATATGATGCGATGTTCAGGAAGGCGCAATCTGCGTTGCAGAGCTGCAATGCGCGATCTGGCCATGCTGGAACGTCGCAAGTGAGCGCACTCTAGGCGGACCTTGTGCAGCAGTGCATCAAGATCCGGATAGTCCCTCAAAAAACTCTGCACGACCAAGTTGAGCACATGTGCCAGACATGGTATGTGAGTGAGGTTGCCAAGGCCCAGAGCTGCCACCAGATTTCGGCCATTGTCACACACTACCAAGCCTGGCTGGAGATTCGCTGGCAAAAACCACACGTCGCTCTCCTGCTTGATGGCATTCCAGACCTCCTGCGCTGTGTGGCTTCGATTCCCCATGGGAATTAATTTCAGAACGGCCTGTTGCCGTTTGGCCACGGCTGTGCTCATATCGGTCGCATCAGGTAAGCGTCCACGGGTCCATGTGGAGGTAGACCGTGACGGCTCCTGCAGCGATGATTCTGAGGAACTGGAGTAGGAGGAGGAGTCAATGTGGACAGACTTGATTCCGGCAATCCTTGGAGTTGGCAGAACACGTACAGCGCCACTCGCAAGATCTGTACCCGGCTCCACAACATTCACCCAATGGGCAGTGAGTGAAAGGTATCGTCCCTGGCCATGGGTACTGGTCCACGCATCGGTGGTCAGGTGGACCTTGCTACTGACGGCGTTTAGTAGCGCATGTTTAATTTTTGCCTCAACATGCTTTTGCAGACCAGGGACGGCTTGCCTGCTGAAATAAAATCGGCTGGGCACATTGTATTGTGGGACTGCCAATGCCATTAATTCACGGAAACTGTCAGTCTCCACCAGCCTGAATGACAGCATTTCAAGGGACAGGAGTTTTGCAATGCCAGCATTCAGAGCCTGTGCTCGTGGATGGTTTGCCGAGTATGGCCGTCTTTTATCCCATGCCTGTGCTACCGATGGCTGTTTTGTGGCCTGGGTGTGTGAGGATGACAGGGAACTTGCAGCTGTGGGTGGAATAACACTGTGTCTCTGGACAACAGTGACAGAGGTTCTTCCATGGCGATCCTTTGAGGAAGCCGAACCAGCTGTTGTGTGAACTGGAGGAAGAGGCTCCAACACGAGCTGAAGATGTAGGTGCTGCTGTAGGTTGGCCTACATCTCCAGTGTGTCTTTGTAACTCAACAAAGTGCTTTGACCGCACATGTTTCCACATATTTGTTGTATTAAGGTTACTGACACTTTTACCTCTTTTAATTTTTTGATTACACAGCTTGCATTTTACATAGCAAATATCATCTGCAACTGTATCAAAAAAGGACCACGCAGAGCAAGTCCTGGGAGCGCCCGGTTTGGCTGTTGGAAGAGAACTGCTCCGAACGGGTGCCAAACTGGAGGCTACAGGCAAGCGAGTCTGCAGCCTACCTCTCCCTACTGTTTGGACCGTTGGTGCAATCTCTTCCTCAGAGCTGCTCCCACCACCTTCCTGTTCCTCACGCCATGTTGGGTCTTGGACCTCATCATCTCCACCACTACCCTCTTCCAACACCTGCTGTTGTTGGGTGGTCTGGCCAGCACCATGCTCAACAGAAACTGGCAACTGAGTCTCATCATCATCAGATGCGTTCTGCGGTGTGCTGACCATCGGCACTGGCTCACCCGCCTCTTCAGATTCAGAGAGACACAGCTGTTGCGCATCACTGCATACTGCCTCTTCTTCACATTCCAGAATGCTGCTTGGCTGGGCCCCTGTTTCCAAGCCAACAGATTCTGAGAACAGAAGCAGAGACTCAGCTGGCTCCTGTACAGAGCTCTCTGACTGCCTGGGCAATTTGGCAGGCGGTGAAGAGACTGATGGTTGTTCAACAGTGCTGTGGTCCTGAGAGGAGGTGGAAGCTATTGAAGTCGATGCATTGGCTGCCATCCAACCAACAACGGCTTCAATTTGTTCTTCACGCAGCAGGGGGGTACGCTGAGCTCCTACAAAAGTGCGCATAAAGGAACGCTCACGGGGAAAACTGGTGGATGCTGTGTCACTGGGTGCGGCAGCAGCCACAGAATCCCCACGTCCTCTCCCTGCTGCAAATCCACGGCCTCGACCACGACCACGTGCCTTACTCACTGACTTCTTCATCTTGGTAGATTGATAAAGAAAGTCAGAAAAGTTAAGGCCTAAGTGTGGTTATTCCTCACAGACTACAGTGAACCCTGCAGACAACTGTTCAGTATCTGTGAAAGGCCCCTTTGTGTACTTCTATAGTGTTTGCAACCAATGTATTGTATACGGATGGAAGCGCGTCACACTAATAGATTCAGATTTCCCTAGGTGCCTCACCTAGAGAAAAATCAAGGTGACCAGTGACACACGTGCCTTACTCACTGACTCGTCATGTTGGAAGAATAAAGAGCGTAATACTGCACACTAAATGGGTATACTCACAGACTACAGTGAACCCTGAAACAACTGTTCTGTATCTGTAAAGGCCCCTTTGTGTACTTCTATAGTGTTTGCAACCAATGTATTGTATACGGATGGAAGCGCGTCACACTAATAGATTAGATTTTTTTCCACTAAAATGGAGCAGCACCAATTAGAGAAAAATGTGAAGGATGAGGCAGTGACACACGCTCAGCAGACTACAACCGGCAGTGGTTGAAGAACAAACTGGAGCGTAATCTGCACTCACAAAATGAAAAGCTCACAGACTACAGTGAACACTGAAACACAACTGTTCTGTAGCTGTTAAAGGCCCCTTTGTGTACTTCTATAGTGTTTGCAACCAATGTATTGTATACGGATGGAAGCGCGTCACACTAATAGATTAATTTTTTTCCACTAAAATGGAGCAGCACCAATTAGAGAAAAATGTGAAGGATGAGGCAGTGACACACGCTCAGCAGACTACAACCAGCAGTGGTTGAAGAACTAACTGGAGCGTGATCTGCACTCAAAAAATCAAAACCTCACAGACTGCAGTGAACACTGAAACACAACTATTCACTATCTGTGAAAAGTTCCTTTCTGTACTTCTATAGTGTTTGCAACCAATGTATTGTATACGGATGGAAGCGCGTCACACTAATAGATTAGATTTTTTCCACTAAAATGGAGCAGCACCAATTAGAGAAAAATGTGAAGGATGAGGCAGTGACACACGCTCAGCAGACTACAACCAGCAGTGGTTGAAGAACTAACTGGAGCGTGATCTGCACTCAAAAAATCAAAACCTCACAGACTGCAGTGAACACTGAAACACAACTATTCACTATCTGTGAAAGCTCCTTTCTGTACTTCTATAGTGTTTGCAACCAATGTATTGTATACGGATGAAGCGCGTCACACTAATAGATTAGATTTTTTCCACTAAAATGGAGCAGCACCAATTAGAGAAAAATGTGAAGGATGAGGCAGTGACACACGCTCAGCAGACTACAACCAGCAGTGGTTGAAGAACTAACTGGAGCGTGATCTGCACTCAAAAAATCAAAACCTCACAGACTGCAGTGAACACTGAAACACAACTATTCACTATCTGTGAAAAGCTCCTTTCTGTACTTCTATAGTGTTTGCAACCAATGTATTGTATACGGATGGAAGCGCGTCACACTAATAGATTTGATTTTTTTCTAATATAATGGAGCTGCACCAATTCCACTAAATAAAATAAAAAAAAAAAAGAGTCAGTGACACGTGCAGATGCCTACAAACAGCGGTGGATGCAGAGCAAACTGCAGCGTCACCTGCACTGTCACACACACACCTTGCACAGAGCTGTTAAAACAACACTGGCAAAATGAAGCTTTACACAGCGGTTGGTAAACTAGCCTGCCTCAAGCACAGTAGTACACAAAATCGCAATATCTAACTGTCCCTCAGAGTCAGCACAGCAGCGTTCTGTCCCTTACTGAGTTCACAGCACAGTGACGCTAAAATGGCTGCGGCGCCTTTTATAGTGCATTCTGACATCATTCAGCAGCCAATCACAGCCATGCCATTAGTTAAGATGACCGCAGCATTACAGGATGTGCCCACACTTCGTAGGATTCCTCATTGGCTGACTAAAATCACATTGCCTCTCAAAGAATTATGGGAACTTCCGATTCCGGTATACGATATTGAAAAAGTATCGGAATTAAGTATCGGAATTCCGATAACGCGAATATCGGCCGATACCCGATACTTGCGGTATCGGAATGCTCAACACTAGTGGTGAGCGCTATGAAGCCCCAAGTACTTCACAGAAGTTTTATAACATACAGCCGTAAAAACAAAAAAATCATTTTTTTTTTTACAAAAATGATTTTGTCGCCCCCAGTTTTTTATTTTCCCAAGGGTAACAGGAGAAATAGGCCAAATTGCACAATAACTCTTGGGGTCCAGAGTATGCTGATACCCCATATGTGGGGTAAACTACTGTTTGGGCGCAGGGCAGAGCTCAGAAGTGAAGGAGCACCATTTGACTTTTTCAACGCAGAATTGGCTGGAATTGAGATCAGATGCCATGTCACATTTCGAGAGCTCCTGATGTGCCTAAACAGCAGAAACCCCCCAATTCTAACTCCAACCCTAACCCCAAACACCAATAACCCTAGTCCCAACCCTAACCACAAACCTAACCCTAACACACCCATAACCCTAATCCCAACCCTAATCCTAATGTTAGCGCCAACCCTAACCCTAATACTAACGTTAGCGCCAACCCTAACCCTAACTTTAGCCGCAACCCTAACCCTAACGGGAAAATGGAAATAAATACATTTTTTTTATTTTATTATTTTTCCCTAACTAAGGGGGTGATAAAGGGGGTTTGATTTACTATTTATAGCGGGTTTTTGTGATTGGCAGCTGTCACGCTAAAAGACGCTTTTTATTGCAAAAAATAGTTTTTTGCATCACCACATTTTGAGAGCTATAATTTTTGCATATTTTGACCCACAGAGTCATGTGAGGTCTTATTTTTTGCGGGACGAGTTGACGTTTTTATTTGTACCATTTTTGAGCACGTGACATTTTTTGATCGCTTTTTATTTCGATTTTTGGGTGGTTAGAATGAACAAAAATCAGCAATTCATGAATTTCTTTTGGGGAGGCGTTTATACCGTTCCGCGTGTGGTAAAATTGATAAAGCAGTTTTATTCTTTGGGTCAGTACGATTACGGCGATATCTCATTTATATCATTTTTTTAGGTTTTGGCGCTTTTTTAGAATGAAAACAATTTTATATAAAAAATCATTATTTTTGCATCGCTTTATTCTGCGAGCTATAACTTTTTTATTTTTTCGCTCATGATGCTGTGTGACAGCTCGTTTTTTGCGGACAAGATGACGTTTTCAGTGGTACCATGTTTATTTATATCGGTCTTTTTGATCACGTGTTATTTCACTTTTTGTTCGGCGGTATGATGATAAAGCATTGATTTTTTGCTTCGTTTTTTTTTTTTTTTTTTAAGGGGTTCACTAAAGGGGTTAACTAGTGGGACAGTTTTATAGGGGGGGTCGTTACGGACGCGGCGATACCAAATATGTGTACTTTTATTGTTTTGTTTTTTTTATTTACAGGAAAAAATGAATTTATTGGGGAATATTTTTTTTTTTTTATGATTTTTTTTTTACACTTTTTATTTTTACTTTTTTTACTTTTTTACTTTGTCCCAGGGTGGGACATCACAGTATTTTATCAGATCGCTGGTGTAACAGTGTGCACAGCACTCTGTCACACCAGCGATCGCTCTGGCATCGCTGCAGGCTTCCCCAGCGCCTGCTCTCAGCAGGCACTGAGGAAGCCGCCTCCCTGCAGGACCCCGGCGCCATCTTGGATCCGGGGACCTGGAGGGAGGACGGACCCTCGGAACATCGCGACACATCGCGCTGCTCTGAGGGTCTCAGGGGAGCGCGCAGGGAGCCCCCTGCCTGCGCAATCCTCCCCTGTGCCCCGGGTACACCGCGATCATGTTTGATCGCGGTGTGCCAAGGGTTAATGTGCCGGGAGCGGTCCGTGACCGCTCCTGACACACAGTCACGGGTGTCAGCTGTGATAATCAGCTGACACCCGGCGGCGATCAGCTGCGCTCCCCCCGGGAGCGCAGCTGATCGCCCATGACGTACTATTCCGTCCATGGGAATTAGGTCCAGGGTCACATGGACGGAATAGTACATCTGATGCCAGAGAGGGGTTAATATACAAAAACACAATAAACGCATAATGGAAATATAAATTGAATTTAGCAAAGAAATGAACATATATTAATTAAAACATTTTTTGCCAGTTACCATTTCAGCTTAAAGGATTAGTAATGCCTTGGAGTCACAATTGTATAATAAGGTTTTCATCTTTTAGTATCAGTGGGGTGTTAAAACATTTCTAAAAGTAGAATAATTACTTTTATTTTTCTAACTCTCAGTATCTCTGCCCATTATCTCTATATTAAGCTTTCCTGTTTTGTATCAGGCTTTTAATTTCAATTGATTGTCACAGCTGTAACACAAGTCCATATTATTACATTAAATAATTAGAAGTATTTGCATTTAGAGTGTGCATGGGTTTGTACAATCCACAGTCTTTAGAGATTACTCAGCAGATTAAAGCATTACTCCACACATAGGTGATGTGGGAGATGGATTGGTGAGCAGTGAAGCAGTAGTATTTGCTTCTTTTCTTTCATGTTTATTAAAACCAGAGGGAGATAAAATATGTAGCTGTCACCATTAGAGATTAGTGAATCTTATTGTCTAAAATCATTCTCTAAATGCAAAACATTTTGCAAACACTAAGCAAATCATGAGCAAATCTTTTAATGGGTTTTCCAGGATAAACTTAAAAAATCCACTTTTGTCCATGAATGTGATAAAGCAGCTAGTATAGATGAGTGAATAAAAGTTGCTTAGAATTTTACGACAAGTCTCAAATTCACTGAAGTCTAAACTTTTTGAGATTAATTTTCCTTGAATTCAGTAAATGCCACTGAGTAGGCCTCACTTGACAACATGGCATGTGTCGCCTCAAAGTCTGATGACATCAAGATGCTTAGTAAGTGGTCAAAGTGCAGAAGAGTCTTGGACATTGACTGAAGCCAGAAGTAGCTGCAATGCAGGCCACGTGAGGACCGGGAAGAAATAAATATTGCAATATTTTTTTAACCATATTTTTGTTATGCTCTGATGTCTGGAAAGGCCTCAACGCATAATAAATGTGCGTATATGGCAAATTTGAATCAAATTTCTTAGTCAAATTCGAGCATTGAATTTAAGTTTTGCAGATTTGCTCATATTTAATTTCTAGTCCCATTCACTTAAAGAAGCACTCCCATCAAAGTTTTATACTTTTACTATATTGCAGTCATCATATTATATAGCATTGTGTGCTTACAATTGCTCATTTTGCTTTTCTACCCTTATAAGTCTTCTCTTTCCTCTGCTCTATATAGAACCAGGAAGTCTCTTGTCCCTACATTTATCATTCCTCTTTTCAATTCCTAACCCAGCTGCTCCTCCCCTTCTGCCAGGTACTATTGCAGTGACTTATGACTCATACAGGGAAAATTGACCTCCTGTTTCTACAAAGAGCTTAGAAGGATTCAGCTAGTCTTATTTTAATTACATGATGTCATAGACCTCATGGAAAACAGAAGAATTAGCTAGGTACAAGGGCAAAATGAATAATTGTAGTAGGTACGCAGTGCTATATAATATGATGACTGCAATATATTTAGAGGATAACAATTTTGATGGGAGGAGGAGTGCTTCTTTAAATGAAGATAAGCTGACATACCTAACCCATGGACAAGGTTGCTTCTTCCAAAAAGGTTGTTTCTCCTTTTAGGATTGCTACTTCCAATAGGTGGCACTAAAGTTCAAGTCCTCATCCTCTGTAAAGAGGCAATATTCATATTTAATTTCCCAGAGGAACATTGCAAGGCTTATAAGCCACTTCGCATTGGCATGCCAGGCTAGGCATGTCACTCTAAACAAGGAGAAACTTTACCTCTTAGATCCCACTGAGAAGACTTTTATACAGCCAAATCAGATCTCTTACTTTGCACTGATGGGGGAGCAGTACCCTGAAATGTGTCTGCAAATTAGGATTCTGAGTTATCCCTAAGAAGGTGTCAGACATTGCCCCATTGAAGGTGAAATTATTAGAGAAACTGTTACAGGCTTCTACTATATTTTTTGCTGCATTAGTTTATCTTAACATTCAATATCTACTATATTTGTATGATTTTGTGGTTACTAATACGGCTGACTAGGGTTTAACTAGGGCCAGCCATCTTTGAGCAGGGGCGTCATTTGTGTATTTAGGGTGCCATCTCTGCGGATAGGTAGGGTACAGATCCCCATTAAGACTTTATAGGGCAGAATAGTATCAGTATCTTTATTACTTCACACCTTTTTCCCATACATGAGTCCAGGACGTACCGGGACGGCTATCCAGATTTTATTAGTTCTACCCTGTATGCATTTTGTATTGCATAGCTAATAAACTACATGTTTTTATTGTAGCATTTTTTTTCTCTGAGCTATTTTTCTACTTAGATGCTACTTTACCATTTTTCTGTGATAGTTACTTCAGCAAAGTATTAGTTTATGAGTATGCATAATTATGCAACCACATAATTTTAGTTCTCTATTTTTCTTTTTCCACCAAATATAATTGATACTTCTTGGTATGATTTTTTTACATAACAAAACCTGGCATTTTAACATGGGTGTGTAGACTTAGTTGTCTCAGACATTCATAGTACTGGGGTTTTCCCACCTCTGCAGGTGCTAATAAATGCCACCTGTTGTATGATATCACCATTGCAGCAACATTTGTCTATTAATTACCCTGCCTTAAGTGCCTGAACAAATCTTAAATCAAATGTATAACACTGTCCCACAGTCCCATCAGGACTACAAGATCCCAGGTACTTTCAGCTGCATCACATCTAATGTGTTGTACCTAAATTATATGTGCTAAATGTCCAACTGGGGGTCTGTGTGTGGGGGTGACCAGGCAAAAACTGAGAACAAGGATGAACTCTCATCGCCACACAATAAGAGAAAAGAGAATGGATCTACCTGTGGACAAACATTTTTGTATGCCCGATCACAGCACCATGGACATGAAATTACTTGTACTGAAAGGTAATTTCACATCTCAAAGACACAGGAGAGTATGATGACCTTTGACACTCTCCATGCTGGAATGAACCTATCACATGGATTTATGGCCTTTTACATCAATTAAGGAATTTGCGTCCAAGACCCTGTGAGAGTATCACAAAACATTACCAGACCCCAATCAGAGGGCAATAAAACTTTCACACTCCTTATCTATGAACTGTTCCAATATTTATGTTCATCTCTGTCTCCCATATTGACAGTTCTGCTTTACGTCACTTGTCTTATCTATTGCATTGTTTCTGTGCTGTGTGGTGTATAAATATGTGATTCTTCAGATTTTGTATTAGTCTTTGCCTGATGAAGAGACCTGAGTAGTCTGGAAAGCTTGCAATTTGTTACCATCTTTTCAGTTAGCCATTAAAAGGTATCAACCACTGAGGACTCTCCAAGCCATCAGATACACAATTCTAAATATTTTTCTAACACTGTTGAAGTATCTGTTTAAGTGACACAGTAAAATCCACTTTAACAGTAGATAATAGATCAACCAAGTGATCTAAGGGTCAAATGAGTGACTTGACAACAGGATAATAGTTTTACAGTAACATATGGCCGTATGGATGTCCCTCAATAAAAACTTAATGAAGGAGAAGATTCTAGTCAAACATATTTCCAATATAGATGTGTGTGGTGCAAAGTCTTTTCTTGGCTTGACAATCCTGCGCTTCATTATGACAGGTGCCACTTGTTACAAACCAATCTTCTCTATGAAATGTTATCCAAGAAAAAGTCATATCCATGGATAACAATAATATCAAATTAAAAATTCTTAAAATACATATAAAACCAACATAAATGTACGGACTCAAAAATAATAATTTTATATAAAAAACCTTTATTAAATCATGGTTTTAACACAGTACATAAGATACACACCAAATTAAATAGTATATGAGGTCTTAACAAATGTATATATAGTCAATAGATAATTAATTAATGAGATACAGCATTGAAGTCAGTATTCATGAAGAGCTATACACAAAAACACAAACTAGTGCAAAATTTTTTTTGTTAAAACATATATCAAAATTAGCGAAAAATACGTATAATTAATCTCAAAAAAATATATTTACACACAGCATTTGATAAAGTGCGATTAGTGCAAATAATGAATCAAAAGAAAATTTGGTAAAAATGCTCCGATTTCACAATAGTATAATCTCCTGCATAGCCAAAATCACAGAATTATGTGCAATAACCAAAATCGCAGAGTTGTGTGCAATAAATAATAAAGTGTGATTAGTGCAAAAAGTGTGCCAAATAAATGTGCAAAAAATGCTCAAATTCACAATAGTACGTATAATCTCCTGCATACTCTAACTCACAGAATTATGTGAAATACCAATAAATTAACTTCATGAACTATATTAATCCCCAGAATATGTGAAATGTGATGGAATAAAGTGCAGTCAGTGCAAAAAAATAGCACACTATTTTAAAAACTGGACCACTATAAGTTTCCTTAATAGTGGCTATACAATAGTGCTATACCATGCAAAATTAGTTCACTGCAGAACAATTAGATTACAAAATATGTGATCCTTCGAAGGATTAATTCCGAAACGCGCGTCGGGGCGCGTTCGCACACCATTTTACCTGACCTCCTATATTAAGATAATAAACTTGGTCTAAGGATCTAATTTTAAGTGGCAATAATATTGATTTATGGTCTGAGATTAATGCCCTCCCTAGGGAGCAGCAATAAGCATTTTAAGCGGTGGAATTCAGCTTTGCAGCTGTGAGCTAATTTGGTAATTAATTAACATTGTTTTATAATATAATAGCAATAGTGAGCTATTTTTTTGCACTGATTGCACTTTATCTTTTTCACACGTTCTGTGATTTAATTATCCAGCTGTGAGTCAATTTTGCAGTTGTATAGCCATTATCAAGGAAACGCATAATGATTTAGTTTTGTAATAGAGAGCTAATTTTTGCACTAATTGCACTTTACTTCAGCATATCGCACACATTTTGTGATCTAATTATTCAGCAGTGAACTAATTTTGCATGGTATAGCACTGTTGTATAGCCACTATTAAGGAAACTTATAGTGGTCCAGTTTTTAAAATAGTGTGCTATTTTTTTGCACTGACTGCACTTTATTCGATCACATTGCACATATTCTGGGGATTAATATAATTTATGAAGTTAATTTATTGTTATTTCACATAATTCTGTGAGTTAGACTATGCAGGAGATTATACGTACTATTGTGAATTTGAGCATTTTTTGCACATTTATTTGGCACACTTTTTGCACTAATCGCACTTTATTGTTCATTGCACACAATTCTGCGATTTTGGTTATTGCACATAATTCTGCGATTTTGGGTATGCAGGAGATTATACTATTGTGAAATCGGAGCATTTTTACCAAATTTACTTTTGATTCATTATTTGCACTAATCGCACTTTATCACATACTGTGTGTAAATATATTTTTTTGAGATTAATTATACGCATTTTTTGCTAATTTTGATATGTTTTCACAAAAATTTTTTGCACTAGTTTGTGTTTGTGTACAGCTCTTCATGAATACTGACTTCAATGCTGTATCTCATTAATTAATTATCTATTGACTATATATACATTTGTTAAGACCACATACTGTATACTATTTAATTTGGTGTGTATCTTATGTACTGTGTTAAAACCATGATTTAATAAAGGTTTTTTATATAAAATTATTATTTTTGAGTCCGTACATTTATGTTGGTTTTATATGTATTTTAAGAATTTTTAATTTGATATTATTGTTATCCATGGATATGACTTTTTCTTGGATCTAATACCGAATGGTCTGCCATTCCCCTTTTAGGCAGATTAATATTATTTAATATTATCAATTTTATTGGATTTTGGTTTTTAATAATATTTTTCTGCATTTTCTTAATATTTTGCTCTATGAAATGTTAGAATTGTTCAGTGTACTGCAGTTAGAAAAATATTTAACTTTATAGACTTAATTTTTATACATGCAAAATGAAGATTATTCTTAATTTCTGTCTTTCATCTCTGTTTCGTTCTGAATCATATCTTCCATTGCATTCACAAGTATTAAAGGAGTTTTCACTGTTTGGACAACTCTTTCCCAATCACTATGTTTCCCCTAAGAAAAGTAATAACAGCTATACTTAACTCCAATGGTGATGTCGCTCCATACAACTGGAAGTAGAGACGTGATCGCTACTGTTAATCACTGTTCTTCCTTTGGACAAATCAGAGATCCAGAAGGAAGGGAGAGAGCAGTCACAGCTCGTGCTTATTCCAGATGTCAGTTGCTTCAGAAGGAGGAAAGTAGCTATTTATTGGCCACAGGGATTGCATGACATAAATGTCACAAGAGCCCTAGGTGAGCCAGTTCAATCACTGTAGAATAGCACTGTATGTGATTATATCTGTTATTATTTTACTTGAGGGAAACAGTGATTTAGAAAGAATTGACCGAATAGTCGACAACCCCTTTAGTGTGCAATTTCTGGAGACAATAAATTGCAATCTCCTTTCTCTTTGCATAGGAACCCTGTGTTTAATGCTATGTTAAGGACTGTATGTGGCATTGTGTCCACGCTCTATAAGACTTCCCCATATAGTGTTAGCACTAGCCCACTACTGAGCATGCTTTGGTTTTCGTTCTTTCACTCCTTTGCTGGCCTTCGCTGTGAATAAATTTGGGTGCCATTGAGAAAGTAGTTGCTGATACAAGTTGTCCATAGAGTAGACAACAAGCCGGGTCACAACCAGAGGGCAGTACCATAGACAGAATCAGCAGGCATAGATGTAACCACGAGAATAGCTGAAGTCTAACCTGGAGGAAGAAACCAGACAAAATCAGAACACATGAGAAGTGTTAATTAATCTGAGCTCAAATCTTTATAGCGATCCAAGGCATTAGGCAGAAGAGGAGTGAAGTATCAAGCTGGGCCAAGTATCAGAATAACTCTCTGGAGTTTAATGCACCAGTATCTGTAATAAAACTTATAACTGGCAAGGTACTGAGTGTCACATGAAGATTTAAACAAGGTGTTGTGTTCAGAAATTGGTTTCCAGACCTAGCTTCTCTTCAACTGTTCACAAACAGTGCAATTCAGTGGCATGTAAAGGTTTGGGCACCCTTGGTCAAAATTACTGTTATTTTGAACAGTTAAGCAAGTTAAAGATTAAATGTTCCCTAAAAGGCCTACCATTAAAGATGACACATTTTCCTTTGTATTTAAAATAAAAATTACAAACATGAAAATTTGCCAATGTATCACAGCTTGTGAACGCTTTTTGTAGCCAGCCAAGTGTCTTTCAATTCTTGTTTGAGGGATTTTCATCCATTCTTCCTTGGAAAGTTCTTCTAGTTCTGTGAGACTCCTGGGTTGTCTTGCATGCACTGCTATTTTGAGGTCTATCCACAGATTTTCAATGATGTTTAGATGAGGGAACTGTGAGGGCCATTGTAAAACCTTCAGTTTGCACGATTTGAAGTAGTCTTTTGTGGATTTTCACTTGTGTTTAGGATTATTATTCATTTGTAGAAGCCATCCTCTTTTCAACTTCAGCTTTTTTACAGATGGTGTTATGTTTGCATCAAGAATTTGTTAAAATTTGATTGAATCCGTTCTTCAATTACTTCGTGAAATGTTCATTGTGCCATTGGCTGCAATACAAACCCAAATCATGATTGATTCACCCCCATGTTTAATGGTTGGTGATATCTTATTTTCCTGATATTCTGTGCCCTTTTATCTCCACATACACCTTTGATCATTGTGCCTAAAGAGTTCTGTTTTTGCCTCATCAGTCCACATGACTTGTTTCCAAAATGCATTAGGCTTGCTTAGGTGTTCTTTTCCATACTTCTGATGCTGAATTTTATGGTGAGTATGCAGGAGAGGTTTTCCTCTGATGACTCGTCCATGAAGGCCATATTTGTGCAGGTGTCTCTGAACAGTAGAACAATGTACCACAACTCCGTTCTGCTAAATCTTTCTGAAGGTCTTTTGCAGTCAAGTGGGGACTCTGATTTGCCTCTCTAGCAATCCTGTGAGCAGCATTGAAATTTTGCTTTGTCTTCCATGCCTTACATTGACCTCCTCTTTTCCTGTTAACTGCCATTTCTTAATTACATTTTGAACTGAGGAAAGGGCAACTTGAAAACACTCTACTATCTTCTTATAGCCTTCTCCTGCTTTGTGGGCCTTCACCATTTTCATTTTCCAGACTGCTAGGCAACTGCTTAGAAGATCCCATGGCTGCTGTATTTTGGCACAAGGTTAGAGGAGGCTGGGTTTTTATAAAGATAGGAAATTTGCATCACCTGGCCTTTCCTAATGATGATAATGAATAAACCAAAAACCTAACAGGTTAATTAAGGTCTGAATCCTTGGTCAAAGTTATTTGAGCACACAAATCTCCAAGGGTGCCCAAACTTTTACACTGGCCCATTTTTGCTTTTGTAGTTTTTAAAATGTAAAAATTTATGACAAATATCTATCAATCAACCGATCGATCGATATTTATAAAGCGTGAAATACAAGGGAAATGTGTCATCTTTAATAACTTTACGCCCTTTAGAGAATATTTAATCTTCAACGTGCTTAACTGTTTACAATAACAGTAATTTTGACCATGAGTGTCCAAACTTTTACATGCCACTGTAAGGCCATGTTCACAATTTCAGTATTTGGTCAGTATTCCATCAGTATTTGGAAGCTAAAATCAGGAGTGGAACAATCAGAGGAAAAGTATAAAGCCACGTTCCCACCTTCAGTATTTGGTTAGTATTTTACATCAGTATTTGTAAGCTAAAACAAGGAGTGGGTGAAAAATGCAGAAATTATTAACATGTTTCTATAATACCTTTCCTCTGATTGTTCTACTCCTGATTTTAGCATACAAATACTGATGTAAAATGCTGACCAAATACTGAAGGTCGGAACATGGCCTTATGGAAACATGTGCATCACTTCCACTTTTTTCATCCACTCTTGATTTTGGCTTACAAATACTGATGTAAAACACTGACCAAATACTGAATGTGTGATTGTGTCCTAAAATGTACTATCAGCTTAAGCATAATAAATACAAGCAAGGAAAAATAAGGATTGCACTCACCATTCATAAAATCCACCTATATTGCATATATAAAATCTTCAGCAGGAGAGCAATGTGCATGGTAAGATGACTCTTACCATGCACATTGCTCCCCTGCCGAAGATTTTATATATTCAATAAAGGTAAATTTTATGAACGGTGTGTGCCATCCTTATTTTTCTTTGCTTGTATTTTGAAATTGACTGTTTCAGTGATAGAGCACCCGTTCTCAGGGCACAAAAAGCGTTTGGTGTGTTTTATTGTGAGGAATTAATTGGCGATATAACGGTGCCAGTGCTTTGCTTCTTTCTTTGGATTAAGTATAATAAAGACAGATAAGCAAAAGGAGTATAAATCAGGGTGGACATATCATTGGTGTAACCTGTACAGTCGCACAGGGGCACAAGAGGAAAGGGGGCCCATTTCTACCTCCAAAGCAGGTGACATTTTGGATTTTTAGGAGCTCTTGGGCTGCAAAGGGCCCATATATTGTTCTTGCACAGGGGCCCTTTTCTGTCTGTGTTTGCTACTAGTATAAACTGTATGGACATAATAGCTTGGTGACTTGAACACACTGCTCAGTAATGAAGTCACCCCTGTGCTGTCAAGTACACATCAGCAGAGAGTTAGAGCAATGACGTCTGACAGAGGAGATCCATAGTGCAGTACTGCAGCCAAGTATGTATATGATATACTGAATAGTCAATGGAACCATCTATGCTTGCAACATCTGGACTCATTACCCAAGTTTAGTTTTTAAAGAGGACCTGTTACCGTGTAAAAAGGGGCGTTTTTTGTTCTTATTTTATTCCCACTTCTTCCTTGAGTTATTTTTTTTACTTTTTTTTCAAATCTGTCATAAAGTTCCATAGATATGGTTCTTTCTGTTTATTGCTAACTTTTATGGTTTTACCAAGGAGGCATTGCTCACAGGGTAATAATATAGAGCAGCCTGAAAATACGGCCCCAGAGAATCCTGTGAGCCACTGAGTGGACACAGAAGAGGTCCCCTGTGCAAGAGCTATATACAGTATGGGCCCTTTGCAGACCAAAAGCTCATCATCACTTCAAACCCTTGGAAACGTCTTTAGAACTACATGGCACATTTAAAAACTAGACAAATAAACAAAAAAACAGAATAGTCAGGGGAGCAGTGACTCAGCCAATCAGAGGGGACTATCACAGCCAGCATAGCCCCTACTGAAGCATGGCAAAAGTTAAAAAAAATGTTTTTAAAAATATTAAAAAAATAAGGTTCAAATCACCCCCTTTCACCCCATTCATAATAAAGCAATAAAAAAACAAAATACACATATTTAGTATCACCATGTTCAGAATTGCCTGATCTATCAATAAGAAAAAAGTATTAACCTGACCGCTAAATGGCGTAGTGAGAAAAAAAAGTCAAAACGCCAGAATTACAATTTTTGGTCTCCACGACACTGCATTAAAATATCTAAAGTCAGACAGTTGTTACTCACTTGTAAAAGTCTCAGTGCCAGACCTGTATCAATTATGTGGGTACTTTGGAATCTAATTGCGTGGGATAAAACGAAACTGAGACCAAAGCTGAGGCAAACAACTACATTTAACAAAATAAGAAATTGAACCAAATCTGTTGTGAATGTGCTAGAAATGAATTCTGAGCAGAAGCTCCCTCTGGTGGTTTCAAACAGTACTGAACTATTCAATGAAGATTGTGAAGATTGGCGATCAGGTGTTACTGACTGGTCTTATATAAGGGAGGTTCCCTCCCATCAGGGTTGCCGGTGATCAATTGTTCTGGTCTCAACTTTTGTTCCTGATTCACTTTGAAGCTTGCTGTTTCGTGCCTGCATCTTCTGCTAACAGATAAGACTTTTTCTTCTTTTAGTTTTTTGTGCTTGCTTTTTGCATTTTGTCCTGCACTTCTGTGGGGGTCTGCCAGGTCCCCTCCGGGGACTTGTGCTCCTCTCTGTTTAGTTCAGCCAGTTGTTTGTTCATTTGCCTTTTCCAGTTTTTTCTGTGGCTGCGGCTTAGTTTTGTTACACCAGAAAAACTAATTTAGGTGGTAGAGGTCGTGTGATCTCAGGTGTTTTTGCAATTAGTGTGTTGGTATTTTTTTAGGGTTTTTTGGATTGCAGTAAGTGACCTTCCTATCCTTTTCTGTCTAGGAAGATTGGGGCCCCAACATTTGCTCATACTATTTTCTGTCTGTGTCTGTATTTCCTCTTGTCTAACCGCCATTACATGTTTGGGGGCTTCCTATGTTCTTTGGGGATCTGCTCCGGGGCAGATAGTTTTCCTCTTTCTATCTTTAGGTGAAGTTAGCTTCTCAGGCTGTGACGAGGCATCTAGGACCAACGTAGGTACGCTCCACAGCTGCCTTTAGTTGTGGTGGTTAGTCAGGGTACTGCAATCCAATAGATTCCAACCTCTCTGGTGTATTGCCTTTTTTGCCTGCTCTCCTCAGCTACCAAATCATAACAGTATCACCGGCCTAAAACTGATAATTATATGGTACTCACAGAAGGGAAAAATAGTGTGAAAGAAAGAAGATTGTAGAGATTTTTTTTCCCTCTATCTCTGGATGCTGAGGAGGATTTTTTTTTCTCTCAATGGAGTTTGCACAGTTGTCTGGCCGTGTGGATCAGCTTGCCACTGAAGTTCTGAGTATTGCTACCTATCTTGCAGGGTTGCCTGTTGTGGAACCTAGGATTCCCATGCCAGATTTGTTTTTAGGGGATCGAGCTAAATTTCTGAATTTCAAAAATAACTGTAAGTTGTTTTTTGCCTTAAAATCTAAGTCCTCAGGGAACGCAGCACAGCAGGTTCAAATTGTCATCTCTCTCCTGCGTGGCGATCCTCAGGATTGGGCTTTTTCCCTGACACCTGGGGACCCTGTTTTGAGTAATGTTGATGCATTTTTTCAGGCTCTGGGGTTATTGTACGATGAGCCTAATGTCACTGATCAAGCTGAAAAAGCCTTGTTGGCATTAAATCAGGGGCTTGAGGACGCTGAGTTATACTGTCAGAGATTCCGAAAGTGGGCAGTCCTGACCAAATGGAATGACGATGCTTTGGCAGCCCTTTTTCAGAAGGGTCTGTCAGAGAATGTAAAGGATGTTATGGTGGGATTCCCTGTCCCCTCTGGTCTCAGTGATTCTATGTCATTAGCGATTCAAATTGACAGACGTTTGCGTGAACGTAGAGGTATGCGTGGAATAGTGTTGCCTTGTGAACCAGCTTCTGAACCCATGCAGTGTGATAGAGTGGCTTCTGGGGCACAGCGTCATGAGTTTCGAAAATGCAATGGGTTATGTTTCTACTGTGGTGATGCCTCTCATGCTATTTCAGTCTGCCCTAAGCGGGGAAGACGTTTTGCACGTTCAGTTGTCTTGGGTAGTGTTCAGACTAAATTTTTGTTGACTGTTACCCTGATTTGCTCCCTGTCCACATTTTCTGCTCAGGATTTTGTTGATTCGGGAGCAGCTATTAACCTGATGGATTTTGATTTTGCTAAACATTGTGGGTTTCCCTTGATACCCCTACGGAAGTCTATTCTCCTACTGGGGATCGATTCTACCCCTTTAGCTGAGAATAAACCCCAGTTCTCTACTCAGGTGATAATGAGGGTTGAACCTGATCATCAGGAGAGTTGCAAATTTTTGGTGCTGTATAATCTGCATGACATTATTGTACTGGGTTTCCCTTGGTTACAGTCTCATAATCCTGTTTTGGATTGGAAATCTGTGTCTGTAACCAGTTGGGGCTGCCAATGTGTTAATGCCAACACTCCTGTTTTTTCTGCCTCCCCCAGGCTCAGGATGTTCCTGACTTTTTGACAGATTTTTCTGATGTGTTTAGCGAAAGTAAATCTGCATCCTTGCCCCCCCATAGGAGCTATGACTGCGCTATTGAATTAGTGCCTGGTAGTAAATTCCCTAAAGGTCGCCTTTTTAACTTGTCTGTACCTGAACATGACGCTATGCGGTCTTATATCAAGGAGTCATTGGAGAAGGGTCATATCAGACCATCCTCTTCACCCTTGGGTGCCGGTTTTTTCTTTGTGGCCAAAAAGGATGGTTCATTAAGGCCATGTATTGATTATCGTCTCTTGAACAATATCACTGTGAAATATCAATATCCGTTACCCTTGATTTCTGACCTGTTTTCCAGGGTGAAAAGTGCTACTTGGTTTACCAAGCTTGACCTCAGGGGGGCATATAACCTTATTCGCATTAAGCACGGGGATGAATGGAAGACGGCATTTAATACCCCAGAGGGGCATTTTGAGTACCTAGTGATGCCCTTTGGGCTCACTAATGCTCCTTCCGTCTTCCAGTCCTTCATGAATGACATTTTCAGGGATTTTGTGGATAAATTTCTGATTGTTTATTTGGATGATATCTTGATTTTTTCAAATGATTGGGACTCTCATGTGAAACATGTTCGGACTGTGTTCCAGATTTTGAGAGAGAATGCTCTGTATGTGAAGGGATCAAAGTGTCTTTTTGGCGTACAGAGGATCTCATTTCTGGGATTCATTTTGTCCCCATCTGTTATTGAAATGGACCCGGTCAAGGTTCAGGCCATCTGTGATTGGGTCCAACCTACTTCATTAAAGGCTCTTCAGAGATTCTTGGGTTTTGCCAATTTTTATCGTAAATTTATTGGTAATTTCTCTGTTATTGTTAAACCATTGACTGATTTGACCAAGAAGGGTTCTGATGTGGTGAATTGGCCTCCTGAGGCAGTTTCTGCGTTTCTGGAACTTAAGCAGAGATTCACTTCTGCTCCTGTTCTACGGCAGCCTGAAGTTTCTCTGACATTTCAGGTGGAGGTTGATGCCTCTGAAATTGGGGCAGGTGCCGTTTTGTCCCAAAAGATCCAGAGACCTCTAAAAGTAACCCTTGTGCCTTTTTCTCTCGAAAATTTTCTCCAACTGAATGTAATTATGACGTGGGTAATCGGGAGTTATTTTCCATGAAGTGGGCTTTTGAAGAGTGGAGACATTGGCTGGAGGGAGCCAAACATCAGGTGGTGGTCCTCACGGACCATAAGAATCTGGTTTATCTGGAATCAGCCAAGCGACTTAATCCTAGACAGGCCAGGTGGGCCTTGTTTTTCACACGTTTTAATTTTGTGGTTTCCTTTCTTCCTGGCACTAAGAATGTTAAAGCGGATGCCCTCTCGAGGAGTTTCCTTGCTGACTCTCCCGAGTTATCTGATCCTACTGTTATTTTGAAAGAGGGTGTAGTTCTTTCCGCCATCTCGCCCAATTTGAGACTGGCTCTGGAAGGGTGTCAGGAGGATAAACCCGAACTCTGCCCTATTGGGAAATTGTTTGTCCCAGACCGGTGGAAAAAGAGTGTGATGTCTGAGATTCATTGTTCCGCATTGGCCGGTCATCCCGGAATTTTTGGTACCAGAGACTTGGTTAGTCGGTCCTTTTGGTGGCCTACTTTGTCTCGTGACGTCAGGGAATTTGTGCAGTCCTGCGGGACTTGCTCTCGCTCCAAGCCTTGCTCTCGCCCTAGTGGTTTGTTGATTCCATTGCCTGTGCCTAAGAGACCATGGACCCATATCTCTATGGATTTCATTTCTGACCTCCCTGTTTCTCAGAGAATGACCATTATCTGGGTGATTTGTGATCGGTTTTCCAAAATGATACATCTTGTGCCATTACTTAAGTTGCCTTCCTCCTCCGAATTGGTGCCTTTGTTCCTTCAGCACGTGGTTCGGTTACACGGTATTCCTGAGAACATTGTGTCTGACAGAGGAGTCCAGTTTGTTTCCAGATTTTGAAGGACTTTTTGTTCTAACCTTGGTGTTCAATTGTCTTTCTCCTCAGCTTTTCATCCTCAGACCAATGGACAAACTGAGAGAACAAACCAGACATTGGAGACTTATCTGAGATGCTTTGTCTATGCTGATCAGGATGACTGGGTCTCTTTTTTGCCTTTGGCCGAGTTTGCCCTTAATAATAGGGCTAGCTCTGCAACCTTGATGTCTCCATTTTTCTGCAATTTTGGGTTTCACCCTCGATTTTCTTCAGGACAGACGGAGGCTTCTGTCTGTCCAGGTGTTGACTCTGTTGTAGAGCGTATGCAGCAGATTTGGGACCAGGTAGTGGAGAGGTTGTCCCTCTCTCAGGAGAGGGCCCAGCGGTTTGCCAACCGGCATAGGACTGATGGTCCTCGGTTTGAAGTGGGGGACTTGGTCTGTTTGTCCTCAAGAAATATCCCTATGAGAGTTGCATCTCCTAAGTTTAAGCCTAGGTTCATTGGACCTTATAAGATCATGGAGATTCTTAATCCTGTTTCCTTTCGTTTACTTCTTCCAGGGACATTTAAGATCCATAACGTGTTCCACAAGTCCTTATTGAAGAGGTTTGTAGAGCCAGTGGTTCCTATGGCTGTGCCTCCTGACCCTGTTTTGGTTGAGGGCAATCTGGAGTATGTGGTTGAGAAAATATTGGATTCTCGTTTTTCTAGACGAAACTCCAGTATTTGGTTACGTGGAGAGGTTATGGTCAGGAGGACAATTCTTGGGTGTTTGCTTCTGACATCCATGCTAGAAGACTCATCCGTGCGTATCACAGAGCTCATCCTGACCGACCTGGTTGCCCAAATGTGGGTTCGGTGACCCCTCCTCAAGGGGGGGGTACTGTTGTGAATGTGCTAGAAATGAATTCTGAGCAGAAGCTCCCTCTGGTGGTTACAAACAGTACTGAACTATTCAACGAAGATTGTGAAGATTGGCGATCAGGTGTTACTGACTGGTCTTATATAAGGGAGGTTCCCTCCCATCAGGGTTGCCGGTGATCAATTGTTCTGGTCTCAACTTTTGTTCCTGGTTCACTTTGAAGCTTGCTGTTTCGTGCCTGCATCTTCTGCTAACAGATAAGACTTTTTCTTCTTTTAGTTTTTTGTGCTTGCTTTTTGCATTTTGTCCTGCACTTCTGTGGGGGTCTGCCAGGTCCCCTCCGGGGGCTTGTGCTCCTCTCTGTTTAGTTCAGCCAGTTGTTTGTTCATTTGCCTTTTCCAGTTTTTTTCTGTGGCTGCGGCTTAGTTTTGTTACACCAGAGAACTAATTTAGGTGGTAGAGGTCGTGTGATCTCAGGTGTTTTTGCAATTAGTGTGTTGGTATTTTTTTAGGGTTTTTTGGATTGCAGTAAGTGACCTTCCTATCCTTTTCTGTCTAGGAAGATTGAGCCCCAACGTTTGCTCATACTATTTTCTGTCTGTGTCTGTATTTCCTCTTGTCTAACCGCCATTACATGTTTGGGGGCTTCCTATGTTCTTTGGGGATCTGATCCGGGGCAGATAGTTTTCCTCTTTCTATCTTTAGGTGAAGTTAGCTTCTCAGGCTGTGACGAGGCATCTAGGACCAACGTAGGTACGCTCCACTGCTGCCTTTAGTTGTGGTGGTTAGTCAGGGTACTGCAATCCAATAGATTCCAACCTCTCTGGTGTATTGCCTTTTTTGCCTGCTCTCCTCAGCTACCAAATCATAACACAAATCTAACAGAGATCTTCCTGCAATAGTAATAAAGTGCACAGCACAATATGGAAATGAACAGCAAACTGAATGGCGGGGCGCAACCGCTAATAAGCCCAAGTCCAGCAGTAATATGAAGTGAGAATATGTACGGCACTTAACGTAGAAGTCCAGCAATAATATGAGCAAGAGTGTGCATAGCACTTAACGTAGAAGTCCAGCAATAATATGAGCAAGAGTGCGCACAGCACTTAATGCAGAAGTCCAGCAATGCACAGATGGAGCATTAACAGGAAAAGGTTACCAAATGTACCTTTATTGCTGAAAAGTACCGCTCAAGTCCACCACCACAGCCCACACAGAACACAGTCCAAGAAGTGATAACGATGTTGTCATGGAAATATATATGTATTCCACGTATTCAATGTACATTCATATATATGCATTTACAGTTAGATAGATCTCACTTGCTAAAAATCTTGTGCTCAGCATATCTATGCAAAAGCTGATGCTAGCTATAATCAGTTTCTTAAGACGACCCTGGCTATAGCTCATAGGGACCTTTTTTTTTACCAAGGATACAGAAACAAGAACAGAGTGTTCGGAAAGATATCTATTGTTTTCTTTTCACGCAGGAAAGCTGGGGCAAAGAACAAATAAACAATAAATCTGCAACTTCAACCCATTTATCATAATTATCATACTTACACTAGAACAGCCAATAATCTAGCAGCTTTTAATTGTATGTTAATTGACTAACCAGCCCCTTTTTGTAAACGTATAAAACCTTGAATGAATAATAAACTGGGGGTCTTGACGAACTGTTATACTGACTCTTCCGTTGTGGACAGTCCTTATTTCGTTCTGAGCGCTCAAAAAAACATACAATATAAAATTGGGAGCAGCAACAGCAAACACTGAAGGATAGATTTATCCTAATTAAATTTCCATAACAGCTGGCGCCCAACGGGGGCAGTGGACGAAATGCACGGGGACTTGCTGACCGGAGAGACAGAGGTGTTGGCCATGGCCTTGGCTCACGGGACAAAGACTGCGCAGCTCCATAAGTAAAGTAAGAAAATCTTGTCATCTTACCTGAAAGTCCCTTGTGCTCAGTCCTGGTCTTACACCTCTTGCCAGTCAGGTGTGGTCACCACCGCATTCCAAGGTAGTGTAAAAAGTCCACACCCTTATCCAAAACCCTGGGATATAAGGTGTTTGCTGCTGTGCTGTGTATGTGTTTCATGTTTTGTGTGAACCGGGAGAAAGTTGGAACGGTGACTGTGTTTTGCTTGCTGATTTCTGGGAGCTGTATAGCAGGAAAACCACATTGTTGGATAAGTTCCCACAGATTCCTTCACACATCGGAGGGAGACAATCCCAGTATTCCAGGTGTGAGGGGTGGGGGCTTTGTTTGGATAAATTCTCACAGATTCCTTCACACATCGGAGGGAGACACTCCCAGTATTCCAGGTGTGAAGGGTGGGAATTTTATACAGGCTATTACAGATTACTGTGACCGGTGCACAGGCCAGGGCGAACGGTTTTCAGACTAATAGACCTGGAGCATTGCTCAGTGCAATTGGTGAGTTATCAGTTACCAGAGCAACTTGTATGTGTCACAGATCATCTAAAAGAGGGATTTGTATTCTCCCGGAGTCTGTCTCATTGTACGTGTCCCTGTCTGTACCAGGTACTGTCGCTTTAAATCTCATTCAGAGCAGAATGTGCTCTGTCACTATCTCTGATGGCAGCAGCAGCGAGAAAACCCCTTTGACCACCCTCCTCTGCTAATCACGTTGTCACATCTGTTTTCTGGTTTCCTGGTTTTGTTTTTTTTTTTAGCTAGTTTTTTGCTACAGACTGTAGCGTGAAAATTCTCAGGCATTCAGACTGAACTGTATTAATTTTTTTCTATAGGGATAACCTTTTTTTTGATACATGATTTCAGTGCCTGTAGACACAGCAAGCAGAGATATAATGGAGGGGGAAGTGCCAGCAGCAACGAGATGACATTCCAGAAGGCGGTAGGATAAAGCCTACGCTACCAGACAAAAGTTTTAAAGTATTTTTTCTTTTTGTTTTTATCATTTTACAATCAGTTTTTCCAGCTCTTTTCTGTTTTTAATTAGCTGTTTTAGTAACAAGGGTTTTTTCTTCTTGTCAACCTTGTTGTTTCTCAGAGTTTTATGATTAATACGTTTTTTTTTTCCCTCCTCTTTTTGATCAGCTTTTTTTGCTTTTAGAGTTTTTCACTAAACTGTGTAGGGTTTTCTTTTTAAATCTAACTTTTGTTTTAACAGTTTTTCTTTTAAGTACATTTTTTAATAATTTTGGAGAGGTTATTTTCTAATCAACTTATTTTAGAGTTTTATTCTCCAACCAGCAAGATCTACTAGCGTGCTTTAGACCAAGGTCAGAAACACAGATAAAGAAATTGCAGGCTGAGGGAGAACACACACAAACAGTAGCGCAGCGGCTTCACTCACCCCTCCCATCAGGCATTCAGCGAAGACAAGACTTTCAGTGTCCTCGCACACAGAACCAGAATGCAGCAGTTCTCAGATTGTACAGGGAAAAACGCTCCCCGTCTCTCTCCGCAGGGAGAAGGCATTTTTGTTTCAACGGTCCCCTCTCAAGAATCACAGGAGGGACACCCTCTCCTCTTTCTTCTCTCAGTCCCTTTCTCCTTCTTCTTCAGACTTTTCTCCTCTTTCCTCGCTGCCATCCCTCTCTATCCTTCTTTCCCTATCATTCCTTCTTTCCCCTCCCTCACATCTCTGACACATCTCTTTTCTTCCTCTTCCTCTTCTTCACCCTCTCCTCCTTCATTTTCTCCTCTCTCCCCTCCATCTCTCCCCCCTCCTCTTTCTCCTCTCTCCCCTCCACATCTCTCCCCTCCATCTCTTCCCCCTCCTCTTTCCCTCTCTCCTCCCACACCACACCCTTCTGATCTTTCTCCTCCTTCCTTTTCCTCCCTTTCTCCTCCCACACTACACCCACCTGCTCGTGCTCGCTCTCCTCCTTCCTCCTCCTCTCAGGCACATCCCACCGCTCCTCACTCACACTTCCCTTCTCTGGTCAACGCCCAATCAAAGCAATGTGGTGTCCCTGTATTCAGTGCCTCCAGCACAGGGCACCCTGTCTATCCCAAGCACAGTACAAACATTGCCAGTCATTATATCAGGAGAAGAAAGTGCAAATCTCCCTACACATAATGCTGCAGTTAGCCCCCAGACACAACAGCCCACAGCCGAGGCTTCACAGGGAGGAGGTGTAGCTACAGACACAAATGAGGAACCTCAGTGCCGAGCAGAGCTGCCACCGCAGCTTCAGTACCCAGTGTATGCGCCAAGCACACCATGTCACTCCTCATCTGATGAAGATGAAGATACAACGTCACACATGCTGCCCAATACTAGGGAAGAAAACACACAAGCACCAATAGAGCAGGGACAGATAGAGGCACCATCCTATGAGCCCTTCATCCCAAGCCAGGTGATCAGTATGCTGCCAGACCCAGGGATACACCCCATGCCATTTTGCCAAAAAATGCAGCAGATCCAGTGAACGTATGCAGCAGCCTGGATTGATCTCTGGGCCGCAATGGAAATAAAAGCAGGTGATGCATTCTGGCCAATTATGAGAGAACACTTCAAGCTTCCAGCAGAATTAGATGCGTATGCCTGGGAGACAGGACCAAAGCTAATTGAGCAGCTCAGAGAATGGGCCAAAAGCAGACTGACAGGACAAACTCTCAGCCTACATGACATTAGTCAAGACAAGACAGAGTCTGTGGAGAAGTTCCATGACAGAGTGATGCAAGTGTTTCAAGATTTGGGCCTCATTACTAGTGTTGAGCGATATTGCTCGATATCTAAAAATATCGTATCGAAATTGTATCGCCGATAGCACTAAATATCGTCGATATCTGATTTCGATAGCGGAAGTCCCATGTAAGTCTATGGGAACAAAATATCGCAACAAAAAAAACCCTTTCTTACGTTGTAAACACAAAATATACACACATAGAATACATATATATATATATATATATATATATATATACACATGTCATTGTGACATATATATACATATATTTATAGTTTATACACTTCTACATAGTAAAATAGACTCTGATTCAATTGCCGGGTAAAGCCGTGACATACCCCATAGAAGTCGACGGGCTCGGTGCCGAGTACCCCCAAAACCTCTGGCTCTGTGCGACTCAACTTGGGCGTCACGAACAGGATTCTGTAGCTCGCTATAAGCGAGTCCTGTGTGCCTGAATTGAACTGGTTTTGTGCTTGAGAATTGCTAAAATCATCAGAGAATGTATTTGCCATTTTTCAGCCATTTCTGCGTCACGACGAGGCACTGGTGAAGAAGAAGGGCGTGCTCTTCATGGGTGTCACTCAGTGGCGCGCAAACGATGGCCGACCACTGTAAATGGTACTGCAATGTAACATCGTGCCCCACAGCTCTTCAGTTCCGCCTCCTCATCCTCCTCAGTGTGCGGAAACTAACACGAAGGTCCCGCCTCTCTACAAAAGAGGGGCCCTCTCCAGATGCTAATGACACATGTGACTTGGCAGAGATGGCTAATGGACACGAGCAGAAGTGTGAAGGGATGGAGCAGTCAGAGCTCTCCCCCACGGAAGCGACCCGATCGCCACGGAAACACCGTTGGGCACCCGGCCTGGAAACCCTCCTACCTGCAAGAAGCGGCGGATACCCTAAGAGGCCTGGCCCGGCACCGGGAGGAGGTCGCCAGGATGGAAGCGAGCTGGCGTGCCCTAAAACTAAACTTGGAGCGGCGCCAATCCCTCTTACCTGAAGTGTCTGTACCGGAAGGTGAGGCACCCGTTCTAGTAGAGGAGTCCTTGCAATGTGATCCGGTTGACGTTGTCGCAGTGGAGGCACCCGTTCCTGCAAAAACCGCAGCACCGTCAGCACCCCAGATCCCGCTGTCTGCCCCCGTCGCTGAGACAGAAGAAGCGACACCCGTCCTCATGGAGGAGGCCGCGCAGGCACCAGAGCACTACCTGCCTGTACCGGAGCCCCGACTGTCATCTGTTCCAGAGCCGGCTGCTTCCTCCGCAGGTGAGCGCCGCCAGGACTGGGGGGCGCCAGGAGAGCTGCCGCAAACCGGACACTGTAAGCTGCAGTGGAGTGGTGGAGACATGGAGATGCTGGTGGAGGAGAATTACAACCGGCGTCAGGAGGAAGAGTGGAGACGTTGGGAGCGGGAAGCAGAGCGACAAAGGGAGCAGCGAGAATCCCAAAAACTTCGGCAACGTAACCTGGAGAAGGACCGGGCAGATAAGGACCGGATGAGAAAGGATAAAGGAACCCTGTGTGAGCCGCGGCGTAAGGGTGCAGTACGGAGCTTTAAATTGAAAGGTGGTTGGGGCTTCATTAAGGAGCCTGGACTTTATTTAGAAGTTTTTGTGAACCGGCGGGATGTGGAGGCTCACCTCCCAGAAGGACACCCGGGGAGGGACCTGTTGCCAGGAGACTTGGTGACTTACACCCGACACTGGGGTTACAATGGATGTTACGCCCTAAATGTTACCAGGTGCGACCCCTACTCCCCAGTGTGTCAGGAACCTGTGAGACCCTCGGAGCCTTCAGCCTCCCACATCCAGGCCTCTGCAAAAGTGCCCACCCCACGCCGTAAATCTCCCAAGCCTCCCTCAGTGGTCTCCTCAGCAGACCCAGCTATGGACATGATAAGTATAGCTGGCCCGTACCCGGCGCCTGTTAGGCCCCCTGGGGTTCGTTCAGTCCGGGACATAGGGCTCCAGACCCGGAGGGAGATGAAAGAGGTGGCCACACAGACCCAGATAGCAGGTCACGACTTGACTGTACAGGCCACACGACGTCATCAGGTCCTGGTGGTCCTTGGTGCCTCGGATGTTTGGCAAGCATCAGAAGAGTACCAGGTGGTACCTGGAACACCCCTGCCAAAGAAGTATAAATAACCCGGACAGGGTCCCTGTATGTAAATAGTTAAATTGTTGATAAATAGTTAAATTGTTTATGTACCCGGACGGGTGAATGTTAATAAAAAAGTTTTTAATTTAATAAAAAAAAAACAACACAGTTTTCATTACTTTTATTACAGTCTCATCCTGCGACGCCATCGATCTCCTGTAAAAAAATGAAAAAAAAAAAAAAAAATACCACCTGACCGACGCAGTCCATAGTAACGAGTGTCCCACGACGATCCAGCTCTGCTACATCAGAATCCCGGCGCAGCACAGCTGATTACCTGCTTCCCAAGCGGTGACGTCATCGGACTGGTTTACGGCCGGGATTACCCTGCAGTCACTGCAGTTATCGCGAAAAACTGCATGTGACCGCCAGGGAGAAGATAATGGCGGCCATCAAGCAGTCCAGGACGTGACCGCCGGAGATCTTCTGCCAGGTAAGTGCCGCTGACTCCTGACAGACCCGACCGACGGACACTCACAGTGACAGTGACAAATCCGATTACGGTATTCGATAAGACGAAAATATCGAAACGAATTATCGAAAGGCCGATAGAGCTAATATCGGCCGATAGCCGATATTTGCATTATCGTATCGCTCAACACTACTCATTACCCATGATCAGACACACAGACGGATGTTGGCACAGGCTTTTGTGCATGGACTGAGAGAACCAATCAGGAAACCACTGGTAGTAGCCAGGCCTGAGTACACGTCAATAGCAATGGATACCCTGCTCGCAGTAGCAAAAAGGATTGAGTCCCGCCGGGACAGAAGGGATGTCCAGTGTTACAACTGTGGCGAGTCTGGTCATTTCCGGAACCGGTGCAGAACACCGAATTCACCCAGAAGAAGAAGAAACACAGAAAGCAGTGAAGAACCCCGTCCATAGGACAGGAGCACACCAAGTCCACAGGAACCCCACCAGTGGGACCAATATCCTGAGAGTGGATGGCGTAGTCAGATCTTTTCTTGTGGAACTCCGCAACCTCACCTATCTATCAGAATCTTCTGCGTCCTGCATGGGAATTGATGGTCAAGTCAGACATTTCCAGATTATGAAGCCCCTGAGCGTGTGGACTCAGCCAGAATACTCCATCATGTCCCAGTTTGTTGTGTCAAAGACCTGCACCCTCAACCTATTGGGAGTGGACCTACTGCAGAAGCTGAAAGTGACCAGAGTGTTCCAGGAAGATGGGAACATGACACTTTCTTCACCCCTGACCCAAGAAGAAACAGGAACCTCAAACAACCACACTGCAGACCTATCACAGGAGGTGCTGGACATAGTACCAGAAAAGCCACTCCATCACCCAGAGTCAAGATGTCTCTGACCAACTGAAGGTCTAAGTGAATTCGCCTAAGAAAACGGCATGAGAACTTTGACATTGGCCAGGATATTCAACTCAAGAAGGACCCTACTCGCTTCATGGAATGGCAACACCACATCCGGCTCCAACGCCAGAGGTTCATCTTTTGCAAGCATCAGGAGGTGCCCCCTGCAATCAACCAGTTCACCCAGGCCCTAGACCGGCAAAAGGCCACTCAGCTCTTCAAACTTGTGCGCAAATACTGACCTGAGCCTGTGCTGAGAAAAAAAGCAGCCGGTGAAGGAGACATCCCAACAAGAAGACCCCCTGTGGCCAGAGCAGGTGCTAACACAGTGACTGCCTTGGTGGAGAACAAGAAAGCCAGCTGGTCGTCATCTCTCATGATGTGGATCCTAGTAGACGGCTTGTTTTCCCGCTAGTTCTGTGCCGGGAGATGGGAGTCCCCTGCCGCATAGTGAAGGACAAGGTCAAACTGGGCTGCCTCTCCCATCGGAATCAATCCCAGCTTTCCACAGGGAAGATAAAGACTGTAAACCCCATTGAGTTCAGAATGGTGCAAGGCCTGGAGGCCGTGAAAGAGGCTACGGTATTTGAAACCCCAACAGTGCTGAACCCGCACACTCTGCTCTCAGAAGTCCCAGTCACCGCAACGGTATTCACGGTGATCAACCTGGTCAGTGCCTTCTTCAGTGTTCCCCTCCACCTGGATGACCTGCTTGCCTTCACGCACCAGTGCAGTGCATATGGACAGTGTTGCCTCAAGGTGCTCAGAACAAGCCCTTCAAGTTTCACCAAGACAATGTCCTCCATCCTCGTCAACTGGATTGCAGAATATGCAGGAGTCACTCTTCTAGCCGGACGGCTGCTACATGACGACTGAAGACAAAAAACCTGACAAAAAGACGTCCTGGGATCTGCTCAAGAAGTTGCAAGACCAAGCTCCAAAAGGAGAAGAAGAGCTGAATGCGAAAAAAGCAACACGTGAAGAAGGAATGCTATCAACAATGGACTTCAAACCCTGCCTACCACAAAGTATGCACCCTATGGTGGTCTAATGGGCACATGGACCCACACCCACATATCAAAGACACAGATGAATGATCTGATTGGTGCTTACTGGTTTGCTTCAGGGATCTCCACCCTAACAGCCAAATTCACCAGCAGCTGTCTGACCTGCGGCAAATGCAAGCCTGGACGTGTGGAAGAAAGTCCCCCTCACCTCATCTGGCAAGACCACTCTACCAGCTTCAGAGGATCCAGATAGACCACATCCAGATATCGCCAAGTGAAGGATTCAAATACGCCATTGTGGTCAAAGAAGTATTTTCAAGATGGACAGAAGCTTTTCCAGTGAGGAACCAGTCAGCAAAGACTACTGCAAAGAAGCTACTCTCAGAAATAGTGTGCAGATACGGGGTTCCAGAAATGACAGAAAGTGATCAGGGACCCGCATTCACAGCAAATCTGACACAAGAGATCTGGTTAGCAGTAGGGTCAGATTTAGGCCTACACACTCCTTACCACCCCCAGAGCAGCAGAGAGGTAGAAACACTGAACGGAACACTTAAGAATAGGATGCTGAAAATTGCCTAAGAGACACGCAAACCATGGCATGACACACTCCCAATTGCATTGTTTAGCGTAAGACACACTCCCAGAAACCCAGAAAAGCTGTCACCATGCGAAATTTTGTTTGGGTCTAGTCCCAAGTTAGGTGCATTCTTCCCTCAGCAGCAGAATATGCAAAATGATATCTTGCTTGCTCATGTAATTGAATTGGTCAAAAACTAATGTCCATTCTCGAGTTTTTCTCTTTACTGCCAGATCCAGATTCAGTGTCCGGTACGCACTCCTTGAAAGCCAGGAGACTGGGTGTTGGTGAAAAAAGTTGGAAATGAGAACACTCGATCCCAGATTTGATGGTCCTGTCCAAGAGCCCCAGATGACACCAACCTCTGTGAAACTAGAGGGAAAGCCTGCTTGGATCAACGTATCGCATTGCAAGGAAGCTCCCGTACCAGGAGAGACACCTAAGCCATGAAGGATGTCGTGGATGCTCTGACTGACCAGACATATGACCTACCTGATGAAGAATACACACGTTTTTCTGAACATGCAGTTGAATAAAGAGACTATGATTGCAAACACATGAACCCCTGCTAGGGACAGTCCTCCTGACCGTCCATTTGCGAAAAGGCTGTATCGGGAGGGGAGGCATGTACTAGGCATGTCTCAACCCGCCGGCAGCACAAAAGAGTTGCAGCGCTTTGGGACAGGAGCAGGTTTTTAGGGCAAGTGGTATCTAAGGGATGACTGTCATGGAAATATATATGTATTCCACGTATTCAATGTATATTCATATATATGCATTTACAGTTAGATAGATCTCACTTGCTAAAAATCCTGTGCTCAGCATATCTATGCAAAAGCTGATGCTAGCTATAATCAGTTTCTTAAGACGACCCTGGCTATAGCTCATAGGGACCTTTTTTTTTACCAAGGATACAGAAACAAGAACAGAGTGTTCGGAAAGATATCTATTGTTTTCTTTTCACGCAGGAAAGCTGGGGCAAAGAACAAATAAACAATAAATCTGCAACTTCAGCCCTTTTATCATAATTATCATATTTACACTAGAACAGCCAATAATCTAGCAGCTTTTAATTGTATGTTAACTGACTAACCAGCCCCTTTTTGTAAACGTATAAAACCTTGAATGAATAATAAACTGGGTGTCTTGACGACCTGTTATACTGACACTTCCGTTGTGGACAGTCCGCATTTCGTTCTGAGCGCTCAAAAAGACATACAATATAAAATTGGGAGCAGCAACAGCAAACACTGAAGGATAGATTTATCCTAATTAAATTTCCATAACAATGTCAGATACTCTTACTGATTACAGCAGTTCCAGAGATGAGTAGCTCCACACTAGAAGTCCGGACAATAAGTAACAACGGCCACGATCAGGAAGCTGAACAGAGGGCTGAAGGCAGCTGTAAGTGAAGAGGCAGAACACCGAGTAACAAGCAGCAGCAGGAACTCCAGAAGCAGACCAGGAGGAAGGTCAGAAGCAAGCAGCAACAAAATACTCAGGCAAGGAGGATCTCCTGAGCCAGACTTAAATAGTAGGACTGACAAGAAGTTCCAGGACAGGGCGAAGTACAAGACTCCATCTTGGACAAGGGCAAATAGGCTTAATGGAAAATCCTGAATCCTTACAAGACCATGCTCTCATTTTCTATGGCCATCTCTCTTTGTTGAAGTCCATCAGGTTTTTCAATTACTTTGTCAGCTTTTAAAGCCGACTCATACAGCTATGCCCTCTGTGAGTATTCATTAAGCTTTTCATTCAGTTATCAAGAATACTTGAGAGGTTTTGTCTTGCCTTCCATTTCTTTCAGTTGTCTCTTCAGCGTACTCCTGCTTTTTTTTATCTGCACTTACCTACTGGCTCAGATTTTCAGTTACCCATTCAACTGCTGTAAGTTTAATGAACTCTTCTTGGAAAAAGCTGTTCACACTATTATGCTGCTGTTAAGGTAATGTTAGGTGGTCTTCAATTAAGACCCTCGCAGTATATTAGATAGTGCCAGATTAGTTATAGCTTAGATCGAGGGAAGATGGTGAGATGAAATGACACAGGAGACAAGTCTCTGATTCTGATGCCAAAGTCATCTAGTTTAATCAATGCCCCCCAGCCAGCTTATATACACGACTGGACTGGGCGTATACATGCATTAGGTAATGATGTTTTCCAGAACATATTAGTAAATTATTTATTACAGTAAATACATCTTGTCATGCATCTCATAGGTCATGTCAGCTTGACCAATTGGTTATCTAACAGACAAATTCATTAATAATCAGGTGTTCCCCTTGATGGACCCCCAATTGTCGTCATAAGCAGTTATATCTTTATTACTCTACTGATTAAATGCATACTTTATCGTTATTCGCTTGTAGCCATCATGGCACTTCCTCATTATTAGGGTGATTATCCCAAAGTCCTAAGAACACGTCGTCATCTAGTTGACGACTTTTGATATCAAATGCCACGTTACTGGTTCAATCAGCAAATAATGTCATTTTGGAATAACAGTGTGTACTATTCTCTACAAGCAAGTATCTAGTTGTTAATTTTTCATTACTGCATGTGGATAACCTTTCATTTGCTGATTGCATACACCAATGCCATGGCTAATGGAAAAATTGTATGCTATCAGTAGACTGATGGTCTATGGCCACATTTCTCAACTGTACTCCTTAAGGCTCTCAAATAGATCATGTTTTCATGATTTCCTTAGTATTTCACTGGCTGTGGAGTTATGAGCAAGGCATAAGAAATTGTCACATGTTTTTTCCATGTTATATTCTCAGATCATGACATATTGGTGGGGCTTGAGGACAGGAATTGAGAAACAGCCCAATAGACAATCAGTCTGCTGATAACATGCAACTCTTCCATTAACCAGTTGAATGCTGCTATTATTTGACTGTCTATACAACTACAGTTCCTGTGTATAGCCAAACTCCGGGCCCTGCATCTTCTGTTGATTCCCGCACTACACTGCTTGTTTGACTGCCCTCCTTTATGCTTAAGTGTGCTTCATTCAAAAAATTCATTAATTGGTCTTACATTCCTCCTTCTTTCTTCTTACTTTTGAGACATGTCTATTTAGTTGTGTTTCTCATTTAAACGGTCTTAGTATGTTTTAAATTTATACCATTATTAAGTAAAGGACTGTCTGAAACACAACAGTCGGTGTTTTGATTCCACATTTGATTGTAACTGGATTTTTAAAGATGCCAACATAAAACAGTGAAGTTTTAATCTGAGTTGTTTGGAGATACTTCATTCATTATGATGTTTTTATGGTATGTGGGAACTCTCCCTTCCATGTATTCATTATAGCCCTACAAAGTAAGCTAGTGGACTTTGTGATTTTGTATATTGTCCTTCTGCAGTCCTGGTCCTCGCTGATCCATGTGCTATCCAGGAAGACCTGCCTATGAAGCCTTCGTTTTGAACTATGTTGTAACAAAACTGATGTTGGATAAGAGAGCCTGACTAGCAGACTACAGGTGTTTCTCGCAAAATTAGAATATCATCAAAAAAGTTAATTTAATTTAATTCTTCAATACAAAAAGTTAAACTCATATATACAACCCCTGGCAAAAATTATGGAATCACCGGCCTCGAAGGATGTTCATTCAGTTGTTTTATTTTGTTGAAAAAAAACAGATCACAGACATGGTACAAAACTGAAGTCATTTCAAATGGCAACTTTTTGGCTTTAAGCAACACTAAAAGAAATCAAGAACAAATAATGTGGTAGTCAGTACTGGTTATTTTTTTAACCAAGCATAGGGAAAAAATTCTGGAATCACTCATTTCTGAGGGAAAAAAATATGGAATCACCCTGTAAATTTTCATTCCCAAAACTAATACCTGCATCAAATTAGATCTGCTCATTAGTCTGCATTTAAAAAGGAGTGATCTCACCTTGGAGAGCTGTTGCAACAAGTGGACTGACATGAATCATGGCTCCAACATGAGAGATGTCAATTAAAACAAAGGAGAGGATTATCAAACTCTTAAAAGAGGGTAAATCATCACGGAATGTTGCAAAAGATGTTGGTTGTTCACAGTCAGCTCTGTCTAAAATCTGGACTAAATACAAACAACAAGGGAAGATTGTTAAAGGCAAACATACTGGTAGACCAAGGAAGACATCAAAGAGTCAAGACCGGAAACTTAAAGCAATATGTCTCCAAAACAGGAAATGCACAACAAAACAAATGAGGAACGAATGGGTCTGTGACCAAACTGTAAGAAACCGCCTAAAGGAAGTGGGATTTACATACAGAAAAGCTAAACGAAAGCCATCATTAACACCTAAACAGAAAAAAAACAAGGTTACAATGGGCTAAGGAAAAGCAATCGTAGACTGTGGATGACTGGATGAAAGTCATATTCAGTGATGAATTGAGAATCTGCATTGTGCAAGGTGATGATGCTGAAACTTTTGTTTGGTGCCATTACAATGAGATTTATAAAGATGACTGCCTGAAGAGAACATGCAAATTTCCACAGTCATTGATGATATGGGGCTGCATGTCAGGTAAAGGCACTGGGGAGATGGCTGTCATTACATCTTCAATAAATGCACAAGTTTATGTTGATATTTTGATATAGGAAAGATGTGTATCTTCGTACCGTGTTAGCCAGTAGATAGAAAAATATTTAGACTTGAGAGTCCTCAGTGGTTGATACCTTTTAATGGCTAACTGAAAAGATGGTAACAAATTGCAAGCTTTCGAGACTACTCAGGTCTCTTCATCAGGCTAGACTATTAGCCAGGTTAGTCTAGCCTGATGAAGAGACCTGAGTAGTCTCGAAAGCTTGCAATTTGTTACCATCTTTTCAGTTAGCCATTAAAAGGTATCAACCACTGAGGACTCTCAAGTCTAAATATTGTTGATATTTTGGACACTTTTGTTATCCCATCAATTGAAAGGATGTTTGGGGATGATGAAATCATTTTTCAAGATGATAATGCATCCTGCCCTAGAGCAAAAACTGTAAAAACATTCCTTGAAACAAGACACATAAGGTCAATGTCATGGCCTGCAATGTCCGAATCTCCATCCAATTGAAAATCGTTGGTGGAAATTGAAGAAAATGGTCCATGACAAGGCTCCAACCTGCAAAGCTGATCTGGCAACAGCAATCAGGGAATGTTGGAGCCAGATTGATGAAGAGTACTGTGTGACACTCATTAAGTCCATGCCTCAGAGACTGCAAACTGTTGTAAAAGCCATAGGTGGTGCAACAAAATACTAGTGATGTGTTGGAGGGTTTTTTTGTTTGTTTTTCATGATTTCATAATTTTTTCCCTCAGAATTGAGTGATTTCATAATTTTTTCCCTATGCTTGGTTAAAAAAATAACCAGTACTGACTACCACATTATTTGTTCTTTATTTCTTTTAGTGTTTCTTAAAGCCAGAAAGTTGCCATTTGAAATGACTTCAATTTTGTACTATGTCTGTGATCTGTTTTTTTTTCAACAAAATAAAACAACTGAATGAACATCCTCCAAGGCCGGTGATTCCATAATTTTTGCCAGGGGTTGTAGAGTCATTACAAACAGAGTGATCTATTTCAAGTGTTTATTTCTGTTAATGTTGATGATTATGGCTTACAGCCAATGAAACCCACGTCATTATCTCAGTAAATTAGAATAATTAACAAAAACACCTGCAAAGGCTTCCTAAGAGTTTAAAAAAGGTCCCTCATTCTGTTTCAGTGGACTTGACAGATGTCCAGAAGGCAGTCATTGACACACTCCACAAGGAGGGTAAGCAACAAAAGGTCATTGCTAAAGACGCTGGCTGTTCATAAAGTGATGTATCTAAGCATATTAACCCCTTTCTGCCAGCAGGGGTGCATTTATGTACATTTAATCACAGTACAGTTATCAAAGTACGGGCAGTTATAACATGGCTGAATCTAAAGGGTATGCCACACTAAACAACATCGCTAACGGGATCGCTAAAAAACGTCACTATTTAGCGATCCCGTTAGCGATGTTGTAGTGTGCGGCAGCTGCCAGCGACGAGCTTCCTGCTGTGATCTCGCTCGTCGCTGGAATCGCTCCGGACCTCATTTCATCTTCGGCGCTCCCGCTGGGTAAGTATTATCGCTGAGTGTGGCACCTTTTCTTAGTGATTTAGCGGTACTTTTGTACCGCTAAAGTCGTTAAGGAGATCGCTAACCGCGATAGCGTCCTTAACGATATCGCTAAGCAGCACTCAGCGATATACAAACAATCCCGCTAGCGATCTCATTAGTATGCGACGCTAACGAGATCGCTAGCGGGATTGTGTAGTGTGGCAGTACCTTAACACACATCTCTATTCTCTTCATGCAGGTATTTAACTATTTCAAGCTACTTCACTGAATCCTGCATGTGTCCAACCTATGTTATTCATCTTAGCAGCATATATAATGGTATATGGTTATTTCAACTTACTCTGCTTCTCCCCTTATGCTATGAGGTCAAGTAACTTTTCAAAGCGGTTTATGATCCATGTAGGCCTGGACACTTGTTTATCTGCTCACTACATTTATTGTGTCCTGCTGTCTCAACTTTGTTTAACCCCTTACTGCCATCGGACGTACTATCCGTCCATGGTACCTGGGCCCGTATGACCGGGGACGGGATAGTACGTCATAGGCGATCAGCTGCGCTCCTGAGGGGAGCGCAGCTAATCGCCGCCGGGTGTCAGCTGATTATCACAGCTGACACCCATGACTGTGTGTCAGGAGCGGTCACGGACCGCTCCCGGCACATTAACCCCTTGCACACCGCGATCAAACATGATCGCGGTGTACTGGGGGCACAGGGGAGGATCGCGCAGGGTGGGGGCTCCCTGCGCGCCCCCCTGAGACCCTCAGAGCAGTGCGATGTGATCGCGCTGTTCTGAGGGCTTCCTCCCTCCCAGGACCCGGATCCAAGATGGCGCCGGGGTCCTGGAGGGAGGCGGCTACCTCAGTGCCTGCCGAGAGCAGGCACTGAGAAGCCTGCATCTATGCCTGTGCGATCGCTGGTGTGACAGAGTGCTGTGCACACTGTCACACCAGCGATCTGATAAAATACTGTGATGTCCCACCCTGGGACAAAGTAAAAAAGTTAAAAAAGTAAAAATAAACATGTGTAAAAAAAAAATCCAAAATAAATAAAAAAATATATATATATTCCCCAATAAATTCACTTCTTCCTGTAAATAAAAAAAAAAAACAATAAAAGTACACATATTTGGTATCGCCGCGTCCGTAACGATCCCCCCTATAAAATTGTCCCACTAGTTAACCCCTTTAGTGAACCCCTTAAAAAAAAAAAAAAAAAACGAAGCAAAAAATCAATGCTTTATCATCATACCGCCGAACAAAAAGTGGAATAACACGCGATCAAAAAGACCGATATAAAAAAACATGGTACCGCTGAAAACGTCATCTTGTCCCGCAAAAAACGAGCCATCATAAAGCATCATCAGCGAAAAAATAAAAAAGTTATAGCTCGCAGAATAAAGCGATGCAAAAATAATTATTTTTTATATAAAATTGTTTTTATTCTATAAAAGCGCCAAAACATGAAAAAATGATATAAATGAGGTATCGCCATAATCGTACTGACCGGAAGAATAAAACTGCTTTATCAATTTTACCACACGCGGAACGGTATAAACGCCTCCCCCAAATGAAATTCATGAATTGCTGATTTTTGTTCATTCTAACCTCCCAAAAATCGAAATAAAAAGCGATCAAAAAACGTCACGTGCTCAAAAATGGTACCAATAAAAACGTCAACTCGTCCCGCAAAAAATAAGACCTCACATGACTGTGGGCCAAAATATGCAAAAATTATAGCTCTCAAAATGTGATGATGCAAAAACTATTTTTGCAATAAAAAGCGTCTTTTAGCGTGACAGCTGCCAATCATAAAAACCCGCTATAAATAGTAAATCAAACCCCCCTTTATCACCCCCTTAGTAAGGGAAAAATAATAAAATTAAAAAAAAGCATTTATTTCCATTTTCCCATTAGGGTTAGGGTTAGGGTTGCGGCTAAAGTTAGGGTTAGGGTTGGCGCTAAAGTTAGGATTAGGGTTAGGGTTGGGATTAGCGGTGTGTTAGGGTTAGGTTTGTGGTTAGGGTTGGGACTAGGGTTAGAGGTGTGTTGGGGTTAGGGTTGGAGTTAGAATTGGGGGGTTTCAGCTGTTTAGGCACATCAGGGGCTCTCCAAATGTGACATGGCGTCTGATCTCAATTCCAGCCAATTCTGCGTTGAAAAAGTCAAACTGTGCTCCTTCACTTCTCAGCTCTGCCATGCGTCCAAACAGTAGTTTATCCCCACATATGGGGTATCAGCGTACTCTGGACCCCAAGAGTTATTGTGCAATTTGTCCTATTTCTTCTGCTACCCTTGGGAAAATAAAAAACTGGGGGCGAAAATATCATTTTTGTACAAAAAAAAATATTTTTTTGCTTTTACGGCTGTACATTATAAACTTCTGTGAAGCACTTGGGGCTTCATAGCGCTCACCACACATCTAGATAAGTTCCTTGTGGGGTCTATTTTCCAAAATGGGGTCACTTGTTGGGGATTTCCACTGTTTAGGCGCATCAGGGGCTCTCCAAATGCGACATGACGCCCCAGACCATTCCATCAAAGTCTGCAATCCAAAACGTCACTACTTCCCTTCCGAGCCCCAACGTGTACCCATACAGTAGTTTTCTCCCACATATTGGATATCAGCGTACTCAGGACAAATTGGACAACAACTTTTGGGGTCCAATTTCTCCTGTTACCCTTGTAAAAATAAAATATTGGGGCAAAAAAATCATTTTTGCAAAAAAAAAAAGGATTTTTTATTTTTACGGCTGTGCGTTATAAACTTCTGTGAAGCACTTCGGGGTTCAAAGTGCTCACCACACATCTAGACAAGTTCCTTGTGAGGTCTATTTTCCAAAATGGGGTCACTTGTGGGGGGTTTCCACTGTATAGGTGCATCAGGGGCTCTCCAAATGTGACATGACGCCCCCAGACCATTCCATCAAAGTCTGCAATCCAAAACGTCACTACTTCCCTTCCGAGCCCTGACGTGCGCCCATACAGTAGTTTTCTCCCACATATTGGGTATCAGCGTACTCAGGACAAATTGGACAACAACTTTTGGGTTCCAATTTCTTCTGTTACCCTTGTGAAAATAAAATATTGGGGGCGAAAAAATCATTTTTGTAAAAAAAAAAAAGATTTTTTATTTTTACTGCTGTACGTTATAAACTTCTGTGAAGCACTTCGGGTTCAAAGTGCTCACCACACATCTAGATAAGTTCCTTGTGGGGTCTATTTGCCAAAATGGGGTCACTTGTGGGGGGTTTCCACTGTATAGGTGCATCAGGGGCTCTCCAAATGTGACATGACGCCCCCAGACCATTCCATCAAAGTCTGCAATCCAAAACGTCACTACTTCCCTTCCGAGCCCTGACGTGCGCCCATACAGTAGTTTTCTCCCACATATTGGGTATCAGCGTACTCAGGACAAATTGGACAACAACTTTGGGTTCCAATTTCTTCTGTTACCCTTGTGAAAATAAAATATTGGGGACGAAAAAATCATTTTTGTAAAAAAAAAAAGATTTTTTATTTGACGGCTGTACGTTATAAACTTTAGTGAAACACCTGGGGGTTAAAAGTTCTCACCACACATCTAGATAAGTTCCTTGAGGGGTCTAGTTTCCAAAATGGCGTCATTTATGGGGGTTTCCACTGTTTAGGCAGATCAGGAGCTCTCCAAACACGACATGGCGTCCAGCCAATTCTGCGTTGAAAAAGTCAGACGGCGCTCCTTCCCTTCCAAACTCTGCCATGCACCCAAACAGTGGTTTACCCCCACATATGGGGTATCAGCGCACTCAGGACAAATTGCACAATAACTTTTGGAGTCTTGTTACCCTTGGAAAAATAAAAATTGGGGTGAAAAGATCATTTTTGTGGAAAAAATATGATTTTTAAATTTTACGGCTCTACGTTATAAACTTGTGTGAAGCACTTGGGGGTTCAAATTGCTCACCAAAGATCTAGAAAAGTTCCTTAGGGGGTCTAGTTTCCAAAATGGGGTCATTTGTGGGGGGTTTCCACTGTTTAGGCACATCAGGGGCTCTCCAAATGCAACATGGCATCCAATCTCAATTCCAGCCAATTTTGGTTGGAAAAAGTCAAATGGTGCTCCTTCCATTCCGAGCTCTGCCGTGCGCCCAAACAGTGGTTCCCACCCACATATGGGGTATCAGCGTACTCAAGACAAATTGGACAACAACTTATGTGGTCCAATTTCTCCTGTTACCCTTGAGAAAATAAAAAATTAGTGACTAAAAGATAATTTTTGTGGGAAAAAAATAGGATTTTTTATTTTCATGCCCGGGCATTATAGACTTGTGTGAAGCACTTGGGGGTTCAAAGTGCTCACCAAAGATCTAGATAAGTTCCTTAGGGGGTATAGATTCCAAAATGGGGTCACTTGTGGGGGGTTTCCACTGTTTAGGCTCATCTGGGGCACTGCAAACGGAACATGAACCCATCAACGTCTGCATTCCAAAACGTTACTACTTCCTTTCCAAGCCCTGCCGTGCACCCAAACAGTTCCCCCCCCCACATATGGGGTATCAGTGTACTCAGGACAAATTGGACAACAACTTTTGGGGTCCAATTTCCTTGGAAAATTCAAAAATTTGGGACTAAAAAATCATTTTTGTGGAAAATTGTTTTTTTTTTTTTTCACACACAGGCATTATAAGCTTTTGTGAAACACTTGGGAGTTCAAAGTGCTCACAACAGATCTAGATAAGTACCTTAGGGGGTCTAGTTTCCAAAATGGTGTCACTTGTGGGGGTTTCCACTGTTTAGGCGCATCAGGGGCTCTCCAAACACGACATGGCGTCCAATCTCAATTCCAGCCAATTTTAGTTTGAAAAAGTCAAAAATAGCAAAAGAAGGCAGAGATGCTCACCTGCCCAGGCCTCCAAACAAATGCACTATCAGGATGCAGTGGACCCACATAGTTAAGATGACGGCAACACAGGTGCAAGAATACCGATGAGGCAACCGCTCACAACCTACCAATACATGGAGGGGGCGGCTGCTTGGTATATTGATGCACAAAAAAGACTTGTATGCAGCGCCGTTCACATTATGGCAATGCACAGCATCCAGTTAAACAGCCTAGTATTCACACCCTTCTATTAGATCAGGCGGGCTGCCCAGCGCTATTAAAATGCATGCCATGTGAACAGACACCACAGTTTACAAGACCAAATGGGCCCACATGCACCCTGTAAAATAAAGTGCAAAAAACACATTAAAAAATATATTTAAATAATGTGAGGTATTAGTTGGTAATTTGGCCAAAGTACGTAAGCTTGTAATCCACTTCACGGATCCTCACGTTTACAAGTAACTACACTAACCAGCAAGAGCACAGAAAGAGGACTTAGATATCCTCCAAAAATTCAAAAATAGCAAAAGAAGGCAGAGATGCTCACCTGCCCAGGCCTCCAAACAAATGCACTATCAGGATGCAGTGGACCCACATAGTTAAGATGACGGCAACACAGGTGCAAGAATACCGATGAGGCAACCGCTCACAACCTACCAATACATGGAGGGGGCGGCTGCTTGGTATATTGATGCACAAAAAGACTTGTATGCAGCGCCGTTCACATTATGGCAATGCACAGCATCCAGTTAAACAGCCTAGTATTCACACCCTTCTATTAGATCAGGCGGGCTGCCCAGCGCTATTAAAATGCATGCCATGTGAACAGACACCACAGTTTACAAGACCAAATGGGCCCACATGCACCCTGTAAAATAAAGTGCAAAAAACACATTAAAAAAAAACCATTAAAAAATACTTGTAAACGTGAGGATCCGTGAAGTGGATTACAAGCTTACGTACTTTGGCCAAATTACCAACTAATACCTCACATTATTTAAATATATTTTTTAATGTGTTTTTTGCACTTTATTTTACAGGGTGCATGTGGGCCCATTTGGTCTTGTAAACTGTGGTGTCTGTTCACATGGCATGCATTTTAATAGCGCTGGGCAGCCCGCCTGATCTAATAGAAGGGTGTGAATACTAGGCTGTTTAACTGGATGCTGTGCATTGCCATAATGTGAACGGCGCTGCATACAAGTCTTTTTTGTGCATCAATATACCAAGCAGCCGCCCCCTCCATGTATTGGTAGGTTGTGAGCGGTTGCCTCATCGGTATTCTTGCACCTGTGTTGCCGTCATCTTAACTATGTGGGTCCACTGCATCCTGATAGTGCATTTGTTTGGAGGCCTGGGCAGGTGAGCATCTCTGCCTTCTTTTGCTATTTTTGAATTTTTGGAGGATATCTAAGTCCTCTTTCTGTGCTCTTGCTGGTTAGTGTAGTTACTTGTAAACGTGAGGATCCGTGAAGTGGATTACAAGCTTACGTACTTTGGCCAAATTACCAACTAATACCTCACATTATTTAAATATATTTTTTAATGTGTTTTTTGCACTTTGTTTTACAGGGTGCATGTGGGCCCATTTGGTCTTGTAAACTGTGGTGTCTGTTCACATGGCATGCATTTTAATAGCGCTGGGCAGCCCGCCTGATCTAATAGAAGGGTGTGAATACTAGGCTGTTTAACTGGATGCTGTGCATTGCCATAATGTGAACGGCGCTGCATACAAGTCTTTTTTGTGCATCAATATACCAAGCAGCCGCCCCCTCCATGTATTGGTAGGTTGTGAGCGGTTGCCTCATCGGTATTCTTGCACCTGTGTTGCCGTCATCTTAACTATGTGGGTCCACTGCATCCTGATAGTGCATTTGTTTGGAGGCCTGGGCAGGTGAGCATCTCTGCCTTCTTTTGCTATTTTTGAATTTTTGGAGGATATCTAAGTCCTCTTTCTGTGCTCTTGCTGGTTAGTGTTTGAAAAAGTCAAACGGCGCTCCTTCCCTTACGAGCTCTGCCGTGTGCCCAAACAGTGGTTTTCCCCCACATATTGGGTATTGGCGTACTCAGGAGAAATTGCATAACAACCTTATCTGTCCATTTTCTCCTTTTACCCTTGTGAAAATAAAAAAAAAGTTTGTAAAAGATCATTTTTGTGGCTAAAAAGTTAAATATTCATTTTTTCCTTCCAAGTTGCTTTATTTCCTGTGAAGCACCTGAAGGGTTAATAATCTTCTTGAATGTGGTTTTGAGTACCTTGAGGGGTGCAGTTTTTAGAATGGTGTCACTTTTGGGTATTTTCTGCCATATAGACCCCTCAAAGTGACTTCAAATGAGAGGTGGTCCCTAAAAAAAATGGCTTTGTAAATTTTGTTGTAAAAATGAGAAATCGCTGGTCAACTTTTAACCCTTATAACTTCCTAACAAAAAAAAATTTTGGTTCCAAAATTGTGCTGATGTAAAGTAGACATGTGGGAAATGTTATTTCTTAACTATTTTATGTGACATATTTCTCTGTTTTAAGGGAATAAAAATTCAAAGTTTGAAAATTGCAAAATTTTAAAAATTTTCGCCATATTTGCGTTTTTTTCAAAAATAAACGCAAGTTATATCGAAGAAATTTTACTTCTAACGTGAAGTACGATATGTCATGAGAAAACAATCTCAGAATCGCGAAGATCCGTTGAAGCGTTCCAGAGTTATAACCTCATAAAGAGACAGTGGTCAGAATTGTAAAAATTGGCCCGGTCATTAACGTGCAAACCACCCTTGGGGGTGAAGGGGTTAATTGATTGCTAACGAGTGAGAGGAAAAAAAAAAGTATGAGATCTTAGAACTGGCCTCCTATATATTCAGACATAGCCTGGGGAAGCATTTATGCAGGGGAGCATTTATGTACATTTAATCGAAGTACAGTTATCATAGTCCGAGCAGTAGTGTTGAGCGATACGATACTGCAAGTATCGGGTATCGGCCGATATTAGCTCTATCGGCCTTTCTATAATTTGTTTCGATATTTTCCATATATCGTATACCGGAATCGGAAGTTACCATAATTCTTTGAGAGGCAATGTGATTTTAGTCAGCCAATGAGGAATCCTAAGAAGTGTGGGCACATCCTGTACTGCTGCGGTCATGTTAACTAATGGCATGGCTGTGATTGGATGCTGAAATGATGTCAGAATGCACTATAAAAGGCGCCGCCGCCATTTTAGCGTCACTGTGCTGTGAATTCAGTAAGGGACAGAATGCTACTGTGCTGACTCTAAGGGACAGTTAGAGATTGCGATTTAGTGTACTGTGCTGTAGGCAGGCTAGCACCAACCGCTGTGTAAAGCTTCCTTTTGCCTGCAGTGTTGTTTTAACAGCTCTGCAAGGTGTGTGTGAGTGCAGGTGACGCTGCAGTTTGCTCTGTATGCAACGCTGTCTGTAGGCATCTGCACGTGTCACTCACAGACTCTTTTTTTTTTTCTTCAGTGTAATTCTTGCTGCTCCATGCAATTTAACTATTAGTGTGACGCGCTTCCATCCGTATCCAATACATTGGTTGCAAACACTATAGAAGTAGACAAAGGAGTAGCCTTTCACAGATTGTGAACAGTTGTGTTTCAGTGTTCACTTCAGTCTCTGCGTAATAACCACACTTAGGCCTTATAACTTTTCTGACTTTCTTTATCAATCTACCAAGATGAAGAAGGCAGGGAGTAAGGCACGTGGTCGTGGCCGTGGAGTTTCAGCAGGGAGAGGACGTGGGGATTCTGTGGCTGCTGCCGCACCCAGTGACACAGCATCCACCAGTTTTCCCCGTCAGCGTTCCTTTATGCGCACTTTGGTAGGAGCTCAGCGTACCCCCCTGCTGCGGGAAGAACAAATTGAAGCCGTTGTTGGTTGGATGGCAGCCAATGCATCGACTTCAATTCCTTCCACCTCCTCTCAGGAACACAGCACTGTTGAACAACCATCTGTCTCTTCACCGCCTGCCAAATTGCCCAGGCAGTCAGAGAGTTCTGAACTGGAGCCAGCTGAGTCTCTGCTTCTGTTCTCAGAATCTGTTGGCTTGCAAACAGGGGCCCAGCCAAGCAGCATTCTGGAATGTGAAGAAGAGGCAGTATGCAGTGATGCGCAACAGCTGTGTCTCTCTGAATGTGAAGAGGCGGGTGAGCCAGTGCCGATGGTCAGCACACCGCAGAACGCATCTGATGATGATGAGACTCAGTTGCCATTTTCTGTTGAGCATGGTGCTGGCCAGACCACCCAACAGCAGCAGGTGTTGGAAGAGGGTACTGGAGATGATGAAGTCCGAGACCCAACATGGCGTGAGCAGCAGGAAGGTGGTGGGAGCAGCTCTGAGGAAGAGATTGTCCCAACGGTACAAAGAGGAGGGAGAGGTAGGCTGCAGACTCGCTTGCCTGTAGCCTCCAGTTTGCCACCTGTTGGGAGCAGTTGTGTTAGAAATGTCAAAATTGGCGCTCCCATGACTTGCACTGCGTGGTCCTTTTTTGACAGAGTTGTAGATGATATTTGCTATGTTCAATGCAAGCTGTGTAAGCAAAAAGTTAAAAGAGGTAAAAATATCAGTAACCTGAATACCACAAATATGTGGAAACATGTACGGACAAAGCACGTAGCTGAGTTACAAAGACACACTGGAGATGTAGGCCAACCTTCAGCAGCACCTACATCTTCAGGTCGTGTTGGAGCCTCTTACTCCAGTTCACACACAGCTGGTTCGGCTTCCTCACAGGATCGGCATGGAAGAACCTCTTTCACTGTTGTCCAGAGACCCAGTGTTATTGCACCCACAGCTGCAAGTTCCCTGTCATCCTCACACTCCCAGGCCACAAAACAGCCATCGGTAGCACAGGCATGGGATAAAAGACGGCCATACTCGGCAAACCATCCATGAGCACAGGCTCTGAATGCTGGCCTTGCAAAACTCCTGTCCCTTGAAATGCTGTCATTCAGGCTGGTGGAGACTGACAGTTTCAGGAACTTTATGGCATTGGCAGTCCCACAATATAATGTGCCAAGCCGATTTTATTTCAGCAGGCAAGCCGTCCCTGCTCTGCAAAAACATGTCGAGGGAAACATTAAACATGCGCTACTAAACGCCGTCAGTAGCAGGGTCCACCTGACCACCGATGCGTGGACCAGTACCCATGGCCAGGGACGATACCTTTCCCTCACTGCCCATTGGGTCAATGTTGTGGAGCCGGGTACAGATCTTGCCAGTGGCGCTGTACGTGTTCTGCCAACTCCAAGGAATGCAGGAATCCAGTCTGTACACATTGATTCCTCCTCCTACTCCAGTTCCTCAGAATCATCTCTGCACGAGCCGTCACGGTATACCTCCACATGGACCCGTGAACGCTTACCTGTTGCGACCGATATGAGCACAGCCGTGGCCAAACGTCAACAGGCTATCCTGAAATTAATTCCCATGGGAAATCGAAGCCACACAGCGCAGGAGCTCTGGGATGCCATCAAGCAGGAGAGCGACGTGTGGTTTTTGTCAGCTAATCTCCAGCCAGGCTTGGTAGTGTGTGACAATGGCCGAAATCTGGTGGCAGCTCTGGGCCTTGGCAACCTCACTCACATACCATGTCTGGCACATGTGCTCAACTTGGTCGTGCAGAGTTTTTTGAGGGACTATCCGGATCTTGATGCACTGCTGCACAAGGTCCGCCTAGAGTGCGCTCACTTGCGACGTTCCAGCATGGCCAGATCGCGCATTGCAGCTCTGCAAGTCAGATTTCGCCTTCCTGAACATCGCATCATATGTGACGTACCCACCAGGTGGAATTCCACGTTACATATGTTGGAGCGGTTGTGTGAACAGCAGCCAGCAGTAATGGAGTATCAGCTGCAACAGGCGCAATCAACTCGCAATTTGCGCCGTTCACACTTCACCACTACTGAGTGGGCCTCTATGAAGGACATCTGTGACGTTTTGCGTGCGTTTGATGTCTCAACGCGGATGGCGAGTGCAGATGATGCACTAGTCAGCATGACTGTCCCCCTTATCTGCCTGCTTCAGAAATCACTGAAAGCACTAAAGGAAGAGGTTTTGGAAGAGGTGGATGAGGAGTCACAAATTAAAATACCTTCAGGACAGTCAGCGCACCGTGGTTCCTCACAAAGGGCTGGGCAGGGCTCACTTTGTGAGGAGGATGAGGAGGAGGAGTCAATGGAGGAGGAAGAAATCCTACAGAGGGAGGTACACAACGCTGTAGTCAGTATGTAGAGCGAGGGTGGGGTGATGCAGAGGAGGCAGAGATGACGCCTCTTCCAGAGGACAGCTTTTGTTGGCCAGTTGGGAGTCTGCAGCACATGGTTGATTTCATGCTTCATTGCCTGAGAAACGACCGCCGCATCGCCCACATTCTCACCACGTCAGATTATTGGGTGTACACCCTCCTAGACCCTCGATACCGGGACAACTTACAAACCCTCATCACACCGGTGAACCGGGACCGTAAAATGCAGGATTACCAAGACACACTGGTACAATCCATACTGTTGTACATTCCAGCCGAGAGAGCTGCTGCTGCTGCTACTGCTTTACAAAGCAGCTCTGTGCGTCGAGGCAGTGTAGACACCTCTACAACAAGAGGGAGCACAAGCAGCGCCTCTGCACAGGGCAAGAGCTGTATGTTACAAATGTGGCGAAGTTTTGTGACAGCGCCAGCAAGGTCTACACCATCCGAGACGGCTCCAGTCACCAGGAAGAAACGTTTCCGTAAGATGGTGACAGACTACTTGGCTTTCCCTCTAAGTGTACTCCCAGATGCCTCTTCCCCTTTCAAATTTTGGGTCTCTAAGTTGGATACATGGCCAGAGCTTAGCCAGTATGCATTGGAGGTGCTGGCTTGCCCTGCTGCCAGTGTATTATCTGAGCGCGTCTTTAGTGCTGCAGGTGGTGTAGTAACAGACCGTCGCATGCGACTATCCTCAGAGAATGTAGACCGGCTTACTTTTCTGAAAATGAACAAGGCATGGATCTCACCTGAATTTGCCTGTCCGTTTTCAGATTAAATAACTGTTTGGCAACGTTTTCCATGTCTCCTGTTATGTTCATCTTTCTACCACCTGAACGCTACTCCCTGGGCTACAACACCGCCATTTGTTGCTCAGAAGTAATTGGCAGGGGTACTGACTCCTGGCCAGCCTGGTTACAGCACGACAGCTGTTTCCTGGCAGTGTGAACGTCAATTATCCTCCAATAAGTTGTGCTGTCGTGTTGCATTCGGGTTAGCCGACTCTATGGTGCCTGCAGTTTACGTGATTCCTTTGTGTGCTGTGGGATATGTAAATAAAGGCTGTTTCCATTGTGACAATAGGACAAGCACCCACTGTAGGACTGTGTGATTCGGTAACTGCGGACGGCTTGCGTCCTGTCAACTTACATTTTCATGGGTGCGTTCTGCTACCCGTCCGGGGTCCAGTACCGTCAACTGGTTCTCCCCAGTGCCTTTGGCCTAGGTGCCTCCATCTCCGTATCCGAGTTCCAGCAACGTCTGCTGGTCCTTGGTAGTGCTTTGGAGCACAGGTACCTCCTGCTTAGTAACCGTGTCACAGTAACGTCAGCTGGTACTCGGTTGTGACATTGCCTCTTTTCCTTCTGCTACCCGTCCGGGGTCCAGTACCGTCAACTGGTTCTCCCCAGTGCCTTTTGCCTAGGTGCCTCCATCTCCGTATCCGAGTTCCACCAACGTCTGCTGGTCCTTGGTAGTGCTTTGGAGCACAGGTACCTCCTGCTTAGTAACCGTGTCACAGTAACGTCAGCTGGTACTCGGTTGTGACATTGCCTCTTTTCCTTCTGCTACCCGTCCGGGGTCCAGTACCGTCAACTGGTTCTCCCCAGTGCCTTTGGCCTAGATGCCTCCATCTCCGTATCCTAGTTCCACCAACGTCTGCTGGTCCTTGGTAGTGCTTTGGAGCACAGATACCTCCTGCTTAGTAACCGGGTCACAGTAACGTCAGCTGGTACTCGGTTGTGACATTGCCTCTTTTCCTTCTGCTACCCGTCCGGGTTCCAGCACAGTCAGCTGGTCCTCGTTACTTCCATTGTCTCTTGCTCCATCTGATACCCGTCAGGGTTCCAGTAACGTCAGCTGTTTCTCGGAAATTAGACGACCTTAAAGACCACCCAGAAGAAGATGACGACAACAAGGACGACGAGCATGAAGCCAACCAGCCTGAACACCATCACAAAGAAAAAATAAAAGATTACCCAGAAGAAGATCACCAACAGGACAAAGAAGGTTAAGACAAACTACAAGATACAGAACAAGAAACAGAAGAACAATAAGCAGAAGATCAAAAAGCAGAAGAACATGAAGTATAAGACCAAAATGAAGAGCAAAATATATGCTCTAAAATTCTAAGCAGAAGAAGACTAAGCAGTGTATGGGGGTGAGTCCGTTCCTCCTCGTGGTGCCCCTGGAAAATGCCTGCTGCTGCAGGCTAAACTGAACACGGACAAATACTGTTGTAATTTAAATCTTTTGTGACAGCAAGAACGGAAGGATGAACAATTCATACTTTTACAGATTACAAGTACAGGAATCTCTGTCACAAATAAGAAATTCTAATATGATGAAGAAGATGAAGAGGAAGAAGATGAATAATTTGAATATGAAGAAGATTAATTAGTTTAATAATAACAATATGAGTAATGTAAACAAAAACATTGAATAGCAAGAAGTTTAAGAAGAAGATTAAGAAGGTGAAGATGAAGAATAATTTGATGAGAAAGATGATGATGCTGATGAAGATTATGAAGGAGAAAGTGTGGCACTGGCAAAAGTTAAAAAGGTGAAGAGCATGGAAGTTGTGAAAGATACATATTGCCAAAATAGAAAAAAGGTTAACAACATTGTCAATTTGGTAGTCAATGCAAACGTATTTAAAAAAAAATATATATTAATGCATTCCAATGCATTGGGTTAAACATGTATGCCTTTATTGTCTCCTCAACCTCCCCCAATACATTCTACATTACTCTTTGTTGTTTTCCTTCATGTCCAATTAACCAACAAGGCAAGAATGGGTTTTTTTAATGTTGATATTTTGTTCCCATAGACTTACATGGGACTTCCGGAATCGGAATCGGATATCGGCGATATTTAGTGATATCGGCGACTGCATTCCGATCCTATATTTTCCGATACCAAGCAGTATCGCTCAACACTACCGAGCAGTTATAACATGGCAGTTAGACAGGGCAGGAGACAGGTAAGACAAATTAATAAATCTATCCCCTGTACATTTGGATTGCCACAAATATATACCATATGCATTTGTATAATTTATATCCTGGCTGCTGCATTCACTCACATCCACCGCCCTTGCATTAACTCATTACACTCCATCCATATCGGCCCCTCTGTCCTTTCCTCTCCAATGTATAGCACTCATGCTCTTTTCACATTGCTAAACAGCACAAATCCACTCAGTCACACCATTCAACACAAAGACGCTCTCACAAATCACTTAACCATCTGCTCACTCTTTCTATTTTCCTTCTCCTTGTCGCAGGAGATATCTCTCCCAACCCTGGCCCTGCAATGTTATAGTAAGTCGAGCCCCTCAACTGCTACACTCAGAAACCCCTCTAATCTAATCAATATTAACTGAATGCCTTCTATCTCTTTCAATTGTGCCCCTTTGGAATTCTCGCTCAAGGTGTAATAAACTCTCCTTCATCCATGACTTCTTCCTTACCGATTCTCTAACCTTCTGGCTCTTACTGAAACTTGGATCCAGCAGTCAGACACCAACGCTGCTGCTGCTCTTTCATATGGTGGACTACACTTCTCTCATACCCCAAGAATCGACAACAGAGTTGGTAGAGGCGTTGGTCTGCTCCTATCAACCAAATGTACTTTTCAGGTTATCCCTCAAGTACAGTCACTTGTCTTCCTTCTTTCGAGGTCCATGCTGTCAGACTCTGCGTCCCCTTCTCCATGCGAGTGGCGGTGGTGTATTGTCCTCCAGGCCCTTTCCATCAGTTTTCTGGATCACTTTGCCGCCTGGCTTCCACACTATCTCTCCTGTGACATCCCCACCCTCATCATGGGAGACTTCAACATTAACATTGCCATTCCCCTCTCACCATCTGCTTCTCACCTTTTATCTCTAACCTCCTCTTTCAGCCTCTCGCAGCATACTAACTCCCCCATGCATGAAGACGGAAACTCTCTCGACTTGGTTCTTCTCCCGGCTTTGCTCAGTTGATGATTTCACAAACTCCCCTCTCCCGCTCTCTGACAACAACCTTCTATCATTCTCTATCAAGAACTGCCATCCCACCCAGGTCACCCCCACTTTCCACACTTTTAGAAACCTACAGGCCATTAGCACCCAGAAACTTATGAAGAACTTGCAGTCATCTTTGGCACCCATCTCTTCCCTCTCATGTCCTGCACTGAAGCATTACAATGAAACACTTCAAAGTGCCCTGGATGAAAGTGCACCTCCTATACATAGAACAACTAGGCACAGACAGTGACAACCCTGGCACACGCTGCTTCCTACAGCGGTGCTCCTGGGCGCTGAACATCTGTGGAGAAAATCCAATCTACCCAAAGATTTCATCCATTATAAGTTTATGCTGAAAACATACAACACTGCCCTTCACCTATCAAAACAAACCTATTTCAACACCCTCATCACCTCACTATCCAATAACCCCAAATGTCTCTTTGACACTTTTCAATCCCTACTCAACCTAAGAGTGCAGGCCCCAACCACAGATCTCCATGCTGACGATCTGCTAATTATTTCAAAGAAAAAATTGACCATATCTGTCAGGAAATTATCTCCCAATCCCCTCATAACCATGCACTGCCCTCCCTCCCCCAACTGCATCTAGCTCACTCTCTGATTTTGAACCAGTAACAGAAGAAGAAATCAGGCTCCTTGCATCTTCCCGCAATACCACTTGCATCAGTGACCCCATTCCATTACATCTCATCCAGTCCTTTCCTCTGCTGTCACCACACACCTAACTAAAATATTTAACCTCTCTTTCTTCTGGTATCTTTCCTTCATCATTTAAGCATACCATCATACAGCCACTACAAAAAAACCATCCCTCGAATAAAACTGTGCCGCTACCTATAGACCTGTCTCTAATCTTCCCTTCATCTCTAACTCCTGGAATGCTAGTTCACGCCCAACTTATCCGCTATCTCTCAGATAACTCTCTCCTCGACCCTCTGCAATCCGGTTTCCGCTCTCTACACTCTACTGAAACTGCCCTCACTAAAGTTTCAAATAATCTTCTAACAGCTAAATCTAAATCACTACTCCATACTAATTCTCTTGGATCTCTCCACAGCATTCGACACTGTGGCTCATCAGCTCCTCCTCATTATGCTCCGTTCCATTGGCCTCAAGGACACCATTCACTCTTGGTTCTCCTCCTATCTCTCTGACCGCTCCTTTTACTGTATCTTTTGCTGGCTCCTCCTCTCATTTTCCCCTTACTGTTTGGGTTCCTTAGGGATCAGTCTTAGGCCCCCTCCTCTTCTCTTTGTATACTGCCCCTATTGGTCCAAGCAATCAGTAGATTTGGGTTCCAATACCATCTCTATGCGATGACACCCAATTATATACTTCTGATATCACGCCTGCGTTTTTGGAAAACACCAGTGATTGTCTTACCGCTGTCTCTAACATCATGTCCTCCCTCTATCTGAAAATTAACCTGTCAAAAACTGAATTCCTCGTGTTTCCTCCCTCTACTAACCTACCTGTGCCCGACATTTCCATTTCCGTGTGTGGTTCCCCATTACTCCCCAGCAACATGCCCGCTGTCTTGGGGTCTACTTGATTCTGAGCTTTCATTCCCCCCGAACCATCACGGAGCTTTTGTTATCTGCACCTCAAAAACTTTCTAGAATTTGACCCTTTCTTACTTTCGACTCTGCAAAAACTCTTACTGTTTCTCTTATTCTTTCTCGTCTTGACTATTGAACTCTCTTCTAATCGGTCTCCCTCTTACCAAACTCTCCCCCTCCAATCCGCCTAATGCTTAGCTGGGATCATATTCCTCACTAATTGTTATACCAATGCCTTTACCTTGTGCCACCCTTTACACTTTTACCCATCCACCCCAGAATTCAGTATAAACGTATTCCCCTCTCCACAAAGAACTCCTGCTCACACCTCCTACATCCCCTCCTCACTCAGCCTACACCCTACCCATCATTTGTTCTGCTAATGACCTGAGGTTAACATCCTCATTAATCAGAACCCCCCACTCTCGCTCCAGATTTTCACTGGGCGGCCCAAATTCTTTGGAAGCACTACCCGGTTAATTTGATTAATTCCCAATCCCCACAGTTTTAAGCGTCCCCAAAAAAACGATTTGTTCAGACGCCCTATCGCCTCACGCTTTAAAACCTAAATATCACGTATTGGCCATTCAAAATTTTTGGACAGCTAAATAGGCACGAGCAGAATTGCGATCCACCCCGCCCTTTTAATATTAAAAAATCCGCCGAAAAAACGAAAAATAACGGAGTTTTCCGGCCGTGCATCCAAATGCGTGCACCGCTGACCCCTGTCACGTGACGGGGTCATCATTCTTTCCATAGAACCAGAGGTCTCCTTGAGACCTCTAAATTGTTGATCCGGATTGCAAATGAGCGCCACCCTGTGGCGGCGCTCAAAGCAATGCGTCATTCTGCTACATAAGGTGACTGAGCCACCTTATGTACTGGGGGCGATCGAGTTATGGCAGCTTCTAGCCTCCCATGGAGGCTATTGAAGCTTGCCAAAAGTAACAAAAAAAAACGTTTTAAAATATTAAAAGAATAAAAAAATAAAAGTTCCAACCCCCCTTTCGCCCCCAATTCAAAATAAAACAATTAAAAAAAAAAAACCATACACATATTTGTACGCCGGTTCAGAATTACCCGATTTTTTCAATAAAAAGGAATAAACCTTATGCTAGTGAGAAAAAAAAATCAAAATGCCAGAATACTTTTTTTTAGTCGTGCGACTTGCATTAAAATTTAAAAAAACCGGCGATCAAAAGAACAATCTTTCACAAATTGGTATTTATTGAAATCATCCGCTTGGCATCAAAAATAAGCTCTCACCCAACCCGAGTCACAAAAAAAAAGAGACGCTACGGGTTCGGAAAATTTCGCTTTTTTTTTTTTTTTTTTTTTTAGCAAATTTTGAAATTTTTTTTTTAACCAATTCCATAAAAAAGAACCTAGACTGTTTGGTGTCTGTGAACCGTAATGACCTGGAAAAAATAATGGCAAGGGCATTTTAGATTTAGTGAACGTAGCAAAAAAAACCAATAAAAAACAATTGGTGGGATTGCCTTTTTTTGCAATTTTACCGCACTTGGAATTTTTTTTCCTGTTTTCGGTACAAGGGCATGGTACAACCAATGATGTTATCAAAAGTTAAATTTGTCCCGCAAAAAATAAGCCCTCATTGGCCATTTGACTAAAAATATAAAAGTTTGGCTCTGGAAAGAAGGGTGTGAATAATGAAACGCAAAACCAAAAAAAGCTCCCGTCATGAAGGGGTTAATTAAAGTTGAGTGGGGGAAAAAGTTTGGTAGAAAAGGTGCAAAGGGATTTAAAAGGATAACCTGCTTGAAAGGATTGTTTTAAAAAAGGCCATTCAAAAATTTCAAAAATTTGGGGGAGATTCAAATTGGGCATTGCTTCAAGACCAATACACAAAGAAGGGATCCAGGACTGGGTACAATTGTCGCTTTCCTTGTGTGAACCCCCCCCCCCCCCTCATGACCAAAAGACAAATGCCAGAAGCTCTTAATGGGCCAAGGAGAAAAAGAACTGGCTGTTCTCGTAGTCCAAGGTGTTGTTTTAAAAGAAAGAAAATTTTTTCATTTCATTTGGAAATTGAGGTTTCACAGTCTGGGGGGGGAGTGGGAAGGCACACAATCCAAGCTGCTTTAGGTTTGGTTTTAAACTTTCCAAGATAGTAATGTTTGGGGAAATAAGTCCCTCTGCTGGGGGTATTTTTACTGTTTTTTTTCCCAAAACCAAAGTTCAGCACAAACCATTTACCAGGAATTTTAGAGCACTTCATGCTTCCCTTTTGCCACAACTTTTTGTGGTGGAAATTTCCCCTTCTCTACAGGACTTGGGACCTGTCCAACCTGCCAAAAGTACAAATACCCTGGTTTTTAAAAAAAAAAGTTCACTGTGCTTGATTGGCCGCAAACTCGCTGACCTTAACTCCATAGAGAATCCTGCGGTATTGTCAAGAGGAAGAAGAAGTCACCAGCCCAAAAAATGCAACACTGAAGGCGCCCATCAAAGCAATGGGGCTTCCTAACACCTCAGCAATTCCACAGGCTGATCGCCTCCAAGTCCAACTTATTTATGCAGTAATTGAAAGCAAAAAGGAGCCCCGACCAAGGAATTGAGTGCATTTAAATAAACTTATATTTCAGTTTGGGACAAATTTCCGATTTTAAAATCATTTTTCTGCTGGTGTTAAAAAAGGGATTCTAATTTACTGAGATAATGATTTGGGGTTTTTTATGGCTGTAAACCATAATTTATAACATTAACAGAAGTAAACACTTGAAAAACATCA
>JARQOD010000004.1:450778166-450833743 GCA_033576555.1 Oophaga sylvatica | reverse complement strand
TCAAACGGCGCTCCTTCCCTTACGAGCTCTGCCGTGTGCCCAAACAGTGGTTTTCCCCCACATATTGGGTATTGGCGTACTCAGGAGAAATTGCATAACAACCTTATCTGTCCATTTTCTCCTTTTACCCTTGTGAAAATAAAAAAAAAGTTTGTAAAAGATCATTTTTGTGGCTAAAAAGTTAAATATTCATTTTTTCCTTCCAAGTTGCTTTATTTCCTGTGAAGCACCTGAAGGGTTAATAATCTTCTTGAATGTGGTTTTGAGTACCTTGAGGGGTGCAGTTTTTAGAATGGTGTCACTTTTGGGTATTTTCTGCCATATAGACCCCTCAAAGTGACTTCAAATGAGAGGTGGTCCCTAAAAAAAATGGCTTTGTAAATTTTGATGTAAAAATGAGAAATCGCTGGTCAACTTTTAACCCTTATAACTTCCTAACAAAAAAAAATTTTGGTTCCAAAATTGTGCTGATGTAAAGTAGACATGTGGGAAATGTTATTTCTTAACTATTTTATGTGACATATTTCTCTGTTTTAAGGGAATAAAAATTCAAAGTTTGAAAATTGCAAAATTTTAAAAATTTTCGCCATATTTGCGTTTTTTTCAAAAATAAACGCAAGTTATATCGAAGAAAATTTTACTTCTAACGTGAAGTACAATATGTCATGAGAAAACATTCTCAGAATCGCGAAGATCCGTTGAAGCGTTCCAGAGTTATAACCTCATAAAGAGACAGTGGTCAGAATTGTAAAAATTGGCCCGGTCATTAACGTGCAAACCACCCTTGGGGGTGAAGGGGTTAATTGATTGCTAACGAGTGAGAGGAAAAAAAAAAGTATGAGATCTTAGAACTGGCCTCCTATATATTCAGACATAGCCTGGGGAAGCATTTATGCAGGGGAGCATTTATGTACATTTAATCGAAGTACAGTTATCATAGTCCGAGCAGTAGTGTTGAGCGATACGATACTGCAAGTATCGGGTATCGGCCGATATTAGCTCTATCGGCCTTTCGATAATTTGTTTCGATATTTTCCATATATCGTATACCGGAATCGGAAGTTCCCATAATTCTTTGAGAGGCAATGTGATTTTAGTCAGCCAATGAGGAATCCTAAGAAGTGTGGGCACATCCTGTACTGCTGCGGTCATGTTAACTAATGGCATGGCTGTGATTGGATGCTGAAATGATGTCAGAATGCACTATAAAAGGCGCCGCCGCCATTTTAGCGTCACTGTGCTGTGAATTCAGTAAGGGACAGAATGCTACTGTGCTGACTCTGAGGGACAGTTAGAGATTGCGATTTAGTGTACTGTGCTGTAGGCAGGCTAGCACCAACCGCTGTGTAAAGCTTCCTTTTTCTGCGTTTTTTTTTAAACAGCTCTGCAAGGTGTGTGTGAGTGCATGGTGACCTGCAGTTTGCCTCTGTATGCATACGCTGTCTGTAGGCATACTGCACGTGTCCTCACAGACTTTGTTTTTTTTTTTCTTCAGTGTATAAAAGGCGCCGCCGCCATTTTAGCGTCACTGTGCTGTGAATTCAGTAAGGGACAGAACGCTACTGTGCTGACTCTGAGGGACAGTTAGAGATTGCGATTTAGTGTACTGTGCTGTAGGCAGGCTAGCACCAACCGCTGTGTAAAGCTTCCTTTTGCCTGCAGTGTTGTTTTAACAGCTCTGCAAGGTGTGTGTGAGTGCAGGTGACGCTGCAGTTTGCTCTGTATGCAACGCTGTCTGTAGGCATCTGCACGTGTCACTCACAGACTCTTTTTTTTTTTCTTCAGTGTAATTCTTGCTGCTCCATGCAATTTAACTATTAGTGTGACGCGCTTCCATCCGTATCCAATACATTGGTTGCAAACACTATAGAAGTAGACAAAGGAGTAGCCTTTCACAGATTGTGAACAGTTGTGTTTCAGTGTTCACTTCAGTCTCTGCGTAATAACCACACTTAGGCCTTATAACTTTTCTGACTTTCTTTATCAATCTACCAAGATGAAGAAGGCAGGGAGTAAGGCACGTGGTCGTGGCCGTGGAGTTTCAGCAGGGAGAGGACGTGGGGATTCTGTGGCTGCTGCCGCACCCAGTGACACAGCATCCACCAGTTTTCCCGTCAGCGTTCCTTTATGCGCACTTTGGTAGGAGCTCAGCGTACCCCCCTGCTGCGGGAAGAACAAATTGAAGCCGTTGTTGGTTGGATGGCAGCCAATGCATCAACTTCAATTCCTTCCACCTCCTCTCAGGAACACAGCACTGTTGAACAACCATCTGTCTCTTCACCGCCTGCCAAATTGCCCAGGCAGTCAGAGAGTTCTGAACTGGAGCCAGCTGAGTCTCTGCTTCTGTTCTCAGAATCTGTTGGCTTGCAAACAGGGGCCCAGCCAAGCAGCATTCTGGAATGTGAAGAAGAGGCAGTATGCAGTGATGCGCAACAGCTGTGTCTCTCTGAATGTGAAGAGGCGGGTGAGCCAGTGCCGATGGTCAGCACACCGCAGAACGCATCTGATGATGATGAGACTCAGTTGCCATTTTCTGTTGAGCATGGTGCTGGCCAGACCACCCAACAGCAGCAGGTGTTGGAAGAGGGTACTGGAGATGATGAAGTCCGAGACCCAACATGGCGTGAGCAGCAGGAAGGTGGTGGGAGCAGCTCTGAGGAAGAGATTGTCCCAAAGGGTACAAAGAGGAGGGAGAGGTAGGCTGCAGACTCGCTTGCCTGTAGCCTCCAGTTTGCCACCTGTTGGGAGCAGTTGTGTTAGAAATGTCAAAATTGGCGCTCCCATGACTTGCACTGCGTGGTCCTTTTTTGACAGAGTTGTAGATGATATTTGCTATGTTCAATGCAAGCTGTGTAAGCAAAAAGTTAAAAGAGGTAAAAATATCAGTAACCTGAATACCACAAATATGTGGAAACATGTACGGACAAAGCACGTAGCTGAGTTACAAAGACACACTGGAGATGTAGGCCAACCTTCAGCAGCACCTACATCTTCAGGTCGTGTTGGAGCCTCTTACTCCAGTTCACACACAGCTGGTTCGGCTTCCTCACAGGATCGGCATGGAAGAACCTCTTTCACTGTTGTCCAGAGACCCAGTGTTATTGCACCCACAGCTGCAAGTTCCCTGTCATCCTCACACTCCCAGGCCACAAAACAGCCATCGGTAGCACAGGCATGGGATAAAAGACGGCCATACTCGGCAAACCATCCACGAGCACAGGCTCTGAATGCTGGCCTTGCAAAACTCCTGTCCCTTGAAATGCTGTCATTCAGGCTGGTGGAGACTGACAGTTTCAGGAACTTTATGGCATTGGCAGTCCCACAATATAATGTGCCAAGCCGATTTTATTTCAGCAGGCAAGCCGTCCCTGCTCTGCAAAAACATGTCGAGGGAAACATTAAACATGCGCTACTAAACGCCGTCAGTAGCAGGGTCCACCTGACCACCGATGCGTGGACCAGTACCCATGGCCAGGGACGATACCTTTCCCTCACTGCCCATTGGGTCAATGTTGTGGAGCCGGGTACAGATCTTGCCAGTGGCGCTGTACGTGTTCTGCCAACTCCAAGGAATGCAGGAATCCAGTCTGTACACATTGATTCCTCCTCCTACTCCAGTTCCTCAGAATCATCTCTGCACGAGCCGTCACGGTATACCTCCACATGGACCCGTGAACGCTTACCTGTTGCGACCGATATGAGCACAGCTGTGGCCAAACGTCAACAGGCTATCCTGAAATTAATTCCCATGGGAAATCGAAGCCACACAGCGCAGGAGCTCTGGGATGCCATCAAGCAGGAGAGCGACGTGTGGTTTTTGTCAGCTAATCTCCAGCCAGGCTTGGTAGTGTGTGACAATGGCCGAAATCTGGTGGCAGCTCTGGGCCTTGGCAACCTCACTCACATACCATGTCTGGCACATGTGCTCAACTTGGTCGTGCAGAGTTTTTTGAGGGACTATCCGGATCTTGATGCACTGCTGCACAAGGTCCGCCTAGAGTGCGCTCACTTGCGACGTTCCAGCATGGCCAGATCGCGCATTGCAGCTCTGCAAGTCAGATTTCGCCTTCCTGAACATCGCATCATATGTGACGTACCCACCAGGTGGAATTCCACGTTACATATGTTGGAGCGGTTGTGTGAACAGCAGCCAGCAGTAATGGAGTATCAGCTGCAACAGGCGCAATCAACTCGCAATTTGCGCCGTTCACACTTCACCACTACTGAGTGGGCCTCTATGAAGGACATCTGTGACGTTTTGCGTGCGTTTGATGTCTCAACGCGGATGGCGAGTGCAGATGATGCACTAGTCAGCATGACTGTCCCCCTTATCTGCCTGCTTCAGAAATCACTGAAAGCACTAAAGGAAGAGGTTTTGGAAGAGGTGGAGGATGAGGAGTCACAAATTAAAATACCTTCAGGACAGTCAGCGCACCGTGGTTCCTCACAAAGGGCTGGGCAGGGCTCACTTTGTGAGGAGGATGAGGAGGAGGAGTCAATGGAGGAGGAAGAAATCCCTACAGAGGGAGGTACACAACGCTGTAGTCAGTATGTAGAGCGAGGGTGGGGTGATGCAGAGGAGGCAGAGATGACGCCTCTTCCAGAGGACAGCTTTTGTTGGCCAGTTGGGAGTCTGCAGCACATGGTTGATTTCATGCTTCATTGCCTGAGAAACGACCGCCGCATCGCCCACATTCTCACCACGTCAGATTATTGGGTGTACACCCTCCTAGACCCTCGATACCGGGACAACTTACAAACCCTCATCACACCGGTGAACCGGGACCGTAAAATGCAGGATTACCAAGACACACTGGTACAATCCATACTGTTGTACATTCCAGCCGAGAGAGCTGCTGCTGCTGCTACTGCTTTACAAAGCAGCTCTGTGCGTCGAGGCAGTGTAGACACCTCTACAACAAGAGGGAGCACAAGCAGCGCCTCTGCACAGGGCAAGAGCTGTATGTTACAAATGTGGCGAAGTTTTGTGACAGCGCCAGCAAGGTCTACACCATCCGAGACGGCTCCAGTCACCAGGAAGAAACGTTTCCGTAAGATGGTGACAGACTACTTGGCTTTCCCTCAAAGTGTACTCCCAGATGCCTCTTCCCCTTTCAAATTTTGGGTCTCTAAGTTGGATACATGGCCAGAGCTTAGCCAGTATGCATTGGAGGTGCTGGCTTGCCCTGCTGCCAGTGTATTATCTGAGCGCGTCTTTAGTGCTGCAGGTGGTGTAGTAACAGACCGTCGCATGCGACTATCCTCAGAGAATGTAGACCGGCTTACTTTTCTGAAAATGAACAAGGCATGGATCTCACCTGAATTTGCCTGTCCGTTTTCAGATTAAATAACTGTTTGGCAACGTTTTCCATGTCTCCTGTTATGTTCATCTTTCTACCACCTGAACGCTACTCCCTGGGCTACAACACCGCCATTTGTTGCTCGGAAGTAATTGGCAGGGGTACTGACTCCTGGCCAGCCTGGTTACAGCACGACAGCTGTTTCCTGGCAGTGTGAACGTCAATTATCCTCCAATAAGTTGTGCTGTCGTGTTGCATTCGGGTTAGCCGACTCTATGGTGCCTGCAGTTTACGTGATTCCTATGTGTGCTGTGGGATATGTAAATAAAGGCTGTTTCCATTGTGACAATAGGACAAGCACCCACTGTAGGACTGTGTGATTCGGTAACTGCGGACGGCTTGCGTCCTGTCAACTTACATTTTCATGGGTGCGTTCTGCTACCCGTCCGGGGTCCAGTACCGTCAACTGGTTCTCCCCAGTGCCTTTGGCCTAGGTGCCTCCATCTCCGTATCCGAGTTCCAGCAACGTCTGCTGGTCCTTGGTAGTGCTTTGGAGCACAGGTACCTCCTGCTTAGTAACCGTGTCACAGTAACGTCAGCTGGTACTCGGTTGTGACATTGCCTCTTTTCCTTCTGCTACCCGGCCGGGGTCCAGTACCGTCAACTGGTTCTCCCCAGTGCCTTTTGCCTAAGTGCCTCCATCTCCGTATCCGAGTTCCACCAACGTCTGCTGGTCCTTGGTAGTGCTTTGGAGCACAGGTACCTCCTGCTTAGTAACCGTGTCACAGTAACGTCAGCTGGTACTCGGTTGTGACATTGCCTCTTTTCCTTCTGCTACCCGTCCGGGGTCCAGTACCGTCAACTGGTTCTCCCCAGTGCCTTTGGCCTAGATGCCTCCATCTCCGTATCCGAGTTCCACCAACGTCTGCTGGTCCTTGGTAGTGCTTTGGAGCACAGATACCTCCTGCTTAGTAACCGGGTCACAGTAACGTCAGCTGGTACTCGGTTGTGACATTGCCTCTTTTCCTTCTGCTACCCGTCCGGGTTCCAGCACAGTCAGCTGGTCCTCGTTACTTCCATTGTCTCTTGCTCCATCTGATACCCGTCAGGGTTCCAGTAACGTCAGCTGTTTCTCGGAAATTAGACGACCTTAAAGACCACCCAGAAGAAGATGACGACAACAAGGACGACGAGCATGAAGCCAACCAGCCTGAACACCATCACAAAGAAAAAATAAAAGATTACCCAGAAGAAGATCACCAACAGGACAAAGAAGGTTAAGACAAACTACAAGATACAGAACAAGAGACAGAAGAACAATAAGCAGAAGATCAAAAAGCAGAAGAACATGAAGTATAAGACCAAAATGAAGAGCAAAATATATGCTCTAAATTCTAAGCAGAAGAAGACTAAGCAGTGTATGGGGGTGAGTCCGTTCCTCCTCGTGGTGCCCCTGGAAAATGCCTGCTGCTGCAGGCTAAACTGAACACGGACAAATACTGTTGTAATTTAAATCTTTTGTGACAGCAAGAACGGAAGGATGAACAATTCATACTTTTACAGATTACAAGTACAGGAATCTCTGTCACAAATAAGAAATTCTAATATGATGAAGAAGATGAAGAGGAAGAAGATGAATAATTTGAATATGAAGAAGATTAATTAGTTTAATAATAACAATATGAGTAATGTAAACAAAAACATGAATAGCAAGAAGTTTAAGAAGAAGATTAAGAAGGTGAAGATGAAGAATAATTTGATGAGAAAGATGATGATGCTGATGAAGATTATGAAGGAGAAAGTGTGGCACTGGCAAAAGTTAAAAAGGTGAAGAGCATGGAAGTTGTGAAAGATACATATTTGCCAAAATAGAAAAAAGGTTAACAACATTGTCAATTTGTTAGTCAATGCAAACGTATTTAAAAAAATATATATATTAATGCTATTCCAATGCATTGGGTTAAACATGTATGCCTTTATTGTCTCCTCAACCTCCCCCAATACATTCTACATTACTCTTTGTTGTTTTCCTTCATGTCCAATTAACCAACAAGGCAAGAATGGGTTTTTTTAATGTTGATATTTTGTTCCCATAGACTTACATGGGACTTCCGGAATCGGAATCGGATATCGGCGATATTTAGTGATATCGGCGACTGCATTCCGATCCTATATTTTCCGATACCAAGCAGTATCGCTCAACACTACCGAGCAGTTATAACATGGCAGTTAGACAGGGCAGGAGACAGGTAAGACAAATTAATAAATCTATCCCCTGTACATTTGGATTGCCACAAATATATACCATATGCATTTGTATAATTTATATCCTGGCTGCTGCATTCACTCACATCCACCGCCCTTGCATTAACTCATTACACTCCATCCATATCGGCCCCTCTGTCCTTTCCTCTCCTATGTATAGCACTCATGCTCTTTTCACATTGCTAAACAGCACAAATCCACTCAGTCACACCATTCAACACAAGAGACGCTCTCACAAATCACTTAACCATCTGCTCACTCTTTCTATTTTCCTTCTCCTTGTCGCAGGAGATATCTCTCCCAACCCTGGCCCTGCAATGTTATAGTAAGTCGAGCCCCTCAACTGCTACACTCAGAAACCCCTCTAATCTAATCAATATTAACTGAATGCCTTCTATCTCTTTCAATTGTGCCCTTTGGAATTCTCGCTCAAGGTGTAATAAACTCTCCTTCATCCATGACTTCTTCCTTACCGATTCTCTTAACCTTCTGGCTCTTACTGAAACTTGGATCCAGCAGTCAGACACCAACGCTGCTGCTGCTCTTTCATATGGTGGACTACACTTCTCTCATACCCCAAGAATGGACAACAGAGTTGGTAGAGGCGTTGGTCTGCTCCTATCAACCAAATGTACTTTTCAGGTTATCCCTCAAGTACAGTCACTTGTCTTCCCTTCTTTCGAGGTCCATGCTGTCAGACTCTGCGTCCCCTTCTCCATGCGAGTGGCGGTGGTGTATTGTCCTCCAGGCCCTTTCCATCAGTTTCTGGATCACTTTGCCGCCTGGCTTCCACACTATCTCTCCTGTGACATCCCCACCCTCATCATGGGAGACTTCAACATTAACATTGCCATTCCCCTCTCACCATCTGCTTCTCACCTTTTATCTCTAACCTCCTCTTTCAGCCTCTCGCAGCATACTAACTCCCCCATGCATGAAGACGGAAACTCTCTCGACTTGGTCTTCTCCCGGCTTTGCTCAGTTGATGATTTCACAAACTCCCCTCTCCCGCTCTCTGACAACAACCTTCTATCATTCTCTATCAAGAACTGCCATCCCACCCAGGTCACCCCCACTTTCCACACTTTTAGAAACATACAGGCCATTAGCACCCAGAAACTTATGAAGAACTTGCAGTCATCTTTGGCACCCATCTCTTCCCTCTCATGTCCTGCACTGAAGCATTACAATGAAACACTTCAAAGTGCCCTGGATGAAAGTGCACCTCCTATACATAGAACAACTAGGCACAGACAGTGACAACCCTGGCACACGCTGCTTCCTACAGCGGTGCTCCTGGTGCGCTGAACATCTGTGGAGAAAATCCAATCTACCCAAAGATTTCATCCATTATAAGTTTATGCTGAAAACATACAACACTGCCCTTCACCTATTAAAACAAACCTATTTCAACACCCTCATCACCTCACTATCCAATAACCCCAAATGTCTCTTTGACACTTTTCAATCCCTACTCAACCTAAGAGTGCAGGCCCCAACCACAGATCTCCATGCTGACGATCTGGCTAATTATTTCAAAGAAAAAATTGACCATATCTGACAGGAAATTATCTCCCAATCCCCTCATACCATGCACTGCCCTCCTCCCCCAACTGCATCTAGCTCACTCTCTGATTTTGAACCAGTAACAGAAGAAGAAATCAGGCTCCTTGCATCTTCCCGCAATACCACTTGCATCAGTGACCCCATTCCATTACATCTCATCCAGTCCCTTTCCTCTGCTGTCACCACACACCTAACTAAAATATTTAACCTCTCTTTCTTCTGGTATCTTTCCTTCATCATTTAAGCATACCATCATACAGCCACTACATAAAAAACCATCCCTCGAATAAAACTGTGCCGCTACCTATAGACCTGTCTCTAATCTTCCCTTCATCTCTAAACTCCTGGAATGCCTAGTTCACGCCCAACTTATCCGCTATCTCTCAGATAACTCTCTCCTCGACCCTCTGCAATCCGGTTTCCGCTCTCTACACTCTACTGAAACTGCCCTCACTAAAGTTTCTAATAATCTTCTAACAGCTAAATCTAAATCACTACTCCATACTAATTCTCTTGGATCTCTCCACAGCATTCGACACTGTGGCTCATCAGCTCCTCCTCATTATGCTCCGTTCCATTGGCCTCAAGGACACCATTCACTCTTGGTTCTCCTCCTATCTCTCTGACCGCTCCTTTTACTGTATCTTTTGCTGGCTCCTCCTCTCATTTTCCCCTTACTGTTTGGGTTCCTTAGGGATCAGTCTTAGGCCCCCTCCTCTTCTCTTTGTATACTGCCCCTATTGGTCAAGCAATCAGTAGATTTGGGTTCCAATACCATCTCTATGCTGATGACACCCAATTATATACTTCTGATATCACGCCTGCGTTTTTGGAAAACACCAGTGATTGTCTTACCGCTGTCTCTAACATCATGTCCTCCCTCTATCTGAAAATTAACCTGTCAAAAACTGAATTCCTCGTGTTTCCTCCCTCTACTAACCTACCTGTGCCCGACATTTCCATTTCCGTGTGTGGTTCCACCATTACTCCCCAGCAACATGCCCGCTGTCTTGGGGTCATACTTGATTCTGAGCTTTCATTCACCCCCGACATCCGATCACTGGCTAGCTTTTGTTATCTGCACCTCAAAAACATTTCTAGAATTTGACCCTTTCTTACTTTCGACTCTGCAAAAACTCTTACTGTTTCTCTTATTCATTCTCGTCTTGACTATTGTAACTCTCTACTAATCGGTCTCCCTCTTACCAAACTCTCCCCCTCCAATCCGTCCTGAATGCTGCAGCTAGGATCATATTCCTCACTAATTGTTATACCAATGCCTTTACCTTGTGCCAGTCCTTACACTGGTTACCCATCCACCCCAGAATTCAGTATAAACGTATTACCCTCATCCACAAAGCACTCCATGGCTCAGCACCTCCCTACATCTCCTCCCTCATCTCAGCCTACCACCCTACCCGTTCCATTTGTTCTGCTAATGACCTGAGGTTAACATCCTCATTAATCAGAAAGCCCCACTCTCGTCTCCAAGACTTTTCACGTGCTGCGCCAATTCTTTGGAATGCACTACCCAGGTTAATATGATTAATTCCCAATCCCCACAGTTTTAAGCGTGCCCTAAAAACGCATTTGTTCAGACTGACCTATCGCCTCAACGCATTAACCTAAATATCACTGTATTGCCATTCAAAATTTTTGGAACAGCTGAATAGGCACGAGCAGAATTGCGATCCACTCGCGCCTATTAAGTAGTTAAATGCCGCCGTCAAACGCTGACACTGACAATTAACTGGAGCTTCCGGCCGTGCATCCGGAAATGCGTGCACCGCTGACCCCTGTCACGTGATCAGGGGTCATCAGTTCGTTTCCATAGCAACCAGAGGTCTCCTTGAGACCTCTATGATTGTTGATGCCGGATTGCTATGAGCGCCACCCTGTGGTCGGCGCTCATAGCAATGCTGTCATTCTGCTACATAGAGGTGATCTGAGCATCACCTCTATGTAGCAGTGGCGATCGAGTTATGGCAGCTTCTAGCCTCCCATGGAGGCTATTGAAGCTTGCCAAAAGTAACAAAAAAAATCTGTTTTAAAATATTAAAAGAATAAAAAAATAAAAGTTCCAATCACCCCCTTTCGCCGCATTCAAAATAAAACAATAATAAAAAAAAAACATACACATATTTGGTATCGCCGCGTTCAGAATTACCCGATGTTTCAATAAAAAGGATTAACCTTATCGCTAGTGAGAAAAAATATCAAAATGCCAGAATTACTTTTTTTAGTCGCTGCGACATTGCATTAAAATTAAATAACCGGCGATCAAAAGAACATATCTGCACAAATCTGGTATCATTGAAATCATCAGCTTGGCATGCAAAAATAAGCTCTCACCCAACCCGAGATCACAAAAAATAGAGACGCTACGGGTCTCGGAAAATTTCGCTTTTTTTTTTTTTTTTTTTAGCAAATTTTGAAATTTTTTTAACCACTTCCATAAAAAAGAACCTAGACATGTTTGGTGTCTGTGAACTCGTAATGACCTGGATAATCATAATGGCAGGTCAGTTTTAGCATTTAGTGAACGTAGCAAAAAAGCCAATAAAAAACAATTGTGGGATTGCACTTTTTTTGCAATTTCACCGCACTTGGAATTTTTTTCCTGTTTTCGAGTACAAGACATGGTACAACCAATGATGTTATTCAAAAGTTAAATTTGTTCCGCAAAAAATAAGCCCTCATATGGCCATATTGACTGAAAAATATAAAAGTTATGGCTCTGGAAAGAAGGGTAGTGAATAATGAAAGCGCAAAACCAAAAAAAGCTCCCGTCATGAAGGGGTTAATGTAAAGTTGAGTGGAAGGAAAAAGTGTGGTAGTAAAAGGTGCACAAGCATAAAGGATAACCGCTGCTTGAAAGGATTGTTAAGAAAAGGCCATTCAAAAATTTCAAAAATTTGGGGGAGATTCACAAGTGGAGTCATTGCTTCAAGAGCCAATACACAAAGATGTATCCAGGACATGGGCTACAATTGTCGCTTTCCTTGTGTGAACTCACTCATGACCAAAAGACAATGCCAGAAGCGTCTTAACTGGGCCAAGGAGAAAAAGAACTGGACTGTTGCTCAGTAGTCCAAGGTGTTGTTTTCATATGAAAGAAAATTTTGCATTTCATTTGGAAATTGAGGTTTCACAGTCTGGAGGAGGAGTGGAGAGGCACACAATCCAAGCTGCTTGAGGTTTGGTGTAAACTTTCCAAGATCAGTAATGGTTTGGGGAGTCATGTCATCTGCTGGTGTAGGTCTACTGTTTGTTATCAAGACCAAAGTCAGCACAGCCATCTACCAGGACATTTTAGAGCACTTCATGCTTCCCTCTGCCAACAAGCTTTTTGTGGATGGAAATTTCATTCTCTAGCAGGACTTGGCACCTGTCCACACTGCCAAAAGTACAAATACCTGGTTTAAAAACAACAGTATCACTGTGCTTGATTGGCCAGCAAACTCGTCTGACCTTAACTCCATAGAGAATCTCTGCGGTATTGTCAAGAGGAAGATGAGAGTCACCAGACCCAACAATGCAGACGAGCTGAAGGCTGCTATCAAAGCAACCTGGGCTTCCATAACACCTCAGCAATTCCACAGGCTGATCGCCTCCAAGTCACAACTTATTGATGCAGTAATTGATGCAAAAGGAGCCCCGACCAAGTATTGAGTGCATTTACTAAACATATATTTCAGTAGGACAACATTTCCGATTTTAAAATCATTTTTCTAGCTGGTGTTATAAAGTATTCTAATTTACTGAGATAATGATTTGGGGTTTTTTATTGGCTGTAAGCCATAATCATCAACATTAACAGAAGTAAACACTTGAAAAACATCACACTGTTTGTAATGACTCCATATAATATATGAGTTTCACTTTTTGTATTGAAGAACTGAAAAAAATTAACTTTTTGATGATATTCTAATTTTGTGAGACATACCTGTGTGTTCTTTTGTCATCCCAAACGTGTTCGATGTAGTTAAGGTTAGTTTCTGTGAGGGTCTTTCACATTTTTCCAAACCAAACTCAATTATACATGCCTTTAAGGCCTTGCATTGTGCACTGGGCACAGTCATGCTTGTTTTTTTTAAGTACTAACAATCCCCCAATTCCCGATATTTTATTGCGACCGTCTGTCTACCTTACAAATTGTGCATATCACAAGCAATTTTGTACTAAGATGGATACTTTTAGACTTCTATTTAATTTTAAAAAGTGCATTAAAAGACTGTCAGTGCACTGTGGTTTTAAATGGGCATTTGGTTGCTACCAGTTATCATTAGGGATGAGTGAACCCGAACTGGAAAGCTCGGGGTCCGAACCGGACACCTATATATCTGATACCGAACGCCAAACCCACACTTTTTACTGTATGTTCATTTTCCTGTTTGTGTTTGTCAGCTTATCAACATGCTTTTAGACTGTGGGCACATCCGAAGCCATCACAGCCATGACAAATATTGGCATGACTGTGATTGGCTAGAGCAGCACATGACCCGGGCTGTATAATGGCATGATCATGAATGATGCCACTATTATGCTCTCAATAGTGTAGGGATACGATGCAGTTGAAGCGAGGGACAGTTTCTGACTGCACACTCTGTAAAAAAGAAACACTGTGTTTACTCTGCAATCTATATATGTGCTACTACTATGCTAGTACTGTAATAAAAGCTGCTGCGTATACTTTGCAAAAGTCCTTTAAGCTGATGTGTGTACTCTGCACCTCCCTGCCCTAATATGTTGATCTAGAGGAAGGCAAAAAAAAACAATGTGGCAAAGAGTAAGCTTCACATTGGGGAAAAAAATTCCTTCCCGACTCCACATACGGCAATCAGACTAGTTCCCTGGATCAACGCTGTATCTAGGAAACTAGTATACATAACCTGTAATATTATACTTTTCAAGAAAGGCATCCAGTCCCTTCTTAAATTTTAGTAGTGAATCACTCAATACAACATTATACGGCAGAGAGTTCCATAGTCTCACTGCTCTTACAGCAAAGAATCTGCATCTGTAATTATGACTAAATCTTCTTTCCTCCAGACATAGAGAATGTCCTCTTATCCCCGTCACAGGTCTAAGAGTAAAAAGATCATTAGAAAGGTCTTTGTACTGTCCCCTTATATATTTATACATTGTAATAAGATCACCCCTAAGCCTTCCTTTTTCTAAACTAAATTACCCCAAGTGTAATAACCTGTCTTGGTATTGCAGATGTCACTGTTCTCTAATAACCTTGGTCGCTCTTCTCTGCACCCGCTCCAGTTCAGCTATGTCTTTCTTATACACCGCAGACCAGAACTGCACACTAGTGACTTGTATAGAGGTAAAATTATGTTCTATACCTGAGCATCTATGCCTCTTTTAATGCATCTCATTATTTTATTTGCCTTTGCAGCAGCTGCCTGACACTTGCCACTAAATGTGAGTTTGTCGTCCACCCATTCACCCAGGTCTTTTTCAGTGACAGTTTTGCCCAGTGTTTTACAATTAAGCACATAATTATACATCTTGTTTGTTCTACCCAAGTGCATGACCTTACATTTATCCCCATTAAAGCTCATTTGCCATTTATCAGCCCAAGCTTCAAGTTTGCATAAATCCTCCTGTAATATAAAATTGTCCTCCTCTGTATTGATTACCCTGCAGAGTTTAGTGTCATCTGCAAATATTGAAATACTCTGTATGCCCCCTACAAGGTCATTAATAAATATGTTAAAAAGAAGCGGCTCCAATACTGACCCCTGTGGTACCCCACTGCTAACCGTGACCCAGTCCGAGAGTGCTCCATTAATAACCACCCATTGTTTCCTATCCCTGAGACAGTTTTAACCCACTTACACATATTTTCCCCTATCCCCATTGTTCTCATTTTATGTGTCAACCTTTTCTGTGGCACCGTATCAAAAGCTTTTGAAAAGTCCATATATACCACGTCCACTGCGTTCCCTTGGTCCAGTCCGGAACTTACCTCTTCATAGAAACTCATTAGATTAGTCTGACAAGTGCTGTCTCTCATAAACCCATGTTGATATTGGGTCATGAGGTTATTTTTCTTCAGATTCTCCAATATCGCATCCCTTCGAAAACCCTCCAGGATTTTACCCACAGCAGATGTTAAAAAAGCTCACTGGCCTATAATTTCCAGGTTCAGTTTTTGTCCCCTTTTTGAATATTGACACCACAATTGCTATACGCCAGTCCTGTGGTACAGACCCCGTCATTATGGAATCTTTAAAGATTAAAAATAATGGTTAATCTATGACTGTACTTAATTCCTGCAGTACTCGGGGGTGTATCCCATCTGGGCCCGGGGATTTGTCAATTTTAGTGATTTTTAGACGCCGCCGTACTTCCTGCTGGGTTAAGCAGGTGACATTTAATGGAGAATTTTTTTTTATCACTGATCATTTTACTTGTAATAGGATTTTCTTGTGTAACTACTGTTGAAAAAAAGTATTTTAGCATATTGGCTTTTTCCTCATCCTCATCCACCATTTCACCCAGACTATTTTTAAAGGGAATCTGTCACCCCATTTTAGCCATATGAGATAAAGATATCATTGCATAGTGCATCCCATAACTAATCAGTGGGTACCTATGATATCTCCTGACACCCCAGTTTTCATGTAAAAATACCTTTGTAAAGTTCATTTTCTAGTATGCAAATCCGGGTGGTCCGGTCCGATGGGCGTCGTTTTTTTTCTTCCCCCCCCGCTCCACGGCTTCTCTTCCGTATGTTCGCCTGTGACTAGCACAGATGGCGTAGTGTTTCCGTGATTGTGCTTTTCAAAATCACCTTGTGCATGTGCAGTGTGCTTTGCTCAACAGTGGGCAAAGCATAAAATCATTACAGCGCATGCGCAACTATTTTCCTTCACTTTCCTTGCCCTGGAAATGACTGTTGGGCAAAGCACACTGCACATGCGCGAGGGGATTTTGAAAAGCGCAAGCGCAGCAAGCCGACGGGAAAGAAAAAAAAACTGCGCAGGGCAAGAATGGAGGCGGTGGGGGAATGCGAAGAAACGCTGAACATCGGACCGGACAGCAGGGATTTGCATACTAGAAAACGAACTTTACAAAGGTATTTTTACATGAAAACTGGGGTGTCAGGAGTTATCATAGGTACCCAGAGATTAGTTATGGGACGCACTATGCAATGATATCTTAATCTCATATGGCTAAAATGGGGTGACAGATTCCCTTTAAGGGGACCAACACTATCATTTATTAGTTTCTTACTATTTATGTAGTTAAAGAATATTTTGGGATTATTTTTACTTTCTCTGGCAATAAGTCTCTCTGTCTCAATCTTTGCTGTCTTGATTTGCTTTTTACAGAATTTATTTAATCTTCTGTATTTATTTAATGCCCCATCATTACCTACTTGCTTTAATTCCCTAAATGCTTTATTGTTGTCACTTATTGCGCCCCTTACAGTTCTATTTAGCTACAGTGGTTTCCTCCAATTTCTAGCATGTTTATTCCCATAGGGTATACAGTCAGGGCCAGAAATATTTGGACAGTGACACAATTTTCACGAGTTGGGCTCTGCATGCCACCACATTGGATTTGAAATGAAACCTCTACAACAGAATTCAAGTGCAGATTGTAACGTTTAATTTGAAGGGTTGAACAAAAATATGTGTTAGAAAATGTAGGAATTGTACACATTTCTTTACAAACACTCCACATTTTAGGAGGTCAAAAGTAATTGGACAAATAAACATAACCCAAACAAAATATTTTTATTTTCAATATTTTGTGGCGAATCCTTTGGAGGCAATCACTGCCTTAAGTCTGGAACCCATGGACATCACCAAACGCTGGGTTTCCTCCTTCTTAATGCTTTGCCAGGCCTTTACAGCCGCAGCCTTCAGGTCTTGCTTGTTTGTGGGTCTTTCCCTCTTAAGTCTGGATTTGAGCAAGTGAAATGCATGCTCAATTGGGTTAAGATCTGGTGATTGACTTGGCCATTGAAGAATGTTCCACTTTTTTGCACTCATGAACTCCTGTGTAGCTTTGGCTGTATGCTTGGGGTCATTATCCATCTGTACTATGAAGCGCCGTCCAATCAAGTTTGCAGCATTTGGCTGAATCTGGGCTGAAAGTATATCCCGGTACACTTCAGAATTCATCCGGCTACTCTTGTCTGCTGTTATGTCATCAATAAACACAAGTGACCAAGTGCCATTGAAAGCCATGCATGGCCATGCCATCACGTTGCCTCCACCATGTTTTACAGAGGATGTGGTGTGCCTTGGATCATGTGCCGTTCCCTTTCTTCTCCAAACTTTTGGCTTCCCATCATTCTGGTACAGGTTGATCTTTGTCTCATCTGTCCATAGAATACTTTTCCAGAACTGAGCTGGCTTCTGGAGGTGTTTTTCAGCAAATTTAACTCTGGCCTGTCTATTTTTGGAATTGATGAATGGTTTGCATCTAGATGTGAACCCTTTGTATTTACTTTCATGGAGTCTTCTCTTTACTGTTGACTTAGAGACAGATACACCTACTTCACTGAGAGTGTTCTGGACTTCAGTTGATGTTGTGAATGGGTTCTTCTTCACCAAAGAAAGTATGCGGCGATCATCCACCACTGTTGTCTTCCGTGGACTCCCAGGTCTTTTTGGATTGATGAGTTCACCAGTGCTTTCTTTCTTTCTCAGGATGTACCAAATTGTAGATTTTGCCACTTCTAATGTTGTAGCAATTTCTTGGATGTTTTTTTTTCTGTTCTTGCAGCTTAAGGATGGCTTGTTTCACCTGCATGGAGAGCTCTTGTGACCGCATGTTTCCTTCACAGCAAAACCTTCCAAATGCAAACACCACACCTCAAATCAACTCCGGCCCTTTCATCTGCTTAATTGAGAATGACATAACAAAGGGATTGCCCACACCTGTCCATGAAATAGCCTTGGAGTCATTTGTCCATTTACTTTTGGTCCCTTTAAAAACAGGGTGGCACATGTTAAGGAGCTGAAACTCCTAAACCCTTCATCCAATTTTAATGTGGATACCCTCAAATGAAAGCTGAAAGTCTGAACTTCAACTGCATCTGATTTGTTTTGTTTCAAATTCATTGTGGTAATGTCTAGAACCAAAATTAGATAAATGTTGTCTCTGTCCAAATATTTATGGACCTAACTGTATATTGTGCACAGGTCCTATTCAGGATTCCAATAAACGTCTCCCATTTTCTTTGTGTATTTTTATGCCTCAGGATATCGTCCCAGTTAATTGCACCAAGAACATCTCTCATCCGTTGGAAATTTGCCTTCCTGAAGTTTAACCCCTTCACCCCCAAGGGTGGTTTGCACGTTAATGACCGGGCCAATTTTTACAATTCTGACCACTGTCTCTTTATGAGGTTATAACTCTGGAACGCTTCAACGGATCTTCGCGATTCTGAGATTCTTTTCTCGTGACATATTGTACTTCATGTTAGTGGTAAAATTTCTTCGATATAACTTGCGTTTATTTTTGAAAAAAACGCAAATATGGCGAAAATTTTAAAAATTTTGCAATTTTCAAACTTTGAATTTTTTTTTCCCTTAAAACAGAGAAATATGTCACACAAAATAGTTAATAAATAACATTCCCCACATGTCTACTTTACATCAGCACAATTTTGGAACCAAAATTTTTCTTTGTTAGGAAATTAGAAGGGTTAAAAGTTGACCAGTGATTTCTCATTTTTACAACAAAATTTACAAAGCCATTTTTTTAGGGACCACCTCACATTTGAAGTCACTTTGACGGGTCTATATGGCAGAAAATACCCAAAAGTGACACCATTATAAAAACTGCACCCCTCAAGGTACTGAAAACTACATTCAAGAAGTTTATTAACCCTTCAGGTGCTTCACAGGAGCTGAAGCAACGTGGATGGAAAAAATTAATATTTAACTTTTTAGCCACAAAAATGATCTTTTACAAACTTTTTTTTATTTTCACAAGGGTAAAAGGAGAAAATGGACAGATAAAGTTGTTGTGCAATTTCTCCTGAGTACGCCAATACACCATATGTGGGGGAAAACCACTGTTTGGGCAGACGGCAGAGCTCGTAAGGGAAGGAGCGCCGTTTGACTTTTTCAAACTAAAATTGGCTGGAATTGAGATTGGACGCCATGTCGTGTTTGGAGAGCCCCTGATACGCCTAAACAGTGGAAACCGCCCACAAGTGACACCATTTTGCAAACTAGACCCCCTAAGGAACTTATCTAGATCTGTTGTGAGCACTTTGAACCCCAAAGTGTTTCACAAAAGTTTATAATGCCTGGGTGTGAAAAAAAAAAAAAAACAATTTTCCACAAAAATGATTTTTTAGTCCCAAATTTTTGATTTTTCCCAAGGAAATTGGACCCCAAAACTTGTTGTCCAATTTGTCCTGAGTACGCTGATACCCCATATGTGGGGGGGGAAACTGTTTGGGCGCACGGCAGGGCTTGGAAAATAAGCAGTAACGTTTTGGAATGCAAACATTGATGGGGGTCATGTTCCGTTTGTAGTGCCCCAGATGAGCCTAAACAGTGGAAACCCCCCACAAGTGACCCCATTTTGGAAGCTAGACCCCCTAAGGAACTTATCTAGATCTTTGGTGAGCACTTTGAACCCCCAAGTGCTTCACACAAGTTTATAATGCCCGGGCATGAAAATAAAAAATCCTATTTTTTTCCCACAAAAATTATCTCTTAGTCACTAATTTTTTATTTTCCCATAGGTAACAGGAGAAATTGGACCACAAAATTTGTTGTCCAATTTGTCCTGAGTACGCTGATACCCCATATGTGGGGGGGAACCACTGTTTGGGCGCATGGCAGAGCTCGGAATGGAAGGAGCACTATTTGACTTTTTCCAACCAAAATTGGCTGGAATTGAGATTGGACGCCATGTTGCATTTGGAGAGCCCCTGATGTGCCTAAACAGTGGAAACCCCCCACAAGTGACCCCATTTGGGAAACTAGACCCCCTAAGGAACTTATCTAGATCTTTGGTGAGCAATTTGAACCCCCAAGTGCTTCACACAAGTTTATAACGTAGAGCCGTAAAATTAAAAAATTATATTTTTTCCCCAAAATTGATATTTTCACCCCAATTTTTATTTTCCCAAGGGAAACAAGACTCCAAAAGTTATTGTGCAATTTGTCCTGAGTGCGCTGATACCCCATATGTGGGGGTAAACCACTGTTTGGGTGCATGGCAGAGTTTGGAAGGGAAGGAGCGCCGTTTGACTTTTTCAACGCAGAATTGGCTGGATGCCATGTCGTGTTTGGAGAGCTCCTGATCTGCCTAAACAGTGGAAAACCCCCACAAATGACACCATTTTGGAAACTAGACCCCTCAAGGAACTTATCTAGATGTGTGGTGAGCACTTTGAACCCCAAAGTGCTTCACAGAAGTTTATAACGTACAGCCGTAAAATAAAAAAATTCTTTTTTTTTTTTACAAAAATGATTTTTTTAGCCCCTAATATTTTATTTTCACAAGGGTAACAGGAGAAATTGGACCCCAAAAGTTGTTGTCCAATTTGTCCTGAGTATGCTGATACCCAATATGTGGGAGTAAACTACTGTATGGGCGCACGTCGGGGCTCGGAAGGGAAATAGTGACATTTTGGATTGCAGACTTTGATGGAATGGTCTGGGGGAGTCATGTCGCATTTGGAGAGCCCCTGATGCGCCTAAACAGTGGAAACCCCCCAAGTGACCCCATTTTGGAAAATAGACCCCACAAGGAACTTATCTAGATGTGTGGTGAGCACTTTGAACCCCGAAGTGCTTCACAGAAGTTTATAACGTACAGACGTAAAAATAAAAAATCCTTTTTTTTTTACAAAAATGATTTTTTCGCCCCCAATATTTTATTTTCACAAGGGTAACAGGAGAAATTGGACCCCAAAAGTTGTTGTCCAAATTGTCCTGAGTACGCTGATACCCAATATGTGGGAGAAAACTACTGTATGGGCACACGTCGGGGCTCGGAAGGGAAGTAGTGACGTTTTGGATTGCAGACTTTGATGGAATGGTCTGGGGGCGTCATGTCGCATTTGGAGAGCCCCTGATGCGCCTAAACAGTGGAAACCCCCCACAAGTGACCCCATTTTGGAAAATAGACCCCACAAGGAACTTATCTAGAAGTGTGGTGAGCGCTATGAAGCCCCAAGTACTTCACAGAAGTTTTATAACATACAGCCGTAAAAACAAAAAAATCATTTTTTTTTTTACAAAAACTATTTTGTCGCCCCCAGTTTTTTATTTTCCCAAGGGTAACAGGAGAAATAGGCCAAATTGCACAATAACTCTTGGGGTCCAGAGTATGCTGATACCCCATATGTGGGGTAAACTACTGTTTGGGCGCATGGCAGAGCTCAGAAGTGAAGGAGCACCATTTGACTTTTTCAACGCAGAATTGGCTGGAATTGAGATTAGACGCCATGTCACATTTCGAGAGCTCCTGATGTGCCTAAACAGCAGAAACCCCCCAATTATAACTCCAACCCTAACCCCAAACACCAATAACCCTAGTCCCAACCCTAACCACAAACATAACCATAACACACCCATAACCCTAATCCCAACCCTAATCCTAACGTTAGCGCCAACCCTAACCCTAATACTAACGTTAGCGCCAACCCTAACCCTAACTTTAGCCGCAACCCTAACCCTAACGGGAAAATGGAAATAAATACATTTTTGTAATTTTATTATTTTTCCCTAACTAAGGGGGTGATAAAGGGGGGTTTGATTTACTATTTATAGCGGGTTTTTGTGATTGGCAGCTGTCACGCTAAAAGACGCTTTTTATTGCAAAAAATAGTTTTTTGCATCACCACATTTTGAGAGCTATAATTTTTGCATATTTTGGCCCACAGAGTCATGTGAGGTCTTATTTTTTGCGGGACGAGTTGACGTTTTTATTTGTACCATTTTTGAGCACGTGACGTTTTTTGATCGCTTTTTATTTAGATTTTTGGGTGGTTAGAATGAACAAAAATCAGCAATTCATGAATTTCTTTTGGGGGAGGCGTTTATACCGTTCCGCGTGTGGTAAAATTGGTAAAGCAGTTTTATTCTTTGGGTCAGTACGATTACGGCGATACCTCATTTATATCATTTTTTTAGGTTTTGGCGCTTTTATAGAATGAAAACAATTTTATATAAAAAATCATTATTTTTGCATCGCTTTATTCTGCGAGCTATAACTTTTTATTTTTTCGCTCATGATGCTGTGTGATGGCTCGTTTTTTGCGGGACAAGATGACGTTTTCAGTGGTACCATGTTTATTTATATCGGTCTTTTTGATCGCGTGTTATTTCACTTTTTGTTCGGCGGTATGATGATAAAGCATTGATTTTTTGCTTCGTTTTTTTTTTTTTTTTTAAGGGGTTCACTAAAGGGGTTAACTAGTGGGACAGTTTTATAGGGGGGGTTGTTACGGACGCGGCGATACCAAATATGTGTACTTTTATTGTTTTGTTTTTTTTATTTACAGGAAAAAATGAATTTATTGGGGAATATTTTTTTTTTTTTTTATGATTTTTTTTTACACTTTTTATTTTTACTTTTTTTACTTTTTTACTTTGTCCCATGGTGGGACATCACTGTATTTTAGCAGATCGCTGGTGTGACAGTGTGCACAGCACTCTGTCACACCAGCGATCGCTCTGGCACTGCTGCAGGCTTCCCCAGCGCCTGCTCTCAGCAGGCACTGAGGAAGCCGCCTCCCTGCAGGACCCCGGCGCCATCTTGGATCCAGGGACCTGGAGGGAGGACGGACCCTCGGAACAGCGCGACACATCGCGCTGCTCTGAGGGTCTCAGGGGAGCGCGCAGGGAGCCCCCTGCCTGCGCGATCCTCCCCTGTGCCCCGGGTACACCGCGATCATGTTTGATCGCGGTGTGCCAAGGGTTAATGTGCCGGGAGCGGTCCGTGACCGCTCCTGACACACAGTCACGGGTGTCAGCTGTGATAATCATGACGTACTATTCCGTCCATGGGAATTAGGTCCAGGGTCACATGGACGGAATAGTACGTCTGATGGCAGAGAGGGGTTAATGTCCTTGTAACCCCTGTACTACACATCTTATTAAAGGATACATGAAAACTTATTATTTTGTGATCACTATTACACAAGTGACCCCCAACCCTTATATTTGATATGCGGTCTGGCCTGTTGGATAATATTAGGTCTAGCACTGCCCCCCCTCTTGTTGGGTCCTGAACTAGTTGTGAAAGGTAATTGTCTCTCATAGTTGTCAAAAACCTATTACCTTTACTGGAACTGCAGGTTTCTGTTACCCAATGTATTTCAGGGTAGTTGAAGTCCCCCATAATAATGACTTCTACTTGAGTCGCTGCTTCATCTATTTGCTTTACGAAAATATTCTCCGTTGCTTCCATTATTTTTGGAGACTTATAACAAACCCCTATCAGTAATTTATTATTTTTTCTATGGAAAATAGAACAAACAAACTGCGGTGCAGTCTAATAATTGCTGGGTGCTGCTGGTATACTTCTATACGTAGCCAAAGGTACAGATAAGTCCTGTAGGATCGACGCCTGGTTTATTTTAATGAGTGTGAGCTTGCCCACTTTTGCTGTGGACAAGTGCATGTGTATGTCTGTGATCACACCTGCTGACATGCTAAACACACCTTCTGAAAGTTCACATTCCACAGGGCAGGCCAGCACCTCCAAGGCATAAATTGCAACCTCAACCCAGAGGTTTAATGAGCAAGACCCTTCAATCAGTGTTTTGAGATGTGTGGACACATACTCTTCCACCATGTTGTTGAAACTGTCTTGCTCATGGATTTGATCCCTTCAGCTTGTGTTTTGTGGTTGGCTTTTCTTTCTGCTGAGCCACAGGAGACGCACCTTTTGTTTGAGTGTTTGGGTTCTCTTTTCTGGTTTCAGTCTGTCTAGCTTAACTCGGGTGTTTTCAATTGTCCTCCTATCACCTTTTCAGTGCAGCTTTATATTCTGTTCCCCAGATTCTGTTCCTGCTTTTGATAGATACATTTAGTTGTTTTTTACATTGTATTGATGTTTGGAGCCAGGGTGTGAGCTTTGAGTGGATTTTCATCTTGTTACTTTGATATACTTTGCACCTCTCTTCTGTTTAACTTTAGTAAATAGCCTATATATTTGTTAAGATTAATTGCTTTATTCTTTGCTTTGTATTTTGTTATTTACTTTACCCAGTTTAACATCTTTCCTTTGATGAGTACACTTCTCCTCTTGTAGTTAATTCACACTCTGCTCTGCCCTCCGGTTCTTTAAGAGGAAAATGAAGCAACTCAACGTCAGTATAAGGAGTTTAGGTCCAAGTTACCATCTAATAATTCTTCAGTTAGGGCTATCTCTGTATCCGCAGGCACCACTAGGGACTGCGATTTCAGGATATCTATTCTGTACAGGAACTGGCAGGCTCAGCTGTTTTTTTTTATTGTCTAACCTATTAATCACCGTCATAATGTAAATGCTACCTCCTGCTAATTCGGACCGTATCAAATGGTGGTGCTGGATGTTGTGATGTGCTGAGTAAGGTTTTACACATCTCAGCCATGCTAACCTTCCCTTCCATGGTGGTGCCAGTGCCCCAGCTGCTTTGGCGACTTCCTCCTCTTCTGCCTTGTGCTTCCCCTGACCCCCTGCTGTCAGGTGAGGACGCCTTCAGTAGTGCATCTATCAGCATGCTCTTGTATTCCTGCATTTTTTTATCACACTCTAGTAACAGAAGTAAGAATGGCATGTTGTGTTTGTAGTGGGGAACCAGAAAGGGGGCCACACAGTAATCAGCACTTGTAACAATCCTGCTAACTCAGAGGTCGTTGGTCAGACACAGCAGCATGTATTGGCAAAGAAAACCTGTTCTACATGGGAGATGTATCGTCTGGGTCCTCTGTATCGTCTTTATTCCCCCAACCACGCTCCAGTGAAGCCAGTGAGCTTTTAAGTGCCACCATTATAGGGAAAACAGTTGTTCCTCGTCCTTCTCCTCCTACTCCTCAAAAGGTATCCCCTGGCTGGATATTTGTGTACTTGGCTGTTGTTATTACAGAAATCCATTTCTAAGACATGTAGATGCCTGTCTTGATAATCATGTGAATGGTCCATGTTCCTAATCCTCTTCCTCTTGTGCCACCACTTCATCCATCATCTCCTGAAGCTTTGTTTTCTAGAAGGTATAGAAGGGGGAGGATAGTAATGCTAATGATGGCATCATCAGTGCTGACCATGTTAATGGAAAACTCGTAGGAGTACAACATGGCACACACATCCTGAATGGAGTCCCACTCATTGGTCGTGAAGTGGTAGTGTCTCACCCGTGCGTGCTGCAGCTCAAACTCCAATATCTCCTGTTACTGCTCAGTGAGAATTGAGCGGGAAGGCAGAAGTGAAGTATGAGCATCAGGTTGATAACGCCAAAAGTGTGCACAAATGGTCTGCAGTTTCAGCAGCAGCTCTAACATGTCTTTGTAATTTTTACTGAAGCTCTACAAAACTAAATTCAGCAGAAGTAAGGGATGTACGTCAAACTGGCTAGGTTCAGAGGTCCTACGAGATAGCGCCAGTTATTGCACACCACCAGGCCAGACTTGAGGTTTAGCAGCACAAACTAGAGATGAGCGACTTTGCCTCCGGGAGGGTCGAGTCGGGTTTCGGACCACCCGACTTTCCAGACTTTCGAGTCTAATGAAATCGTCCGACTATCGGAAAAAGTCAAAGGTCCGACTGAAACTCGAACCGACCCCAATGCAAGACAATGGGGAAGAAAAGTCGGCAGAGAGTGGAGGACAGTAAACACACCTACAGTGCCCATTTCAATGCCAACGTCATCAATTCTTATTACTTAAGCTTGTCAAACTTAATTTATTTTATAATAATAGTAACGCATTGAAAACTGGGGATTATTTGGCTAAAGTTGTTGGGGGGACAGGGCTGGCTCCAGGTTTTTGTGGGCCCAGGGCGAAAGAGTGTCAGTGGGCCCTTTTAACACATACCACAATTCATGATGCTCCGATATGGCAGAGAAATATAGGTATAGTACAATGCCAAATACTTCACTTCTTACATTACATGAGTGAAATCTATTGTAAATTCTACAATAGCTCAAAAACCATACAGTATATTCCTCCATACAGTATTATGGGCACCACATAGTGCGCCATACAGAATGGGCTCCATATAATGCTCCATGTAGAATAGGCCCCATATGTGATCCATATGATGCTCCATATATAATGTGCTCCATGTGATGCCCCATAAATAATGAACCCCATATGATGCTCTAGTAAATGGTGCGCCCCATATATGATGCTCCAGTGTATGATGAGCCCCATAAAATGCTCCAAATATAATGGTCCTCATATATAATGCTCCATATATAATGGGCTCCATGTGATGCCCCATAAATAATGAACCCCATATGATGCTCTAGTATATGATGGGCCCCATATGATGCTCCAGTATATGATGGGCCCCATGGATGATGCTCCAGTGTATGATTGGCCTATATAATGCTCCGTATATAATGGGCCCCATATGATGCTCCAGTATATTATGGGCCCCATGGATGATGCTCCAGTGTATGATGGGACTATATAATGCTCCATATATAATGGGCCCCATATGATGCTCCAGTGTATAATGGGCCCCGTATATGATGCTCCAGTGTATGATGGGCCCCATTTATAATGCTCCAGTGCTTGATGTGCCCCATATAATGCTCCAAATATAATGGTCCCCATATATAATGCTCCATATATAATGGGCTCCATGTGATGCCCCATAAATAATGAACCCCATATGATGCTCTAGTATATGATGGGCCCCATATGATGCTCCAGTATATGATGGGCCCCATGGATGATGCTCCAGTGTATGATGGGCCTATATAACGCTCCATATATAATTGGCCCCATATGATGCTTCAGTGTATAATGGGCCCAGTAAATGATGCTCCAGTGTATGATGGGCCCCATTTATAATGCTCCAATGTATGTTGAGCCGCATATAATGCTCCAAATATAATGGTCCCCATATATAATGCTCCGTATATAATGGGCTCCATGTGATGCCCCATAAATAATGAACCCCATATGATGCTTTAGTATATGATGGGCCCCATATGATGCTTCAGTATATGATGGGCCCCATGGATGATGCTCCAGTGTATGATTGGGCTATATAATGCTCCCTATATAATGGGCCCCATATGATGCTCCATTGTATAATGGGCCCGTATATAATGCTCCGGTGTATGATGGGCCCCATTTATAATGCTCCAGTGTATGATGTGCCCCATATATAATGCTCCAGTGTATAATGGGCCCTATCTATAATGCTCAAGTGTATGATGGGCCCTACATATAATTCTCCAGTGTATAATGCTCCCCATATATTGCTTCAAACATTAAAAAAAATGAAATACCTCTCATCGCTGGGCACTGCTCTACTCTGGACCCCTCAGCATCGCCATCTTCTAGCTCTCTGCACTGTGACTGTTCAGGCAAAGGGCGCACAGACGTGACATCATCACGCTGTCTGACCTGAATGTCACTGTCAGGAAACGCGGAAGGCGTCACAGCGGTGGAGCAGGGAGAGGTAAGTATTACAAGTGCTCGGGCCCTGAGCAAGCAGGGGGGGCCCTCTCGTGGGCGACGGCACTGGCACAGGGCCCATCATAGTACACCGGTGTCTCTGACGGCGAGTGGGCCCCCACACCTGTTCAGGGCTCGGCACTTGCCAGGGTGCGCCAGGTGCTGACGCCGGCCCTGGGGGGGTACAGCCCAGTTAGGGAGGTGGAAAAACTGGCATATGTTAAGGTGTCGGCTGGCCGGTCAGCAGCTGCAAATGGAGGAATTGGAGAAGTCGGAGGAAGAGGAGGACAAAGCGAGCCATTTTGCTGGCAACTAGGGTTGAGCATTCCGATACTGCAAATATCGGGTATCGGCCGATATTGGCTGTATCGGAATTCCGATTCCGAGTTCCGATATTTTCGTCATATCGGATACCGGAATCGGGATTGTCACTGTCACTGTCAGTGTCCGTCGGTCGGGTCTGTCAGGAGTCAGCGGCACTTACCTGGCAGAAGATCTCCGGCGGTCACGTCCTGGACTGCTTCATGGCTGCCATCCTCTTCTCCCCGGCGGTCACATGCAGTTTCTCGCGATAACTGCAGTGACTGCTGGGTAATCCCGGCCGTAAAGCAGTCAGTCCGATGACGTCACCGCCGGGGAAGCAGGTAATCAGCTGTGCTGCGTCGCGATGACAGGCTCTGCCTGTCATTGCGATGTAGCAGAGTTGGATCGTCGTGGGACTGTCGTTATGGACTGCGTCGGACAGGTGGTATACTGTTGGTTTGTTTTTTTTTCTTTTTTTACAGGAGATCGATGGCGTCGCAGGAATGAGAGTACAATAAAATTAATGAAAACTGTGTTGTCTCTTTTATTTCATTAAAAGACTTTTTTCTTGCTTTGTCTTTTTTTTAAACATTTAAAAACTTTGGGATTAATAATGGATCGGTGTCTTATTGACGCCTCTCCATTATTAACCGGGCTTATTGTCACTGTGCAATCAACGGTGACATTAACCCCTTATTACCCCACTTGCCACCGCTACAGGGCAGTGGGAAGAGCCGGGTAAAGTGCCACAATTGGCACATCTTTTGATGCGCCAAATGTGGGGCTGCTGTAGCCTGGTATTATCAGGCTGTTGAGGGCCAAAATCCATGGGCCTTGACAGTCTTTTAATACCAGGCCGCAGCAGTCTGCATTTTACTTGGCTGGTTAACAAAAATAGGGGGGATCCCCACGCCGTTTTTTTTTCGAGGGGATCCCCTATTTTTGTTAACCAGCCAAGCTAAGCAGACTGCTGTGGCCTGGTATTATCAGGCTGGCAAGGTCCATGGATATTGGATCCTTACCAGCCTGAAAAACCAGGCCTCAGCGGTCTGCTTCATCTGGCTGGTTAACAAAAATAGGGGGGACCCCACGCCAATTTTTTTCGAGGGGATCCCTATTTTTGTTAATCAGCCAAGATATGCAGACTGCTGTGGCCTGGTATTATCAGGCTGGCAAGGTCCATGGATATTGGATCCTTACCAGCCTGAAAAACCAGGCCTCAGCGGTCTGCTTCATCTGGCTGGTTAACAAAAATAGGGGGGACCCCACGCCAATTTTTTTCGAGGGGATCCCCTATTTTTGTTAATCAGCCAAGATATGCAGACTGCTGTGGCCTGGTATTATCAGGCTGGCAAGGTCCATGGATCTTGGCTCCTTAACAGCCTGAAAATCCAGGCCTCAGCGGTCTGCTTCATCTGGCTGGTTAACAAAAATAGGGGGGACCCCACGCCAATTTTTTTCGAGGGGATCCCCTATTTTTGTTAATCAGCCAAGATATGCAGACTGCTGTGGCCTAGTATTATCAGGCTGGCAAGGTCCATGGATCTTGGCTCCTTAACAGCCTGAAAATCCAGGCCTCAGCGGTCTGCTTCATCTGGCTGGTTAACAAAAATAGGGGGGACCCCACGCCATTTTTTTTTCGAAGGGAACCCCTATTTTTGTTAATCAGTTCCCTCTGACGTCACTGATGGTGTCCCTGGCTGACCTGAAGTGAAAGTGGAAAGCAATCAATTAAGCTTTCCACTTAAGGGCCCGTCTCACATAGCGATATCGCTACCGAGATCGCTGCTGAGTCACTAGTTTTGTGACGCAGCAGCGAGCTCACCAGCGATATCGCTGTGTGTGACATTCAGCGACGATCAGCCCCCCTGCCGGGTATCGCTGATAGTCGCTGAAATGTCAGGACCTTTTTTTGATCGCTGGTTTCCCGCTGACAGGCACACATCGCTGCGTGTGACAGGCGGGAGACCAGCGATCCGCTGGTAACCAAGGTACACAGCGGGTTTCCAGGCGCGGGGCTGTGCCTAGAAACCCGCTGTGTACCTTGGATACAAGCGCCCTGATGCAGGGAGCTGGTATCCAAGGTACACAGCGGGTTTCCAAGCGCTGCGCGGTGCCTGGAAACCCGCTGTGTACCTTGGTTACCAGCGGATCGCTGGTCTCCCGCCTGTCACACGCAGCGATGCGTGCCTGTCAGAGGGAAACCAGCGATCAAAAAAAGGTCCTGACATTTCTGCGACGATCAGCGATACCCGGCAGGGGGCTGATCGTCGTGAATGTCACACACAGCGATATCGCTGGTGAGCTCGCTGCTGCGTCACAAAACTAGTGACTCAGCAGCGATCTCGGTAGCGATATCGCTATGTGAGACGGGCCCTTAAGCGATGTTACCCGCAGTGTCGCTGTCCCAGATCGCTGCCTGAGCTGCCTGTTTGGCAGCTCAGCAGCGATCATGTAGCGATACACCAGCGATCCTGACAAGTGCATATCGTTGTCGGGATCGCTGGTGTATCGTTATGTGACACCCAGCCTTTACTCTCCTGTCAGGCAGGAGAGGAACCCATTCATTTGGGGTTTACTGTGAGGCTGCAGCATTAGCTGCGGTCCCTGCAGTAAACATTAACCCTTTCTGAAGGATTACACCGTGGGACCTGACTGTGCATGGGATAGGTAAGAATAATTTTGCTTTTTTATTTTATTTTTATTACAGGAAATGGTTTTTGCAGTAAAATAAAAGATGGTCAAAAACATGTGTCTTTATTTCATTAAAATGATTTTTAATTAAAGTGTGTGTGTTTTATTTTTATTTCATGCAATAGGATTAATAATTGATAGTTGTCTAATTGACAGCTCTCAATTATTAACCTGGCTTAAGGTCACCTTTCAATAGCAAGGTGGCTTTAACCCCATATTAACCCATTCGCCACCGCTACAGGGCAATGGGAATAGACGGGCAAAGTGCCAGAAAGGGCGAATCTAATTATAGATTTGTCTTTCCTGGGGTGTCTGGGGCAGATGTTAGTAGCCGGGGGGGGCAAAAATAATGGTCCCTCTCTGGGCTATTATTATCTGCCCCCACTCACTGGCTTTGTCTGTCTGGTTGCGAAAATAGGGCGGGAGCCCACGCATTTTTTTTCAGCAATTTTACACCTCATATATATATATACATGTCATTGAATTTGTGACACATATATATATATATATATATATATATATATTATATTTGTAGTTCATACACTTCTACATAGTATAATAGCCGCTAATTCAATTGCCGGCTTTTGTGAAAATGCAGAACCCGACATGAAATGACACTTGGTGTACATAGGGTTAACCATGTCTTTTCATGTCCTTTGCTATCTAATTTGCACAAACAATTAAATCAGTCTATGTGTGCAAAATTTCACACCTGTAGGGGTTAATTAAAGGTGTAAATTCGTAGCAAAAAAGTCCGTTTTTTTTACAACGAATTTACACCTTTAATTAACCCCTACAGGTGTGAAATTTTGCACACATAGTCTGATTTAATTGTTTGTGCAAATTAGATAGCAAAGGACATGAAAAGACATGGTTAACCCTATGTACACCAAGTGTCATTTCATGTCGGGTGTTTCTGTCTTTTCACTGAAGCCGGCTTTACCCGGCAATTGAATCAGAGGATATTTTACTATGTAGAAGTGTATAAACTATACATATATGTATATATATATGTCACAATGACATTGTATATATATATATATGTATTCTATGTGTGTATATTTAGTGTTTACAAGGAAAGAATGGGGTTTTTTTAGTTGCGATATTTTGTTCCCATAGACTTACATGGGACTTCCGGTATCGGTATCGGGTATCGCCGATATTTTAGTGATATCGGCGATACCATTCAGATTCGTACTTTAGGATATCGGAAAGTATCGCTCAACTCTACTGGCAACCTATTATCAGGGGAAGGTGGTACAAAATCCTTTGAAACCCAGGCACAGTTCATTTTAATGAAGGTGAGATCACCTACATTTTGGGTCGACAGTCGGATCCTTCTTTCTGTCAAGATTAATCCAGCAGCACTGAAGACTCTTTCTGATAGCACACTGCCAGCAGGGCAAGCGAGCTCCTGTAAGGCATATTGTGCCAATTCAGGCCAGGTGTCCAGTTTACAGGCCCAGTAGTCAAAGGGGAATGAACTGTGAGGGACAACATTGATAGGGGAGGAGAGGTAATTTTGAACCATAGTTGACAACTGCTGTCTCCTGTCTGTTGCAATCGATTCAGTATTACCAGTCATGTGAGCGGTACTCAAGAAATCAGTCCACAACATGGTCATGAAACCCGTCTCCAATGTCACTTCGGCTGTGTGCACCATGAACACCTCTTCCATGTTGCCCAGTACGGCTCGTGGTAGAACCTGCACCGCTGCTGTGTGCTGGGAATACCTCTAACAAATGGTTTACCAGAGTTGCTTGTTTGTTCGCCAATATTAGCTCTAGGTTCTCTTGGCATGATGTTCTGTAATTTGCCTTTATAGCATGGATCGAGGATGCTGGCCAACCAGTAGTCGTCATCCTTCATAATTTTGGCAATGCGGGGGTCTCTTTTTAGGATCCGCAAGACATAATCGTACATGTGGGCCAATGTTCCAGGTGTCAATGATGCACTGCCAGTGGTGGGTGGAGGAGCACTTTCTGCCAAATCCACATCCCTCCAGTCACGCACAAACCCTGTACCTGACCTAGGCAAGCCTCTCTTGCCCCTGAGAAGCATCCTCCTCCCCAAAATAATCATCCCCCTCATCCTCCTCTTCTTCCTCCATCTCATCCAAGACAGTTCCCTGAGCAGACAATGGCTGACTGTCATCAAGGCTTCCCTCCTCCTCCTCCTCCTCTGCTGCAGACGCCTGATCCTTAATATGCGTCAAAGTTTGCATGAGCAGATGCATAAGTGGGATGCTCATGCTTATGATGGCATCGTCTGCTCTTTAGAGTTGAGCGATACTTTCCGATATCCTAAAGTATCGGAATCGGAATGGTATCGCCGATATCACTAAAATATCGGCGATACCCGATACCGATACCGGAAGTCCCATGTAAGTCTATGGGAACAAAATATCGCAACTAAAAAAACCCCATTCTTTCCTTGTAAACACTAAATATACACACATAGAATACATATATATATATATATATACATGTCATTGTGACATATATATATATACATATATGTATAGTTTATACACTTCTACATAGTAAAATATCCTCTGATTCAATTGCCGGGTAAAGTCGGCTTCAGTGAAAAGACAGAAGCACCCGACATGAAATGACACTTGGTGTACATAGGGTTAACCATGTCTTTTCATGTCGTTTGCTATCTAATTTGCACAAACAATTAAATCAGTCTATGTGTGCAAAATTTCACACCTGTAGGGTTAATTAAAGGTGTAAATTCGTTGTAAAAAAAACGGACTTTTTTGCTACGAATTTACACCTTTAATTAACCCCTACAGGTGTGAAATTTTGCACACATAGACTGATTTAATTGTTTGTGCAAATTAGATAGCAAAGGACATGAAAAGACATGGTTAACCCTATGTACACCAAGTGTCATTTCATGTCGGGTTCTGCATTTTCACAAAAGCCGGCAATTGAATTAGCGGCTATTATACTATGTAGAAGTGTATGAACTACAATAAATATATATATATATATATATATATATGTGTCACAAATTCAATGACATGTGTATATATATATATGAGGTGTAAAATTGCTGAAAAAAAATGCGTGGGCTCCCGCCCTATTTTCGCAACCAGACAGACAAAGCCAGTGAGTGGGGGCAGATAATAATAGCCCAGAGAGGGACCATTATTTTTGCCCCCCCCGGCTACTAACATCTGCCCCCAGACACCCCAGGAAAGACAAATCTATAATTAGATTCGCCCTTTCTGGCACTTTGCCCGTCTATTCCCATTGCCCTGTAGCGGTGGCGAATGGGTTAATATGGGGTTAAAGCCACCTTGCTATTGAAAGGTGACCTTAAGCCAGGTTAATAATTGAGAGCTGTCAATTAGACAACTATCAATTATTAATCCTATTGCATGAAATAAAAATAAAACACACACACTTTAATTAAAAATCATTTTAATGAAATAAAGACACATGTTTTTGACCATCTTTTATTTTACTGCAAAAACCATTTCCTGTAATAAAAATAAATAAAAAAGCAAAATTATTCTTACCTATCCCATGCACAGTCAGGTCCCACAGTGTAATCCTTCAGAAAGGGTTAATGTTTACTGCAGGGACCGCAGCTAATGCTGCAGCCTCACAGTAAACCCCAAATGAATGGGTTCCTCTCCTGCCTGACAGGAGAGTAAAGGCTGGGTGTCACATAACGATACACCAGCGATGCCGACAACGATATGCACTTGTCAGGATCGCTGGTGTATCGCTACATGATCGCTGCTGAGCTGCCAAACAGGCAGCTCAGGCAGCGATCTGGGACAGCGACACTGCGGGTAACATCGCTTAAGGGCCCGTCTCACATAGCGATATCGCTACCGAGATCGCTGCTGAGTCACTAGTTTTGTGACGCAGCAGCGAGCTCACCAGCGATATCGCTGTGTGTGACATTCAGCGACGATCAGCCCCCCTGCCGGGTATCGCTGATCGTCGCAGAAATGTCAGGACCTTTTTTTGATCGCTGGTTTCCCTCTGACAGGCACGCATCGCTGCGTGTGACAGGCGGGAGACCAGCGATCCGCTGGTAACCAAGGTACACAGCGGGTTTCCAGGCACCGCGCAGCGCTTGGAAACCCGCTGTGTACCTTGGATACCAGCTCCCTGCATCAGGGCGCTGGTATCCAAGGTACACAGCGGGTTTCTAGGCACAGCCCCGCGCCTGGAAACCCGCTGTGTACCTTGGTTACCAGCGGATCGCTGGTCTCCCGCCTGTCACACGCAGCGATGTGTGCCTGTCAGCGGGAAACCAGCGATCAAAAAAAGGTCCTGACATTTCAGCGACGATCAGCGATACCCGGCAGGGGGGCTGATCGTCGCTGAATGTCACACACAGCGATATCGCTGGTGAGCTCGCTGCTGCGTCACAAAACTAGTGACTCAGCAGCGATCTCGGTAGCGATATCGCTATGTGAGACGGGCCCTTAAGTGGAAAGCTTAATTGATTGCTTTCCACTTTCACTTCAGGTCAGCCAGGGACACAATCAGTGACGTCAGAGGGAACTGATTAACAAAAATAGGGGTTCCCTTCGAAAAAAAATGGCGTGGGGTCCCCCTATTTTTGTTAACCAGCCAGATGAAGCAGACCGCTGAGGCCTGGATTTTCAGGCTGTTAAGGAGCCAAGATCCATGGACCTTGCCAGCCTGATAATACTAGGCCACAGCAGTCTGCATATCTTGGCTGATTAACAAAAATAGGGGATCCCCTCGAAAAAAATTGGCGTGGGGTCCCCCCTATTTTTGTTAACCAGCCAGATGAAGCAGACCGCTGAGGCCTGGATTTTCAGGCTGTTAAGGAGCCAAGATCCATGGAGCTTGCCAGCCTGATAATACCAGGCCACAGCAGTCTGCATATCTTGGCTGATTAACAAAAATAGGGGATCCCCTCGAAAAAAATTGGCATGGGGTCCCCCCTATTTTTGTTAACCAGCCAAGTAAAATGCAGACTGCTGCGGCCTGGTATTAAAAGACTGTCAAGGCCCATGGATTTTGGCCCTCAACAGCCTGATAATACCAGGCTACAGCAGCCCCACATTTGGCGCATCAAAAGATGTGCCAATTGTGGCAGTTTACCCGGCTCTTCCCACTTGCCCTGTAGCGGTGGCAAGCGGGGTAATAAGGGGTTAATGTCACCGTTGATTGCACGGTGACAATAAGCCCGGTTAATAATGGAGAGGTGTCAATAAGACACCGATCCATTATTAATCCCAAAGTTTTTAAATGTTTAAAAAAAAGACAAAGCAAGAAAAAAGTCTTTTAATGAAATAAAAGAGACAACACAGTTTTCATTAATTTTATTGTACTCTCATTCCTGCGACGCCATCGATCTCCTGTAAAAAAAGAAAAAAAAAACAAACCAACAGTATACCACCTGTCCGACGCAGTCCATAACGACAGTCCCACGACGATCCAACTCTGCTACATCGCAATGACAGGCAGAGGCTGTCATCCCGGCGCAGCACAGCTGATTACCTGCTTCCCCGGCGGTGACGTCATCGGACTGACTGCTTTACGGCCGGGACTACCCAGCAGTCACTGCAGTTATCGCGAGAAAACTGCATGTGACCGCCGGGGAAAGAAGATTGCGGCCATCAAGCAGTCCAGGACGTGATCGCCGGAGATCTTCTGCCAGGTAAGTGCCGCTGACTCCTGACAGACCCGACCGACGGACACTGACAGTGACAGTGACAATCCCGATTCCGGTATCCGATATGACGAAAATATCGGAACTCGGAATCGGAATTCCGATACAGCCAATATCGGCCGATACCCGATATTTGCAGTATCGGAATGCTCAACCCTACTGCTCTTACCAGCCGTGTGCATTCCTCAAAACGCTGAAGAACTTTAGAGAGGTCTTTCAGCTTTGACCACTGCACACCCGACAACTCGATGTCTGCCCTCAAACTGCCTGCCCGTGTATCCTCACACAAATACATTACAGCCTGCCTCTGTTCGCACAGACTCTCAACCATGTGCATGGTGGAGTTCCACCTTGTTGCAACGTCTATGATTAAGCGGTGCTTGGGGAGATGGAGCGATCGCTGCAGCCTCTGCATACGACAGGAGTCTACGGGTGAGCGATGGATGGGCGAGAACAGTCTGCTCACCTTTTGGAGCAGGGCTGTTAACTCTGGATAATTATTTATGAAGCACTGCACCACCAGGTTCAAGGTGTGAGCCAGGCAAGGTAGTGTCTGAGTTTTGCCAGGGCTGTGGCCACTACAAAATTACAGCCGTTATCACTGACTAACTTGCCTGGCTCAAGATGTAGACTGCCCAGCCATAACTCAGTTTCTCGCTGCAAGTAGTCGGCCAGTACCTCCGCGGTGTGTCTGTTGTCGCCAAAAGACATCATCTTTAAAACAGCCTTCTGACGCTTACCACTAGCTGTTCGATAGAGGGACACCTCGTGTGCAACACTGGCAGCTGCGGATGGAGTGCTCGTGCGACTGCGCTCTGTCGACGAGCTTTCGCTTCTGGAGGAGGAGGTGGAGTGTCGAACGCCTACAGCCAACTGTTGCCTATACCATGGGCTAGGCAGCACTGTCCCTCCGCCGCTGTCCCCTGTGGACCCTGCATCCACCATATTAACCCAGTGCGCAGTGATGGACACGTAACGGCCCTGGCTGTGCCTACTGGCCAATGAATCTGTTGTGAGATGCACCTTTCCACTCACTGATTGTTTGAGTGCATGGACAATGTGGTCTTTCACATGCAGGTGGAGGGCAGGGATGGCTTTTCTAGCAAAGAAGTGCCGATTGGGTAGGTCATAGCGTGGGACAGCATAGGCCATGAGCTCTCAGAACACTACGCTTTCAACAAACAGAAGGGCATCATCTCTAATTAGATCAGTTTGGCAATGTAGGCATTCAAAGCCTGTGTACGCGGATGAGAGGATGAGTACTTTCTTGTCCTACTCAGAGTGTCTGCTAGGGTGAGCTGGACTTGAGAGCTGCATATGGGGGAACTAGCGGTGGACATGGCTGAATGAGAGGGGGTTAGTGATGGTGATGGTGGTGGTGGTGGTGGTGATGGCCTAGATGTAGTCTTTCATTGCAAAAACATTGTGATTCCCTGACTGCTTTGGCCTTGCGACGATACCTCAACATTTTTTGCTGGTGGTTTGCTAACTGGTGGGCTTACAGTGGGGGAAGCGATGTAGCGTTGCTGGCTGCCTTCAGTCGGAGCAGGTGCACATGTGCTACCTGAGGTTTTGTAGTCCATCCACGCTTGCAAATGCATGGTGTTTAAATGTCTAAGCATGCAACTGGTATTCAAATTTCGGAGATTTTTCCCTCGGCTACAGGTCCTTCCGCACTTTTTGCAGATAACCTTTGCCTCATCAATAGGATTTTGGTCAAAAAAGTGCCACATTGCACTCTTCCTACTATGGGATACATTTTTAGGGCTTGCACGCTGTGCTAATTTGACCGTCTGGCCAAGCTGTCCTGCAATTCTTTTTGGTTTTTCAGCACGTTTTTGGACTGCTACGGACCTGCCAGATAACCGCAACTGCGATGTCGATGCCTGCTGCGGATCCTCCTCCTCTTCTGAGCTATTGCCAGCGGCACCCTCTTCCCCCAATGAATGCCAATCCGGGTCAACAACTTGGTCATCCATCACCTCCTCTTCAATTTCATCTGCACCTTCCTCTGTGTCACCGTTAGAGTTGAGCGATACTTTCCGATATCCTAAAGTATCGGAATCGGAATGGTATCGCCGATATCACTAAAATATCGGCGATACCCGATACCGATACCGGAAGTCCCATGTAAGTCTATGGGAACAAAATATCGCAACTAAAAAAACCCCATTCTTTCCTTGTAAACACTAAATATACACACATAGAATACATATATATATATACATGTCATTGTGACATATATATATATACATATATGTATAGTTTATACACTTCTACATAGTAAAATATCCTCTCTGATTCAATTGCCGGGTAAAGCCGGCTTCAGTGAAAAGACAGAAGCACCCGACATGAAATGACACTTGGTGTACATAGGGTTAACCATGTCTTTTCATGTCGTTTGCTATCTGATTTGCACAAACAATTAAATCAGTCTGTGTGCAAAATTTCACACCTGTAGGGGTTAATTAAAGGTGTAAATTCGTTGTAAAAAAAACGGACTTTTTTGCTACGAATTTACACCTTTAATTAACCCCTAAGGTGTGAAATTTTGCACACATAGACTGATTTAATTGTTTGTGCAAATTAGATAGCAAAGGACATGAAAAGACATGGTTAACCCTATGTACACCAAGTGTCATTTCATGTCGGGTTCTGCATTTTCACAAAAGCCGGCAATTGAATTAGCGGCTATTATACTATGTAGAAGTGTATGAACTACAAATATAAATATATATATATATGTGTCACAAATTCAATGACATGTATATATATATATGAGGTGTAAAATTGCTGAAAAAAAATGCGTGGGCTCCCGCCCTATTTTCGCAACCAGACAGACAAAGCCAGTGAGTGGGGGCAGATAATAATAGCCCAGAGAGGGACCATTATTTTTGCCCCCCCCGGCTACTAACATCTGCCCCCAGACACCCCAGGAAAGACAAATCTATAATTAGATTCGCCCTTTCTGGCACTTTGCCCGTCTATTCCCATTGCCCTGTAGCGGTGGCGAATGGGTTAATATGGGGTTAAAGCCACCTTGCTATTGAAAGGTGACCTTAAGCCAGGTTAATAATTGAGAGCTGTCAATTAGACAACTATCAATTATTAATCCTATTGCATGAAATAAAAATAAAACACACACACTTTAATTAAAAATCATTTTAATGAAATAAAGACACATGTTTTTGACCATATTTTATTTTACTGTAAAAACCATTTCCTGTAATAAAAATAAAATAAAAAAGCAAAATTATTCTTACCTATCCCATGCACAGTCAGGTCCCACGGTGAAATCCTTCAGAAAGGTTAATGTTTACTGCAGGGACCGCAGCTAATGCTGCAGCCTCACAGTAAACCCCAAATGAATGAGTTCCTCTCCTGCCTGACAGGAGAGTAAAGGCTGGGTGTCACATAACGATACACCAGCGATCCCGACAACGATATGCACTTGTCAGGATCGCTGGTGTATCGCTACATGATCGCTGCTGAGCTGCCAAACAGGCAGCTCAGGCAGCGATCTGGGACAGCGACACTGCGGGTAACATCGCTTAAGGGCCCGTCTCACATAGCGATATCGCTACCGAGATCGCTGCTGAGTCACAAGTTTTGTGACGCAGCAGCGAGCTCACCAGCGATATCGCTGTGTGTGACATTCAGCGACGATCAGCCCCCCTGCCGGGTATCGCTGATCGTCGCAGAAATGTCAGGACCTTTTTTTGATCGCTGGTTTCCCTCTGACAGGCACGCATCGCTGCGTGTGACAGGCGGGAGACCAGCGATCCGCTGGTAACCAAGGTACACAGCGGGTTTCCAGGCACCGCCAGCGCTTGGAAACCCGCTGTGTACCTTGGATACCAGCTCCCTGCATCAGGGCGCTGGTATCCAAGGTACACAGCGGGTTTCTAGGCACAGCCCCGCGCCTGGAAACCCGCTGTGTACCTTGGTTACCAGCGGATCGCTGGTCTCCCGCCTGTCACACGCAGCGATGCGTGCCTGTCAGCGGGAAACCAGCGATCAAAAAAAGGTCCTGACATTTCAGCGACGATCAGCGATACCCGGCAGGGGGGCTGATCGTCGCTGAATGTCACACACAGCGATATCGCTGGTGAGCTCGCTGCTGCGTCACAAAACTAGTGACTCAGCAGCGATCTCTGGTAGCGATATCGCTATGTGAGACGGGCCCTTAAGTGGAAAGCTTAATTGATTGCTTTCCACTTTCACTTCAGGTCAGCCAGGGACACAATCAGTGACGTCAGAGGGAACTGATTAACAAAAATAGGGGTTCCCTTCGAAAAAAAAATGGCATGGGGTCCCCCCTGTTTTTGTTAACCAGCCAGATGAAGCAGACCGCTGAGGCCTGGATTTTCAGGCTGTTAAGGAGCCAAGATCCATGGACCTTGCCAGCCTGATAATACAGGCCACAGCAGTCTGCATATCTTGGCTGATTAACAAAAATAGGGGATCCCCTCGAAAAAAATTGGCGTGGGGTCCCCCCTATTTTTGTTAACCAGCCAGATGAAGCAGACCGCTGAGGCCTGGATTTTCAGGCTGTTAAGGAGCCAAGATCCATGGACCTTGCCAGCCTGATAATACCAGGCCACAGCAGTCTGCATATCTTGGCTGATTAACAAAAATAGGGGATCCCCTCGAAAAAAATTGGCATGGGGTCCCCCCTATTTTTGTTAACCAGCCAGATGAAGCAGACCGCTGAGGCCTGGTTTTTCAGGCTGGTAAGGATCCAATATCCATGGACCTTGCAAGCCTGATAATACCAGGCCACAGCAGTCTGCTTAGCTTGGCTGGTTAACAAAAATAGGGGATCCCCTCGAAAAAAAAAACGGCGTGGGGATCCCCCCTATTTTTGTAACCAGCCAAGTAAAATGCAGACTGCTGCAGCCTGGTATTAAAAGACTGTCAAGGCCCATGGATTTTGGCCCTCAACAGCCTGATAATACCAGGCTACAGCAGCCCCACATTTGGCGCATCAAAAGATGTGCCAATTGTGGCACTTTACCCGGCTCTTCCCACTTGCCCTGTAGCGGTGGCAAGCGGGGTCATAAGGGGTTAATGTCACCGTTGATTGCACAGTGACAATAAGCCCGGTTAATAATGGAGAGGTGTCAATAAGACACCGATCCATTATTAATCCCAAAGTTATTAAATGCATAAAAAAAAGACAAAGCAAGAAAAAAGTCTTTTAATGAAATAAAAGAGACAACACAGTTTTCATTAATTTTATTGTACTCTCATTCCTGCGACGCCATCGATCTCCTGTAAAAAAAAGAAAAAAAACAAACCAACAGTATACCACCTGTCCGACGCAGTCCATAACGACAGTCCCACGACGATCCAACTCTGCTACATCGCAATGACAGTCAGAGCCTGTCATCGCGACGCAGCACAGCTGATTACCTGCTTCCCCGGCGGTGACGTCATCGGACTGACTGCTTTACGGCCGGGATTACCCAGCAGTCACTGCAGTTATCGCGAGAAACTGCATGTGACCGCCGGGGAAAGAAGATTGCGGCCATCAAGCAGTCCAGGACGTGACCGCCGGAGATCTTCTGACAGGTAAGTGCCGCTGACTCCTGACAGACCCGACCGACGGACACTGACAGTGACAATCCCGATTCCGGTATCCGATAAGACGAAAATATCGGAACTCGGAATTGGAATTCCGATACAGCCAATATCGGCCGATACCCGATATTTGCAGTATCGGAATGCTCAACCCTAGTCACCGTGTAAGGTGGTATAGTATGCGGGAAGGGGCATCTGAGTTTCATCAGGGTCAGATTCTGGCTCAGTAGACTGCGAGGGCAATGCAGTGCTCTGGGTGACTGTACCAGCAGAATCATATAGCATTGGCTGTGCATCAGTGTACTCCATGTCAGATTCATCTTGGACTGGGGAATTCAGGATTTGACTTGATAACCCAGGCATGGTATGTGAAAAGAGCTCCATGGAGTAATATGAAGTGTGGCCTTCCGCATCCTTCACTTTTGGTGGGGTTGAAGGACACAAGAAAAGGTGTTGTTCCTGACCAGGAGCCTGCACTGACGAAAACTTCAGAAGAGGAGGCTATAGAGCTGGAGGCTGTTTCGGCAATGTAAGCCAAAACCTGTTCCTGATGCTCCGGCTTTTAAAGCGGTTTACCTACTCCCAGAAAAGGGACCCTTCCAGGTCTTCTGGAGCCAGACAATGATGCAGGCTCAGCACCTCCTGCCTTAGGTGCTATTGTGCTTTTGGCACTACCAGCAGATGCACCACCACCACCATCAGTACCAGCTGTCCCCCCTCCCACGTCCGCGGCCTCTTCCACCATACTCCCTCATGTTTGGGAAAATGTACCAAAAATACCAGCAGATATATGGTACTGTATCAGAAGAGTACAGCTGTATACGGTGAAGGAGAAAATTTAAATCTCTGTATATATTTCCGGAGTCACACACAGACACTCACTCAGTATGGATTAGACCAGAATGTAAAAAGCAGAAAAAGGGTACTGTATCAGAAGCGTACAGCTGTATACAGTGTAGGGGAAATTGTAAATCTCCATATATATTTCTGGAGTCACACACAGACGCTCACAGGCTCAGTATGGATTAGACTAGAATATAATAAGCAGAAAAATGGTACTGTATCAGAAGTGTACAGCTGTATACATTGTAGCGGAAATTGTAAATCATTTCCTATCAGTATGTTTTTGGAGTGTGGGAGGAAACCCACGCAAACACTGGGAGAGCATACAAATTCCTTGCAGATGTTGTCCTTGGTGGGATTTGAACCCAGGACTCCAGTGCTGCAAGGCTGCAGTGCCAACCACTGAGCCACCGTCCTGCCAAATTTCATGCAGATCTTGAAAACCCATGTATTCAGAACAGGTTACAGCCTGAAATGACCCTGCTGCCACCTCACCAACACTAAAGCTGCTGCAGCCCCTGAACCTACTGTCTCTTTCCCCATTATCCTGTAAAATGTAAGGCCACAAGGGTAGGGTCCTCTCCCCTCTGTACCTGTCTGTCACTATTAGTTTGTTCATTGTAATTTGTATTTGTGTTTTTTATTGTGTTTTGTCCTGCTGTCTCAACTTAGTTTGACTGATTGCTAACGAGTGAGAGAGGAAAAAATAAATAAAAAAAAAGTTCTTAGAACTAGCCTCCTATAAATTGAGACATAGTCTGGGGACGCATTTATGCAGGGGTAGCATTTATGTACATTTAATCGAAGTACATGTATCAAAGTACACTGCAGTTAAACATGGCAGTTAGACAGGGAAGGAGACAGGTAAGACAAATACAAAAATCTATTCCCTCTACACTCTACATTTGAATTACAACACAATATATTCATTTGTATAATTTAAATCCTGGCTGCTGCATTCACTCACATCCACCGCCTTTGCATTCACGGTATACACTCCATCCATATCGGCCCCTCTGTCCTTTCCTGTCCTATGTATAGCACTCACGCTCTTTTCACACTGCTAAACAGCACAAATCCACTCAGTCCCACCATCCAACACACAAGATAATCTCACAAATCACTCAACCATCTGCTCTCTTTCTATTCTCCTTTTTTAGTCGCAGGAGATATCGTTCCAAACCCCGGCCCCCAATGTTATAGCAAGTCAAAGCTTCCAACTGCTACACTCAGAAACCCCTCTAATCTTATTAATATTCCCTGCATGCCTTCTGTCTCTTTTAATTGTGCCCTTTGGAATTCTCTCTCAGTGTGTAATAAACTCCCCTTCATCCATGACGTCTTCCTTTCAAATTCTCTTAAACTTTTAGCTCTTGCTGAAACCTGGATCCAGCAGTCAGACACCACCGCTGCTTCTGCTTTCTCATATGGTGGACTACACTTCTCTCATACCCCAAGATCGGACAACAGAGCAGGTGGAGGCATTGGCCTGCTCTTATCACCCAAATGTACTTTTCAGGTTATCCCTCAAGTACCCTCACTTGTCTTCCCTTCTTTTGAGGTCCATGCTGTCAGACTCTACATCCCCTTCTCCATGCGAGTGGCGGTAGCGTATCGTCCTCCCGGCCCTTGTCATCAGTTCCTGGATCAATTTGCAACCTGGCTTCCACATTTTCTCTCCTGTGACATCCCCACCTTCATCATGGGTGATTTTAACATCCCCATTGCTCTTCCCCTCTCCCCATCTACTTCTCACCTTTTATCTCTAACCTTCTCTTTCAGCCTCTTGCAGCATACTAACTCCCCCACGCATGAACTCCCTCGACTTGGTTTTCTCCCGGCATTGCTCAGTGGATGATTTCACAAATTCCCCTCTCCCGCTCTCTGACCACAACCTTCTTTCATTCTCTATCAAGAACTGCCATCTCGCCCAGGTCACCCCTACTTTCCACACATATACAAACATACAGGACATTAACACCCAGAAACTTATGAAGAACTTGCAGTCATCTTTGGCCCCTATCTCCTCCTTCTCATGTCCAGATTCTGCACTGAAGTATTACGACGAAACCCTGCAAAGTGCCCTGGATGAAATTGCACCTCCTATACATAGAACAATACGACACAGACGGCGATAACCGTGGCACACGCTGCAAACACGTTCCCTGCAGCGGTGCTCCAGGTGCGAAGAACGTCTGTGGAGAAAATCCAATCTACCTGAAAATTTCATCCATTACAAGTTTATGCTTAAAATGTACAACTCTGCCCTTCACCTCTCCAAACAAATCTATTTCAACACCCTCATCACCTCACTATCCAATAACCCCAAACGTCTCTTTGACACTTTTCACTCCCTACTGAACCCAAAAGTGCAGGTTCAAACCATAGATCTCCACGCTGACAATCTGGCCAATCATTTCAAAGAAAATATTGACCACATCCGACAGGAAATTATCTCCCAATCCCCTCATACCATGCACTGTCCTCCCTCCCCCACTGCATCTAGCTTACTCTCTGATTTTGAATCAGTCACAGAAGAAGAAGTAATCAGCCTCCTTGCATCTTCTCGCCCTACCACTTTCATCAGTGACCCCATTCCATCACATCTCCTCCAGTCCCTTTCCCCTGCTGTCACCTCTAACCTAACAAAAATATTCAACCTCTGTCTCTTCCGGTATCTTTCCCCCCTCATTTAAGCATGCCATCATACATCCATTACTTAAAAAACCATCCCTCGACCAAAACTGTGCCGCTAACTATAGACCTGTCTCTAATCTTCCCTTCATCTCTAAACTCCTAGAATGCCTGGTCCACACCCATCTTATCCGCTTTCTCTCAGATAACTCTCTTCTTGACCCTCTTCAGTCTGGTTTCCGCTCTTTACACTCTACTGAAAATGCCCTCACTAAAGTCTCTAATGATCTACTTACTGCTAAATCTAATGGTCACTACTCCATGCTAATTCTCTTTGATCTCTCTGCAGCATTCGACACTGTGGACCATCAGCTCCTCCTCACTATGCTACACTCCATCGGCCTCAAGGACACAGTTCTCTCCTGGTTTTCCTCCTATCTCTCTGACCGTTCCTTCACTGTATCTTTTGCTGGTTCCTCCTCCTCTCATCTTCCCCTTACTGTTAGGGTTTCTAAAGGAACAGTCCTAGGCCCCCTCCTCTTCTCTTTGTACACTGCCCCTATTGGACAAACAATTAGTAGATTTGGTTTCCAGTACCATCGCTATGCTGATGACACCTAATTATATACTTCTTCTCCTGATATCACGCCTGCCTTTTTAGAAAACACCAGTGATTGTCTTACCGCTGTCTCTAACATCATGTCCTCCCTCTATCTGAAACTAAACCTGTCAAAAACGGAACTCCTCGTGGTTCCTCCCTCTATTAACCTACCTTTGCCTGACATTGCCAGCTCCGTGTGTGGTTCCACCATTACTCCCCAGCAATATGCCCACTGTCTTGGGGTCATACTTGATTCCAAGCTTTCATTCACCCCCCACATCCAATCACTGGCTCGCTCTTGTTATCTCCACCTCAAAACATCTCTAGAATTCGACCTTTTCTTACTTTCGACTCTGCAAAAGCTCTTACTGTTTCTCTTATTCATTCTCGTATGGACAATTGTAACTCCCTACTAATCGGTCTCCTAGGTACCAAACTCGCCCCTCTCCAATCTGTCTTAAATTCTGCAGCCAGAATCAAATTCCTCACCAATCATTATACCGATGCCTCTACCTTGTGCAAGTCATTACACTGGTTACCCATCCATTCCAGAATCCAGTACAAACTTATTACCCTCACCCACAAAACACTCCATGGCTCAGCACCACCTTACATCTCCTCCCTTGTCTCAGCCTACCATCGTACCCGTGCCCTCCGTTCTGCTAATGACCTGAGGTTATCATCCTCAATAATAAGAACCTCCCACTTCTGTCTCCAAGACTTTTCATGTGCAGCGCTAATTCTTTGGAATGCACTACCCAGGTTAATACGATTAATCCCCAATCCCCACAGTTTTAAGCGTGCCCTAAGAACGCATTTGTTCAGATTGGCATACTGCCTCAATGCATTAACCTAAATATCCCTGTTGGCCCATTCAAAAAATTTTCTACCATAATCAGGTACCTCGTATTATGTTCTTGTCCGCTTTATGCATTTAATAGCCCTCTGTGTCTGTACTGTTACATACTTTGGCTGTTAACTGGTTCATGCAGAAATACATGTACACCCGATTCGAACACTATGGCTGGTCCGAACAATGAAAGCAATTGTTTCCATCTACCTTTCGTGTCTCCTCTTTTTTCTCATAGATTGTAAGCTTGCGAGCAGGGCCCTCATTCCTCTTGATATCTACTTTGATCTGTTTTTATTGTTATGCTGTAATGTCTATTGTCTATACAAGTCCCTCTATAATGTAAAGTGCTGTGGAATATGTTGGCGCTATAGAAATAAAATTATTATTATTATTATGTAATCTTTCCTCATGTACTGCACCACGGAATCAATGGTGCTAAAAAAAATTAGTAATAATAATAAAAATCCTTCCCATGATGTTCCACCCAGTCCTCACCCCTGCCCTCCTTGCTCGACTAAGCACATCAGAAAGTTGTAGCAGTTGACAACTGTGTTTAATCATCATCATCAGAGAGGTGCTGCGGTGGTCCACTGACCGTTTGCACTACCCCTCCCACATACTCATGCTCCAGCAGAACAAGTGAATAGGCATCAGTACATTCAATCTCTTACAATTTTTGGCCAGGGCCAGGTGAATGGCCCTTGAACCACAGCAAGCAGAGTCATCAAAAGCAGAAGTGACTGCTGCATGATTTGGGGCACAGATTTCTTGCCTGATTTGCAAGGGGTTGAGGTGTAAAACAGATGCCCATGGGCCGCAGGTGCAAAATTTGTGCTTTCAGCATAGGACCAGGTGGAAGACAAAGCAAAGGAACTGAAGTCATTCTAAGTCAACCAAACTGAAGCCACCTCTACTTGTTCTGGCCTCACCATTATCCATCGGTACTCGTGCCTATGAAATTACACAAAATGTCCTGTCTCCTGTATGCGCCAGAGGAGGGTGTTTCTTATAAGCACAAAGTAGGCACAGATTGACTACATGCTCTCGCTCCCTGCAGCAGTTACACCACCAGCAGCAACATGGCCACATCCCCAATTTGATGCTCTCCGCATTGTTTTTAACCCCAAAAAAGCGTAAGAGTATTACACAGCCTGTATACAGAGAGACAGTGGCCAGTACATTATTACACTGCTTGTTTTCAGAGTACCCCCCCAAAAAAATAAACACAAAATCAGTGTTGGCAACCTCCTCCTCTTATGCCTCTTCCAATTACACCTCCACCTCACACCTCAACCTCTTCCTTCACTTGCAATTCTGCCTCGTAGTTCTAGATTGTTATTTTATTTTTTAATTCTATGTTCTTTTCAATCAGTTCCCTATCCACATTTGTTTGCAAAAAGCAAAAAAAAAAAAAAAAAAAAAAACAGTGTTGGATTCCTCCTCCCCTGCATCTTCCACCTACAATGGCATGTCCACCTTCTCCACCCTCTTGTCCACTTGGACCTCCGCCTCCTGGTTCAAGACTATTATTTTTTCTTTTTTTTATTCTATGATCAAAAGCAGTAAAAAAGAATGTTATGTCAAAAGCAAAAGAAAAGTCACAGATGCTATAAAATTTTTACAGGATGAAAAGGGCGAAGTGGTCAAAAATGATGTTGAGAAGGCCGATCTTTTAAATTCCTATTTTGCATCTGTGTTCTCTATGAAAGCAATTGTAATATCAACTGAGCTTCATGGTGCCATCAAAGGAATAAAAGAATCCACACTATCTATAAACAGAGAGATGGTGAGGGAACACTTAGCTAATTTAAATGAATTTAAATCTCCTGACAAGATGAATTACATCTTAGGGTACTGAAAGAAATAGCAGAGGAACTTGCAGAACCACTAGCCAGAATCTTTGAAAAATCCAGCAGAACAGGATAAGTCCAAGAAGATTGGAGAAGGGCAAATGTTGTCCCTATCTTCAAAAAAAGAAAGAAGATGGAGTCAGGAAACTACAGGCCAGTGAGCCTTACTTCTATACCAGGAAAGATCTTTGAACAAATTATTAAAAAGCATTTATGTAAGTAATTAGATAAGCATACAGTAATTAACCAGAGCCTGCATGGGTTTGTAGAAAACAAGTCATGCCAGACTAATCTACTTTGCTTCTATGACGGAATCACTGACTGGGTGGATCAGGGAAATGCGGTAGATATAGTATATCATGACTTCAGCAAAGCATATGATAAAGTATTTCATACTATCCTTATTGAAAAATGACCAAGAATGGGATTGACAAGGAAAAAATGCAAGATTCTATATCTTGGCAAGAAAACAAAAATTCCATCTACAGAATGGGAGGAATAGAACTAAGCGACAGCACTTAGGAAAAAGACTTGGATATACTAATAGATCACAGACTGCACATGAGTCAACAGTGTGATGCAGCAGCAAAAAAGGCAAACACAGTTCTAGGATGTATTAAGAGAAGTATAGAGTCTAGATCATGTAAAGTAATTATCCCCCTCTATGCCTCCTTTGGTCAGGCCTCTTCTGGAATACTGTGTCCAATTCATGGCACAACATTTTCAAAAAGACATTGAAATACTGAAGCTAGTTCAGTGAAGAGCTACAGGATGGTGAGTGGACTGCAAGGAACGATTACATGATCTGGGTATGCTTAGCTTGCAAAAAAGAAGGCTAGTGGAGACTAAAGGCCACTTTACACATAGCGACGCACCAGCGATCACGATAACGATCTGACCAGGCAAAGATCGCTGGTGCGTCGTTACATGATCGCTAATTAGCTTTCAAACAGTCCAATTTCCTCAACGACGCAAGACAGATCAGCGATTTGCATAACGACCTCATAGGTCGTTGAGTCCTTGTCACACTACTTTATTGTCACCGATTCCGACCTCGGTGGGCGTGCTTCAGCAGACAGAGCAGTCCTTTGATGAATAAAATGAATCCACGAATAACAGCGCAATAGCGATTCAGACAGGGACGCTGAAGCAACCGCAGTATGATTTCAGTTAAAATATCAACGCTATAGCGACTCACACGGGAACGCAGAAGGCAAACCGGTTAATACCATCCACTGCACAGGAACAAAGAATGGAAGGAGGCTCTACAGCATTGTCGCCCAATTTTCACACATTGGGAGCGCTGTACTCACCAATAGGGGCAGAGGGGGCATGACCTGTAACATAGCTTTGTCACGCCTGCGTCGCTGAGCTATGCGTCGCTAACGAGGTCGCTCGTCGTTTTTAAGCTTCAAACACAGCGATTAGTGCTGGCCAGCGGGACGCCAACGATGGAAAAATGGACCAGCGCATTCGAGCACGATCAGCAATAGCCAGCGGGGGGGCCGGTCGCCGCTACATTTCACACATAGCGAGATCGCTAGCGATGACGCTGTTGCGTCACAATATCGGTGACGCTTGAGCGATATCGCTAGCGATCTCGCTATGTGTAAAGGCCCCTTTAATAGCTGTCTACAAACATCATAAGGGATGTCACAGTGTAGAAAGATCATCCTTATTCTCATTTGCACATGGAAACACAAGAATCAATGGAATGAAACTGAAAGGGAGAAGATACAGATTAGGTATTAGAAAAAAACTTTTTGACAATGAGGGTGATCAAAGTCTTCAAACAGAGGCTGGACAGACATATGTCTGAAATGGTTTAGTGAATCCTACGCTGCTTTGAGCAGGGGTTGGACATGATGACCCTTGAGTAACTTCCAACTCTAACATTCTATGATTCCAAGTAATTTCCATATCCATATTTGTTTACAGGGCACTTGTCTTGCTCTTACCCCCATTTTGTTTCCTTTTACAGCCCCCTAGCCCTGACTATGAACATTTTTCAGACATTTTAACACTAGGACTACTGGTATAGTCATTTTGACTACTTGCACTAGTAGTAGTTTTAGTCGGGGTCACGAGTCCAGTAGTCCTAGTGTTAAAGCACCGAAGTTCGGGTCCTCATTTACTTATATTGGTTTTGGGTCTGGAATAATGTTCAAGATCAAGTTCAGACCCGAACCAAACTTTTACAGCATATTTAGTTAACCCGGTGAGCCCAAACATCCATGGGTTCGCTCATCACTAGTTATCATACTGTACATTTCTATGGTGATGTTACTGTGAAATTACTAAGGCTGAGTTTGTATTGAAGAGCTTGAAAGGGGTTAGATCAGTACTAGGAGACCTCAGAGTGTTACACTCATCTTTTCAAGGCAATTGGGAGCTTTCCACTATCAAACATTGATTTGCTGTAAATCATATGTTTTTCAAAATTTGACTTAGTGAATTCAAATTTTGAGAGACTCAATAAACTTTAGCAAATGATAAGGGTAAATCACATGGATTTTATGGGACTTTTGATTTACAGCAATTATTCCATTTAAATTAAATGTTTTGTGTTGTTCTCTGGGGTCTCTGTAGACCCCAAAGAATAATATATGTTGGATGCAGAAAAAAAATGTTATTCAACTAATTGCTTAGCTGTCTTGCCGTCCTCGCACTCCATCATCGAGTCCACTATGCCTCTTCTTTTGCCCTATTCCTTTTGCAGGCACTACAGTCATGGCCAAAAGTTTTGAGAATGACACAAATATTAATTTTTACAAAGTCTACTGCTTCACTTTTCTAATGGCAATTTGCATATACTCCAGAATGTTATAAAGAGTGATCAGCTTAACAGGAATTACTTGCAAAGTCAATATTTGGCTAGAAAATGAACTTTATCCCCCAAAACACATTTCAACATCATTGCAGCCCTGCCTTAAAAGGACCAGCTAACCTCTTTTCAGTGATTGCTCCATTAACACAGGTGTGGGTGTTGATGAGGACATGGCTGGAGATCAATCTGTCATGATTAAGTAAGAATGACACCACTGGACACTTTAAAAGGAGTGTCATGACCCAGGACGGGGTTTTGTCTTTGCCCCGTCCTGGTCAGACTGGGGTTAATGGTTTCAGCCTCTCTCTGGCAGAGGGCGGCTATTTAGTTGCCAATTGACCTAGGTCTGGTGTCAGTTATACTCCTGCCCTCGGCTGAGTTAGTTGACCTCCTGTGTGCCTGTGCCTTGTGCCTGATCTTGTTGCTTGTTTGGTTTTGACCCGGTCCGTCTCTTCGTTGTGAGTTTGTCTACTGTCTTGGTACTGTGTATTTGCCCGTTCTGGTTTTCTGATCCCTTGGCTACATTCTGGTTATTCTCTGCCTGCTCCACTTGTACTGCGTTGCTCCCTCTGTGTATGACCTGGCTATCCTGACTATCCGTTTTGTCTATGCCCCTTGGTAACTCTGTCCCGTAGTTACCCTTCTAGGAGTTTTCCTTCTGCTCATAGCTCTCTGGAGCTTAGGCCACGCCCATCAGCAGTCACATGCTTGAGGTACTCTGGCCTGAAACAATCTCTGTCTGTTACTGCCTTCTCTGAGAGACCTGTGGCCGGCGCCGCCCCTTGGCAGTCACGTGCTTAGGGTCCTGTTAGTCTGAAGCACGCATCTTCACTGCTGCTGCCCCGCTCCACAGGTATCATTGAGTGCAGTCTGTCAATATCACGAACACCGCACTGCACTTGCTCACTGAGCCAGTGCGCGTGTCCTGAATAAGACTGTAATGTATGTGGTACAGTTCATATAGCGTCTTGTGCTTGGGTGCGATGAAAATACATGAGACACAGGTTTGATATAGAAAGTCTTGTATTACTTCATACAAGTTGGCAAAAATAGTCACACAGTTTGCAGACACAGAAGCAGGAGACACAGCAGGCCAGAGTAATCTAAGCTCAGCAATCACTCTCCACAACAGGTTCAGGATCTTCTTCTCTGTTACCGTAAGTCCATGCAATCGTGGGTCTTTCAAAGAGCAGGGTTCAGAGTCCACAAGTGCTTCAGAGTTCCTCAGTAGGAATAGCTGGAGTACAAGGTCCAAGGCTTTAGGAGTCAGGTCACAGGTTCACTGCAGGCTAGATTCTGAAGCACTGATTGCTCAGCTGTGGCTGCTTAAGAAGCAAAAGGAGAGAATCAGGGCGGGAACATGCAAGCTGGAAACTCCATTTTGACTGAGGGCAAGATAGCTGCAGCAAGACAGAAAGTAAAATGGCTGACGAACAAACTGAGTTTCAGGAACATGTACACAGAACCTTACATTACTCCCCCCTTAGGGACAACCTCCGGATGACCTCAGGCCAGGCTTGTGTGGGTACCTCTGATGAAACTGACGGAGCAAGAGAGGAGCATTAACGTTATTGACTGGTTCCCACGAGTTGTCCTCACTGGGTAGCCCTGCCATTTAATCAGATATTGTAACTGATTTCTATACAACCTGGAATCTAAAATCCTTTCCACCACAAATTCTTCCTGACCATCGACTAGCACTGGGTCAGGGCAAGGAGAAGAACGTCCAGGAAACGTATTGGGTGTCGCAGCCTTTAGTAGGGATACATGAAAGACAGGGTGAATTCTCATAGTTCTGGGCAGTTGAAGACGACAAGCAACGGCACTTATAATTTTACTGATTTTATAGGGTCCAATGTACTTATGTCCCAACTTAGACGATGGAATCCTTAACTTAAGATTTCTGGTTGACAGCCAGACCAAGTCTCCTACCTTGAAAGCTGGTGCAGGTTTAGAAATTTATCTGCTGCTTTCTTGTACCTTTCCTGAGCCGATTCCAGATTCTCCTTTAGAAGATCCATATTCTTCTGTAAAGACGTGATTCTTTCAGCCACTGCTGGTAAAGGCGTTTCTATGGGAAATCGTGGTAGAATGTTAGGATGATAACCTAGATTAGAGTAAAAAGGAGACTGCTTAGTGGAGGCACTCTGAGAGTTGTTATACGAGAACTCAGCTAATGGAAGTAGATCCACCCAATCATCCTGTAGGTGGCAGATAAAGCAGCGGAGTTACTGCTACAGGGTTTGATTGGTTCGTTCGGTCTGTCCATTAGTCTGGGGATGAAAAGCAGAAGAAAGGTTTACTTTAATGTCCAATGCTGCACAGAAATTTTGCCAAAACCTAGAAGTGAATTGCACCCCTCGATCCGAAATAACCTCATCCGGTACTCCATGTAAGCGAAACACATCTTTAATCATCAAATCTGATGTCTGTTTTGCAGTGGGTAAGCCGACACAAGGGATAAAATGAGCTGCCTTTGTTAGACGGTCAACCACCACTAGAATGGTGTTCTTCCCTTGAGAGGTTGGTAACTCCACAATGAAGTCCATAGAAATGGATCCCCACGGGCGGGACGGGGTGGGAAGAGGCTGTAACAGACCAGTTGGTGAGGAGCGAGGTGTTTTGCATCTTGCACAGACTTCACATGAAGTGACATAGTTTAAAACATCCTTCCTGCAAGTGGGCCACCAAAAGAAACGAGAGAGAAATTCCTGTGTCTTTAGAATTCCTCTATGCCCAGCTATCTTGGAATCGTGAATGAGTTGCAATACTCTCAATCTGACTGTTTCAGGAATATACAGGCGTTGTCCCTGAATCCACACACCATTCTTAAAGACAAGATTTACGTCCCTTGGGGGTTGTGCCAAAAAGGAATCCGCATGGTATGCTTCCTTGATGTCCTTAAGTAGGTCTTGATTATGAATTACTCCTAGGAATCTAGAGTCAGGAAGAATAGTCTTAGGAGGAGTAATTGGACGTGTCTCTGCTGAGTAAATCCTAGAGAGTGCATCAGCCTTTCCATTGCGCGATCCTGGTCTATAAGAAATGATAAAATTAAATTGGTTTAAGAAAAGATTCCAGCGAGCCTGGCGAGGAGTCAGGCACTTAGCCGACCTGATAAACTCAAGTTACGATGGTCTGTCAGGACGACTATTTGCTGTGCAGCTCCCTGAAGAAGGTGTCTCCATTCTTTGAAGGCGGCAATAATGGCCAACAACTCTCTATTGCCCACATCGTAGTTCCTCTCAGCCGAAGACAACTGCTGGGAAAAGAAGGCACAGGGATGCAAGACATTCTTCTCACCTGTTCTCTGAGAGAGTATAGCTCCAACGGCACAGTCTGAAGCATCCACCTCTATTATGAAGGCAAGCTCGGGGTTGGGATGTACTAGGATAGGTGCAGTGGTAAATTTATCTTTTAGACGGGAAAATGCTTCCTGGGCTTGGGGAGTCCAGGAGAACCTAGACTCTTTCCAGGTAAGTTGGGTGATAGGTGACACTACCTCAGAGAAATTTCTAATGAAACGTCTATAGAAGTTGGCAAACCCGATGAAGCGCTGTACCTCCTTCACATTTCTAGGACTTGGCCAATCCTTGATGGCTTGGGTTTTGCTTCCATCCATACTAATTCCTTGTGTAGACAGTACATACCCCAGAAATTGAATTTCGGTCCTATGGAATTCACACTTTTCAAGTTTGATGTAAAGATGATTTTGTCTTAGACGTTCCAAGACCATTCTCACATGTCCATGATGTTCCTCTGTGGAGTTAGAAAAAATTAGAAATCATCCAAATAAATTACCACGAATGTATCTAGGAGATCCCTGAAGATGTCATTCACCAAGTGTTGGAAAGTGGCTGGGGCGGTACTCAGACCAAAAGGCATAACTAGATATTCAAAGTGTCCATAGCGTGACCTGAATGCAGTCTTCCATTCATCCCAGGTCTAATACGGACTAAGTTATA
>JARQOD010000004.1:450752880-450778066 GCA_033576555.1 Oophaga sylvatica | reverse complement strand
TGTGAGAGCTTTGCCCCAAGGGCTTCACAGAAGGTTATAACGTAGAGCTGTAAAATTAAAAATCATTTCTTTCCACTAAAATGATCTTTCCACCCAATTTTTATTTCCCAAGGGTAAAAGGACCCAAAAGTCATTGTGCAATTTGTCTGAGTACGTGATTACCCCTATGTGGGGGTAAACCACTATTTTGACGCATGGCAGAGCTGGAAAGGGAAGGAGCGCCTTTTTCAAATGCAGATTTTGATGGAATGGTCTGCGGGTGTCATGTCACGTTTGGAGAGCCCCTGATGTGCCTAAACAGTAGAAACCCCCCCAAGTGACTCCATTTTGGAAACTAGACCCCAAGGACTTATCTAGATGTGTGGTGAGCACTTTGAACCCCCAAGTGCTTCACAGAAGTTTTAACGTAGAGCCGTTGAAAATAAAAATTATATTTTTTTCACAAAAATAATCTTTTTGCCCCCAAATTTTTATTTTTATAGGGTAACAGGAGAAATAGGCCCAAAAGCTATTGTGCATTTGTCCTGAGTACGCTGATATCCATATGTGGGGGGGAACTACTATTTTGACGCATGGCAGAGCTCGGAAGGGAAGGAGCACCTTTTTTTAAATGCAGACTTTGATGGAATGGTCTGCGGGTGTCATGTCGCGCTTGGAGGCCCCTGATGTGCCTTAAACAGTAGAAACCCCCCACAAATTACCCCATTTTGCAAACTAGACCCCAAGGAACTTATCTAGATGTGTGGTCAGCACTTTGAACCCCAAGGGCTTCACAGAAGTTTATAATTGTAGAGCCGTGAAAATAAAAAAATTATATTTTTTTCCACAAAAAATTACCTTTTTGCCCCAAATTTTTTTTTTTCTAAGGGTAACAGGAGAATAGGACCCCAAAAGCTATTGTGCATTTTGTCCTGGAGTACGCTGATACCCATATGTGGGGGGGAACCACTGTGATCGCCTTACTGCGATCTTTGGGAGGCACAATGAACAAATCCACAAAAGGTGAAGAATTGGTTTTCTTTTTTACGCCGTTCCTGTGCTGGTATTTGTGATTAGGCGACTTTATTCTCGGATCGGTGCAGATTACAGCGATACCAGATTTACACCCTTTTTTCATGTTTAGCTTCTGTCACACACTAAAGATGCTTTTTCTTGAATAATTTTTTGTAAGAAATTTTTGCATGCCGTATTTTGAGAGCTATAATTTTTCCTATTTCGGCGACCAGAGTTATCTGTGGGCTTATTTTTTGCGGGAGAGCTGACGTTTTTATTGGTACCATATTCAGTCACATAACTTTTTTGATCGTTTCCTATTCCGATTTTTGTGGAATCAGAATGAACAAAAACCAGCAATTCAGGAATTGTTTTTTTTTTTTTTTTTTTTCTCCGTTCCGTGTGTGGTAAAATTGATAAGCAGCTTTATTCTTGGGTCCTACGGTTACGGCGATTCCTCATTTATATATTTTTTTTTATGTTTTGGCGTTTTTTACACAATAAAAAATTTTATAGAAAAATAATTATTTTTGCATCAGTTATTCCGCGAGCTATAAACTTTTTTTATTTTTTCCTGATGGTGCTGTATAGCGGCTTGTTTTTTGCGGGACAAGATGATGTTTTCAGCGGTACCATGATTATTTTTATTGACTTTTTGATCGCGTGTTATTGCACTTTTTCAAGCTGTATTAATGATACCGCTTGGAAAAAGTATAATTTACTACTTTTTTGTGTTTTTTTTTTACGGTTTCACTGAAGGGGTTAACTAGGGTTACACTTTTATAGATGGGATTTTTACGGACGTGGCGATACCTAAATGTGTATGTTTTTTGTTTTTTATTTTTTTTATTACATAAAATGTGTATTTTTTAGGGGATTTTTTTTAATATTTTTTAATATTTTTTTTACAATTTTTTTTAAAAATGATTTTTTTTACTTGTCCCTTTATGGGACTTTCACTTTTTTTTACTTTTTATTGCAGTTACAATGCATTGCATATGCTCTGGCATTGCAATGCATTGCAACTATAGTGGAAGCTGCTGTGACAATGATACACAGCTTTCCCGTGCTAATGACCCGGAGGTTGTCATGACAACCCCCGGGTCATCAAGGCAGAAGATCGGCCCTGCAAATACATTGCAGGGTGCCGATCTGAGGCAGAGGGAGCTCCCGACCCTCTGCCTCCCCCCTGAGCTCTGCGATCGCGCTCGATGCGAGCAGACAGGGGGTTAACAGCCAGGGGCGGTGGGGGCTCCGCTCTGGCTGTCAGTGCAGGAAGCCTGGCCACTGCAGCGCTGGCTCCTGCACTGATCGCGCTGGAGAAGCTGAAATTTCAGCTTCTCCTGCACGATCGTGCTGTGTTTGGTCAGTCAGATTGACTGACCAAGCACGCGCTGTAGGGTGCGGGGGACCGACGGCAAAGGTTCCCTGCACCGCTTGCGTGCCTGTAGCTGTCTGTGGACAGCTGTCGCACTGATTACCACTGCGTGTTTACACGCAGTGATAGATCAAAGCCATACGTGCAGAGTCCGTCTGGTGCCGGAAATGACACCTTGCCATGACGGACTCTGCACGTCAGTGGACATTAAGGGGTTAAGTCACATGATGTCCATTTCCTTGTGTTCTCTTGAGATGGTTCTACTCCTTCATTGGAGTCCGCTGTGTTTAATTTAAACTGATAGGACTTGATTTGTAAAGGCATACACTTGTCTATATAAGACTTCACAGCTCACAGTGATGTAGACCAAATGAGATCATGAGGTCAAAGAATGGCAAGGAGAGCAGAGACAGAATTGTGGCAAGGCACATATCTGGACAAAGGTTACAAAAGAATTTTTGCTGTACTAAAGGTTCCTCAGAGCACAGTGGCCTCAATAATCCTTAAATGGAAGAAGTTTTGGACCACTAGAAGTTTCCTAGACCTGGTCGTCCAGCCAAACTGAGCAATTGTGGGAGAAGAGCCTTGGTGAGAGAGGTAAAGAAGAACCCCAAGATCACTGTGGCTGAGCTCCACAGATGCAGTAGGGAGATGGGAGAAAGTTCCACAAAGTCAACTATCACTGCAGCCTCCACCATTGGGCCTTTATGGCAGGTGGCGATGGAAGCCTCTCCTCAGTGCCAGACAATGAAAGCCTGCATAGAGTTTACTAAAAAAACACATGAAGGACTCACAGACTATGAGAAATAAGATTCTCTGGTCTGATGGACGAAGATAGAACTTTTTGCTGAAAATTCTAAGCGGCTGTGTGGAAAAAACCAGGCACTGCTCATCACCTGCCCAATACATCCCACAGTGAAACATGGTGGTGGCAGCATCTGCTATGGGTGTTTTAGCTGCAGGGACAGGACGGACTGGTTGCAATTGAAGGGAATATGAATGCTGCCAAGTACGAGATTTCTTAGATGAAAACCTCTTCCAGGCGCTTGGACCTAGACTTGGCAGAGGTTCGCCTTCCAACATGACAATGCTCCTAAGCACACAGCTAAAATAACAAAGGAATGGTTCAGAACAAATTTGTGGGCCATTTTGACTGGCCCAGCTAGAGCCCTGACTAAACCCATTGAGCATCTCTGGAGAGACCTGAAAATGGCTGTACACCAACATTCACCATCCAACCTGACGGAACTGGAGTAGATCTGCAAGGTGAATGGCACAGGATCCCCAGATCAGGTGTGAAAAACTTGCATCATTTCCAGAAGACTCATGGCTGTACTTGCTTAAAAGGTGGTCTACTCAATAGTGAGCAAAGGGTCTGAATATTTATGACCATATGAATTTCAGTTTTTCTGTTTTAATAAATTTGCAAAATTTCTGTTTTTTCAGTTAAGATGGGGTGCAAACGTGTACATTAATGAGAAAAAATAAAACTTTTTTGAATTTACCAAATTGCTGCAATGAAAACAAGAGTGAAAAATGTAAAGGGGTCTGAAATACTTTCCGTAGGACTGTATATACAGATTACAGAGTGGCAAACAAGTTGATGTTTGGACCCCCATTCATTGAATGGGGTCCTGATGCAGGTACTGTTCTGGTACCTGAGCCAACTTTTTTTTTTTAACTGTCAGCCAAAAACCCCTGAACCCAAACATCTAGGGGTTCACCCATCTCTAGGAATGGGTGAAAATGCACAAGTGGTGCACATGCTTCTATTATTCTCTTCTTTTGATTGTTCCACTCCTTGGCCTTAGGCTCTATTTAGCTCCTCTTTCGAGAGAGTGCCATTATTCAATTTACAGGTGATATTTAATACCTCACAGTACTACCTTAGAGAAGGATTACTCTTTTATGGACAGTCGCACTGATCTTGTTGGGCACCAATTTGTCTCTTCATCACATGTGAAGAAACACTTATGGGGTCTTATCAATCAGAGACCATAGTCCCTTATTGGTTCACAATTTTTCAAGTCCCATATTCAAGGCTCCTCATAGTTTACAACAGTATCAGTTAGATATAATAGTCAAATAGACAATGAAGACAACATAGAACAGTTCTTGAATGCCTGATCAGAATTACTGGGCAAGGTTGATTACTTGTCATTTTATTCATGTTCATTCAGTCATCGTCTATACATCTAAAGACACGTTTGAGACATATAATAGACCACAAATTATCTTATAACTTATTATTTAAATCATGCACACAAAAATTCAAACACTATCAAAGGTTCAATAAGAATGGTTGGTAAGAACCCGAGGTATATCTCAGACAATCAGAAAACACTGAAACATTTTGTAATATAAAGGTTAATCATCACAGCTTTTTTTTTCGGTGGTTCCTGGAAAAGTCCTTACAGTCAGGTGACAGAGTGGTCAAGTTAACTATCCAGGGTTTCGGCACCTTTTGCTGTTGTGGAAAAACCCACTCTTCAGGGAGAACCTTTGGGATAGCTGTTATGTTTCGGTAGCTGGGAGTGCAGGTAAAAAAGGCAATACACCAGAGCAGTTGGAATCTATGAGATTGCAGTACCCTGACTAACCACCACAATAGAGGCAGCCGTGGAGGTTCCTACGTTGGTCCTAGACGCCTCGTCACGCCTGAGAAATAACTACACCTAAAGATAGAAATAGGAAAGCTATCTGCCCCGGAGCAGAACCCAAGATAATAGAAAAGCCCCCAAACATGTAATGGCGGTTAGACAGAGGAAATACTGACACAGAAAGAAATAGTTTGAGCAAACGCTGGGGCCCAAACTATCTAAATAGAAAAGGATAGGAAGGGTACTTACTGCATCCCAGAAAACCCTGAAAAGCACCCAACTCTACTAATTTCAAATCACCTGAGATCACACGACTCTACCACCTAAATTAGCTCTCTGGTGTAACAAAATCAAAAACAACAGCCACTGAAAAAACTGGAAAAAGCAAAAGAAAAAACTCAGTGGCTGAACTAAACTGAGAGGGCAGAAGCCCCGAGGGGACCTGAAGGCCCCCAAAGAAGTGCAGGACAAAAGCAAAAAAATATAGCACAAACACCAAAAGAAGAAAAGTCTTATCTGTTAGCAGGAGATGCAGACACGACACAGCAGGCTACAAGGGAAACTGGAAAGAAGAATTCAGACCAGAACAATTGATCACCGGCAACCCTGATGGGAAAATGACTCCCTTATATAAGACCAGTCAGTAACACCTGATTCCCAGTCCTCAAATCTTCACTAGCACCGCTTGTAACCACCAGAGGGAGCCTTGCTCAGAACTCATCTCAAACCCATCAAACAGTACCCCCCCTTGAGGAGGGGTCACCGAACCCTCATTTGAGCAACCAGGTCGGTCAGGATGAGTTCTATGATACGCAGGATAAGTCTCCCAGCATGGATGTCCGAAGCAACACCCAAAAATTGTCCTCCTGCCCATAACCTCTCCATTTAACCAAATACTGGAGTTTCCGTCTGAAAAACGAGAATTCCAAATATTTTCTAACCACATACTCCAGATTTCCCTCAACCAAAAACAGGGTCAGGAGGCACAGCAGCAGGAACCCACTGGCTCAACAAACCTCTTCAACAGGACTTGTGGAACACGTTATGGATCTTAAATGTCCCTGGAAGAAGCAAACGAAAAGAAAAAGGATTAATATCTCCATGATCTTATAAGGTCCAATGAACCTAGGCTTTTAAAATTTTGGAGATGCTACTCTCATAGGAATATTCTTGAGGACAACCAGACCAAGTCCCCCACTTTAAACCGAGGACCATCAGTCCTATGCCGGTTAGCAAACCGTGGGCCTTCTCTGAGAGAGGGACAACCTCTCCACTACCTGGTCCCAAATTGTTGCATACGCTCCACAACAGAGTCAACACCTGGACAGACAGAAGCCTCCGTCTGTCCTGAAGAAAATCGAGGGTGAAACCCAGAATTACAGAAAAACGGAGACATCAAAGTGGCAGAGCTAGCCCTATTATAAGAGCAAACTCAGCCAAAGGCAAAAAAGAGACCCAGTCATCCTGATCAGCAGACACAAAGCATCTTAGATAAGTCTCCAATGTCGGTTTGTTCTCTCAGTTTGACCACTTGGTCTGAGGATGAAATGCCGAGGAGAAAGACAATTGAACACCCAGTTTAGAAACAAAAAGTCCTCCAAATCTGGAAACAAACTGGACTCCTCTGTCAGGGCACAATGTTCTCAGGAATGCCGTGTAAACGAACCACGTGCTGAAGGAACAACGGCACCAATTCAGAGGAGGAAGGCAACTTAGGTAATGGCACAAGATGTATCATTTTGGAAAAACCTATCACAAATTACCAGATGGTGGTCATTCTCTGAGAAACAGAAGATCGGAAATGAAATCCATAGAGATATGGGTCCATGGTCTCTTGGGCACAGGCAATGGCATCAACAAACCACTAGAGCGAGAGCAAGGCTTGGAGCGAGAGCAAGTCCCGCAGGACTGCACAAATTCCCTGACATCACGAGACAAGGTAGGCCACCAAAAGGACCGACTAACCAAGTCTCTGGTACCAAAATTCCGGGATGCCCAGCCAATGCGGAAACAAGAATCTCAGACATCACACTCTTTTTCCATTGGTCCGGGACAAAACAATTTTCCAACAGGGCAGCGCTCGGGCCTATCCTCCTGCACCCCTCCAGAGCAAGTCTCAAATTGGGCGAGATGGGGAAAGAATACACCCTCTTTCAAAATAACAGAAGGATCAGATAATCAGGAGAGTCCGCAAGGAAAACTCCTCGAGAGGGCATCGCCTTAAATTCTTAGTGCCAGGAAGAAAGGAAACCACAAAATTAAAACGTGTGAAAACAAGGCCACCTGGCCTGTCTAGGATTGAGTCGCTTGGCAGATTCCAGATAGACCAGATTCTTATGGTCCGTAAGGACCCCACCTGATGTTTGGCTCCCTCCAGCCAATGTCTCCCCTCTTCAAAAGCCCACTTCATGGCCAAAAAACTCCCGATTACCCACGTCATAATTACGTTCAGTAGGAGAAAATTTTCGAGAGAAAAAGGACAAGGGTTACTTTTAGAGGTCTCTGGATCTTTTTGGGACAAAATGGCACCTGCCCCAATTTCAGAGGCATCAACCTCCACCTTGAAATGGCAGAGAAAACTCAGGCTGCCGTAGAACAGGAGCAGAAGTGAATCTCTGCTTAGTTCCTGAAATGCAGAGATGCCTCAGGAGGCCAATTCACCACATCAGAACCCTTTCTGGTCAAATCAGTTAATGGTTTAACAATAACCGAGAAATTAACAATAAAATTTACGATAAAAATTTGGCAAAACCCAAAAATCTCTGAAGAGCCTTTAATGAAGTAGGTTGGACCCAATCAAGATGGCCTGAACCTTGACCGGGTCCATTTCAATAACAGATGGGGACAAAATGAATCCCAGAAATGAGATCCTCTGTACGCCAAAAAGACACTTTGATCCCTTCACATACAGAGCATTCTCTCTCAAAATCTGGAATACAGTTCGAACATGTTTCACATGAGAGTCCCAGTCATTAGAAAAAATCAAGATATCATCCAAATAAACAATCAGAAATTTGTCCACAAAATCCCTGAAAATGTCATTCATGAAGGATTGGAAGACGGAAGGAGCATTAGTGAGCCCAAAGGGCATCACTAGGTACTCAAAATGCCCTTCAGGGGTATTGAATGCCGTCTTCCATTCATCCCCGTGCTTAATGCGAATAAGGTTATACACCCCCTGAGGTCAAGCTTGGTAAACCAAGTAGCGTTTTTCACCCTGGAAAACAGGTCAGAAATCAAGGGTAACGGGTATTGATATTTCACAGTAATATTGTTCAAGAGACGATAATCAATACACGGCCTTAATGAACCATCTTTTTTGGCCACAAAGAAAAAACCGGCACCTAAGGGTGAAGAGGATGGTCTGATATGACCCTTCTCCAATGATTCCTTGATATAAGACCGCATAGCGTCATGTTCAGGTACAGACAAGTTAAAAAGGCGACCTTTAGGGAATTTACTACCCGGCACTAATTCAATAGCGCAGTCATAGCTCCTATGGGGAGGCAAGGATGCAGATTTACTTTCGCTAAACACATCAGAAAAATCAAACAAAAAGTCAGGAACATCCTGAGCCTGGGGGGAGGCAGAAAAAACAGGAGTGTTGGTATTAACACATTGGCAGCCCCAACTGGTTACAGACACAGATTTCCAATCCAAAACAGGATTATGAGACTGTAACCAAGGGAAACCCAGCACGATAATGTCATGCAGATTATATAGAACCAAAAATTTGCAGCACTCCTGGTGATCAGGTTCAACCCTCATTATCACCTGAGTAGAAAACTGGGGTTTATTCTCAGCCAAAGGGTAGAATCGATCCCCAGTAGGGGAATAGACTTCTGTAGGGGTATCAAGGGAAACCCACAACGTTTAGCAAAATCATAATCCATCAGGTTAATAGCTGCTCCAGAATCAACGAAAGCCTGAGCAGAAAATGAGGACAGAGAGCATATCAGAGTGACAGTTAATAAAAACTTAGTCTGAACACTACCCAAGACAACTGAGCGTGCAAAACGTCTTCCCCGCTTAGGGCAGACTGAAATAGCATGAGAGGCATCACCACAGTAGAAACATAACCCATTGCGCTTTCGAAACTCATGATGCTGTGCCCCAGACACCACTCTATCACACTGCATGGGTTCAGAAGCTGGTTCACAAGGCAACACCATTCCACGCATACTTCTCCGCTCACGCAAACGTCTGTCAATTTGAATCGCTAATGACATAGAATCATTGAGACCAGAGGGGACAGGGAATCCCACCATAACATCCTTTACATTATCTGACAGACCCTTCCGGAAAGGGCCGCCAAAGCGTCGTCATTCCATTTGGTCAGGACTGCCCACCTACGGAATCTCTGACAGTATAACTCAGCGTCATCAAGCCCCTGATTTAATGCCAACAAGGCTTTTTCAGCTTGATCAGTGACATTAGGCTCATCGTACAATAACCCCAAAGCCTGAAAAAACGCATCAACATCACTCAAAACAGGATCCCCAGGTATCAGGGAAAAAGCCCAATCCTGAGGATCGCCGCGCAGGAGAGAGATAATTTGAACCTGCTGCGCTGCGTTTCCTGAGGACTTAGATTTTAAGGCAAAAAACAATTTACAATTATTTTTGAAATTCTGAAACTTAGCTCGATCCCCTAAAAACAAATCTGGCATGGGGATTCTAGGTTCCACAACAGGCAACCTAGCAAGATATGCAGCAATACTCTGAACCTCAGTGGCAAGCTGATCCACACGGCCAGACAACTGTGCAAACTCCATTGGGAGAAAAGATCCTCCCCAGCACCCAGAGATACAGAGGAAAAAAAAAAATGCAACAAACAGAAAAATATCTCTGACAACTCTGACAACCTTTTTTCATTCACAATATTTTTTTTTTTTTTCCTTCTGTGAGTACCATACAATTTTCAATTTTTAGGCCGGTGATACTGTTATGTTTCGGTAGCTGAGGAGTGCAGGTAAAAAAGGCAATACACCAGAGCAGTTGGAATCTATGAGATTGCAGTACCCTGACTAACCACCACAACTAGAGGCAGCCGTGGAGCGTTCCTACGTTGGTCCTAGACGCCTCGTCACAGCCTGAGAAACTAACTACACCTAAAGATAGAAATAGGAAAGCTATCTGCCCCGGAGCAGAACCCCAAAGATAATAGAAAGCCCCCAAACATGTAATGGCGGTTAGACAAGAGGAAATACTGACACAGAAAGAAAATAGTATGAGCAAACGCTGGGGCCCAAACTATCTAAATAGAAAAGGATAGGAAGGGTACTTACTGCAATCCCAGAAAACCCTGAAAAGCACCAACTCTACTAATTTCAAAATCACCTGAGATCACACGACCTCTACCACCTAAATTAGCTCTCTGGTGTAACAAAATCAAAACAACAGCCACTGAAAAAACTGGAAAAAGCAAAAGAACAAAACTCAGTGGCTGAACTAAACTGAGAGGGCAGAAGCCCCCCGAGGGGACCCTGAAGGCCCCCAAAGAAGTGCAGGACAAAATGCAAAAATATAGCACAAAAACAAAAGAAGAAAAAGTCTTATCTGTTAGCAGGAGATGCAGACACGACACAGCAGGCTACAAGGGAAACTGGAAAGAAGGATTCAGACCAGAACAATTGATCACCGGCAACCCTGATGGGAAAATGACTCCCTTATATAAGACCAGTCAGTAACACCTGATTCCCAGTCCTCACAATCTTCACTAGCACCGCTTGTAACCACCAGAGGGAGCCTCTGCTCAGAACTCATCTCAAACCCATTCACAACAGATAGCCCAGGGGTGGGGAACCTTTTTTCTGCCGAGGGCCATTTGGAATTTTATAATAGTGTTCGGGGGCCGCATAAAATTATTAATAATGATGAGCGAGTATACTCGTTGCTCGGATTTTCCCAAGCATGCTCAGGTGTCCTCTGAGTATTTTGGCGTGTGGGGATTCCTTAACAAACAAGCATTCCTCACATGTATTCAGGCTGTCCAGCAGCTGCAAATCAGGGAGCTGAGGCAACGAAAACTAAATCTCCGAGCATGCCAAAATACTCGGAGGACACCCGAGCATGCTCAGGAAAGCCCGAGCAATGAGTGTACTCGCTCATCACTCATTAATAAACTTAAACATTAGCCAACTATATTTATTCAAACATTTAAATAACTCCTACCTAATGTGATGGCTGGAATGACTTCTCTTTGGTGAGGCGTTTGATATTGGGAGGTATTGATGATGTTGCTACTCATATAATGCTCCATACAGGATATTGGTCCCCATATAATGCTCCATACAAAATATGGAGCTCTCCTCTGCGCTGTGCTGCGTTCTGCACTGTTACGGCTCAGGAAAAGGCTCTGTGGAAAGACTCCCCATTATCATCATCATCATCGCCTCCCCATCATCATTATTGCCTCCCCATCATCATCATTGCCTCCCCATCATCATTATTGTCTCCCCATCATCATTGTCTCCTCATCATCATTGTCTCCCCATCATCATCATTGCCTCCCCATCATCATCAATGCCTGCACATCATCATCATCGCCTCCCCATCATTATCATTGCCTCCCCATCATCATCAATGCCTGCCCATCATCATCATCGCCTCCCCATCATTATCATTGCCTCCCCATCATCATTCATTGCCTCCACATTAATATCATCATCGCCTTCCCATTATCATTGCCTCCCCATCATCATCATTATCATTGCCTCCCCATTAATATCATCATCATCACCTTCCCATTATCATTGCCTCCCCATTATCATCATCATCATGGCCTCCTCCTCACCACCATCACTGCCTGCCTCCCCCCACCACCATCACACATACAGCACGGCAGGCAGCACTATCTCACATACACACAGGCACACACACAGGCAGGCAGACACACACACACACACCGATCTCACCTGTCCGCGCGCTCTCTGCCACAGCCGGCCGCTGAATGATGACGTCATTCAGCGGCGCTGCTGTGAGAGAGAAAGCACCGGCGCCCCCTGGAGCTCGGAGTTGCGGAAGCGGAGGCACGGGGAGGGGTGAGTATTGCGCCGGGCTCCTGCAGGGGACCTGAGCATGCGGGGGGGGCCCAGTGACGGCGCTGACAACCGCTAACGGGCGCGACAGCGAGTGGGCCCCCCCCGCCTGCTCAGGGCCCCGGCACTTGCCCGGCCCTGCAATCTGCACACACTTACCCAGTGGCGGCTCTACCCACACACGACAGGCGGCGTGCAGGAGAGGGGCGGGAAGATCGCACAGTCCCGGCTGGCTGTCGCTGCTGTCACTGTGGGGGGAAGCAGAGATGGATCTTCCGCTTCTGCTCACCAGGAGCCGGGCCGGACCAGGTGATATGGCGGGCCGTATACGGCCCGCGGGCCGGACGTTCCCCACCCCTGGGATAGACACAAGGGGTCTTTTCTTACACATTTGCCTGATTTGACAAATTGAGGCATCGGCCTGTAGCGGAGACATCGCCACAATATGCCCACATTTGTACAGAGCTTGTCTGCTGGCACTAATGACAGGGATCCTTTTTATTAGCAAGTCAGAAAAGAAAGTGAATAACAGTAGCTTCATATATGGGCATAAAATCATTTCTGCAACAAGCATCTAGATTAAAAGGTTAACCTACACTTATGAAACCAGACAATCTCTAAAACAGGTCCCCAAATTAGCAGACCTACATACTGTTCGGTTATTTTTAAAATAAAGCAAAACTGAATGCTAAGCAAGAAATGTATATCTTTGTACCGTGTTAGCCAGTAGATAGAAAAATATTTAGAATCAATCACTGAGGACTCTCAATTCTAAATATTTTTCAAAGCAAGAAATGAAAACCAAAGTTATTTAGCTAAGATATAAATTGTCTTAAATGATAATAAAAACAAGTTAGCATTGCCTCACTTGTCAGTTTGCTAGCTTGATGGTTTCCACAGTGAAAAATAGTTCCTCATCTTGACGTTTTCAAAAGCCTTTAACCCAGCTAATCAAGATCTTACTCTGCACTGCCAAAAGGTAAGAACTCAAAAAAGCCACCTGCAAAAAGGTATTTTTTCTTTTTGGAGAAGACCCTAGTTTGGCTAAATATGTTAATATAGTAAGACTTATTCAAGAATCAGACATTGACTTTTAGTCAAAATTTAGCACTAAAGAGTAAGCTCTCTTTCAGCCTTTCAGGCCCCAGGATCTCTGCAATCTTTTGTTACCTATAGTTACACCCCTCTGTTCAAAACAGTATAGATTCATTTGCATTTGTCTTCAATGAAACCAATGTAAGGTTGTTTGCCCATTAATGGAAATGTCATTTTTATAAGAAGCTTCAAAGTAAAACTACAATTTTCCAACAAAATATAGCATAATGCATTCATGTTATTAGTTCAAAGAGTCTGCATTCTAGCTAGTAGTTTAACAAATAGTGTTATTGGCAATTATTTGAATAATAGGTAATAGTTCACTATAAATGTAAATGTTTTGTAAAAAAAAAAAAGAAACTTGGATATCTAGTATCCGACTTAGCCAATAACCTTAGGTAAAGATGGGCAAATCGATTCTACACAAATTAAGTAGGGTACAAATTTTGAAAAATTAATCAAAGTTTGCAAATCCAACTAATTCTCGATTAGTTTCATATGAATCACCTAAAATATTAGCCACCATGTTACAGATAGGATAACACAAGGAAGAACAATCACATTACCTCAGGTGTGGCCTAGCAGTCTTTGATGTAATGTCTACAGTTACCCAACCTTATAGCACAACCAGCCAGAGCGACACTGAATACTGAAGCCACTATTAAATCTCAAGCAGGAAGTGCTGATATCATTTTTTGAGAAATGTGGGTTGGAGAGAGGATCTGAAAGCTCAGTCACTGAGAGACATCGTACGCAAAACAAAAAGTTGAGGAGAAGATAATAGAAGAAAATAGCATTTCACACTATCAGTCTGGACTTTATTTGCACCCACACTGCATTTTTTTCTTTTGCCGCACTAAATCTTGTGACTTTTTCTGTGACTAACTAATAGGTATTGGATGTACAGTATTTCACAAAAGTGAGTCCACCTCTCACCTTTTTGTAAATATGTTGTTACATTTTTTCTTGGAACAACACTGAAGATATGACACTTTGATACAATGTAAAGTAGTCAGTGTACAGTTTGTATAAGTGTAAATTTGTTGTAAATCTGTTGGTGCAGACTTTAATGTTTTAACGCTGGCAGCAAAAGTGAATACACCCTTAAGTGAAAATGGTAAAATTGTTCTCAAAGTGTTAATATTTTCTTTGGCCACCATTACTGTCAAACACTGCCTTAACTCTCTTGGACATGGAGTTCAGTAGAGCTTCCCAGGTTGCCACTGGACTCCTCTTACACTCCTCCATGACAACATCACAGAGTTGGTGAATGTTAGAGACTTTCCACTTGAGGGTGCCTCACATATGCTCAATAGAGTTTAGACATGCTTGACCAGTCCAGCATCTTTACTCTCAGTTTCTTTCGCAAGGCAGTTGTCGTCTTGGAGATGTGTTTGGGATTGTTATCATGTTGGAATACTACACTGCAGACCAGTTTCCAAAAAGAGGGGATCATGCTATGCTTCAGTATTCAGAGTACATGTTGGAATTCATGGTTCCCTCAATCAACAGTAAATCCCACATCCAGCAGCACTCATGCAGCCCCAAACCATGACACTCCTCCACCATGCTTGATTGTACGCAAGACACACTTATCTTTGAACTGCTCAATTGGTTGCTGCCACACATGCTTGACACCATTGGAACCAAATAAGTTTATCTTGGTCTTATCAGACCACAGGACATGGTTAATTAAAAAAAAAAATTAAAAAAATTCAAGCTACAGAACCAAGAAAAAGGAGTGTGACAACAATGAAATATTTTATCTTAGGATGGTAATACTTTCTGCAAAAATATATATGGTCATACAATAATATACACAAGTCAGAATGGTGCATTCAAAATCTCAAATATATCCATAGAGTGCATTTGCTCTCTGTCACAGTATATACATATAATAAAGTGCTTAGTGCAAAAAAATATACCCATCTGTTATGTTTCAGTAGCTGAGGAGAAATAGCAAAAATAGCCGAACTAGCAATACACCAGAGAGGCTGGAAACTACTGGGTTGCAGAACTCTAAACTAACCGCAACACTAGAAGTAGTTGTGGAGCGTACCTACTGTGATCCTAGGCGCCTCGCACAGCCGTAGAGATAGCTACACCTAAAGACAGAAAGATGAAAGCTATCTGCCCCGTAGCAGAACCCCCAAAGAAATAGGAAGCCCCCAAACATGTAATGGCGGTTAGACAAGAAGAAAATATGAACACAGACAGAAAATAGAATGAGCAAACGCTGGGGCCCAATACTGTCTAGATAGAAAAGTATAGGAAAGAATTCTGACTGCAAACCAAAAAACCCTGACAAAAATACCAACACTTCTGATTAACAAAAAACCTGAGATCACACGATCTCTACCACCTAAATCAGATCTCTGGTGTAACACACAGCAATTCAGCAAATAAAAAGTGACACAGGAAAAGAGCAAAAGTGCAAACACAAACTGAGCACAATTCAGAGCCAGGCCCCAAAAGGGGACCAGGCTGAAGTCCACTGCAAGGCAGCAAACCAGCAAGGAAAAAAAACAACAAGTCACTTATCTGAATGAGAGCAGGAATGCAAGCTGAGCTCCAAGCAAGACCTGGAAGAACAATTGATTACCGGCAAGGCTGATGGAGTTCAGGTCACTTATATCAGACCAATCGGACCCAGCTGAAAGCCATTCAGAAATTAGTTCATTACCCTCAGCAACCACCGGAGGGAGCCCCAGCTCCAAAGTCGCCTCAAAGGTGTCCACAACACCCGTCACTAGAGTTGTGCGAAACAGGTCAGTCAGATTCAAAAGTCGCCGACTTTCGCCAAAGTCGGGTTTCGTTGGCCGAAACATGACCATAGCGTGCAGTCGGCCATGCGGTCGCCGAACCGAGTGCCAAAGTCGATTTTCCCAGAATGCTTTCAGGCACCTTTTTTCAGCCAATGAGCAAGGACGCACACTGTGGGCAACAAGATGACATGGGCAGCGTCCACCACCATCTTAGAGAAGGGCATTGCAGTGATTGGCTTGCTTTGGGGGGCGTCATAGTGTCTATAAAAGCCCTGACCACCGACCTCCATTTTACTGCTGCTGATCTTAACAGTAGGGAGAGGTTGCTGTTTATCAGTAGGGAGAGCGTTAGGGCTGGAAAGAGAAGTTCTTATGTGCTTGTCCTGATAGCAATTGTGCTATATACAGTTAGTGTGCAGAGACAGGGGAGGATTTTCTTGTGTGCAGCAGCACTGGTTATGAGGGGCCCTGTGCCAGTGCCATCGCCCACGAGTGGGTCCCCTGCTTGGTCAGGGCCCCAGCACTTACAATACTTACCTCTCTCTGCTCCACCGCTGTGACGTCTTCCGCGTTTCCTGACAGTGACGGTCAGGTCAGAGAGCCCGATGACGTCACGTCTGTGCGCCTTCTGCGTGAACAGTCCAAGTGCAGAGAGCTGGAAGATGGCGACGCTAAGGAGTCCAGAGTAGAGCAGTACCCACTGAGGAGAGGAATTTCATTTTTTTTATGTTTGGAGCAATATATGGGGAGTATTATACACTGGAGAATTATATATGGGGCCCATCATACATTTGAGCATCATAGATAGGGCCCATTATACACTGGAGCATTATATATGGGGCCCATCATACAGTGGAGCATTATAAATGGGGCCCATCATACACTGGAGCATCATATACGGGCCCATTATACACTGGAACATCATATATGGGGCCCATTATATACTGGAGCATCACATGGAGCCCATTATATATGGGGACCATTATATTTGGAGCATTATATGGGGCTCATCATACACTGGAGCATCATATATGGGGCCCATCATATACTAGAGCATCATATGGGGCTCATTATTTATGGGGCATCATATAGGGCCCTTTATATATGGAGCATCATATGGAGCACATATGGGGCCTGTTCTGTATGGAGCATTATATGGAGGCCATTCTGTATGGCACACTATGTGGTGCCCATAATTCTGTATGGAGGACTATACTGTCCGGTTTTTGAGCTATTGTAGAATTTACAATAGATATCACTCATGTAATGTAAGAAGTGAAGTATTTGGCATTGGACTATACCTATATTTCTCTGCCATATCAGAGCATCATGAATTGTGGTATGTGTTAAAGGGGCCCACGAAAACCTGGAGCCAGCCCTGCCCACCCCCACAACTTTAGCCAAATAACCCCCAGTTTTCAATGCGTTACTATTATTATAAAGTTAATTAAGGTTGACAAGCTTAAGTAATAAGAATTGATGTCGTTGGCATTGAAATGGGCACTGTAGGTGTGTTTACTGTCCTCCACTCACTGCTGACTTTTTTTCCCCATTGATTTGAATTGGGGTCGGGTTTTCGACCCCGACTCGACTTTTTCCGATAGTCTGCCCACTTTGTTCGACTCGACTTTTGGAAAAGTCAGATCTTCCGAAACCCGACTCGGCCCTCCCGGAGCCAAAGTCGCTCATCTCTACCCATCACATTCACACAAATGACATGTTAATTAATATTAAGGTAGTAGAGAAAAGATAGTCTATAAAGAAGCCATGTAATGACAAGCCAAAGAGAGGATAAATAACCTTAAGGAGCTCTAAGAAAATACTCACAAAGTGACCAGTGCAGTGATATTCAGGAGCCACTAATTCCTACCCCGACAGCGACGTTTCGCCTACATGCTTCTTCTAAGGGGGCAAAACGCATGAAAGCAGGTGACAGAGACCAATTGCACTCTATGGATATATTTGGCATTTTGAATGTACCATTCAGACTTGTATATATTATTGTATGACCATATATATTTTTGCAGAAAGTATTACCATCCTAAGATAAAATATTTCAGTGTTGTCACACTCCTTTTTCTTGGTTCTATAGATTGAATTTTAATTTTTTTAACCCCTTCATGACCCAGCCTATTTTGACCTTAAAGACCTTGCCATTTTTTGCAATTCTGACCAGTGTCCCTTTATGAGGTAATAACTCAGGAACGCTTCAACGGATCCTAGCGATTCTGAGATTGTTTTTTCGTGACATATTGGGCTTCATGTAGTGGTAAATTTAGGTCGATAATTTTTGCGTATATTTGTGAAAAAAATGGAAATTTGGAAAAATTCTGAAAATTTTGTAATTTTCAAATTTTTAATTTTTATTCTGTTAAACCAGAGAGTTATGTGGCACAAAATAGTTAATAAATAACATTTCCCACATGTCTACTTTACATCAGCACAATTTTGGGAACAACATTTTTTTTTGTTAGGAAGTTATAAGGGTTAAAAGTTGACCAGCGATTTCTCATTTTTTCAGCAAAATTTACAAAACCATTTTTTTAGGGACCACCTCACATTTGAAGTCACTTTGAGGGGTCTATATGGCAGAAAATACCCAAAAGTGACACCTTTATAAAAACTGCACCCCTCAAACTACTCAAAACTACATTCAAGAAGATTATTAACCCTTCAGGTGCTTCACAGGAACTAAAGCAACGTGGAAGGAAAAAATGGACATTTTAATTTTTCCAACAAAAATTTTCTTTTAGCATCAATTTTTTCATTTTCACATGGGCAACAGTATAAATTGGATCCTAAAATTTGTTGGGCAATTTCTCCTGAGTACACAGATACCTCATATGTGGTCATAAACCACTGTTTGGGCGCACGGCAGGGTTCAGAAGGGAAGGAGCAGCCATTTGACTTTTTGAATGGAAAATATGCTGGAATATTTAGCGGTTGCTATGTCGCATTTGGAGAGTCCCTGTGTGCCTAAACATTGGAGCTCCCCAACAAGTGACCCCATTTTGGAAACTAGACCCCCTAAGGAACTTATCTAGATGCATAGTGATCACTTTGAACCCCCAGGTGCTTCACAAATTGATCGTAAAAAAAGAAAGTACTTTTTTTCACAAAATTTTCTTTTAGCCTCAGTTATTTTCATTTTCACATGGGCAACAGTATAAATTGGATCCTAAAATTTGTTGGGCAATTTCTCCTGAGTACACAGATACCTCATATGTGGTCATAAACCACTGTTTTGGGCGCACGGCAGGCTCAGAAGGGAAGGAGCGCCATTTGACTTTTTGAATGGAAAATATGCTGGAATATTTAGCGGTTCCCATGTCGCATTTGGAGAGTCCCTGTGTGCCTAAACATTGGAGCTCCCCCACAAGTGACCCCATTTTGGAAACTAGACCCCCTAAGGAACTTATCTAGATGCACAGTGAGCACTTTGAACCCCCAGGTGCTTCACAAATTGATCCGTAAATAAAAGAAAGTACTTTTTTTTCACAAAAATTTTCTTTTGGCCTCAGTTATTTTTATTTTCACATGGGCAACAGTATAAATTGGATCCTAAAATTTGTTGGGCAATTTCTCCTGAGTACACAGATACCTCATTGTGGTCATAAACCACTGTTTGGGCGCACGGCAGGGCTCAGAAGGGAAGGAGCACCATTTGACTTTTTGAATGGAAAATATGCTGGAATATTTAGCGGTTGCTATGTCGCATTTGGAGAGTCCCTGTGTGCCTAAACATTGGAGCTCCCCAACAAGTGACCCCATTTGGAAACTAGACCCCCTAAGGAACTTATCTAGATGCATAGTGAGCACTTTGAACCCCCAGGTGCTTCACAAATTGATCCGTAAATAAAAGAAAGTACTTTTTTTTCACAAAAATTTTCTTTTAGCCTCAGTTTTTTTCATTTTCACATGGGCAACAGTATAAATTGGATCCTAAAATTTGTTGGACAATTTTCCTGAGTACACAGATACCTCATATGTGGTCATAAACCACTGTTTGGGCGCAAGCAGGGCTCAGAAGGGAAGGAGCGCCATTTGACTTTTTGAATGGAAAATATGCTGGAATATTTAGCGGTTGCCATGTTGCATTTGGAGAGTTCCTGTGTGCCTAAACATTGGAACTCCCCCACAAGTGACCCCATTTTGGAAACTAGACGCCCTAAGGAACTTATCTAGATGCATAGTGAGCACTTTGAACCCCAGGTGTTTCACAGAAGTTTATAACGCAGAGCCGTGAAAATAAAAAATCATTTTTTTTTCTCAAAAATGATTTTTTTAGCCCACTATTTTTTATTTTCACAATGGTTACAGGAGAAATTGGACCACAAAAGTTGTTGTCCAGTTTCCCTGAGTACGCTAGTACCCCATATGTGGGGGGGAACCACTGTTTGGGCACACGTCAGGGCTCGGAAGGGATGTAGTGACGCTTTGAAATGCCGGCTTGATGGAATGGTCTGCGGGCATCTTGTTACGTTTGCAGAGCCCCTGATGTGCCTAAACAGTAGAAACTCCCCACAAGTGACCCCATTTTGGAAACTAGACCCCGCAAAGAACTTATCTAGATGTGTGGTGAGCAATTTGAACCCCCAAGGGCTACACAGAAGTTTATAACGCCCGGGCATGAAAATAAAAAAATCATATTTTTTCCACAATCAGGATCTTTTAGTCCCCAATTTTTTTTATTTTCCCAAGGGTAACATGAGAAATTAGACCCAAAAGTTGTTGTCCAATTTGTCCTGAGTATGCTGATATCCCATATGTGGGAGAAAACTACTGTATGGGCACACATCGGGGCTCGGATGGGAAGTAGTGACGTTTTGAAATGCCCACTTGATGGAATGGTCTTCGGGCGTCATGTTACGTTTGCAGAGTCTCTGATGTGCCTAAACAGTAGAAACTCCCCACAAGTGACCCCATTTTGGAAACTAGATCCCCCAAGGAACTCCTATAGATGTGTGATAAGCACTTTGAATCTCCAAGTCCTTCACAGAAGTTTATAACGCAGAGCCGTGAAAATATAAAATAATTTTTTTTCCACAAAAATAATTTTTAGTCCCCAATTTTTTTTCCCAATGTTAACAGGAGAAATTAGAACCCCAAAGTTGTTGTGCAATTTTTCCCGAGTACGCTGATACCTCATATGTGGGGGTAAACCAGTGTTTGGGCACACGTCGGGGCTTGGAATAAAGGGAGCACTGTTTGACTTTTTGATCGCAAAATTTGCAGGAATCAATGGTGGCGCCATGTCGCGTATGGAGACCCCCTGATGTGCCTAAATAGTGGAAACCCCTCAATTCTAACTCCAACCCTAACCCCAACACACCCCTAACCCCAAGCCTAACCCCTACACACACCTAACCCTAATACAAACCTTAATCATAACCCTAACCCCAACACACCCCTAACCCTAATCCCAACTCTAACCATAAACCTAACTACAAGCCTAACCCTAATTCCAACCCTAACCCTAATTCCAACCCTAACCCTAATTCCAACCCTAACCCAAATTCCAACCCTAACCGTAATTCTAACCTTAACCCTAATGCTAACCCTAACCCTAGTTCTAACCCTAAGGCTGGATTCATATTGCGTTTTACCAGCCCGTTCAACACGTAGCGTTGACGGCTGGTAACGGTATAGCATGCTATACCCGCTAGCGCAGATGAATCAGCAGATAATCAGCCGCGGATCCGCAGCAAAATCAGTCGCGGATCAGCAGCAAAATCCGCCGCGGATCAGCAGCGAAATCAGCCGCGGATCAGCAGCGAAATCAGCCGCGAATCAGCAGCAAAATCAGTCGCGGATCAGCAGCGAAATCCGCCGCGGATCAGCAGCGATATCCGCCGCGGATCCGCAGCAAAATCAACCGCGGATCAGCAGCGATATCCGCCGCGGATCCGCAGCAAAATCAGCCGCGGATCAAAAGCGAAATCCGCTGCGGATCCGCAGCGAATCAGCAGCAAAATCAGTCGCGGATCAGCAGCGAAATCCGCCGTGGATGCGCAGCGATATCCGCCGTGGATCAGCAGCGAAATCCACCGCGATCAGCAGCGAAATCCGCCGCGGATCAGCAGCGATATCCGCCGCGGATCCGCAGCAAAATCAGCCGCGGATCAGCAGCAAAATCAGTCGCGGATCAGCAGCGATATCCGCCGCGGATCCGCAGCAAAATCAGCCGCGGATCCGCAGCAAAATCAGCCGCGGATCAGCAGCAAAATCAGTCGCGGATCAGCAGCGAAATCAGCCGCGGATCAGCAGCAAAATCAGCCGCGGATCAAAAGCGAAATCAGCCGGGATGCGCAGCGATATCCGCCGCGGATCAGCAGCGAAATCCGCCGCGGATCAGCAGCGATATCCGCCGCGGATCGCAGCAAAATCAGCCGGGATCGCAGCAAATCAGTCGCGGATCAGCAGCGAAATCAGCCGCGGATCAGCAGCAAAATCAGCCGCGGATCAAAAGCGAAATCCGCTGCGGATCCGCAGCGAATCAGCAGCAAAATCAGTCGCGGATCAGCAGCGAAATCCGCCGCGGATCCGCAGCGAAATCCGCCGCGGATCAGCAGCGAAATCAGCCGTGGATGCGCAGCGATATCCGCCGCGGATCAGCAGCGAAATCCGCCGCGGATCAGCAGCGAAATCCGCCGCGGATCAGCAGCGATATCCGCCGCGGATCCGCAGCAAAATCAGCTGCGGATCAGCAGCAAAATCCGCTAGGAAAAAAAAAAAAATCTTTATTTTATTATTTGTCCCTACCTATGACAGGGGGGGGGTTCATTTACTTTTTTTTTATTTTGATCACTGTGACAGTTTATCACAGTGATCAAAATAAATTTTTGTACAATGGAGGGCGCACTGCGCATGCGCCGGCCGGCGGGCGCACTGCGCATGCGCCCGCCATTTTCCAAGATGGCGGCGCCCATGAAGAATCCCGGGCAGCCGCCGGGACGGATCCAGGGACATCGGTGGACCGGGAGAGGTGAGTAGGGGACGTCGGAAGGTGAGGGGGGGATCAGAAGGTGAGGAGGGGTGATCGCAGGAGCAGGGGAGCAGACAGTGACGGCGGTGACCGATCGCTGCCATCTTTCGATGGCGGCGGCCGATCACCGCCGTGACATGGTGTGGGGGGGGATCTGATCGCGTTCTCCAGCCATGGCAGATGCTATTGCAGCATCGGCCATGGCTGGATTGTAATATTTCACCAGTTTCATTGGTGAAATATTACAAATCCCTCTGATTGGCTGTTTCACTTTTAACAGCCAATCAGAGCGATCGTGGCCACGTGGGGGTTAAGCCAACCCCCCTGTGGTGATGCAGTAAGGGTCCTGTTACTGCGGGTCGGGTGACCTTTCAGTGACCCCGGTCCCCGACCCGCAGGAACATGATTTATAGCATGACGCCTACGTTGGCGTCATGGGTCGGGATGGCACAGGTTTTCATGACGCCAACGTCATGGGGTTAATTAATTATTAATAAAGATTCATTAAAAAAATATAATTTAACCACCTTTTCCTCATTTTATATCTTGTATAAATGTGTTGTACAATGATCGGTGGACTGGTTGTTATATAGAAACATAAGATTGTAATGAAATTCACCGGACATGATTACAGCAATTCATGTCCTTAGTCTTTTTGTATTCAGCAAAGTGTTTGTGGGCTTTCGTGTGCATCATCTTTAGAATAGGCTTCCTTCTTGAACTACAGACATGTACAGTCATGGCCAAAAGTTTTGAGAATGACACAAATATTAATTTTTACAAAGTCTACTGCTTAACTTTTTCTAATGGCAATTTGCATATACTCCAGAATGTTATAAAGAGTGATCAGCTTAACAGCAAGTACTTGCAAAGTCAATATTTGGCTAGAAAATTACCTTTATTCACCAAAACACATTTCAACATCATTGCAGCCCTGCCTTAAAAGGACCAGCTAACCTCTTTTCAGTGATTGCTCCATTAACACAGGTGTGGGTGTTGATGAGGACATGGCTGGAGATCAATCTGTCATGATTAAGTAAGAATGACACCACTGGACACTTTAAAAGGAGGCTGGTGCTTGGCATCATTGTTTCTCTTCTGTTAACCATGGTTATCTCTAAAGAAACACGTTCAGTCATCATTGCAATGTACAAAAATGGCCTAACAGGGAAGAGTATCACAGCTAGAAAGATTGCACCTCAGTCACCAATCTATCGCATCATCAAGAACTTCAAGGAGAGAGGTTCCATTGTTGCCAAAAAGGCTTTAGGGCGCCCAAGAAAGACCAGCAAGCGCCAGGACCGTCTCTTAAAAGTGTTTCAGCTACAGGATCGGGCTACCAGCAGTGCAGAGCTTGCTCAGGAATGGTAGCAGGCAGGTGTGAGTGCATCTGCACGCACTGTGAGGCGGAGACTCTTGGAGCAAGGCCTGGTCTCAAGGAGGGCAGCAAAGAAGCCACTTCTCTCCAGAAAAAACATCATGGACAGACTGATATTCTGCAAAAGGTACAGGAAGTGGACTGCTGAGGACTGGGGTAAAGTTATTTTCTCTGATGAATCCCCTTTTCGATTGTTTGGTACATCAGGAAAACGCCTCATTCGGAGAAGAAAAGGTGAGCGCTACCACCAGTCTTGTCTCATGCCAACTGTTAAGCATCCTGAAACCATTCATGTGTGGGGTTGCTTCTCAGCCAAGGGAATCGGCTCTCTCACAGTCTTGCCTAAAAACACAGCCATGAATAAAGAATGGTACCAGAATGTCCTCCAAGAGCAACTTCTCCCAACCCTCCAAGAGCAGTTTGGCGATCAACAATGCCTTTTCCAGCATGATGGAGCACCTTGCCATAAAGCAAAGGTGATAACTAAATGGCTCAGGGAACAAAACATAGAGATTTTGGGTCCATGGCCTGGAAACTCCCGAGATCTTAATCCCATTGAGAACTTGTGGTCAATCATCAAGAGACGGGTGGACAAACAAAAACCTAAAAATTCTGACAAAATTAAAGCATTGATTGTGCAAGAATGGACTGCTATCAGTCAAGATTTGGTCCAGAAGTTGATTGAGAGCATGCCAGGGAGAATTGCAGAGGTCCTGAAGAAGAAGGGTCAACACTGCAAATATTGACTTGCTGCATTAACTCATTCTAACTGTCAATATAAGCTTTTGTTACTCATATGTTTGCAATTATTATATTTCTGTCTGTGATAAAAACATCTGTCAAACACACATAAAAACCAGAGGGCAGCAGATCAAGTGAAAATATAATATTTGTGTCATTCTCAAAACTTTTGGCCATGACTGTAGAACAATCTGATGCAGTGTGTGGAATTT
>JARQOD010000004.1:450726208-450752780 GCA_033576555.1 Oophaga sylvatica | reverse complement strand
CCGATGTTTGGGCGGAGAGCCACACTATCGCCAGGAGAAATGGGGGGCGGAACGCGAGGGCATCGGCAGAAGACCTCATCCTTTCCTTAAAGCCTGTTGGCATCCTGGGGGGGTCGATTGCCCCTTCCAACCCCCCCGATGCCACCCTGGGTCGGGGGAAGCCAGGCCCCGGGCACCGGCCCCCGGGATGGGGCCCAAAAATTTTAAGGGGGAATGGGGGTCTGTGGGTGGTCACCACAGCATTGTTTAGCGCAACTCCCCCGGGGGAGAAGGATGCCCAGTCTCCTCCTGGCAGAGACAAAATGTCCAAGTAGGTGCCCAAAGGTCTGGTTTGCCCTTCTCCAAAACCCCCATTCGTTGGGATGTAGCGAGGAGGGTTAAAATCAAGCAGAGTAGATGACACCTCTCCCAGAACCCAACGCAAGGGGGCCCCCCGACGCTGAAATCGTTGAACGTGTAGGGGGAATATGTGTCTAATAAAAAATGCGCCAAGCCCCGTGAGAAGGTAAGGGGGGGTAGCGGACTAAGTGCCCCTTTTTTGGAAAAAGTGGGGGGTGTCCCAAAATGATAGTGAACCCCGAGATTGGGGGAAAAGCCCACACAAAGTCCATCCCGCCTTTCCCGGGGGCCTGTTGCCCCGACAAAGGAAAAAAACCCACGGCCTTGTCGGGGGGACTTTTCCCCTGGCGCAGGAGACACCGCCTAACATACCCCTGAGACGGACCAATGGGGCCCCCCAAGTATGCCTCCCCAATAATCAGTTGTCCTCTTTCCCAAAAAAAGTGCCCCCACCCACCCTTGACGATGTCCCAAAAAGAGAGTACCTCCGGGCCCAAATTTTGTGGGCACAAAAGTTTTTCCCAAGGCTCAGTTCTCAGGCTTTCTTCGGGAAATAAGCCGGGGTCCCATCCTCTCCTCGAGCACAAGGGGCGAGAGAGAGCAGGCCCCAACATTCTCTACCGGAGAGAAAATGGGGGTAAGGGAACCCCAGAGAAAATAGGGACCATCGGGGCCGGCGAGAATTTAGGCTGGGGCGTTTGCAAAATACAAGTTTGTGGTCGGTAAAAAGGGGGAAAGGGAAAAAGCCCCCTCCAGAAGGTCTCCACTCAGAGAAGGCCATTATCCCCCGCAACCCCCCTGTCCCCGGGGGTAATGCCTCTCTGCTGGTGTAAAGGTCTTAGAAAAGAAGAAGCAGGGATGCTTCCGACCTTGAGCATCCTTTGATAAAGGACTGCTCCAGCACCAACAGAAGAGGCGTCCACCTCTAAAATAAACGGCTTACAACATCAGGCAATGTAATATGGGAGCACTGGCAAAATGCGACTTCATGGAAGAGAACGCCTTGGAGACCTCCTCAGACCACAACTTGGGATTTGCTCCCTTCTTGGTGAAGGGCTACCAGGGAGCTACCAAAGTTGAGAAATGGGGAATGAACTGCGATAATAATTAATGAACCCCATAAAGCGCTGCACCGCTTTAAGAGATGGGGTTCTTGCCAGTCCATTACAGCCTGTAGTTTGGCAGGATCCAAGCCAATCCCTGGGCAGAGATGAATAGCCCAGGAAAGGTAAGGACTCTGCTCAAACACATTTCTCCACTTGGCATAGAGGGAGTTTGCCCGTAAAGAGGTCGAAGACTTTGTTGACATCCCTCCGGTGAGGTCTATATCTGGTGAAAAGTGAGAATATCATCCGTAGACTACTACAGAGGTGGAGAGCATATCCAGGAGATATCATTGACAAAGTCTTGGAAAACAGCGGAGCATTACGAGCCCGAAAGGGCATCACCGGTATTCATAATGCCCATCCCTGGTATAAAAGCTGTCTTCCACTCGTCCCCCTCACGGATGCGAATTAGTTATAGGCACCACGTAATCAAGCTTGGTAAAACTCTTGCTCCTCGGAGCCTATCAAAGAGCTCAGAGATTAGGGGCAACGGGTACTTATACTTGACGGTGATAACGTTAAGAACCCCTGTAGTCAATACATGGACTTAATTCTCCGTTCTTCTTTGCACAAAGAAGAACCCCGCCCTGCTGGTGACACCGATTCCTAATGAACCCTCTTGCCAGATTCTCCTGAATATACTGAGACATGGCCTCCGTCTCAGGAAGCGAGAGGGGGTAGACTCTCCCCCGAGGAGGTTCTGCTCCAGCAAGAGATCAGTCGTAGGGGCGATGAGGTGGAAGAGTCTCCGCGCCTTCTTGAGAAAACGTCTGCATATGACCAATAATACTGAGGAAGAGAAGTGAGATTCTACAGATATCTCTGTGGTGGTGACTGAACGCACTCCCGACACACCTGCCTCTACATGATTCACCCCAACCCAGTATCCTCCCAGAGGACCACTCAATATGGGAGAGTGGTAACGGAGCCAAGGTACTCCCAGCAACACCTCGTCTATTCCCTCAGGCAGGACAAGAAAAGAAATACTACTCCTGATGGGAAGGGGACATAGATAAAGTGAAGGGATCGTCTGGTGGGTGATTTGTGAGGGCAGAGTTGATCCATTCACTACTCACACAGTCACCGGTTTGGCAAGCATCACCAAAGGTATAGTGTGGCGGAGAACAAATGCGGGACATGAAATTCCCCTCGGCTCCAGAATCCACCACAGAGCTCGCGGTGAGCGTGGTGGACCTACTTAAATTGTCCCCTTAAAGTACAACTTTGTGGAAAATGCCGCAGTGTCTATGAACCTCCTCCCAAGGTCACTAGACGCGACCGTTTTCCCGACTGCTGTGGACATTTGTTGGCATAATGTCCTAACTGTGGCAGATGTTACAGACCACGGGTACTCGAGCGGCACGGGACTTAGGTCCCTGCCGAGAAACCTCCATGGCCTCATGGGAGTCGGGCGCCTGGCTGGAAATTCTAGAGGTCTGGCGAAGGTGGGAGCCAGCCGAAACCTCTGCCACACTGGGACTGCTCCAACCTCCGCTTGTGAAAACGGAGGCGATGCGGGTAGATATGGCGATAACTTCTCCAGTGTGGCGGGAATCTCCCTGGTAGCCAAGGCGTTCTTTCACATGGCCGCTAGTCCCTCTCCAAAACACGGGAATAGAGGACTTTATTGGCCAGTCCAACTCCGAGGACAGAGTCCGAAATTGGACAGCAAAACAGCTGACCGAGGACGAACCCTGTGAACTTGCCAAAGTTGGAGTGCCACATTGTGGGTAACCTGACGGTCCTAGAAAGAACTTTTTTAGAGCCTCCAGAAAACGAGGAGCACTCCGCACCACACGGTCATCACGCTCCCACAGCGGGGTGGCCCACTCCAACGCTCTGCCCGACAGAAGAGATATTACAAAGCCCACTTGTGCCGATCCGTGGGGAAACATGCAGCCAGAAGCTCGAGTTGTATAGAGCACTGACTCATGAATCCCCGACATTGCTTGCTGTCACAGCAAACTTGTCTGGAAGCGGGAGGTGGTGATATTGTGGAGGCAGAGGTGGCAGTGGACACATTGGCTACAGCCACGCTGCAGCCTGAACAGCGACTGCGGTAACATCCACAGCTGAGGTTGTGCGCTCAAGAGCCGCCAACCTACCCTCCAGCTGCTGGATGTCCCGTAGTAGACGCTGGTCATCCGCCATTTTACTAGCCAGGACCTGGCGCTAGTGTTTGTTAGGGTCTGCAGAACGCACCAAATATATGATGTGGAGAGGTGCGTTCGCAGCCCGGGGTCCACCGTGCAGGCGGAGCCTGCTGCTAGTAAAATGGCGCAAGAAGCTAACTCTGTTATACCGCAGAGTCGCCAAAATAACTCCGTAACGCGCTGTGGCAATATGTGCGAACTCTGTTAATCCACAGAGCGCTAGAAGGAGTGCCCGCAGCGCATATTGGCGATGTGTGCGAACTCACTTAACACAACTGAGTCGCAAAATAAACACGCTAGGGCGCTGTCTAGCGTTGAAAGCGAACCCTTTACGTCACATAGCAGCTGAGACAAACTTCTGTGTCCTGTCAGGCACCCAGGTACACAGTTAACTGCTAAGCGAAAATAGAACGTATCATGTGCTAATGTCCTAGCGGAGTCACCCGCAATCATGGCATCTGAACGCCAGGCCCTGAATACGGCAATCAAACTCCTCACCGGGTATGCCGGTAAATCTAGGGCATCTAGGACACCGACCCTGACCAGCTAGCTTACCAAACCCTCACCGATTAAGTCGGTATTCTAGGGGCTTATTTCAGCCGGGCCCTAACCACACACACGCATGACCACACTGGCGCAAAGCATATAAAGATTTACACTACGCATGGCGGCCCAGCCATGCCACCCTTTTATAGTAACAGCTACAGGACCTGCAGAAACAAGGACCCAATGAAGCTGTTCCAGAACACCGGGTCACAGGACCTTCCTGGCGGACCAATAGGAGTGCTGCAGTACCTGAGCATGTAACACCTGATCTCCAATGAGAGATCTCACACCTGGGCATGCTCAGAAGGGGAAAACAAGGACTTTGTCCTAAAGACGTCTGCTCGCCGCTAACCATACTGGCCACAATAGCAGAGCCGGAGATGCACAGTAATCCTCTGCACACTGTTAGACTGGCGAGACGTGGGACCGACGTCTAAGCTGAGCAGAGTCCACTGAGGCCGGAGACGAATGGGAGACCGCAGCCGGAATGGCTCGAGATTCCCCTTGTGCAGAAGCGGGAACTTGACCCCTAACAATGGTCATAAACCCCTGTCTCCAACGCCACTTCGGCTGTGTGCACCAGGAACACCTCTTCAATTTGCCAGTATGGCTCGTGGTAGAACCTGCCCGCTGCTGTGTGCTGGAATGCCCCTAACAAACGGTTTATCAGAGTTGCTTGTTTGTTCGCCAATATTAGCTCTAGGTTCTCCCAGTGGCGTGATGTTCTGTATTTGCCTTATAGCTTGGATCGAGGATGGTGGCCAACCAGTAGTCATCCCTCATAATTTTGGCAATGCGGGGGTCCTTTTTAGGATCCGCAAGACATAATCACACATGTGGGCCAAGTTCCAGGTGTCATGATGCACCTGCCAGTGGGTGGGGGAGGAGCACTTTCTGCCAAATACACATCCCTCCCATTCACGCACAAACCCTGTACCTGACCTTGGCAAGCCCAACATTTTCTCTTGCCCCTGAGAAGCATCATCCTCCCCAAAATAATCATCCCCTCATCCTCCTCCTCTTCCTCTTCTTCCTCCACCTCGTCCAGGACAGTTCTCTGAGCAGACAATGCCTGTCATGAAGGCTTCCCTCCTCCTCCTCCGCTGCAGACGCCTGATCCTTAATGTGGTCAAAGTTTGCATGAGCGACGCATAAGTGGGATGCTCATGCTTATGGCGTCGTCGCGCTTGCCAGCCGTGTGCATTCCTCAAAAACACTGAAAGACTTACAGAGGTCTTTCAGCTTTGACCACTGCACACCCGACAACTCGATGTCTGCCCTCAAACTGCCTGCCCGTGGATCCTCCCACAAATGCATTACAGCCTGCCTCTGTTCACACAGCCTCTCAACCATGTTGCAACATGTAGATTAGGCGGTGCTTGGGGAGGTGGAGCGATCGCTGCAGTCTCTGCACACGACTGCGAGCACAGTCTTCACACCTTATGGAGCAGGGCTGGTAACTCCAGATAATTATTTATGAAGCACTGCATCACCAGGTTCAAGGTGTGAGCCAGGCAAGGTATGTGTCTGAGTTTTGCTAGGGCTATGGCCGCCACAAAATTACAGCCGTTATCACTGACAACTTGCCTGGCTCAAGATGTAGACTGCCCAGCCATGACTCAGTTTCTCGCTGCAAGTAGTCGGCCAGTACCTCCGCAGTGTGTCTGTTGTCGCCCAAAAACATCATCTTTAAAACAGCTGCTGAGCTTATCCAGCTGAGTGTTGAGGTGTGCAACACTGGCAGCTGCGGATGGAGTGCTTGTGCGACTTGCGCTCTGTCGACGAGCTTTTACTTTCTGGAGGAGAAGGATGGTCGAAAGCCTACAGCCAACTGTTTGCCTATACCGAGGGCTAGGCAGCACTGTCCCACCGCTGCTGTCCCTATTGACCCTGCATCCACCACATTAACCCAGTGCGCAGTGATGGACACGTAAACGGCCCTGCATGCCTACAGGCCCATGCATCTGTTGTGAGGTGCACCTTTCCACTCACTGAATTGTTTGAGTGCATGGACAATGCGGTCTTTTACATGCAGGTGCAGGGCAGGGATGCTTTTGTAGAAAAGAAGTGCCGACTGGGTAGGTCATAGTGTGGGTCAGCGTAGGTCAGAGCTCTCGGAATGCTGCGCTTTCAACCAAGGAAAGGGCATCATCTCTAATGAGATCAGTTTGGCAATGTAGGCGTTCAAAGTCAGTGGGTTTTGTAGTTGTCCACGCTTGCAAGTGCATGGTGTTTAAATGTCTAAGGTGCATCTGGTATTCAAATTTTCGGAGATTTTTCCCTCGGCTAAAGGTCCTTCCGCACTTCTTACAGATAACCTTTGCCTCATCAATAGGATTTTGGTCAAAAAAGTGCCACACTGACATCTTCCTACTATGGGATAAACTTTCAGGGCTTGCATGCAGTGCTAATTTGACCCTCTGCCAAGCTGTCCTGCACTCTTTGTTTTTTAACATTATTTTAGACTGCTACGGGCCTGCCAGATAACCGCAGCTGAGATGTCGATGCTTGCCGCGGATCTTCTCCTCTTCTGAGCTATTGCCAGCAGCACCCTTTTTCCCCAATGTATGCCAATCCGGGTCACAACTGGGTCATCCATCACCTCCTCTTTAATTTGATCTACACCTTCCTCTGTGTCACCGTGTAAGGTGTTAGAGTATGCGGGAAGGGACACCTGAGTTTCCTCAGGGTCAGATTCTGGTCAGCAGACTGCGAAGGCAATGTATGCTCTGGGTGAATGTACAGCAGAATCAGATAGCAGTGGCTGTGCATCAGGCACTTCATGTCATATTCATCTTGGACTGGGGAATTCAGGATTTCACTTGATAACCCAGCCATGGTATTGTAAAGAGCTCAAGGAGTAATAAAGTATGGCCTGCGGCATCCTTCACTTTAGGTGGGTGTGAAGGACAAAGGAAAGGTGTCGTTCCTGACCAGGAGCCTGCACTGACGATCAGTGCTTGCATTTTTTGAAAGTTCAGAAGAGGAGGCGATAGAGCTGGAGGCTGTTTCAGCAATGTAAGCAAAACCTGTCCTGATGCTCCGGCTTTAAAAGCGGTTTACCTACTCCAGAAAGGTAGCCTTCCAGGCCTTCTGTAGCCGGACAATGATGAGGCTGAACTCCTCCTGCCTTAGGTCTATTGGGCTTTTGGCATCCAGCAATGCACCACCACCACCAACATCATTCCCAGCTGGCCCCCCCTCTCACTTCGCGGCTCTTCCACCATACTTCCTCATGTTTGGGAAAATGTACCAAAAATACCAGAAGAATATGGTACTGTATGAGGAGCATACAGCTGTATATGGGTAGGGAAAATTTAAATCTCTGTATATATTTCTGGATTCACACACAGACGAACACTCAGTATGGATTTGACCGTAATACAAAGAGCAGAAATACCGTACGTCTCAGAAGCGTACAGCTGTATCGGTGTAGGGGAAATTGCTATCTCCGTATATATTTTTCGGAGTCACACACAGACGCTCACTCAGTATGGAATTGACCGTAATACAAGAGCAGATATACGGTACTGTCTCAGCAGAGTACAGCTGTATATGGTATAGGGGAAAATTGCAATCTCCGTATATATTTCGGAGTCACACACAGACTCTCACTCAGTATGGATTGTACCGTAATACAAAGAGCAGATATACGGTACTGTCCTCAGAAGGTACAGCTGTATAGGTGTAGGAGAAAATTGCAATCTCCGTATATATTTCCGGAGTCACACATAGATAGTCAGCATGTATTTGTCCATGATACCAGTCGGTACACGGTAGTGTGTGAGGAGCGTACAGCTCTGTACGGTGTGGAAAAAATGAACGGTCGGTAAGTGTGCAGAAAAAAAAAGAATAAAATTGTTAGTGCTGTGTAAAAGAAGTCTGCACAGCAGTGTACACCAGCAATACAGCTATCAGGCAGCCTAATAACCAGCGCTGCTGAACCCAGAAAATCCTCCCCTGTCACTGCACACAAACTGTACAGCACAATTGCTATCAGCACAAGCACAGAAGAAATTCTCTTTCCACCCTAGCTCTCTCCCTACTGATAAACAGCGTCAGCAACCTCTCCCTACTGTTAAGATCACAGAAGTAAAATGGAGGTCGGCGGTCAGGCTTTTATAGACACTATGACGCCCCCAAATCAAGCCAATCACTGCAATGCCCTTCTCTAAGATGGTGGTGGACGCTGCACATGTCATCTCTTTGCCACAGTGTATCGTCCTTGCTCATTGGCTGAAAAAAGGCGCCTGCAAACATTATGGGGAAAACCGACTTGGGCACTGGGGTCAACGACCGCATGGCCGACTGCACGCTATGGTCGGGTTTCGGCAACGAAACCCGACTTTGAGAAAGCCAGCGACTTTTGACTCTGACCGACCGTTTCACTCAACTCTAATCAGATATTTTTTGGGGATCTCTCTCAGGCAAACAACAGGTCAAGCAAATTCTTATCCTCTCTTGCTGACAACTTTATCTTCCCAAAACGTAGGGGAGAAAAAAGGGGATCTGATACCTTGGATCTAATACTTCTAAACAGGGAGGAAATGGTTGAGGAGCCAAGAGTGGCTGGGACTCTAGGAGGGAACGACCATGCTATTTTAGAATTTTTGGATAACTAGAGGAGGAAGACCTGTGAAGACTCAGACTTTAAGGTAGATTTCAGAAAGGCAGATTTTAAGGGACTCAGAAAGAAGAATGGGAGGGAATCAATGGCTTGATATCCTTAAGGACAAAAATGTCCAGGAAGGATGGGAAATTTGAAAAATGAGATTCTTAAAGCACAATCATTAACAATTCCCAAAAGAGGGAAGAATTGGAAGCAATAAAGGAAACCAGGATTTATGAACACAGAAACTTAAACACATGCTAAAAAGGAAAAGAAATGTTTATCAAATGGAAAGAGGGAGGCATAACTAATGAAGAATATAATGCTGTCTGCAGAACCTGCAGGGCCAAATCAGATTAGTTAAAGCGGACAATGAATTAAGGCTTGCAAGAGACTTCAAAAGCAATAAAAAAGGATTTTGGAGATATGTGAAAAGTAAAAGAAAAGTCAAAGATGCTATAGGATTTTTACAGGATGTAAAAGATGAAATGGTAGGAAAGGATGTTGAGAAGGCCGACATTTAAATTCCTATTTTGCATCTGTTTTCTATAAAGAAAGGAAATGTAACATCAATTGATCTTCACTGTCCTATTAAAGAAATAGGATAATCCAGGATATTAAAAGCAGAAAGTAGTGAGGGAAAAGTTAGCTAACATGAATTCAAGCTCCAGGTTCCGATGAATTACACCCCAGAGAATGAAGGAGATAGCAGAAGAAATTTTTGGAGCCACTCTCCATAATCTTGAAATTTTTTGAGAAACAGGAGAAGTCCCAGAAGACGGAGAAGAGCAAAACGTTCCTATCTTCAAAAAGGGGAAGAAATGGACCAGGGAACTATAGGCCTGTGAGTCTGACTTCTATACCAGGAAAGATCTTTGAACAAATTATTCAACAACATGTATGTAAGTACCTGGATAAGAATGAAGTGCTTAACCAGAATCACATGGGTTTGTAGCTAATAATCATGTCAGACTAATTAATATCCTTCTATGACATAATCACTGAATGGGGATCAGTGAAATGCTGTAGATAAGTATATCTTGACTTCAGCAAAGCATTTGACAAAGTATCTCACACAATCCTTATTGAAAAAATGACTAAGTATGGAATGGACAAGGCAACTGTTGTGGTGGATTCATAACTGGCTTAGTGACAGACACAAAGAGTGGTAATAAATTGTGCACATCCAGTTGGAAGCATGTCTCAAGTGGGGTACCCACAGTGCTCTGTCCTGGGCCCTGTGTTGTTCAACATCTTTACAATGATTTGATGAAGGAATTGAGGTAAACTGATTACATTTTTTTGATGACACAAAGCTAGGAGGAATAGCTAATACTAGAGAAGAGAGATAGGCTTCAAAAATATATAAATAAAACTGGAGCAGTGGGCAGCAACTAACGGAGTGGTTTTTAACAGGGAAAAATGGAAAGAACTACATCTGGGCAATAAAAATGAAAAAAGCATATACAGAATGGGAGGAATAGGGCGAAGCAACAGCACATGTGAAAAAGACTTGGTATTTGGTATACTATAGATCACATAATTGAAAAGACTAAGCACTCACTTGGAGATATGAGAAGAGAATTTGTTTAATGGTAGTTGTCCCAAAAACGTTTCGGTCACGGAGACCTTCGTCAGTTACTACATGAGATAAACAAAATAAAAAGAAACAACAGGATCATAGACAGAGTCTACTTATCTCGCTATCTCTTACTCTAGATGAATATTTTTGGTATTGGCGTGGTAAACTGTGCAGGGATTCACTGCACTAATTTAAAATCCCTTTTTTACCCTTTCTACTCCATTTATTGTATTTTACTTAACCCTATGTTATCTTACTTCACTAATATTTACTGTATGTATAATTTTCTAGGACTCTGTCTATGATCCTGTTGTTTCTTTATATTTTTTTTATCTCATGTATAACTGACGAAGGTCTCCGTGACCGAAACGTTTTTGGGACATACTACCATTAAACAAATTCTCTTCTCATATCTCCAAGATGAGTGCTTAGTCTTTTCTAATATATTACTCTGGTGTGGGAACCTAGACTTTTAGCACCTTCTTGTTTTTTGAGTTGTGCATACGATCTTGCCTTACTATCATTCCTATACGTGTTGCACGCTTCTTTTGGGTCATGTCTTTACACTTTCTCATACAACGCAGAGGAAACCGCTAGTATCCTCGCACAATCCAAACTATCTATGGACTTTCTACTCATTCCACCACAGGAAGTTCGTGGTAGGGATTGGGAAGGGAACTCAGATCCTTTACCAACACTGAACTTCATTGTGCCACCTTATCAGAGTACTTACGGGTACAACGGATCCCTAGAGGCCTCCGGGTTCCTTTGCGTCCTACTCTATTAGAGATTCACCTGACTTCTGTACTAAATTCGAACATATCTTAAATAAGTGCTCATTTGACCTGATCACACTCACAGTTGAATATTTACAGAAGGAAATCATCTCCAGCGCTGAACGTATAAGGTGATTGATCCCAACTAACTGCTACTGCCACCCCAGAAGAACTCGGATCCCTGAAGACTGAAATTCAAGAACGCATTAATCGGCATAAGAGAGATACCGAGACCAGAAACGTAATAAATTTTCCAGGGATACCGAAGATATCGTCCAATGGGTATACAGATGGCAGGGCAGTTTCAAGCGCAAGGACTCAAGACATGGACAACATACATCAACCGACTATTCTACCTCAGGCTCGGATCAGGACTTCGGACTACAACATCCACCACAGCCCCCCCTTTTTTAGGCCAACGCAGAGGACGCAACTTCAGAAGAAGACCAGACGAGGGCAGAAGAAAGAGACAAGACCAGGGTCGGATCACCCGCTCCAAGGTACTGACAACTTGGTGATTAATATTTCATCCAGGACTCTTACCAACACTGAACATACAGTCCTACAAAAAGGACTTTTTTCTGTCCTTCTAACAAATGTCGTACATTTGATTTAGATATGGACCTACAAAGATTCTATCCCATATAAGATTAAAGCCTATTACTTGCTATGCCTGTCATCCCTGAACCATTACTCCATCTAATTCTAAATTACTTTCAATACAGAATTGGGTCTCAGAAATAAAAGTTTCTTCCGTCCCCACAGCTTCACATGCGGTGGAAACTTTTATTGGCTTCATCAGGATACTTTTCAAAATCTGAGACAGGATATTGAGAGAGGTAAAATCTTTCACTCCTCCAATTTATCATCGGGGGAAAAAGAAGTGCCATTAACTCGCTACAGAATGACAATTCTATATTAAAAACCTTGATAAAGGGAGCCCTTGTTAGTGATGGATAAGTCCCTATACACCACAGAAGTTAGACGTCAACTTGTGACACATCCATATACCAACCCTTGTCTCAAAATCCTACACGAGACATTAGTCTTAAGATTAATGAAATCTTAAACAAATACTACGCTATGGAAGTACTGACCAGAAAACCTGTGATTTTTGCACAACCAAAATCCGAATACACCTGTTTTCTATGTTTTACCTAGGTACACAAAAATCTTGAGAAACCCCCGGGAGACCAATAGTGGCCTCCACCAACTCGATCTTGTCGCCATTGGCCATATACCTTGAAAAGATCCTTACTCCATTAATACAGAAAACAAATCATTCATTCTGGACATGGGGCATTTTTGAGAACTATCCAAAACTAGGTACTATTCCATCTGAGCCTCCTAGAAACATTAGATGTTAAAGATCTTTACACCTCCATTCCACATGCAGAAGGAATCAGATCTACCTATCACCTTCTAAGATCCTCACATTTGGATACTGACCAAATAGACCTCTGTATTGATCTTCTTAAAACATCTTACTAATTATTTTTTTCCTCTTTCAAGACGATTTTTTTCTAAAGATTGTGGGACCGCCATGGGGTCTAATGCTGCACCTCCTTACGCAAATGCTTATATGGCTGATTTCGAATTGAGCATTATAATATGAGAATCACTATTCTGCCAACATGCCTTGACATGGAAAAATATATTGACGAATATTTTTTGCATTGGGGTGGCCCACTGGAAAACACTCCTAACCTTCTATGACACTTTTAAATATCTCCTGGCCAGGTATCCTTTACTATCAATCAGATTCTGGCAGATCAATTTCCTAGATATATTGGTGATCAAAAATCAAGAAGGTAATCTTTCTACCGATCTTTACATTAAGAACACAGATAAAAATAGCTCCTTCACTACCAGAGTTCGCACCCCCCTTTTATGAAGAACGCTATTCCAAAATCCCAATTTGCACGGTCAAACGTATTGCAGATGATACCACACAAGAATTACGCCTCAAAGAGAGACTGAGAAATTCGAGACACGAGGCTATCCTTGTCAATACTTGAGAAATCCAAACTCCCTACCACTAGACAAACAAACTACAGATAGACGGATCCATTCGTACATACTTTCATCCTGCGGTCAATATTATCCATAGGTCTATACGGAAAAAACGGCATCTTTTATCCACAGCCACCCAGAGGTCATTGAGTTCAAAACTCCCTTTTTACCATGCTACAAACGGCCACCAAACCTTCGAGATTCTAGTTTCATGCAGACTATGGCCCTACAACGAAAACGAAACAACGTTTCTTACGAACACCTAAGTATGGTACTTTTTCCCTGCTTACACGTGTACAGTGTAATAGTGTAATTAAAGGTGAGACATTTACTCATCCCCATTCAGGCAAAACCTTTAAGATCAAGAACTTTTTCACATGCGATTCTATACATGTTATTTACCTGATAAAATGCCCTTGCGGTCTCCTTTATGTTGGAGAAACCTCCCAGGCAATACTGACAGGATTTCTAAACACAGATCTACAATACATCAAAAACCTCCTCCCTTCCTATCCCTCATCCACTTTATATTGCTGGCCATAATATTGCCCAGTTAAAATCCAAGTTATCGAGCAGGTTTTACCATCCAGAGAGGGGTAACAGGATTTCTCACCTCAAAAAGCGTGAGGCATTCTGGATTCACACCTGGACACATTGAGCCCTAGGGGCTTAAAAGGGATTACGAACTGTCAGGTTTATGAATATTTGGTTTAGCTGTTGCTCTAGGTGATGCACATTTCTACAAGGTTTTTTTCTACAAATTTACGGGTTCTACTTAGAGTGAAATATTATTGTACTAAATATGACATATCTGAGGTTACCTCTCTGTACTAAATGTGATAATAGTCGGCTATACTATATACCATATAACATGCTCCTTTTCTCTTTTTAGAGCCGTTTATATTAACATCCGGGAAATGCAACGTATATCATCACCTTTCTATCACGTTGGAACTCCACATTGGATCCACTCTATTCACTTTACTTTGTGAATAAGAATATCACAACGGCAAACTCACTACCCTCATCCGTTATGTTCTTTATAGCACAATAAAATAATATTTTCTTCACCATCATGTTGTACCTTCTCTTCCATTTCTCTATCTCGATCTATTTAATTGGCACAATGCCACTTAACATAGTCGCACCTTCACTTACTGTGACCATGAGTTACCATGTTATGTACAAATAAATTGTAACTATTTTTATTTTAAATTTTTTTACTTATTCACTACTGAGGCAGTTTCCACTTGATCGCCATCTATTGGTGACATTTTGGACCGTCAAAAGTGCTTTTATCCACCTTTAATATATAATATCTCCACTTCCTGGTTGGTGGAACGCAAATATCGGCCTATGGAACGCACGGCCATACTGCTTCCGCCTGGCTACTTCCGGTCCACGGCATTTCACTCACGTGAGCGATACTTAGTCCCGCCCCTTTTCTTTAAAGTTCAGATCGGCGTTCTAGCGCCATTCTGCCAGCAGATAAACGCGCACACAGAGCTGCAAGTCGCCCAACCAAGGTAATAATATTTTAACTACCAGCACCACTAATCGATACATATAATACATGGTAACTCTGATCTCACAAGTTTTCTCCTTTTTCTTATGCCCATGTTCTGTATAGCATTTTGCCATTATAGCGGTGGATACCGCATTCAGGAGGCCCGCGGCCCATTACTGGCTGTCAAGGTATATATTCACCTTTCTACCGCATATCACTCACAAATCTCACTTAGTGATCCCGTTTACTTCTATGTTTCCACAGCTTGATCACTGCACACCTGAGTGCCTATGTGAGTATTCACACGTGTATGTGTTATATTTCTTTTGATACCGCTATTATTCTGTCTGTTTCACCACCTATCTGACAACCTTTCTTTAGGCTGTATCATTTGATTTATGGGCAAATTCTAGGGTTGCTTTTCTGACTACACAGTTTAAGGTACGACACTACTTATCTCGCTATCTCTTACTCTAGATGAATATTTTTGGTATTGGCGTGGTATACTGTGCAGGGATTCACTGCACTAATTTAAAATCCCTTTTTTGACCCTTTCTACTCCATTTATTGTATTTTACTTAACCCTATGTTATCTTACTTCACTATATTTACTGTATGTATAATTTTCTGGACTCTGTCTATGATCCTGTTGTTTCTTTATATTTTTGTTTATCTCATGTATATCTGACGAAGGTCTCCGTGACCGAAACGTTTTTGGGACTACTACCATTAAACAAATTCTCTTCTCATATCTCCAAGATGATGCTTAGTCTTTTCTATTATATTACTCCGGGTGTGGGAACCTAGACTTTTAGCACCTTCTTGTTTTTTGAGTTGTGCATACGATCTTGCCTTACTAATAGATCACAGACTGAACACGAGTCAACAGTGTGATGCAGCAGCAAGAAAAGGCAAATACAATTCTGGGATGTATTAACAAAGTATACAGTCTAGATCACTTGAAGTCATTATTGCCCTCTACTCCTCTTTGGTCAGTCCTCATCTGGAATACTGTGTCTAGTTTTGGGCACCACATTTTAAAAAAGATATCAACAACTGGAGGAAGTTCAGAGAAGAGCGACCCGCATGGTGACCGATCTGCAAACCATAGCAAAAATATAAAGTAGACTGACAGCACTCACTGCACTGGGGCGCTCGTATCAAAACCAAGGAACCTTCTTGGATGTGTCAATCAAAGCAAAACAGAAGAAACAGCACTCCATCCAGGTGAAATATGAGTCAAAAAGGTTTATTCCGCCATATAACAGCGACGTTTCGACCCATAACAGGTCTTTTTCAGGCTTGAAAAAGACCTGTTATGGGTCGAAACGTCGCTGTTATATGGCGGAATAAACCTTTTTGAATCATATTTCACCTGGATGGAGCGCTGTTTCTTCTGTTTTGCTGTCTGCAAACCATGTCCTATGAGGAACGGTTACAGGATTTTGAATATTTGGCTTGCAAAAATGAAGACTGAGAGGAGACTTAATAGCTGTGTACAAATATTTCAAGGCTGTCACATTGTAGAAGGATCATCTTTATTCTCATTTGCACAAGAAAAGACTAGAAGCAATGGGATGAAACTGAATGGGAGGAGAAACAGATTAGATATTGAGAAAACTTTTTGAGAGTTGGTCCGGAGTCACACTGGCAACAAAATCGGACGAGTGCAATGCGATGAAATATCGCATTGCACTCGGACCAATGTTAATCTATGGAGTAGCTCCAGCATCCGATTTTTTTCTCGGCCGTTTCCACGGACCGAGACAATCGCAGCATGCTGCGATTGTCACTGATTATCGGTCAAGAATCGCCAATGCAAGTCTATGGGTGCGATGAAAAATCGGATTACAAACGGACCACACGTGTGACTTGCGAGAAAAATCGCACCCGGTGTCCTTTAGAAAAGCCGGCAATTCATCCCCGGCTATACTGTAAAATCACACTGACAGCTTTAATAAAGAATAGAAAGAATACATATACACACATAGAAATACATATATATACATGTCATTGTGACACATATATATATATATATTTTATAGTGCATACACGTCTACATACTGTAATAGCCGCTAATTCAATTGCCGGCTTTTGTGAAAGTACAGACCCGACATGAAATGACACATGGTTTACATACAGTTAACCATGTCATTTCATGTAGTTTGATATATGGTTTTCACTAACAATTACATGAGTGTATGTGCGCAAAATTTGTACATATAGGGGTTAATTAAATGTGTAAATTCGTTGTAAAAAAATGCGTGGGCTCCCGCCGTATTTTCTCCACCAGACAGGGAAAGCCAGCGAGTGGGGGCAGATAATAATAGCCTAGGGAGGGTGCATTTTTTTTTGTTGTAAAAGAAAACTGAAAAATCTTAAATTTTAAAATCTTATTGCGTCCCTTTATATGTCTTGTATGGGCAATATGGTTACAGCCTACCAAGTGTTTCAGTATAGTCTCATATACAACCCCTTTACATTTTACCTATAGGGTCATATAAGAGATGCCCCATTCAGGGCCCTCTTTATAAGTCAGAATTGAGACATTTACAGAAAGTTTCTCACACCCCAATGGATTGAATGTACTATTGTTACAGGTATTTCTTTAAATGAATGCATTTAAATAGAAAAATATTTAGACTTGAGAGTCCTCAGTGGTTGATACCTTTTAATGGCTAACTGAAAAGATGGTAACAAATTGCAAGCTTTCGAGACTACTCAGGTCTCTTCATCAGGCAAGACTAAAACAAAAACTGAAGAATCACATATTTATATACACAACAGGACACAGGAATAGTGCAATAGGTAACACAAGTGACGTGAAGCAAAAACTGTCATTATGGCAGAGGGATGAACATAAATATTGGAACAGTTCATAGATAAGGAGAGAAAGTTTTATTGCCCTCTGATTGGGGTCTGGTGTTGTGTTTTGATGCCCCTAGAAGGTCAGAGACACAGATTCCTTAATTGATATAGAATGACATGAATCCGTGTGATATATTCATTCCAGCACTAAGAGTGTCAAAGGTCATCATAAGTTTGTATTCCCAAACCTTTCTATCTTTCTCAGATTTGAAGTTAGATTTTAATACCAGTAATTCCATATCCATCATGCTATGACCGGGCATACAAAAGTGTTTTGCCACAGGTAAATCCATTCTTTTTTTCTTATTGTGTGGCAATGAGAATTCATCCTTGTTCTCAGTTTTTGCCCGGTCTCCCCCACATACAGACCCCCAGTTGGACATTTAGTACATATAATTAGGTACACCACATTAGATGTGATGCAGCTGAAAGTACCTGGGATCTTGTAGTCCTGATGGGAGTTGGGGATCTTTATCTTGTCCGTGGTCATTATAGATGCACAGGTTTTACATTTCTTCTGGTTGCAAGGAAGGTTCCTGCAGCTGTTGGGGAGGACAGGGAGCTTCTGACAACGATGCTTCTTAGATTTGGGGCTGCCTAAAACATAGTAGTGGGGGGTCTGGAAATATGGATTGTAATCGGGCATCTTTTGATACCAGAAAGTCCAAGAACAGGGACATTTTACATGCTTCCCAAAATCCACAAAGCTGGGAATCCAGGGAGGCCGATTATTTCATGTGTGGACACCCTTACTGAGCAGGTATCTGGATGGGTAGAGGGCATTCTTAAACCCCTGGTAAAGGATACACCCAGCTACATTCAGGACACAACTGACCTACTGAATAAACTAGCAGCAATAGGTCCCCTACCAGAAGGAACCATCCTGGCCACCATGGACGTGGAATCTTTGTACTCTAATATCCCACACCAGGATGGATTAAATGCCTGCAAAGTCTTCATGGGAAACACCGGGAATGATGCTGATTCTGTGGTGAAACTCACAAAATTCATCCTCACCCACAATTACTTTGAATTTGACAACAAGATCTATCTTCAGGAGACTGGCACAGCTATGGGAAGTAAAATGGCTCCACAGTATGCAATCTTTTCATGGCCAAGCTTGAAAGCGACTTTTTGTCCTCATGTCCCATCAGGCCTCGGGCCTACTACCGCTACATTGATGACATTTTAATCATCTGGACGGAGTCTGAAACAACAGCTAAAGACGTTCCATGAACAGTTCAACCAATTTCATCCAACCATCAACTTAACACTCAACTACTCCAGCACTGAAATTAACTTTTTAGACACCACCATTAAGCTAAAGAACAATGAAATAGAGACATCCCTGTATCAGAAGCCAATCGACCGTCCAACATACCTTAAATGGGACAGTTTCCATCCAAAACACATAAAAAACTCTATTGTCTACAGCCAAGCCATCAGATACAACCGTATATGTTCCAACCCCATGGATAGAGATGAACACCTTGGTCGCCTCAGAAAGACTTTTTTGAACCAGGGCTACCATCCAAGAACAATTGAAAACCAAATTACAAGAGCCACCAGAATATCAAGGAATCACCTGCTACATTACAAAACTAAAGAAGAAAATAACCGGGTGCCTCTAGTGGTCACCTACAATCCAAATCTGGAGATGCTAAGGGGAGCTGCACGGAAACTACAACCTTTACTACAAAAAGATGCCCGATTACAATCCATATTTCCAGACCCCCCACTACTATGTTTTAGGCAGCCCCCAAATCTAAGAAGCATCATTGTCAGAAGCTCCCTGTCCTCCCCAACAGCTGCAGGAACCTTTCCTTGCAACCAGAAGAAATGTAAAACCTGTGCATCTATATGACCACGGACAAGATAAGATCCCCAACTCCCATCAGGACTACAAGATCCCAGGTACTTTCAGCTGCATCACATCTAATGTGGTGTACCTAATTATATGTACTAAATGTCCAACTGGGGGTCTGTATGTGGGGGAGACCGGGCAAAAACTGAGAACAAGGATGAATTCTCATCGCCACACAATAAGAGAAAAAGAATGGATTTACCTGTGGCAAAAAACTTTTGTATGCCCGGTCATAGCATGATGGATATGGAATTACTGGTTTAAAATCTAACTTCAAATCTGAGAAAGATAGAAAGGTTTGGGAATACAAACTTATGATGACCTTTGACACTCTTAGTGCTGGAATGAATATATCACACGGATTCATGTCATTCTATATCAATTAAGGAATCTGTGTCTCTGACCTTCTAGGGGCATCAAAACACAACACCAGACCCCAATCAGAGGGCAATAAAACTTTCTCTCCTTATCTATGAACTGTTCCAATATTTATGTTCATCCCTCTGCCATAATGACAGTTCTGCTTCACGTCACTTGTGTTACCTATTGCACTATTCCTGTGTCCTGTTGTGTATATAAATATGTGATTCTTCAGTTTTTGTTTTAGTCTTTGCCTGATGAAGAGACCTGAGTAGTCTCGAAAGCTTGCAATTTGTTACCATCTTTTCAGTTAGCCATTAAAAGGTATCAACCACTGAGGACTCTCAAGTCTAAATATTTTTCTATCTACTGGCTAACATGGTACGAAGATACACATCTTTCCTATGCCATTTAAATAAACATTTATGCTGCAATAATCACTTTAAAAGGAATGTATGGCCAGTGTTGTAGATCGGCTCATTCAGCTGCTCAGAGGTTTTCACAGGAACACTTTCCATTTAAAGAAGTTGTCCACACCTTTTTTTCATACCCCTCGCTCGGCCCCATAAAATAATGTCACTGTCCCTGCCTCCTGTCTAATTGAGCATGAGAAGGAAGTCCTCTTCATGTTTGATTTGTCCGAAGGCGGTGACAGTGATGTCAGCGCTGATTGAGTGTTGGCGCCATGTGTCACAACAACCGCATGGGAGCCCGCAAAAGCGAGTGCCAACACCGTGGAAACTGCGCAGGCACAGGAGGTGAGTATAGACTTTATTTTATGAAGGCCAAACATTTTGATCAAGAAGGGGTTCTCGTAGTAGGGCACAATCTGTTATGAATGTGCTAGAGATGGTTTCTGAGCAGAGGCTCCCTCTGGTGGTTACAGACAGTACTGAACCTTTCAGCGAGGAATGGCAATCTGGGATCACTGACTGGTCTGATATAAGGGAGGTTCCCTCCCATGATGGTTGCCGGTGATCAATTGTTCTTGTCTCAATTGTGGTTCCTGGTTCATTTGGAAGTTTGCTGAGTCTTGCCTGCATCTTCTGCTTTCAGATAAGATATTTTCTGCTTTTATTTTTGTGCTTGCTTTTTGCATAGTTCTCTGCACTTTTGTGGAGGTCAGCCGGGTCCCCTCCTGGGTCCTGTGCTCCTCTCAGTTTATCTGTAGCCACTGTTATTTGTTCATTTGCTTTTTCCTGTTTTTTCAGTGGCTGCGGCTTAGTTTTGTTACACCAGAGATCTGATTTAGGTGGTGGAGATCGTGAGATCTCAGGTGTTTTTGCAATCAGAAGAGTTGGTATTTTTTAGGTTTTTTTTGGATTGCAGTAACAATCCTTTCCTGTACTTTTCTGTCTAGACAGATTGGGCCCCAGCGTTTGCTCATTCTATTTTATGTCTGTGTCCGTGCTTTTTCTTGTCTAACCGCCATTACATGTTTGGGGGCTTCCTATTTTCTTTGGGGATCTGCTCCGGGGCAGATAGCTTTCCTCTTTCTGCCTTTAGGTGTAGTTATCTCTCAGGCTGTGACGAGCCGTCTAGGATCAACGTAGGAACGCTCCACGGCTACCTCTAGTTGTGTGGTTAATTCAGGTTACTGCAATCCAATATTTTCAAGCCTCTCTGGTGTATTGCCGTTTTTGCTTTTTCTCCTCAGCTACCTAAACATAACAACAATCCCTTTAAGTTTCAAATGGTTTATTGAAAAAACGTATTGCATAAACCAGTGCAACGTTAAGTAAATAAATACTGCCCTTCTAGCAACACAGGAAAACCAAAATATCTTACAGTACAGTCTGTGTGGCTGCGGGGATCCGCCCACCTAAAGGAACAAAACAAGGTTTAATTCTCTTTAACACGAGCACAGCTCTGAAGAATCTCATCTTCAGACACACCAAACACTGAATGAGTCAGAAGGCTGCCTATTTACCTTCTGGACCACATCTTAGTGTGGAGATAAGGTGAACAGCCTATCACCCACTTCTCACTTAGTATGCTGGAGCATTTTTCCAGGTTCATATCACTAACTTCCTGATTGACGCATATACAGTATCTCCCCTCCAGAATTTTACCAGTGACCTTCTCACATCAGATATGGCTTTGTAGTACAAATAGCCAGGGATTTAGGCCTAACCCATGACAATCATTTTTCACCAGACCAGCTAATCTGTTTGCAGTTTGTGAAGCATATAATCTGCAAATGGAACACAGATTATAGAACCACAGTGGGCAAAGAAGGGATCATGGCACCAATCTCATGACAAGACTCTAAAATGTGGCACTGACCAAAATGACTGGTGTCTTCATACAGCTATTAAGTTAAAGTATTGTAATTGTAAATACTCCCCCCCCCAAAAAAAAAAGAAAACCACTTTATAATGCAATACCTAAAAAATTTTAACCTGCCAAAACACATGACAAATATATATTGTGGCCTTATGAAAAGGTGTTAGGGCTCACCTAGTCAGGTAGATTGACTAAGCTGCAGGTTAAGGCAAACACTTGAACCAGAGAAGATGGCACTGCAGAAAAAACTTCCCAGATTCCATGTGGAATAGTGAGGACCAGAACTACAAGGTAAGCTAGAGGACAGGCCAGTGAACAGAACATACCAGAAGACACAGAGCTGGGGTGTAGACAAATATAGGAGCAAAAGAAGTTTAACCAGTCCAGAAATTGCTGCAGCATAATGTGAACAAGTCCAGTAGATGGTTTGTTAAGTTTACAGCCGATGAAGGATTAATTTGCAAACAGTGAGTAGCTGCTAACAGGAGAGATGAAGAGGCAGACTTGTTTATAGAAAAGATTCTGATGCAAGCGTGTTTGAATTGTGAACAAGTCCAGAAAATATTGTGTTATGCTTATATCAGATGAAAAGGTAATCAGCAGGACTGCACCTGGACTTAACTGCAGATTTTAGAAACACAGGAGTTTACATAGATGATTGCAGCTGAAAGTACTGAATGGTGGCAAACTCCAATGCACACTGTAATCGAACGCAAAGCTTTCTTAATATATTTAGACACCCTTGTGTGTCTAAATTGTTCTTAAAAGGTTTTTTGGTGATAATGTTGCTACAGTTTGCTGGGCAAATTGTAAAACCTGACATGGAGCACAGCAAAAGGTGGCATTAATAGGTGAATGAGTCATGGAGTTGAGACAGGTGTGTAAAAAAAGGTTTGCATAGCCACAGGCTCTTTATTGCAATTGCCTTGTTATTGGGTTATACAATGTGTACAAAACTAGATTTCAAAGGAGTTGTCCAATACTTCGACAACCTTTTCCGTTCCAGCGGTGTCAGCACTGGTTCTCTCAGAGATTGCATGGCATTGCAACGTGACGTGATCCCTGTGGCCAATTAGCACTGCCTTCACTCTCCTCTCTTACAAATGTAATTGACATCCAGAAGAAGTGGGAGCTGCTGCCCTCTCACCCCCTCTGAATGATTCCGCATGTAGGAGGGGAGAGTAAAGTCAGCGCTAATTGTTTGCAGGAGTCATGTCACATAATGTCAGGAGAGCCAGTGCTGGCACCACTGGAACAGCGTCTGCATCAGAGGTGAGTATAAGTGCTAGGGGGAAATATAAGGATTCAGAAGGGGTTGTCCAATCCCTTTAAAGATACACAAAAACATTGAGAGCTTAAAGATACAAATGCAATTAAGCATCACGAAAGAGAAGCATTGTGGAGTAGGGAGGTGTCCAATGCACTGAGGTGTCAAATTCCAAGGGGGGGTGGGAAGATGCACTGGAATAGTCCTGGAGGTGGGACTATGAAAACTTGAAGAATGATGAAGAATGTCATGATGAAGGTTACCGCTCTCTTACAAAATTAATATTATTTATTAAATGACTATATTGTAAATTTGTTGCAACAAACAAGCAGTAAAATATTATACTTCTCCCCTCACCTCCCCATTGGAAGAGAATCTCATTATATTCCAGTGCTGATTTACACTTTGCTAGGAAATCCTCATTGTCTTGACTATTTCCATTTCCTTAAACCGATACAGTGATCTGGACAGTCCTTCCGCTGAGATATACATAAGTCAACAAACAATACCTTGTGCCTAAAACTAGCCTCCAACCAGACATTATACTATGTCCTAATGCAGCAGTATTTTGGGCCATCCTTTAAGCTTAGAGCATTGAAACAAATTTACAGTCATTTTGTGTCCTAATAAAGAAAGCAGAAGCTTTGTGAGTACAGATTTTTACGCCCTCATTTAAATATTCAAAATTAATTAATTGTTCCAGTCTGCGACTGGTCTCCTTTAGCAGATGAAAGCCTCACTATGTGTCTCTATGGTGACCAGGAGAGGGAATCGGAGAAAAGGGAGAGGATGAAAGGATTGAACATTTGTGAGGTACAGCACTATGACCTTAACCATTCAAATGCCATGGGTACTTGAAGCAATCTGCATGCTTTATTGAATTAATTCACTTTAATCCTGCTAATATAACCTGCTTTGAATTTTTACATTTTGATGCAAATGTTACTGTTTTTTTTTAAATTTTACATAAATTAATGTTAGCGCCATTGAAACTATGAATGATATCTTGTTATAAAAAAGCAATTGAAGCAAATGTTATTTGTTTTATAGGTGAAAAGATTCAGACACATCCAGTTTATGCCTTTATGTAATAGGATGTATATAAAAACTTGTTATATGAGAATATAGAATTGTGTACATCAAATTATATCTAAGTTAACAAATATATATAATAATTGTGCAAAGAAGCATGATCAGCCTATCAGGCTATTAAACAACAACAAAGCCGAAAGCTTGCATGTAGCCATTTAGAATTGTTTTTAATAGCCACAACTGGCCAAATTACATGGGTCTTTAAAAGAGCCTGTCACATGACTTTGAACTGTAAAGTAAAGAAATGGCTGTAATGGTGCTGTAATAATGATTACATTGATACATTTAGTGAAGAACCCTCTTTATTCTTATTCTGCAATCCCCATTTGAAGTTTTCTACTAATTAGATTTCGGTGCACAGGGGCCGGACTGTGCACGGGGTTTTCTCCTCCTTGTCTGTGATTCCTGGGATCTCCTCCTGCCTCCTCTCTGTAAATGGCCTGCCTCCTCTGTTTGTAATCTCAGCAGTGACTTGTCATTCAAAGGCCAAAGGCAGAGTGCTGAGGAATCACAGACAGGAAGCAGAAGACCCATGTACAGACCAACCCCTGTGCACCAAGATTAGCAGAATACTTCAAATGGTGATTAAAGGGGTGGTCCTAAATACAAATTCATTTTATTCCTGAAATTCCCTTTACTTCACTAACTTTATTATCTAAGGGTATGTTTCCACGGTCAGGAAACAGTCCGGATTTGCTGCTGTTTGACGCTGTGCGTTGGCGCAGCGTCAAACACGCAGCGTCCAGATGTTCCAGCATAGTGGAGGGGATTTCAAGAAATCCCGTCTCCACTATGCTTCAAAACACGCAGGCGGAAGACCTGCATTTACGGACATGCGGCGCGTCTTTTTAGACCGCAGCATGTCCTATTCCCTTGCGGAGACGCTGCGTCGCCGCAAGGGAAATAACACAGGGCTATGTAGCCCTGCGGTCATTCCGGATGTGTTCCGGATGTGTTCCATGAACACATCCGGATTGACCGCGCGTTCAAAAGGGGGCGTGGCTTTGGGCGGAGCGGACTTTCCGCTCCGTCCAAAGCGCTGTGTTTCCTTAGCGTGGAAACACAGCCTAACTGGTTTACTTTTTTTTTCTATTTTTTTCATTTCAGAATTCCAAGTGCATACTGGGATACTGAAACAAAATGTCTCGGGAGGCTGAGGCTGCTGTCACTGTCGCAGCCACTGTCCCCTCCTTGAAACGAAGTGTCATCTATGACATTAGATCAGGGACTTGCCCAGACACTGAAACGGTCACTGTGCTTTGGGGTTTTTTTCCACGCGTATTTTGAACCTAAGGCCGGAGTCACACTAGCGTTGAATACTGACGAGTGCTATGCGAGAAAACATTGCATAACACACTGACCACTGTTAATCTATGGGGCAGCTCACATCACCGTATTTCTTCTCAGGCGTATTCTATGTGCGAGTGAAATCGCAGCATGCTGTGATTGTACGCGTATATTGGCCAAGTCTCAGCAATGCAAGTCTATGGGTGCGAGAAAAAATCGCACAACACACGGACCTTCAGCGTGACTTGCGAGAAATACGCAAGCATTTTCCTCATTTCAGCCCATTGAGCCATTTAATTCAATGAGGAAAATCAGTGAGAAATGTAAAGCCATGCAGATGTCACACGGATACTTAGATGCGACAAAATCGCATCATCACATTGAAAATGGATTACATACGGATCACCATACAGAGAACATTTGTACGATTCTCAGCAGACAATATCAGACCGATTTTTTTATACGTTGTGTCTGACTCCGACCTTACTGTGTTTTTGCCATGATGCAGCATATCGTATTTTTCAGTGCTTTTCACCCACTCAAATACATGGATGAAAATCAGAAGTAAAAACCCTGCAAAACGTGCACATGAAAAAGTATATTTTCCTGCAACCACTCTGGGTTTTGTGCAGAAAAAAAGCTGCAAAAATGCAATGTATGAACATATCCTTACTGTTACTCCAGAATCCTCTATTGAGCTAAGTAACAGTCTATTCATATTCCATTTAAAGCTGAAGTCTTCCTTACTCATCAATCCCCGTTATCAGATATTTAAGGCTGTTGATAAGTATACTCTACAATTTGAGAAATCCATAAAAATGTCTGCCCCTGAGCACAACTTTATCTCTCATATCTGCAAGTGCTTCAAACCTCCACAAACATTTTCATTTATGTGTCAATGGCTTTAGCTGTTTTTC
>JARQOD010000004.1:450582552-450726108 GCA_033576555.1 Oophaga sylvatica | reverse complement strand
AAATCATTGTAAAGTTTGAAAAAAAAAGGGGGCCCGGAAAAAGATGGGTACCCCACTTTGAACATGCTTCCAACTGGATGTGCACAATTTATTACCACTCTTTGTGTCTGAAAACTAGCCAGTTATGAATCCACCACAACAGTTGCCTTGTCCATTCCTACTTAGTCATTTTTTCAATAAGGATTGTGTGAGATATTTTTGTCAAATGCTTTGCTGAAGTCAAGATATACTAAAACTACAGCATTTCACTGATCCCCCATTCAGTGATTAGTCATAGAAGGATATTAAGTTAGTCTGACATGACTATTAGCTACAAACCCTGCTGATTCGGGTTAAGCACTTCATTCTTATCCAGGTACTTACATACATGTTGTTGAATAATTTTTTTCAAAGATCTTTCCTGGTATAGAAGTCAGACCACAGCCTATAGTTCCCTGGTCCACTTTCTTCCCCTTTTTGAAGATAGGAACTTTTTTGCTCTTTCTCCAGTCTTCGGGGATTCTCCTTTCTCCAAAAAATTTCAAAAGATTATGGAGAGTGCCAAAAATTTCTTCTGCTATCTCCTTCATTCTCTGGGGTGTAATTCAAGGGAACTGGAGGCTTGAATTCAGTTAGCTAACTGCCCCCCTCACTACTTTCTGCTTATAATATCCTGGATTATCCTATTTCTTTAATAGGACAGTAAAAGATCAATTGATGTTACATTTCCTTTCTTAAAAGAAAACAGATGCAAAATAGGAATTTAAAGTTCGGCCTTCTCAACACCTTTTCCTACCATTTCATCTTTACATCCGTAAAAATCCTATAGCATCTTTGACTTTTCTTTTATTTTTTCACATATCTCCAAAAACCTTTTTATTTTTTTGGGAAGTCTCTTGCAAGCCTTAATTCATTGTCCGCTTAACTAATCTGATTTGGCCCTGCAGGTTCTGCAGACAGCATTATATTCTTCATTAGATATCCTCCCTTTTTCCATTTGATAAACATTTCTTTTTTCCCTTTTTTAGCATGTGTTTAAGTCTGTGTTCATAAATCCTGGTTTCCTTTATTGCTTCCAATTCTTCCCTCTTTTTGAAATTGTTAAGATTGTGCTTTAAGAACTCATTTTTTCAAGATTTCCCATCCTTCCTGGACATTTTGTCCTTAAGGATATCAAGCCATTGATTCCCCTCCCATTCTCTTTTCTGATCCCTTAAAATCTGCCTTTCTGAAATCTAACCTTAAAGTCTGAGCCCTTCACAGTCTTCCTCCTCTAGTTATCCAAAATTCTAAAATAGCAGGGTTTCTTCCCCCTAGAGTCCCAGCCACTCTTGGCTCCTCAACCATTTTCCTTCCCTGTTTAGAAGTTTTTAGATCCAAGGTATCAACCCCCTTTGGGTTTTCTCCCCACGTTTTGAAGAAAAAGTTCAGCAAGAAAAGGAAAAGAATTTGCTTGACCTGTTAGTTTTCCTGAAGAGATCCCCAAAAAATATCTATTAGAGTTGAGTGAAACAGGTCGGTCAGAGTCAAAAGTCGCTGGCTTTCTCAAAGTCGGGTTTTCGTTGGCCGAAACCCGACCATAGCGTGCAGTCGGCCATGCGGTCGTTGACCCCAGTGCCCAAGTCGGTTTTTCCCCAAATGTTTGCAGGCGCCTTTTTTCAGCCAATGAGCAAGGACGTACACTGTGGCAAAGAGATGACATGTGCAGCGTCCACCACCATCTTAGAAAGGGCATTGCAGTGATTGGCTTGATTTGGGGGCGTCATAGTTCTATAAAAGCCTGACCGCCGACCTCCATTTTACTTCTGCTGATCTTAACAGTAGGGAGAGTTTCTGACGCTGTTTATCAGTAGGGAAGAGCTAGGGCTGGAAAGAGAATTTCTTCTGTGCTTGTGCTGATAGCAATTGTGCTGTACAGTTAGTGTGCAGTGACAGGGAGGATTTTCTTGGTTCAGCACCTGGTTATTAGGCTGCCTGATAGCTGTATTGCTGTGTGTACACTGCTGTGCAGACTTCTTTTACACAGCACTAACAATTTTATCTTTTTTTCTGCACACTTACCGACCTTCATTTTTTTCCCACACCGTACGAGCTGTACGCTCCTCACACACTACCGTGTACCGACTGGTATCAGGACAAATACATGCTGACTATCTATGTGTGACTCCGGAAATATATACGGAGATTGCAATTTTCTCCTACACCGTATACACTGTACCTTCTGGACAGTACCGTATATCTGCTCTTTGTATTACGTCAAATCCAACTGAGTGAGAGTCTGTGTGTGACTCCGAAAATATTACGGAGATTGCAATTTTCCCCTATACCATATACAGCTGTACTCTGCTGAGACAGACCGTATATCTGCTCTTTGTATTACGGTCAATTCCATACTGAGTGAGCGTCTGTGTGTGACTCCGAAAATATATACGGAGATAGCAATTTTCCCCTACACCGATACAGCTGTACGCTTCTGAGACAGTACGGTATATCTGCTCTTTGTATTACGGTCAAATCCATACTGAGTGTTCGTCTGTGTGTACTCCAGAAATATATACAGAGATTTAAATTTTCCCCTACGCCATATACAGCTGTATGCTCCTCATACAGTACCAATATATCTTCTGGTATTTTTGGTACATTTTCCCAAACATGAGGAAGTATGGGGAAGGCCGCGAAAGTGGAGGGGGGCCAGCTGGGAATGATGTTGGTGGTGGTGGTGCATCTGCTGGCAGTGCCCAAAAGCCCAATAGCACCTAAGGCAGGAGGAGTTCAGCCTGCATCATTGTCCGGCTACAGAAGGCCGGAAGGCTACCTTTTCTGGAGTAGGTAAACCGCTTTTAAAGCCGGAGCATCAGGAACAGGTTTTTGGCTTACATTGCTGAAACAGCCTCCAGCTCTATCGCCTCCTCTTCTGAACTTTCAAAAAATGCAAGCACTGATTCGTCAGTGCAGGCTCCTGGTCAGGAACGACACCTTTCCTTGTGTCCTTCACACCCACCTAAAGTGAAGGATGCCGCAGGCCATACTTCATATTACTCCTTGGAGCTCTTTACACATACCATGGCTGGGTTATCAAGTGAAATCCTGAATTCCCCAGTCCAAGATGAATATGACATGAAGTGCACTGATGCACAGCCACTGCTATCTGATTCTGCTGGTACATTCACCCAGAGCACTACATTGCCTTCGCAGTCTGCTGAGCCAGAATCTGACCCTGAGGAAACTCAGGTGTCCCTTCCCGCATACTCTAACACCTTACACGGTGACACAGAGGAAGGTGTAGATCAAATTAAAGAGGAGGTGATGGATGACCCAGTTGTTGACCCGGATTGGCATACATTGGGAAAAAGGGTGCTGCTGGCAATAGCTCAGAAGAGGAGGAAGATCCGCGGCAAGCATCGACATCTCAGCTGCGGTTATCTGGCAGGCCCGTAGCAGTCTAAAATAATGTTAAAAACAAAGAGTTGCAGGACAGCTTGGCCAGATGGTCAAATTAGCACTGCATGCAAGCCCTGAAAGTTTATCCCATAGTAGGAAGAGTGCAGTGTGGCACTTTTTTGACCAAAATCCTATTGATGAGGCAAAGGTTATCTGTAAGAAGTGCGGAAGGACCTTTAGCCGAGGGAAAAATCTCCGAAAATTGAATACCAGATGCACGCTTAGACATTTAAAACACCATGCACTTGCAAGCGTGGACAGACTACAAAACCTCACTGACTTTGAACGCCTACATTGCCAAACTGATCTCATTAGAGATGATGCCCTTCCGTTTGGTTGAAAGCGCAGCATTCCGAGAGCTCATGACCTACGCTGACCCACACTATGACCTACCCAGTCGGCACTTCTTTTCTACAAAAGCCATCCCTGCCCTGCACCTGCATGTAAAAGACCGCATTGTCCATGCACTCAAACAATCAGTGAGTGGAAAGGTGCACCTCACAACAGATGCATGGGCCAGTAGGCATGGCCAGGGCCGTTACGTGTCCATCACTGCGCACTGGGTTAATGTGGTGGATGCAGGGTCAATAGGGACAGCGCGGTGGGACAGTGCTGCCTAGCCCTCGGTATAGGCAACAGTTGGCTGTAGGCTTTCGACCATCCTTCTCCTCCAGAAGTAAAAGCTCGTCGACAGAGCGCAGTCGCACAAGCACTCCATCCGCAGCTGCCAGTGTTGCACACCTCAACACTCAGCTAGTGATAAGCATCAGCAGGCTGTTTTAAAGATGATGTTTTTGGGCGACAACAGACACACTGCGGAGGTACTGGCCGACTACTTGCAGCGAGAAACTGAGTCATGGCTGGGCAGTCTACATCTTGAGCCAGGCAAGGTTGTCAGTGATAACGGCTGTAATTTTGTGGCGGCCATAGCCCTAGCAAAACTCAGACACATACCTTGCCTGGCTCACACCTTGAACCTGGTGATGCAGTGCTTCATAAATAATTATCTGGAGTTACCAGCCCTGCTCCATAAGGTGTGAAGACTGTGCTCGCAGTCGTGTGCAGAGCTGCAGCGATCGCTCCACCTCCCCAAGCACCGCCTAATCATACATGTTGCAACATGGTTGAGAGGCTGTGTGAACAGAGGCAGGCTGTAATGCATTTGTGGGAGGATCCACGGGCAGGCAGTTTGAGGGCAGACATCGAGTTGTCGGGTGTGCAGTGGTCAAAGCTGAAAGACCTCTGTAAAGTCCTTTCAGTGTTTTGAGGAATGCACACGGCTGGCAAGCGCAGACGACGCCATAAGCATGAGCATCCCACTTATGCGTCTGCTCATGCAAACTTTGACGCACATTAAGATCAGGCGTCTGCAGCGGAGGAGGAGGAGGAAGCCTTCATGACAGGCATTGTCTGCTCAGAGAACTGTCCTGGACGAGGTGGAGGAAGAAGAGGAAGAGGAGAGGATGAGGGATGATTATTTTGGGGAGGATGATGCTTCTCAGGGGGCAAGAGAAAATGTTGGCTTGCCAAGGTCAGGTACAGGGTTTGTGCGTGAATGGAGGGATGTGTATTTGGCAGAAAGTGCTCCTCCACCCACCACTGGCAGTGCATCATTGACACCCGGAACATTGGCCCACATGTGTGATTATGTCTTGCGGATCCAAAAAGGGACCCCCGCATTGCCAAAATTATGAAGGATGATGACTACTGGTTGGCCACCATCCTCGATCCAAGCTATAAAGGCAAATTACAGAACATCACGCCACAGGAGAACCTAGAGCTAATATTGGCGAACAAACAAGCAACTCTGATAAACCGTTTGTTAGGGGCATTCCCAGCACACAGCAGCGGTGCAGGTTCTACCACGAGCCATACTGGGCCAAATTGAAGAGGTGTTCCTGGTGCACACAGCCGAAGTGGCGTTGGAGACAGGGGTTTCATGACCATTGTTAGGGGTCAAGTTCCCGCTTCTGCACAAGGGGAATCTCGAGCCATTCCGGCTGCGGTCTCCCATTCGTCTCCGGCCTCAGTGGACTCTGCTCACTTAGACGTCGGTCCCAGCGTCTCGCCCAGTCTAACAGTGTGCAGAGGATTACTGCTGCATCTCCAGGCTCTGCTATTGTGGCCAGTACTGGTTAGCGGCGAGCAGACGTCTTTAGGACAAAGTCCTTGTTTTCCCCTTCTGAGCATGCCCAGGTGAGATCTCTCATTGGAGATCAGGGTTACATGCTCAGGTACTGCAGCAGCTCCTATTGGTCCGCCAGGAAGGTCCTGTGACTACGGTGTTCTGGAACAGCTTCATTGGTCCTTGTTTCTGGCAGGTCCTGTAGCTGTTACTATAAAAGGGTGGCATGGCTGGGCCGCCATGCGCTAGTGTCAATCTTTATATGCTTTGCGCCAGTGTGGTCATGCGTGTGTGTGGTTAGGGCCCGGCTGAAATAAGCCCCTAGAATACCGACTTAATCGGTGAGGAGTTTGGTAGCTAGCTGGTCAGGGTCGGTGTCCTAGATGCCCTAGATTACCGGCATACCCGGTGAGGAGTTTGATTGCCGTATTCAGGGCCTGGCGTTCAGATGCCATAGATTGCGGGTGACTCCGCTAGGACATTAGCCATGATCACGTTCTATGTTCGCTTAGCAGTTAACTGTGTACCTGGTGCCTGACAGGACACAGAAGTTTGTCTCAGCTGCTATGTGACGTAACAGGGTTCGCTTTCAACGCTAGACAGCGCCCTAGCGTGTTTATTTTGCGACTCAGTTGTGTTAAGTGAGTTCGCACACATCGCCATATAGCGCTGCGGCACTCCTTCTAGCGGCTCTGTGGATTAACAGAGTTCGCACATATTGCCACAGCGCGTTACGGAGTTTATTTTGGCACTCTGCGGTATAACAGAGTTAGCTTCTTGCGCCATTTTACTAGCAGCAGGCTCCGCCTGCACGGTGGACCCCGGGCTGCGAACGCACCTCTCCACATCATATATTTGGTGCGTTCTGCAGACCCTAACATAAACACTAGCGCCAGGGTCTGGCTAGTAAAATGGCGGATGACCAGCGTCTACTACGGGACATCCACAGCTGGAGGGTAGGTTGGCGGCTCTTGAGCGCACAACCTCAGCTGTGGATGTTACCGCAGTCGCTGTTCAGGCTGCTAGCGTGGCTGTAGCCAATGTGTCCACTGCCACCTCTGCCTCCACAATATCCCACCTCCCGCTTCCAGACAAGTTTGCTGGTGACAGCAAGCAATGTCGGGGATTCATGAGTCAGTGCTCTATACAACTCGAGCTTCTGGCTGCATGTTTCCCCACGGATCGGGCACAAGTGGGCTTTGTAATATCTCTTCTGTCGGGCAGAGCGTTGGAGTGGGCCACCCCGCTGTGGGAGCGTGATGACCGTGTGGTGCGGAGTGCTCCTCGTTTTCTGGAGGCTCTAAAAAAGGTCTTTCTAGGACCTCAGGTTACCCACAATGTGGCACTCCAACTTCTGGCAAGTTCACAGGGTTCGTCCTCGGTCAGCTGTTTTGCTGTCCAATTTCGGACTCTGTCCTCGGAGTTGGACTGGCCCAATAAAGTCCTCATTCCCGTGTTTTGGAGAGGACTAGCGGGCCATGTGAAAGACGCCTTGGCTACCAGGGAGATTCCCGCCACACTGGAGAAGCTTATCGCCATATCTACCCGCATCGACCTCCGTTTTCACAAGCGGAGGTTGGAGCAGTCCCAGTGTAGGCAGAGGTTTCGGCTGGCTCCCACCTTCGCCAGACCTCTAGAATCTTCCAGCCAGGCGCCCGACTCCCATGAGGCCATGGAGGTTTCTCGAGCAGGACCTAAGTCCGTGCCGCTCGAGTACCCGTGGTCTGTAACATCTGCCAGCAGTTAGGACATTATGCCAACAAATGTCCACAGCAGTCGGGAAAACGGTCGCGTCTAGTGACCTTGGAGGAGGTTCACTAGACACTGCGGCATTTTCCACAAAGTTGTCCTTTAAGGGGACAATTACAGTAGGTCCATCCACGCTCACCGCCGAGCTCTGTGTGGATTCTGGAGCCGAGGGGAATTTCATGTCCTCTGCATTTGTTCTCCGCCACACTATACCTTTGGTGATGCTTGCCAAACCGGTGACTGTGTGAGTAGTGAATGGATCAACTCTGCCCTCACAAATCACCCACCAGACGATCCCTCTCACTTTATCTATGTCCCCTTCCCATCAGGAGAGTATTTCTTTTCTTGTCCTGCCTGAGGGAATAGACGAGGTGTTGCTGGGAGTACCTTGGCTCCGTTACCACTCTCCCCATATTGAGTGGTCCTCTGGGAGGATACTGGGTTGGGGTGATTCATGTAGAGGCAGGTGTGTCAGGGAGTGCGTTCAGGTCACCACCACAGAGATATCTGTAGATCTCACTTCTCTTCCTCAGTATTATTGGTCATATGCAGACGTTTTCTCCAAGAAGGCGGCGGAGACTCTTCCACCTCATCGCCCCTACGACTGATCTCTTGCCTGGAGCAGAACCTCCTCGGGGAGAGTCTACCCCCTCTCGCTTCCTGAGACGGAGGCCATGTCTCAGTATATTCAGGAGAATCTGGCAAGAGGGTTCATTAGGAAGTCGGTGTCACCAGCAGGGGCGGGGTTCTTCTTTGTGCAAAAGAAGAACGGAGAATTAAGTCCATGTATTGACTACAGGGGTCTTAACGTTATCACCGTCAAGTATAAGTACCCGTTGCCCCTAATCTCTGAGCTCTTTGATAGGCTCCGAGGAGCAAGAGTATTTACCAAGCTTGATCTACGTGGTGCCTATAACCTAATTCGCATCCGTGAGGGGGACGAGTGGAAGACAGCTTTTAATACCAGGGATGGGCATTATGAATACCTGGTGATGCCCTTCGGGCTCTGTAATGCTCCCGCTGTTTTCCAAGACTTTGTCAATGATATCTCCTGGGATATGCTCTCCACCTCTGTAGTAGTCTATCTGGATGATATTCTCATCTTTTCACCAGATATAGACTCTCACCGGAGGGATGTCAACAAAGTCTTCGACCTCTTACGGGCAAACTCCCTCTATGCCAAGCTGGAGAAATGTGTTTGAGCAGGAGTCCTTACCTTTCCTGGGCTATATCATCTCTGCCCAGGGATTGGCTATGGATCCTGCCAAACTACAGGCTGTAATGGACTGGCAAGAACCCCATTCTCTTAAAGCGGTGCAGCGCTTTATGGGGTTCATTAATTATTATCGCCAGTTCATTCCCCATTTCTCAACTTTGGTAGCTCCCTTGGTAGCCCTCACCAAGAAGGGAGCAAATCCCAAGTTGTGGTCTGAGGAGGTCTCCAAGGCGTTCTCTTCCATGAAGTCGCATTTTGCCAGTGCTCCCATATTACATTGCCCTGATGTTGATAAGCCGTTTATTTTAGAGGTGGACGCCTCTTCTGTTGGTGCTGGAGCAGTCCTTTATCAAAAGGATGCTCAAGGTCGGAAGCATCCCTGCTTCTTCTTTTCTAAGACCTTTACACCAGCAGAGAGGCATTATTCCATCGGGGACAGGGAGTTGCTGGCTATGAAGTTGGCCTTCTCTGAGTGGAGACATCTTCTGGAGGGGGCTCGTTTTCCCTTCCAAGTCTTCACCGACCACAAGAACTTGGTATATTTGCAAACGGCTCAGCGGCTAAATTCTCGCCAGGCCAGATGGTCCCTATTCTTCTCTCGGTTCCACTTCACCCTCCATTTTCTCTCCGGTGAGAAGAATGTTCGGGCCGATGCTCTCTCTCGCTCCTTAGTGTCATCAGAGGAGGAGGATGAGGAGCCTCGGCTTATTGTCCCCGAAGAAAGCCTGAGAACTGTAGCCTCTGGGCAAGACTTTTGTGCCCACTAATTGCGACCGGAGGTACTCTCTTGGGCACACTCGTCAAGGGTGGGTGGACACTTTGGGGCAAAGAGGACAACTGAGTTATTGGCGAGGACATACTGGTGGCCACATATGGTCCGTGACGTCAGGGAGTATGTTCAGGCGTGTGTCTCCTGCGCCAGGAACAAGTCCCCTCGACAACGGCCAGCTGGGTTACTTTTTCCTTTGTCGGTGGCAGACAGGCCTGGGAGATGGTCGGGATGGACTTTGTGTGTGGCTTACCCAAGTCTCGGGGTTGCACTATCATTTGGGTGATCACCGACCACTTCTCCAAAATGGTGCACTTAGTGCCGCTACCACGGTTACCTTCTGCACGGGCCTTGGCAGCATTGTTTATTAGACACATATTCCGTCTACACTGTATGCCAGACAAGATTGTCAGCGATCGAGGTCCCCAATTTGCGTCTCGGTTCTGGAGAGAGTTGTGTCATCTACTCTGCATTGAGTTGAACCTCTCCTCTGCATATCATCCCGAGACGAATGGGTTGGTAGAGAGGGCAAACCAGACCTTGGTCACCTACTTGCGACATTTTGTCTCTGCCAGGCAGGATGACTGGGCATCCTTGCTCCCGTGGGCGGAGTTCGCGCTAAACAATGCTGTGGCTGACTCCACCGGACAGACCCCATTCCTCTTAAATTACGGCCAGCATCCGCGGGTACCGGTGCCCATGCCCGTGGCTTCCGCTGACTCCAGGGTGGCATACTGGGCTGTGGAAGCACGGGACATATGCGACCGCACCCAGGATGCCAATCAGGCTTCCAAGGAAAGGATGAGGTCTTCTGCCGATGCCCATCGGCGTTCCGCTCCGACATTTGCTCCTGGCGACCTAGTGTGGCTCTCCGCCCGAAACATCAGGCTACGGGTGGAATCCACTAAGTTGGCACCCCGCTATTTGGGTCCCTTCAAGGTTCTCGAGCAGGTGAACCCTGTGGTTTACCGTTTGGCCCTTCCGCCTCACCTTGGTATCTCCGACACCTTCCATGTGTCCCTCCTGAAAACCCGTGGTCATCTCCCGGTTGCCTGAGTCATCTGCCGGGACGTCGGGTTCGTCTTCGGACAACTACGAGGTGAATGCCATTGTAGGGTGCAAGGTGGTACGGGGCAAAAAGTTTTTTTTGGTGGATTGGAGGGGTTATGGGCCTGAGGATAGGTCCTGGGAGCCTGCCGAGCATGTTCATGCTCCGCAGCTCAATGCTGCCTTTGAGCGTAGCGAGGCCCAGAGATGGGGGGCCATGTTAGGGTCGAGTTCCCGCTTCTGCACAAGGGGAATCTCGAGTCATCCCGGCTGCGGTCTCCCATTCGTCTCCGGCCGCAGTGGACTCTGCTCAGCTTAGACGTCGGTCCCAGCGTCTCGCCCAGTCTAACAGTGTGCAGAGGATTACTGCTGCATCTCCAGGCTCTGCTATTGTGGCCAGTACTGGTTAGCGGCGAGCAGATGTCTTTAGGACAAAGTCCTTGTTTTCCCCTTCTGAGCATGCCCAGGGTGAGATCTCTCATTGGAGATCAGGGGTCACATGCTCAGGTACTGCAGCAGCTCCTATTGGTCTGCCAGGAAGGTCTTGTGACTACTGGTGTTCTGGAACAGTTTCATTGGTACTTGTTTCTGGCAGGTCCTGTAGCTGTTACTATAAAAGGGTGGCATGGCTGGGCCACCATGCGCTAGTGTCAATCTTTATATGCTTTGCGCCAGTGTGGTCATGCGTGTGTGTGGTTAGGGCCCGGCTGAAATAAGCCCCTAGAATACCGACTTAATCGGTGAGGAGTTTGGTATGCTAGCTGGTCAGGGTCGGTGTCCTAGATGCCCTAGATTACCGGCATACCCGGTGAGGAGTTTGATTGCCGTATTCAGGGCCTGGCGTTCAGACGCCATAGATTGCGGGTGACTCCCACGAGGACATTAGCGCATGATCACGTTCTATGTTCGCTTAGCAGTTAACTGTGTACCTGGGTGCCTGACAGGACACAGAAGTTTGTCTCAGCTGCTCTGTGACGTAACAGGGTTCGCTTTCAACGCTAGACAGCGCCCTAGCGTGTTTATTTTGCGACTCAGTTGGGTTAAGTGAGTTCGCACACATCGCCATATAGCGCTGCGGCACTCCTTCTAGCGGCTCTGTGGATTAACAGAGTTCGCACATATTGCCACAGCGCGTTACAGCGTTTATTTTGGCGACTCTGCGGGATAACAGAGTTCGCTTCTTGCGCCATTTTACTAGCAGCAGGCTCCGCCTGCACGGTGGACCCCGGGCTGCGAACGCACCTCTCCACATCATATATTTGGTGCATTCCGCAGACCCTAACAACCATGTTGTGGTCTAATTTCTCGAGTAACGCTCACACGACTGGTAATACTGAATCGATTGCAACAGACAGGAGATAACAGTTGTCAACTATGGTTCAAAATTACCTCTCCTCCCCTATCGATGTCTCCCTCACAGTTCATTCCCCTTTGACTACTGGGCCCGTAAACTGGACACCTGGCCTGAATTGGCACAATATGCCTTACAGGAGCTCGCTTGCCCTGCTGGTAGTGTGCTATCAGAAAGAGTCTTCAGTGCTGCTGGATCAATCCTGACAGAAAGAAGAACCCGGCTGTCAACCCAAAATGTAGGTGATCTCACCTTCATTAAAATGAACCATGCCTGGGTTTCAAAATATTTTGTACCATCTTCCCCTGATGACACATAGGTTGCCAGCAAATTGGCTCGCTTTGTCCTCCTCTCCCTCCGACTTCTCCAATTCCTCCATTTGCTGCTGCGGAACGTCCAGCCTACACCTCAACATATGCCAGTTTTTCCACCTCCCTAACTGGGCTGTACTCCCCCTCAGAGCCGGCGTCAGCACCTGGCGCACCCGGGCAAGTGCCGATGCCCTGAGCAGGTGGGGGGGCCTACTCGCCGTCAGAGACACCGGCATACTATGAGGGGCCCTGTGCCAGTTCCCAGCACCCACAAGTGTGCCCCCCCTGCTAGCTCAGGGCCCCAGCACTTGCAATACTTACCTCTCCCTGCTCCACCGCTGTGACGTCTTCCACATTTCCTGACAGTGACATTCAGGTCAGAGAGCGTGATGATGTCACATCTGTGAGCCCTCTGCCTGAACAGTCACAGTGCAGAGAGTTGGAAGATGGCGATGCTGAGGAGTCCAGAGTAGAGCAGTGCCCAGCAAGGAAAGGTATTTCATTTTTTTAATGGTTGGAGCAATATATGGGGAGTAGGGTTGAGCGATACTTTCCGATATCAAGAAGTATCGGATCGGAATGGGTATCGCCGATACCCAAAAAGTATCGGCGATACCCGATTCCGATACCGGAAATCCAATGCAAGTCTATGGGACAGAAATATCGTAACTAAAAAAAAACCCTTTCTTTCCTTGTAAACACTAAATATACACACATAGAATACATATATATATATATATATATATACATGTCATTGTGACATATATATATATATACATATATTTATAGTTTATACACTTCTACATAGTAAAATAGCCTCTGATTCAATTGCCGGGTAATGCCGGCTTTTATGAAAATACAGAAGCACCCGACATGAAATGACACATGAGTTAACCATGTATTTTCATACACACAGAAGTGGTCATCCATAATTCGCCATGAAAGACACCACACAAAATGGTATATAAATCAATAAATATTTATTTACTCATATATGAGACAATAAAAAAGAGAAGATGCAAGATATAATAAAAAGAGGGACGCTATTCTAATAGGAGATCCACTGAAGAAAATCCATCCTTGATATTAACACCATATGATATGAGGAAACAAAATACATAGCTATAGATGTATATAGATAGGTACATATGTGGTTGCTATTAACCAATAAGTATACAACCACAAAGGGTAAAGGAGATCACAAATGTGATACAACCTCAGCGGCAAATACCACTATCTAGCTGATAATATAGACGTATCCAAGATACTAAATACTGAATATATACATCCAATGCAAATAAACATACCGGTGGTGATGGAGTGGAAATCCCCAGATGTCCCTCTGCCCCACGCGCGTTTCGCACTGCTTATTTGGGAGGCGTGATGTATTTTCATGTAGTTTGATATCTGATTTTCACAAACAATTACATGAGTGTATGTGTGCAAAATTTCACACCTGTAGGGGTTAATTAAAGGTGTAAATTCGTTGTAAAAAAAATTGTTAGTGAAAACAATATATCAAACAACTTGAAATGACATGGTTAACTCTATGTAAACCATGTGTCATTTCATGTCGGGTTCTGCATTTTCACAAAAGCCGGCAATTGAATTAGCGGCTATTATACTATGTAGAAGTGTATGAACTATAAATATAAATATATATATATGTGTCACAAATTCAATGACATGTATATATATATATGAGGTGTAAAATTGTTGAAAAAAAAAAATGCGTGGGCTCCCGCCCTATTTTCTCAACCAGGCAGACAAAGCCAGCGAGTGGGGGCAGATAATAATAGCCCAGAGAGGGACCATTATTTTTTAGCCCCCCCCGGCTACTAACATCTGCCCCCAGACACCCCAGAAAAAACAAATCTATAATTAGATTCGCCCTTTCTGGCACTTTGCCCGTCTATTCCCATTGCCCTGTAGCAGTGGCGAATGGGTTAATAAGGGGTTAAAGCCACCTTGCTATTGAAAGGTGACCTTAAGCCAGGTTAATAATTGAGAGCTGTCAATTAGACAACTATCAATTATTAATCCTATTGCATGAAATAAAAATAAAACACAATCATTTTAATGAAATAAAGACACATGTTTTTGACCATCTTTTATTTTACTGCAAAAACCATTTTCTGTAATAAAAATAAAATAAAAAAGCAAAATTATTCTTACCTATCCCATGCACAGTCAGGTCCCACAGTGTAATCCATCAGAAAGGGTTAATGTTTACTGCAGGGACCGCAGCTAATGCTGCAGCCTCACAGTAAACCCCCGAATGAATCTTCTCCTCTCCTGGCTGACAGGAGAGGAAGTGGAAAGCTTAATTGATTGCTTTCCACTTTCACTTCAGGTCAGCCAGGGACACCATCAGTGACATCAGAGGGAACTGATTAACAAAAATAGGGGATCCCCTCGAAAAAAAATGGCGTGTGGTCCCCCCTATTTTTATTAACCAGCCAGATGAAGCAGACTGCTGAGACCTGGATTTTCAGGCTGTTAAGGAGCCAAGATCCATGAACCTTGCCAGCCTGATAATACCAGGCCACAGCAGTCTGCTTATCTTGGCTGGTTAACAAAAATAGGGGATCCCCTCAAAAAAAAATGGCGAGGGGTCCCCTCTATTTTTGTTAACCAGCCAGATGAAGCAGACTGCTGAGGCCTGGATTTTCAGGCTGTTAAGGAGCCAAGATCCATGAACCTTGCCAGCCTGATAATACTGGGCCACAGCAGTCTGCTTATCTTGGCTGGTTAACAAAAATAGGGGATCCCCTCGAAAAAAAATGGCGTGGTGTCCCCCCTATTTTTGTTAACCAGCCAGATGAAGCAGACTGCTGAGGCCTGGTTTTTCAGGCTGGTAAGGATCCAATATCCATGGACCTTGCAAGCCTGATAATACCAGGCCACAGCAGTCTGCTTAGCTTGGCTGGTTAACAAAAATAGGGGATCCCCTCGAAACAAAAATGGCGTGGGGATCCCCCCTATTTTTGTTAACCAGCCAAGTAAAATGCAGACTGCTGCGGCCTGGTATTAAAAGACTGTCAAGGCCCATGGATTTTGGCCCTCAACAGCCTGATAATACCAGGCTACAGCAGCCCCACATTTGGCGCATCAAAAGATGTGCCAATTGTGGCACTTTACACGGCTCTTCCCACTTGCCCTGTAGCGGTGGCAAGCGGGGTAATATGGGGTTAATGTCACCGTTGATTGCACGGTGACAATAAGCCCGGTTAATAATGGAGAGGTGTCAATAAGACAACGATCCATTATTAATCCCAAAGTTTTTAAATGTTTAAAAAAAAGACACAGCAAGAAAAAAGTATTTTAATGAAATAAAAGAGACAACACAGTTTTCATTTCTTTTATTACACTCTCATTCCTGCCATCGATCTCCTGTAAAAAAAGAAAAAAACAAACCAATAGTATACCACCTGTCCGACACAGTCCATAGTAACGAGTGTCCCACGACAATCCAGCTCTGCTACATTGGAATGTCAGGCAGAGCCTGTCATCCCGACGCAGCACAGCTGCTTACTAGCTTCCCCGGCGGTGACGTCATCGGACTGCTTTACGGCCGCGATTACCCGGCAGCACGTGCAGTTATCGCGAGAAACTGCACGTGACCACCAGGGAGAAGATGATGGCGGCCATCAAGCAGTCCAGGACGTGACCGCCGGAGATCTTCTGCCAGGTAAGTGCCGCTGACTCCTGACAGACCCGACCGACGGACACTGACCGTGACAGGAACATTCCGATTCCGGTATCCGATATGACGAAAATATCGGAACTCGGAATCGGAATTCCGATACAGCAAATATCGGCCGATACCTGATATTTGAAGTATCGGCATGCTCAACAGTAATGGGGAGCATTATACACTGGAGAATTATATGGGGCCCATCATACACTTGAGCATCATAGATAGGGCCCATTATGCACTGGAGCATCATATGGGGCCCTTTATATATGGAGCATCAATATGGAGCACATATGGGGCCTATTCTGTATGGAGCATTATATGGAGCCCATTCTTTATTGAGCAATATATGGGGTTCATTATTCTGTATAGAGCAATATATGGGGCTCATTATTCTGTATGGCGCACTATGTGGTGCCCATAATACTGTATGAAGGACTATACTGTACGTTTTTTGAGCTATTGTCCAATTTAAAATAGATATCACTCATGTAATGTAAGAAGTGAAGTATTTGGCATTGTACTACACCTATATTTCTCTGCCACACATATAGTCCCAAATATACATATTTAAAGAAACCCAGGCGGAATATACAGTGATGCAGCATCTGGGTAAAATACACCAGCTCCCAAAAGACTAGGAAATTCAAGAGAAACGGAGCTAAACAGCGTTTTTTATAAATTCATAAAACATGAAATTTTATTTATCAAACAAGTCAAAAAACATGAACACAGTAAATCAGGTAACAAATGCAAAAAACACCACCTCACACAGCACTCTGATGCCTCAATTACTAATCATATAGATGGTAGGTATAGGTAACAAATGGCAATAATTCTAACAGATAGATAGCAGCATATTAGAAATATATTATATCCTGGGCCCTTAGTTTTACATGCAATATTGGTTCCACTGTGACCTTTTTTCTTTGGCACCCCATGGGTACATATTATTTCTACTTTTATGAATTTATAAAAAACGCTGTTTAGCTCCGTTTTTCTCTTGAATTTCCTATATTTCTCTGCCGTATCGGAGCATCATGAATTGTGGTATGTGTTAAAGGGGCCCACTGAGACTCTTTGGCCCAGGGCCCACGAAAACCTGGAGCCAGCACTGCCCCCCCACAACTTTAGCCAAATAACCCCCAGTTTTCAATGTGTTACTATTATTATAAAGTTAATTAAGGTTGACAAGCTTAAGTAATAAGAATTAATGTCGTTGGCATTGAAATGGGCACTGTAGGTGTGTTTACTGTCCTCCACTCCCTGCCAACTTTTATTTCCCATTGACTTGCATTGGGGTCGGATTTTCGACTCGGACCATTTCCGTTAGTCGGCCAACTTCGTTCGACTTGACTTTTGAGAAAGTCTGGTTTCACGAAACCCGAGTCGACTCTAAAAAAGGCAAAGTCGCTCATCTCTAATCTAGATAGTTGAAATCTCCCATGACCACTATGCCATATTTTTGGAGAACTTGGCCATTTGATGCATAAAGAGTTCATCCATATCTTCAGCTTGCACAGGCGGCCTGTAGTAAATGCCTACAATGGTGTCCTTTCCGTTGTTCTCTCCTTGTATTCTTACAGAAGCAGTTTACACAGAACTCCCAGTCTCTGAAGCTTCAATCTCTTTGCAAATATACGCTTTTCTAACATACGATGTGACACCTCCTCCTCGTTTATCAAGTCTTTTTCTTGCAAATAAGTTGCATCCTTCTAGCCTTGTATTCCAATCATGTGTATCGTCCCACCAATTTCAGTGATTCCAATGACATCATATTTCTTTTCCTGCGTTAGTAGTTTCAATTCTCCTTGTTTGTTGCACATGCTTTGTGCATTTGTATAAAAACATTTTACTTTGTGATTGGTTTGTCTTTCTCCAATATTTTTATAATTTATAATTTTTTGTCTTTGTTCTTCCTTTCCACTTCTAATAGCAGAGTTCTCAATAGTATTTGTCAAATGTATGGCTTTTTCTTGTGTTTTGCTTCCCTTCCCACATTGTTCTAGTTTAAAGCTCTCCTGATGATTTTAGCAAGGCGACTTCCAAATACATGTTTTCCAGACTTCGTAAGGTGCACTCCATCTCTAGCAAGTAGTCCATCATATAGGTAATTCACTCCATGATCCAGAAATCCAAATCCTTGCTGACGGCACCATCGAGGTAGCCAGTTGTTCACCTGTAGAATCTTATTCCACCTCCTTGTTCCATGGCCATCCACTGGGAGGATATAAGAGAAGACCACCTGAGCTCCCAGTTTTTTCACTTTCTTACCTAACTTTTCATAGTCACTGCGGATGGTTTCCAGGTCATTTCTTGTGGCGTCATTTGTCCCCACATGTATTAGCGGAATGGATAGTCATCTGTAGGTCTGGAGAGTCCTGATATCCTGTCAGACACATCTTTAATTTTTGCACCTGGAAGACAGCACATTTCTCTTGAGGTTATATCCGGTCTGCAGATAGCAACCTCTGTTCCTCTCAACAGGGAACCCACCATGACCATAACTATCCATTTCTTCTTCACAACATTTTTCATTCTCAATCCAGGAGGACTCTGAGGGTGCAGAAGGTTGTTCTTTGTGGGCAAAATCTTATCTTGATGTATTTCTTCACCATTCTCCTGTGTGAGAGCATGGTACTGGTTCCTGAGCAGTATGGGTGCTGACTGCTTCCCGATCCTTCTAATTCTCTGGGTCACATGCTTCCATTCCTCTGTTTCCTCAGGTGAATTTTGAATTTCTTCTTTTTCTGTAACATGAAGAGATAATTCTGCTCTGTCTAAGAATTCTTCACCTTCCTTAATGATTTTCAATGTAGCTAACTTCTCTACTAGATTTTGCAACTTTTCCTCCAACAGGGACACAAGCTTGCATTTGTGGCATGTGAAATTTGACTTTTCCACTGGTAAGTCTGTGAACATGTAGCAAGACATGCAGCTCACCAAATGGCTCCTGGCCTCTTCTATGTTCTTATTGTTAAAGAGATATCAAAGCAGTGAAAAACATGCCAAAATTCAGACTCTTCACTTATCCCAGAGTAAACTGGTAATATGCAAATGATCTCCTCAGGACTCCTCCCCTGGTTTGTTGCGGCATTTATCAATTTGGTTAATTAACTTTATATTTTTATAAACTGGAGTTTTACGTACATAATGTCAAATGTGTTATTTTATTTTTAATACCGTATATACTCATGTATAAGCCGACCAGTGTATAAGCCGACCCCCCTAATTTTGCCACAAAAAACTGGGAAAACGTATTGACTCACGTATAAGCCTAGGGTGAAAAATTATTATGCCCCCATATGCTACATAGATTAGGCCCCCATAAACTGCACAGATTATGCCCCCGTATGATCCACAGATTATGCCCCCATATGCTGCACAGATTATGCCCAATATGCTCCACAGATTAGGCCCCCATATGCTCCACAGATTATGGCCCCATATGTTCCACAGATTAGGCCCTCATATGTTCCACAGATTATGCCCCATATGCTGCACAGATTAGACCCCCATATGTTCCACAGATTATGCCCCCATATGCTGCACAGATTACGCCCAATATGCTCCACAGATTAGGCCCCCATATGCTCCACAGATTATGCCCCCATATGTTCCACGGATTATGCCCCCATATGCTCCTCTTATTATGCCCCCATATGTTCCACAGATTAGGCCCCCATATGTTCCACAGATTATGCCTCCATATGTTCCACAGATTAGGCCCCCATATGCTCCACAGATTAGGCCCCATAGTATGTCCCTTATGCTGCCGCGCTGCTGCAAAAAAAAATGACATACTCACCTCTCGTCGTTTGGGGCCAGGTGCCGGTGTCCTGAGCAGGCGATCACACCGGCGCGCTATGGGGGACAGGTGCCAGTGTCACCGCTGGCTCAAGACCCCGGCACCTGAGATATTTACCTGTCACCGGACCGCTCCACCGCTGTGCTGCTCCCGCTTCCGGGTCCTCGGCAGTGAATGATCAGGCTGGGGGCACGGCGCGCACTAACTACGTTATCGCGCCCTCTGCCTGAACAGTCAGAGTCGGACGAGGAGGTCTTAGCAGCGTGCAGTGGTGGAACGGGACAGGTGAATATCGCTATACTCACCCCTCCGCCAGCGCGTTTCTCTCTGCAGCGTCTCCTCTTCTCCCGGCGGTCTCCGCAGCTCTTCCTTCCTACAGCGGTCACACCGCTCATTAAAGTCATGAATATGTGCATATTCATGACTTTAATGAGCGGTACCATGTGACCGCTGCAGGAAGTAGCCGGAGATCGTGGGAGAAGCAGGGGGGCTGCAGAGACCGCGCCGGCGGAGGGGTGAGTATGATCCGACACCCCCGCTCCCCTTCCCCCGTCGACCCCCGTATATGACCCGCGTATAAGCCGAGAGGGGGACTTTCAGCCCTAAAAAATGGGCTGAAAATCTCGGCTTATACACGAGTATATACGGTACTTTTGTTTTTAGAGGGGTGATTTTAATTTTATTTTTTTTTGCATATTATTTTTTAAATGTTTCTACTTTTTACTTTATCTCTATTTTTCTCTCTTAGGATACCTAAACCTGTGATGGTCCAATCACTTACACTATATACTGCAATACTGCACTATTGCAGTAAATATTATGACCTCCAGTTGGTCCCTGTAATATCTGTGTCGATTTCTGCTTCTGTACAGGCGGTTCTGCACCTTTGCTGAGAGTGATGCTTGACAGCATAAATTCTATTTATTCCTAGGACTTGTGGCTCTGTCCAGTCTAGAAGCTGAAGGGTTAATCTTGATAGTTTGGGTTTCTTTCTGCTGTCAGCAGTGGGTGGGCTGCTCACTATATAAACTCGAGAGTCAGTACCCACTGACAGTCAATGATAGTTATCTGGCTTTACCTGTTTTATGTATCCATGTTTCATTCTGATTTATCCTGTTCCCTGACCTCGGCTAGTTTATTGACGTTTCTCCTGCCTGACAATTTTGTTCCTCTCAAACCTCCTGGTTATGACCTGGCTTCCTGACTATCCTCCTTGCAAGCTTGTGCCAACAGCTGACTCCATGGCCTTAGTCTAGGGACCCCTGTGTAAGTCCAGATCCCTGTACAGTAGTTAAAGGGTTAAGGCAGGGAAACCACTGGGCTCTGGAAAATGGAGTATGTAGTGCTAAGCCTGTTTGTAGCGCTGCCAGGTGACCACAAACAGTGCCTTCATGACAGTTCCTGGCTGTCATGACCCATCGGCGCCCCATGATTGGGTCACTGGACCCTGATGGGGACTTGGCTCTGGCCACAGGTGTTAGAGACAAATTCTGGCTATATAACATAGCTATTATCAGTTGTGTGTGGACTGTGCTCAACTCCTGAGCCCCTTCCACATGCGGTCACCCTAGCGTGCATGTACAGTTACACCCATATGCGTGAAAGGGTTAGGATGGGCAAAATAGTAATAGTTAATCTGGTTTAAGCCTACATTGACACATCTGTTATACAAGTCTATGACCTGAATATGTTTTGAAACAAATAGCACCCAAATCCATAGAGTTTTATTGGTCCAGTCAGACATGTGTACGATCTGTAAACCTCAGAGCATGTTCTATTCTGACCATTTTGGGGATCAGACATGGCCATGAAAGTCTATGGAGATTCATTAATAACGAATGAAGACACAAGACATCCTTTTCACACCAGTTTACCATCCATACTTTATCTGTTTTTAAATGATCCATTACTAAAACTCAATGGAAATAAAGGTTTAGTACTTTTACCTTCTTAATTTTTTTTTGGAAAAAAAAAGTATCCAATTGACTTAGAGGCAAGTATGGAAACTGATGTGTGAAAGTGGCCTAACTGAATAGAAAAGAGTTGGTCTGGCATTAGACTGGCATATCGGCAACTGACTAAATGTATAATTGTATTTCAGGAAATTAAGTGATTGAATATAGTAAGCTACATGATTTTCCTGCTGTTTTGACCTCTCTCACAAAAAGTCTATCTTTTAGTTATTCTCTTTAAATGACAATACCGTCATTAAGAACCTGTCAAAGAGCCTGTGCATGTGACATTTCCACTATCTGCAACTACTGTATATTACGGTAAATATGCCAAAGGCTCGGAGTGACATTGATGATGCCAAATTATTGTCACCTGCCACCTTCTGGGCCACTGAGGCCTCACACTTCTAGAGAGGGCACGTGCTCTCCTTTTGAGGCTGGTCGAGCATTGTATACAATTTCTTGACTAAGCGTCCTGAGCTGACTCGCACGCACAAGATGTAGCGGCGGTTACCCTGGTGACTAGAGACAATGCTCGAGCGGTGACCTATTAAAATAAATATTTAATAGGCAATCATTCAGAGATCAAATATGTCATGCTCATGGTGCACACCACGCAAGGAATTAAACAAGACCTATTTATGTTTTGCAGGGAATTACAGATAACACAATTACAGATAACAAGATGAGGACACTGTCGGAATCAGTTCATAACAAGTAGGACATTGCTGTTCATAAAACTTACTGAACATGACAGCTTCACTGTCTAAAATACATGGCCACATTATATCAAGGCTGTCATGAAATACAAAAGAATAGGAGAATTCTTCCATGAAAGAAAATACACAATGGAGCTTCTCTATTGGTATTACGACTCCACTACACACAGAGTTTACAGTAATAAATTACAGGAGACTCTACTGAAAGTTTATATCAAAGGGGTCATCTCAGATTCTTTATGTTTAATGAGCCGAGAGTAAATAACAAAATAAATAATGTTTGCTTATAGTTTTCCCCAACAAGCCAAAACTACTACTTGGGTGATCCCCTACTGTGATGATCATGACTGCCATTCATATGACCACAGCAGGCAATCACTGGTCTCAGTGGTGATTCTTGACTGATGATGCCAGTGACTAGCTGAAATGGGTATGACGGATGTGATGTCATTACTGTAGTACCGGTGGGGAGGAGCAGGGTGGGGACTGAATTGGTGAGTGTTGCTTATTTTAATACTAGAAATAGGCACGATGCGATAGCATCAGGAGTGCGGTGAAATTATCTGTTACTGTGCATGCGCGGGAATAGCGGTGATGTGAATGTCACTTGCGCGGCCATGAACTGCGCCTGAGCAAATGACACTACCGCGGTTCCTTATGGGATTCGGGGACAGCGGCCGAAAGTATCACACTGACGATTATATATATAGATGGTTACTTTATACTATGGTCAGGAGTCCAGCCCATAGATTCAATAGCATTTTTGGCTAATATGCCTAAGGTGCTGTGAAGATGTATTGGACTACCTAAATGGGTTCTAAAACTAAAACCAAAATGTATCATGATGCACAAAATAAAACTGCAGGTCCCTATTCATCCAGAGTGATCTTTTTCACGATGATGGTGCAGGGTGGAGGGTCAGGTGCCTGATTCATTAAGAGGATCATGCCTATTAATGAATCAGGCAAGGCACAAATGTTTGCCTCGTCATCACAAATTTTACTCCAGTCATATACTAGAGTAAGGTGTGCAGCATAAGGAATTATACCCCTTGTCATGAGTTTGATCAATAAGGTCACCACGTTATGTTCCTGTCTCTTCCAGGATTGCCAACCAATCAGAAAAATCCGGACAGTCCGTAAAAATAGGGCAATTTTTTTCCCCTGATTATTTTGACTGTAGTTATGATAATTTTACAATAATTGTACAATATACAGAGAATGTAACTGATGTCAACATATTAGAATTTTGGGCGGTAGACAAGTATCACTTACAATCATAATCATTTATTATAGTTTTCCAATGTGTCCATAACAAATATTGTCTGTCTGTGATTTTTTGATAAGCTGTCAAGGAAAATATAAAAAGTTAAGTTGGCAACCCTTGTCTATCCACAGCCGCACTGTCTTTGTAGGTGCCAGATGCCAAAGGTCACAAAAATCTTTGTGTACCTCTGTGTTGTGCAAAGATTTTGATACTTTTAAAAGCTGTTTGTCATGATTGCCACTCTCAGTGTGGTGAATGGCAGATCAGACATCCAATCTGGGGCAGGGGGCATGCTGAGCTGTAAGTGTAGTGAATGAGTCTAGTCACCCTATCAGGGCGAGGTGTGATGTGTTTCCTGCAGGTGTCCTGTTCTGAGTGATTCCCTGGCTATTAAGCTGGCTGCCTGCCTCTGATTACTGCCAGTTGTAGCCTCAGCTCAGTGGTGCATGTTGGCCATGTTCTTCAGGGTTCTGTCTCTGATCTATTGCTGCCTGACCTTGCCTCTATCTGTTTGCCTAGCTTCTTTGTCTTGATCAGCTGCCTTCCTGAAATTCTGACCTCGGACTGTGACTTAACTACGCCTTTGCCTTACCCCTATTATTTATGATGAGCCCTCTTGGTATCTGACCCTGTACCTCTTGACTACTCAGCCTTACGGCTTGTCCATGAGTAGTGACTAGCAATCACATTTTTTTACACCAGTTTTCTGGCATAAAAAATTGAATGAATTGAGGCGGTAGTCTTTGTCCAAATACAGGTTAATAAACTAGCATCAATCTTCTCTATACCTCTAACTTGGTAAAGCATTGTGTAAGCTGGAAACAAAAAAAAATGTCAGGAAGTAGCAAGATAGATTGGATGTATATGACCAACCAGTAATTTATCCACTATCCTAGGCAACAGGCACACAAGTGCCGGCATTATTAAAGCCTTACTTTGCGAGAAGATTAAACATTCTCACATATGTTTTGTACAGAAAGTATCTCGTTAAATCAGTCTACTCTCCACATATCCAAATACCTTAACTCATACTGCTTGACACTTATCCCTTTCTGTTATAATGAAAGACAGATTACAGCTAGAGATTTAATAGAAAGGAGGGATGGTTCACTGAATCCTTCAATTACGAAATGTAATAGAAAGAGCTGTCCATGGCTTGGCCCCTCTGCCTGGTTTTGTGAGCAGGTGCACCAGTAGATAAGCCAATCACAACTGTTTGGTGAGATAGGTCCAGCCAGGGGCATATCCCATCACAAGGCGACCTCGCTGTGTGTTCCTGAGATGAGTTAAGTAAATAATTGACTGTGGCATCTCAAAATGAAAACAGGAAACCAAGCAGCTGCTGCGGACTAAATGTAATTCAATTACAATGAAAATGGCTGAAATGGACTAGCCCACAGGCAGCAAGGTTTCAAATAGACATCTAAAGTGTAAAATGTCTAAGGATGGATTAAGAAAAATCCCAAAAAACTAATGAGATTCCTTTCTCAATTCCTTGAAGGAGCATAAAATATTGTATGTGCCCTGCATAGCAAGACTAGGTAAGCAATCTATAGCCAACTAGATCAGCAATATCCTACCCCTAGATAATAAAGGAAAAGTTGCAGATTATGTTAAGGAAAATATCTAATACTGAAGATACTCCAAATGATTATGGAATAACTAGATGGAGGCCCGATGCTATTGCATCGGGAGGGTGGTAATGTCAGGATGAGGGCAGGCTTTGCAGCATTGAGAATCTCTCCCCTCCATGTGCTCACCCACCTATCCACTCTCTCTTTCCCCATGTTCTGACTTCTCCCGTCTGTGCTCTCTTCTTTGATCTGTCTACCCCATGTGCTATCCCCCTTGTGTGCCTTTTCTCTACTTCCTGTGCTGTGTTCTCCCCTCATGTGCTGTCCCGTTTTAGCTATCTCCCCCCTGTGCTCTGTCTCTCTCACCCGTGTGTGTTTTCTCTCTCCCATCTACTGTTTTCTCCTCTCATGTCATCTCTTCTTTGACCTGTGTACCCCACGTCCTCTCCCCTTGTCTGCTCTCTCTCTCTCTCCACCACTGCGTACGGTGTATACAGTGTGTTTGTGTGTGTGTGTGGTGCGTATGGTGCATACAGTGTGTGTGTGTGATGCGTATGGCGTAAACAGTGTATGTGTGTGTCGTGCGTACGGCATATACAGTGTGTGTGTGTGTGGTGTTTATGGCATATACAGTGGTGTGTGTGTGTGTGGTTTTATGGCATATACAGTGTGTGTGTGTGTGTGTGGTGCGTACGGTGTATACAGTGTGTGTGTGTGGTGCATACGGCGTATACAGTGTGTGTGTGGTGCATACGGCGTATACAGTGTGTGTGTGGTGTGTACGGCATATACAGTGTGTGTTTGTGTGTATGTGTGTGTGGTGCGTACGGCGTATACAGTGTGTGTTTGTGTGTATGTGTGTGTTGTGCGTACGGCGTATACAGTGTGTGTGTGATGCGACAGTGTTCCGCTGGTGGTACTGTGTAAGAGGCTGGTACCACCCGCAGTTTCCATATTGAGACACCCATCACTTGGGTGTCCCAATATGTCGGTCGGTGAACTTCCGCCGCTTGGAATTCTGGGATCCGGACACATCTGGACGGAACAGGATGTGAAGACATTACAAGGTAAGTATATATTAGATTAACAGCAAAATAAGTGATAATTTAATTTCATGTTTAGGAATGGAAAAACAGAAATAAATTAAATGTGACTAAGGCCATAATGGATACATTACATCTTTAATTTTAGTTTACTTGTGTCATGCCCGCAGGTGGTGCACGTGGTTCATGGACCCATTGGCTAACTAGTCTAGTGTTCACTGGAGCTCCTGTTGGTGGAGTCAGGCTGGAGCTGCAAGTAACCACCAGGTAACACTCCGAGGCAGCCCCCGGTACTAAAGCTGCAGACCCCAAGGGTCACGTTCGCTGGCACGGATACGGACTCTGTGTCCTTTCAGACTACTCCTTAGGTAGGACTGATACTGACATGGAGTCACAGACATAGCTGGATTCGGAGACTGGTCGTAGCAGTCCAGATATACGGTGTACACGTTCAGACACTGGCCACATACAGACCAGGGGACAAGTTTCAGGACCCGGACGCACAAGGACCCGGAGAGCATATTCAGTCACTGTCAACACAAAGACCAGTGGTTCGGGTTAAGGACCTAGCCACATAAGGACCAGGAACTTCAGATTCAGGACACTGGTCACATCAGGACAAGTAGACCTAACAACTCACTAGCAGTAAACCTAACTCACTAAGGAATTAATGTTGCTTTGGCCCCTCCCTATTGCGGAGGATGCGTAAAGGGAATCTGTCACCCTAAATTGGCGGGATATTTAAATGATGGCAGTCAGGTCAGATGGGCGGTGTTTTGGGTACTTGCCTTAACATGTTGTTCGCCGCTGTCTCCATTATTTATGGGAATTGTAGTCGTTGCCCTCCATATAACGCGCCTGGAAATTGCAATCTGCGGGCAAAGCATACTGCGCGTGCGCAATTCAAGATTGCAATGCGCAGGCGCGTTATATGGAGGGCAACGACTACAATTCCCAGAAATAATGGAGACAGCGGCGAACAACATGTTAAGGCAAGTACCCAAAACACCGCCCATCTGACCTGACTGCCATCATTTAAATATCCCGCCAATTTAGGGTGACAGATTCCCTTTAAAAGCAAGATGCCTCCCAGTCATTGGCTGGGGGCATCTTAGCAGGTTCCCACGCTGCCCCTCTAAGAACAGGGGAGCACGCAAGCGCACTAGGCCCACCACTGGAAACAGTGCAAAGGGGCAAGAAGTAGGGAGAACGCCATGCCGAGTGACAGGAAGGTGACAATGCGGCTGCATGGCGTCCCTGCATGGAGGGGAAAGGGAACTATGCAGGGGCACCGGCATTAGTGTTACACTTCTGTTATATTTAAAAGGGTTGTCCACCTTTGGGGGCATTTTTTTCTTCTTACTTAACCCCATAGTGACCGAGCCAATTTTAACCTAAATGACCAGGCAAAATGTGGTAATTCTGGAACACTTCAACACATTCCAGTGATTCTTAGATTATTTTTTTCATGACACATTGTACTTTATGTTAGTTGTAAAATTAAGTTGATATGTTTTGCATTTATTTGTGAAAATATCATAATTTGGGAGAAAATGTTTAAAAATTAGCAATTTTCAAACTTTCAATCTTTGTATTTTTAAACCAGTTAGTCATGCTGTACAAAATAATAAAATAAAAAATCAATAACATTTCCCATATGTCTAATTTACATCTGCATAATGTTTCAAATGTCATTTTATTTGGTATGTTAGAAGGGCTAAAAGCTTAGTAGCAATTTCTCATTTTTTCAAGAAATTTACAAAATCTGTTTCTTTAGGGACCTACTAAGATTTAAATGGACTTTGCAGGGCCTATATATTTGAAACTCCCCAAAAGCATACCATTTTAAATAATGAACACCTCAAATGCTGCAAAACTGCTGTCAGGAAATGTTTTAACCCTTCAGGTGCTACACAGGAATTCATGCAATAAAAAAAAAATGTAGTTTTCACTCTAAAATGTTGCTATAGGCTCAATTTTTTCACTTTTACAAGGAATAGCACAAGAAAATGGACAACACAATTTGCTAATTTGAATGCACCATTTGAATTTTGGAACACAAATTTGGCTTAAATAGATTTCAGGCACCATGTTGCATTCACACGGCTACTAAATTACCCAAACAGAAGAAAATCCCCACAAATAACTCCATTTTTTAAAGTACAGGGTGGGCCATTTATTTGGATATACCTAAATAAAATGGGAATGGTTAGTGATATCAAGTTCCTGTTTGTGGTACATTAGTATATAGGAGGGGGGAAACTTTTCAAGATGGGTGGGGATAATGGCAGCCATTTTGAAGTCGGTCATTTTGGATCCAACTTTATTTTTTCCAATGGGAAGAGGGTCATGTGACACATCAAACTCATTGAGAATTTCACAAGAAAAACAATGGTGTTGCTTGGTTTAACAGAACTTTATTTTTTCATGAGTTATTTACAAGTTTATGACCACTTATAAAAAGCATTCAAAGTGCTGCCCATTGTGTTGGATTGTCAATGCAACCCTCTTCTCCCACTCTTGACACACTGATAGCAACAACGCAGAAGAAATGATAGCACAGACTTCCAGTATCAGTTGTTTCCGATGATGCACATCTCATATCTGAAGGCAATTGTCTATGCTGTGAAGATATATACTAATGTGCCACAAACAGAAAGTTGATATCAGCAACTGTAACAACCCTGTCAGCATCACTACATGGCCTTCCATCCCCCACACACCAACTTACTCACTGCTCCAGACCTTGCTGTGTGCCTCTTGCTTCCTGCCTGCTCTCTGCATGCTTCCTGGCTGTGTGCATAAGGGGGCAGAGCCAGAACTCTCTGGTTCTTATGGAATCAGGGTGCACATGTCTAATGTGTCCCTGGCCAAATACCAAGAGGCCTCTAGTATTTATGGCAGCTCCACCCAGTGGGACATTGCTTATGCAATGTCTTAGCTCAGTTAGTGTCCAGCTACTGAGCTGCCAGGTCCTGTCCTGTGTTTCGCCTTCTCTGGAGGCTTGACTCCTAGCTTTGCCTTGTACCTGTCTTGCCATCCTCCAGGAGGCAGCATATCCTGATCCTGGTCCCTGTGTGTTTGTTCCTGTACCTTGTCTTGCTCCGTTAAGTTGTCTGAACTTTGTCCTACCTCTGTCTGTTAGTCTCCTTGTCTGTGATTTCTTTCCCTGCTTTGTCTTTCCTTGTGTCCTCTCTGAACCACTTTCTGCCTCTGTTCTGCACTCCTGTGGTTCTGCTTGTTCCGCTTTGCTTCACTCCTGTTGCTGCAGAACCTCTTGCTGCAGCTCCTCTCTGCATAACTTGCGGTTCCACTCTGCTTGCATTTGCTGCTGCAGAACCTCTTGCTGCAGCTACTCTCCGCATACATTACGGTTCCGCTCTGCTTTGCTCTTGCTGCTGCAGAACCTCTTGCTGCAGCTCCTCCAGCATACCTTGCGGTTCCGCTCTGCTTCGCTCTTGCTGCTGCAGAACCTCTTGCTGCAGCTCCTCTTCGCATACCTTGTGGTTCAGCTTTGCTTCGCTCCTGCTGCAGAACCTCTTGCTGCAATTCCTCTCCGCATACCTTGCGGTTCCACTTTACTTTGCTCCTGCTGCTGTAGAACCTCTTGCTGCAGCTACTCTCCGCATACCTTGTGATTCTGCTTTGCTTCGCTCTTGCTGCTGCAGAACCTCTTGCTGCAGCTCCTCTACGCATACCTTGCAGTTCCACTTTGCTTCGCTCCTGCTGCTGCAGAACCTCTTGCTGCAGTTCCGCTCCACATACCTTGAGGCTCTCCTCCTGTGTGAACAGGTACAAACCTCTTTCTTCATACTGCATTTCTTCCTGCCAGTGCCAGTACCTGCACCTACTGTGTGAACAGGTCTCTACCTGTTCCTCCATACACTATTCCTTCCTGTGAGTACCAGTACCTACACTCACTGTGTGAACAGGACCCTACCTATTCCATACATCACTCCTTCCTGCCGTTCAAGTTGGCTCCTGTCTGTGTCTCAGCCGTGCCAGCTTGCCAGTGTCTCAGCCGTGCTCGCCTGCCTGTGTCTCAGTTGTGCCCGCCTACCTGTGTCTCAGTCATGCCTGCTTGCCTGTGTCTCAGCCAGGCCCACTTGCCAGTATCTCAGCCGTGACCGCCTGCCTGTGTCTCAGCCGTGCCCGCCGTGATCACCTGCCCCAAGTGGGATCAGCAGCCACAGCCAGACACCACCCTGGAGTGGCACCTGGCAGCTGCCTGCCGCACAAGCCTGACCTCACCATCAGAGGCTCCAGTGAAAACCAAGGCAGCTGTCTTAGTCATGCACCTTCCAGGGTAGTCTGGTTTGTGGCACAGTGGGGCCACAACACCCTGGCTCACGCCCACCAGTCAAGGCGTGAGCGTGACACCAACCATTCCCATTTTATTTAGGTATATCCATATAAATGGCCCACCCTGTACATCCCTCAAGGATTTTATCCAGAGGTATTGTGAGCATTTTGAACTCACAGATACTGCATGGAATTTGATAACATTAGATAGTCATAGAGAAAATTTTCTATTTTTTTCATCAAAATTGCTTTAGCCCCAAATTTTTCACTTTTGTAAGAACATTAAACAGTGAAAATTGTTATCCACTTTCTTCTAAGTCTGGCGATACCCCACATGTTGTCAAAAATGTCTGCTTGGACACATAGCAGGGCTCGGAAGGGAAGGAGCACCATTTGATTTTTAAAACACAAATTTGGTTGAAATAGATTTCAGGCACCATGTTGCATTCACACGGCTACTAAATTACCCAAACAGAAGAAAATCCCCACAAATAACTCCATTTTTTAAAGTACAGGGTGGGCCATTTATTTGGATATACCTAAATATAATGGGAATGGTTAGTGATATCAAGTTCCTGTTTGTGGTACATTAGTATATAGGAGGGGGGAAACTTTTCAAGATGGGTGGCGATAATGGCAGCCATTTTGAAGTCGGCCATTTTGGATCCAACTTTATTTTTTCCAATGGGAAGAGGGTCATGTGACACATCAAACTCATTGAGAATTTCACAAGAAAAACAATGGTGTTGCTTGGTTTTAACAGAACTTTATTTTTTCATGAGTTATTTACAAGTTTATGACCACTTATAAAAAGCATTCAAAGTGCTGCCCATTGTGTTGGATTGTCAATGCAACCCTCTTCTCCCACTCTTGACACACTGATAGCAACAACGCAGAAGAAATGATAGCACAGACTTCCAGTATCAGTTGTTTCCGATGATGCGCATCTCATATCTGAAGGCAATTGTCTATGCTGTGAAGATATATACTAATGTGCCACAAACAGAAAGTTGATATCAGCAACTGTAACAACCCTGTCAGCATCACTACATGGCCTTCCATCCCCCACACACCAACTTACTCACTGCTCCAGACCTTGCTGTGTGCCTCTTGCTTCCTGCCTGCTCTCTGCATGCTTCCTGGCTGTGTGCATAAGGGGGCAGAGCCAGAACTCTCTGGTTCTTATGGAATCAGGGTGCACATGTCTAATGTGTCCCTGGCCAAATACCAAGAGGCCTCTAGTATTTATGGCAGCTCCACCCAGTGGGACATTGCTTATGCAATGTCTTAGCTCAGTTAGTGTCCAGCTACTGAGCTGCCAGGTCCTGTCCTGTGTTTCGCCTTCTCTGGAGGCTTGACTCCTAGCTTTGCCTTGTACCTGTCTTGCCATCCTCCAGGAGGCAGCATATCCTGATCCTGGTCCCTGTGTGTTTGTTCCTGTACCTTGTCTTGCTCCGTTAAGTTGTCTGAACTTTGTCCTACCTCTGTCTGTTAGTCTCCTTGTCTGTGATTTCTTTCCCTGCTTTGTCTTTCCTTGTGTCCTCTCTGAACCACTTTCTGCCTCTGTTCTGCACTCCTGTGGTTCTGCTTGTTCCGCTTTGCTTCACTCCTGTTTCTGCAGAACCTCTTGCTGCAGCTCCTCTCTGCATACCTTGCGGTTCCACTCTGCTTCGCATTTGCTGCTGCAGAACCTCTTGCTGCAGCTACTCTCCGCATACATTACGGTTCCGCTCTGCTTTGCTCTTGCTGCTGCAGAACCTCTTGCTGCAGCTCCTCCAGCATACCTTGCGGTTCCGCTCTGCTTCGCTCTTGCTGCTGCAGAACCTCTTGCTGCAGCTCCTCTTCGCATACCTTGTGGTTCAGCTTTGCTTCGCTCCTGCTGCAGAACCTCTTGCTGCAATTCCTCTCCGCATACCTTGCGGTTCCACTTTACTTTGCTCCTGCTGCTGTAGAACCTCTTGCTGCAGCTACTCTCCGCATACCTTGTGATTCTGCTTTGCTTCGCTCTTCATAGAATCATAGAATGGTAGAGTTGGAAGGGACCTCCTGGGTCATCTGGTCCAACCCCCTGCTCAAAGCAGGATTCTCTAAATCATCCCAGACAGATGTCTATCCAGCCTCTGTTTGAAGACTTCCATTGAAGGAGAACTCACCACCTCTTGTGGCAGCCTGTTCCACTCATTGATCACCCTAACTGTCAAAAAGTTTTTTCTAATATCTAATCTGTGTCTCCTCCCATTCAGTTTCATCCCATTGCTTCTAGTCTTTCCTTGTGCAAATGAGAATAAAGATGATCCTTCTACAATGTGACAGCCCTTGAGATATTTGTAGACAGCTATTAAGTCTCCTCTCAGTCTTCTTTTTTGCAAGCTAAACATTCCCAAATCCTGCAACCGTTCCTCATAGGACATGGTTTGCAGACCGGTCACCATTCTGGTGGCTCTTCTCTGAACTTGCTCCAGTTTGTTGATGTCTTTTTTAAAATGTGGTGCCCAAAACTGGACACAGTATTCCAGATGAGGTCTGACCAAAGAGGAGTAGAGGGCAATAATGACCTCACGTGATCTAGACTGTATGCTTCTGTTGATACATCCTAGAATTGCATTTGCCTTTTTTGCTGCTGCATCACACTGTTGACTCATGTTAAGTCTGTGATCAATTAGTATACCCAAGTCTTTTTCACATGTGCTGTTACTTAGCCCTATTCCTCCCATTTTGTATATGCTTTTTTCATTTTTATTGCCCAGATGTAGTACTTTGCATTTTTCCCTGTTAAAATCCATTCTGTTAGTTGCTGCCCACTGCTCCAGTTTATGTATATCTTTTTGAATCCTCTCTCTCTCTTCTCTAGTATTAGCTACCCCTCCTAGCTTTGTGTCATCAGCAAATTTGATCAGTTTACCCTCAATTCCTTCATCTAAATCATTGATAAAGATGTTGAACAATACAGGGCCCAAAACAGAGCCTTGTGGTACCCCACTTGAGACATTCTTCCAACTGGATGTGCAGCCATTTACAACCACTCTTTGGGTCCGATCACTAAGCCAGTTATGAATCCACCTAACAGTTGCCTTGTCCATTCCATACTTAGTCATTTTTTCAATAAGGATTGTGTGAGATACTTTGTCAAATGCTTTGCTGAAGTCAAGATATACTATATCTACAGCATTTCCCTGATCCACCCAGTCAGTGATTCTGTCATAGAAGGAAATTAAGTTAGTCTGACATGACTTATTAGTTACAAACCCATGCTGACTCTGTTTAATCACTTCATTCTTATCCAGGTACTTGCATACATGTTCTTTAATAATTTGTTCAAAGATCTTTCCTGGTATAGAAGTCAGACTCACCGGCCTGTAGTTCCCTGGGTCCACCTTCTTCCCCTTTTTGAAGATAGGAACAACATTTGCTCTTCTCCAGTCTTCTGGGACTTCTCCTGTTCTCCAAGAATTTTCAAAGATTATGGACAGTGGTTCAAGAATTTCTTCTGCTATCTCCTTCAGTACCCTGGGGTGTAATTCATCTGGACCTGGAGACTTGAATTCATTTAGGTTAGCTAAGTGTTTCCTCACTGTCTTTCTGTTTATAGATATCCTGGATTCTTCTATTCCTTTAATAGGACAGTGAAGATCAGTTGATGTTACATTTCCTTTCTGAGAGAAAACAGATGCAAAATAGGAATTTAAAAGTTCAGCCTTCTCAACATCATGACTTACCATTTCATCATTTTCATCCTGTAAAAATCCTATAGCATCTTTGACTTTTCTTTTACTTTTGACGTATCCCCAAAATCCTTTTTTGTTGCTTTTGACGTCACTTGCAAGCCTTAATTCATTGTCAGCTTTAGATAATCTGATTTGTGCCCTGCAGGTTCTGCAGACGGCATTATATTCTTCTTTAGATATGCCTCCCTCTTTCCATTTGATAAACATTTCTTTCTTCCTTTTTAGCATGTGTTTAAGTTCTATGTTCATCCATCCTGGTTTCCTTAAATGCTTCCCATTCTTCCCTCTTTTCGGAATTGTTAACGATTGTGCTTTGAGAATCTCATTTTTCAAGATTTTCCATCCTTCCTGGACATTTTTGTCCTTAAGGATATCCAGCCATTGGATCCCTCCAATTCTCTTTCTGAGTTCCTTAAAATCTGCCTTTCTGAAATCTAACCTTGACGTCTGAGTCTTCACAGGTCTTCCTCCTCTTGTTATCCAAAATTCTAAAATAGCATGGTCACTACCTCCTAGGGTCCCAGCCAGTCTTACCTCCTCCACCATTTCCTCCCTGTTTATGAGGATTAGATCCAAGGTAGCAGATCCCCTTGTTTTCTCCATTACCTTTTGGAAGATAAAGTTGTCAGCAAGAGAGGATAAGAATTTCCTGGACCTGTTAGTTTTGCCTGAGAGAGATTCCCAACAAATGTCTGGATAGTTGAAATCTCCCATGACCACTATGTCATATTTTTTGGAGAACTTGGCCATTTGATGCATAAAGAGTTCATCCATATCTTCAGCTTGCACAGGGGGCCTGTAGTAAATGCCTACAATGGTGTCCTTTCCATTGTTCTGTCCTTGTATTCTTACCCAAACAGTTTCCACAGAACTCCCAGTCTCTGAAGCTTCAATCTCTGTGCAGATATACGCTTTTCTAACATACAATGCAACACCTCCTCCTCGTTTATCAAGTCTGTTTCTTGCAAATAAGTTGTAACCTTCTAGCCTTGTATTCCAATCATGTGTATCGTCCCACCAAGTCTCAGTGATTCCAATGACATCATATTTCTTCTCCTGCGTTAGTAGCTCCAGTTCTCCTTGTTTGTTGCCCATGCTTTGTGCATTCGTATAGAAACACTTTAGTTTGTGATTGGTTTCTCTTTCTTCAATATTTTTATTATGTAGATTTTTTTGTCTTTGTTCTTCCCCTTCACTTCTAATAGCAGAGTTCTCAATAGCATTTGTCAGGTGTATGGCTTTTGCTGGCGTTTTGCTTCCCTTCCCACATTGTTCTAGTTTAACGCTCTCCTGATGAGTGTAGCAAGGCGACTTCCAAATACATGTTTTCCAGTCTTCGTAAGGTGCACCCCATCTCTAGCAAGTAGTCCATCGTACAGGTAATTCACTCCGTGATCCAGAAATCCAAATCCTTGCTGACGGCACCATCGAAGTAGCCAGTTGTTCACCTGCAGAATCTTATTCACCTCCTTGTTCTTGCTGCTGCAGAACCTCTTGCTGCAGCTCCTCTACGCATACCTTGCAGTTCCACTTTGCTTCGCTCCTGCTGCTGCAGAACCTCTTGCTGCAGTTCCGCTCCACATACCTTGAGGCTCTCCTCCTGTGTGAACAGGTACAAACATCTTCCTTCATACTGCATTTCTTCCTGCCAGTGCCAGTACCTGCACCTACTGTGTGAACAGGTCTCTACCTGTTCCTCCATACACTATTCCTTCCTGTGAGTACCAGTACCTACACTCACTGTGTGAACAGGACCCTACCTATTCCATACATCACTCCTTCCTGCCGTTCAAGTTGGCTCCTGTCTGTGTCTCAGCCGTGCCAGCTTGCCAGTGTCTCAGCCGTGCTCGCCTGCCTGTGTCTCAGTTGTGCCCGCCTACCTGTGTCTCAGTCATGCCTGCTTGCCTGTGTCTCAGCCAGGCCCACTTGCCAGTATCTCAGCCGTGACCGCCTGCCTGTGTCTCAGCCGTGCCCGCCGTGATCACCTGCCCCAAGTGGGATCAGCAGCCACAGCCAGACACCACCCTGGAGTGGCACCTGGCAGCTGCCTGCCGCACAAGCCTGACCTCACCATCAGAGGCTCCAGTGAAAACCAAGGCAGCTGTCTTAGTCATGCACCTTCCAGGGTAGTCTGGTTTGTGGCACAGTGGGGCCACAACACCCTGGCTCACGCCCACCAGTCAAGGCGTGAGCATGACACCAACCATTCCCATTTTATTTAGGTATATCCATATAAATGGCCCACCCTGTACATCCCTCAAGGATTTTATCCAGAGGTATTGTGAGCATTTTGAACTCACAGATACTGCATGGAATTTGATAACATTAGATAGTCATAGAGAAAATTTTCTATTTTTTTCATCAAAATATTGCTTTAGCCCCAAATTTTTCACTTTTGTAAGAACATTAAACAGTGAAAATTGTTATCCACTTTCTTCTAAGTCTGGCGATACCCCACATGTTGTCAAAAATGTCTGCTTGGACACATAGCAGGGCTCGGAAGGGAAGGAGCACCATTTGATTTTTAAAACACAAATTTGGTTGAAATAGATTGCAGGCACCATGTCAAATTTGCATGCTCCCAAAGCACCCAAACAGTAGAAAACTCCCACAAGTAACCCCATTTTGGAAACTACACCACTCAAGGGTTCTATTAAGGGATATAGTGAGCATTTTGAACTTACAGGTACTATACAGAATTTGATAACATTGTCTTCATATTGAAAGTTTTCTTTTTGTTTCACAAAAAACATTTCTGTGGCCCCAGAATTTTCATTTGGTAACATGAAAAAGAGGACAACACAGTTTGTTACACTCTTTCTTTTCACCCTGGCGATACCACACATGTTGTCAAAAAGTTCTGTTTGGACGCATGGCAGGGATCGGAAGGGAAAAAGTGACATTTGGTATTTGGAATATAAATTTGTCTAGAATAGATTGCAGACACCATGTTTCATTTGCAGGGCTCCTGAAGTACCAAAACAAAAGAAACCCCCACAGATGACCCCACTTTAAAAACTAGACCCATCAAGGAATTCATTTTGGGGTGGGTTGAGAATGTTGAACCCGTAAATGCTTCACAGAACTTTTTAAAATGTGGATGTGAAATTGAAAATTACATTTTTTCTGTTAAAATGTTGTAGCCCAAAATTTGTATTTTTCACAATGGATAAAAGGAAAAAATGGACCATGTAATCTTTTACTAAATTTTGATACCTCATACTTCTGTTTGGGCACATGGTAGGGCTTGGAAAGAAAGCATGCTATTTGATTTTTGAAGGGTAAACTTGTCTGGAATAGATTGTGAATGCCATGTCACATTTGCCAAAACAGCAGGAATTACTATTAACCCCATTTTGGTAACTAAAGATTTGGTTAATCTTTGCAAAGAACTCATGAATCAAGCCGCATACAAGGTTATCCTGGAAAAACAATTGATTCCTTCTGCTCAGGCAATGTTCCCCAACTCTGAGGACTGTTTTTTCCAGCAGGACAATGTGCCATGCCACACAGCTAGGTCAATCAATGTGTGGATGAAGGACCACCACATCAAATCCCTGTCACGGCCAGCTCAATCTCCAGACCTGAACCCCATTGAAAACCTCTGGAATGTAATCAAGAGAAAGATGGATAGTCACAAGCCATCAAACAAATGCTTACATTTTTGTACCAGGAGTGGCATAAGGTCACCCAAAAGCAGTGTGAAAGACTGGTGGAAAGCATGCCAAGACGCATGAAAGCTGTGATTAAACATCATGGTTATTCCACAAAATATTGATTTCTGAACTCTTCCTGAATCCTGAGTTAAAACATTAGTATTGTTGTTTCTAAATGATTTTGAACTTGTTTTCTTAGCATTATTTGAGGTCTCATTTTCTGAAAATAAATACAAAATTTATTGCTTGGAAATTCGGACGCATGTTGTCAGTAGTTTATAGAATAAAACAGCAATTTACATTTTACTTAAAATATACCTATAAAGAGAAAAATCAGACAAACTGAAAATTTTGCAGTGGTCTCTTAATTTTTGCCAGAGCTGTATTTTCATGTATTAATATGACCATTTGTTTTTTAAACTAAATTTATTTTTGTCTAATTTTTTATTTTCTTAAGTATTTTATGCACTGCCATCTAAGATCTACATGTGGCTTGTGTCAGTTTACCATTTATCTACTGTATATACTGTGTGAAGAACAAATGTCATTACTAGGGTTGAGCATTCCGATACTGCAAATATCGGGTATCGGCCGATATTTGCTTTATCGGAATTCCGATTCCGAGTTCCGATATTTTCGTCATATCGGATACCGGAATCGAATGTTCCTGTCACTGTCAGTGTCCGTCGGTCGGGTCTGTCAGGAGTCAGCGGCACTTACCTGGCAGAAGATCCCCGGTGGTCACGTCCTGGACTGCTTATGGTCGCCATCATCTTCTCCCTGGCGGTCACGTGCAGTTTCTCGCGATAACTGCACGTGCTGCCGGGTAATCGGGTCGTAAAGCAGTCCGATGACGTCACCGCCGGGGAAGCTGGTAAGCAGCTGTGCTGCGTCGGGATGTCAGGCTCTGCCTGACATTCCGATGTAGCAGAGCTGGATCGTCGTGGGACACTCGTTACTATGGACTGCGTCAGACAGGTGGTATACTGTTGGTTTGTTTTTTTTCTTTTTTTACAGGAGATCGATGGCGTCGCAGGAATGAGAGTGTAATAAAATTAATGAAAACTGTGTTGTCTCTTTTATTTCATAAAAATACTTTTTTCTTGCTTTGTCTTTTTTTTAAACATTTAAAAACTTTGGGATTAATAATGGATCGGTGTCTTATTGACGCCACTCCATTATTAACCGGGCTTATGGTCACCGCGCAATCAACGGTGACAATAACCTCTTATTACCCCGCTTGCCACCGCTACAGGGCAAGTGGGAAGAGCCGGGTAAAGTGCCACAATTGGCACATCTTTTGATGCGCCAAATGTGGGGCTGCTGTAGCCTGGTATTATCAGGCTGTTGAGGGCCAAAATCCATGGGCCTTGACAGTCTTTTAATACCAGGCCGCAGCAGTCTGCATTTTACTTGGCTGGTTAACAAAAAAGGGGGATCCCCATGCCATTTTTTTTTCGAGGGGACCCCCTATTTTTGTTAACCAGCCAAGCTAAGCAGACTGCTGTGGCCTGGTATTATCAGGCTTGCAAGGTCCATGGATATTGGATCCTTACCAGCCTGAAAAACCAGGCCTCAGCAGTCTGCTTCATCTGGCTGGTTAACAAAAATAGGGGGGACCCCACGCCATTTTTTCTCGAGGGGATCCCCTATTTTTGTTAACCAGCCAAGATAAGCAGACTGCTGTGGCCTGGTATTATCAGGCTTGCAAGGTCCATGGATATTGGATCCTTACCAGCCTGAAAAACCAGGCCTCAGCAGTCTGCTTCATCTGGCTGGTTAACAAAAATAGGGGGGACCCCACGCCATTTTTTTTTGAGGGGATCCCCTATTTTTGTTAACCAGCCAAGATAAGCAGACTGCTGTGGCCTGGTATTATAGGCTTGCAAGGTCCAAGGATATTGGCTCCTTAACAGCCTGAAAATCCAGGCCTCAGCAGTCTGCTTCATCAGGCTGGTTAACAAAAATAGGGGGGACCCCACGCCATTTTTTTTTAGAGGGGATCCCCTATTTTTGTTAATCAGTTCCCTCTGACGTCACAGATGGTGTCCCTGGCTGACCTGAAGTGAAAGTGGGAAGCAATCAATTAAGCTTTCCACTTCCTCTCCTTTCAGCCAGGAGAGGAGCTCATTCATTCGGGGGTTTACTGTGAGGCTGCAGCATTAGCTGTGGTCCCTGCAGTAAACATTAACCCTTTCTGATGTATTACACCGTGGGACCAGCCTGTGCATCAGATAGGTAAAAATAATTTTGCTTTTTTTATTTTATTTTTTTACAGGAAATGGTTTTTGCAGTAAAATAAAAGATGGTCAAAAACATGTGTCTTTATTTCATTAAAATGATTTTTTATTAAAGTGTGTGTGTTTTATTTTTATTTCATGCAATAGGATTAATAATTGATAGTTGTCTAATTGACAGCTTTCAATTAACCTGGCTTAAGGTCACCTTTCAATAGCAGGGTGGCTTTAACCCCTTATTAACCCATTCGCCACCGCTACAGGGCAATGGGAATAGACAGGCAAAGTGCCAGAAAGGGCAAATCTAATTATAGATTTGCCTTTTCTGGGGTGTCTGGGGGCAGATATTAGTAGCCAGGGGGGGGGGCAAAAATAATGGTCCCTCTCTGGGCTATTATTATCTGCCCCCACTCGCTGGCTTTGTCTGTCTGGTTGAGAAAATAGGGCGGGAGCCCACTCATTTTTTTTCAACAATTTTACACCTCATATATATATATACATGTGTCACGCGGTCTTATGATATGTGTACGATGTCAGTAAACTATTCTTAAAAGAACAACACTCTATACAACATATAGATTAGCAACATCAGCATGTAAATATAGAATAGATTTAGCTGACACGATATCCGTTGAACTCAGGGTTAATCTTGAGGACTTGATACACTGTCACAGGAAAGAGGAGGACCGGGGGTCTAACCTGACCCTAAACTGGGGTCCTAACTAAACCCTCACCTTGGAGGTACTGATAATGGTTCAGAGGTCCAAGTCTCCAGCCTAACCCTGTCTCCTATCAGTCCCTGAACCCTGTAATCAGTCCTAAGAAGGATTCTGATTACCACCAAAGGGATATGGGCTGATCTCTGCTAAATACACAGATTAGACATATAAGACAGACTGGAGAAAACACAGACTTGCATACACACTCAAACACAGAAGGAACATAAATGATCTGGGATATTAAACTCTAAGCAAGGTGAGCTTAAAACAACTAAGGAGCTCTTTAACTAAAGTCTATACAGATACAATCCTATCTGTGGTCTGCATGAAGAATTTCACTGGCAACTCCCAACACAGACAACCAGAGATTTAAAGGAAACCAATCAACAAATAATTAATTGCAGCCGGGAGAAAACTGCACCCAGTCCCAGAACTGAGCACAGACAGAATTAACTCCCTAACTGCCAAACACAAAGAAACAGCAACTCAGCTGTGAGAAGTCAGAATGTGCAACCGCGACGATCTTCGTGGCGATGCACACATGACAGTACCCCCCCTTCTACGAGGGGCCTCCGGACCCTCAGGGCCAGGTTTGCCCGGGTGAGTTCTGTGGAAGGTCCGCACCAAACGATCTGCGTTAATGTCAGACGCCGGAACCCACGTCCTCTCCTCTGGACCATACCCCTTCCAATGCACCAAGTACTGAAGGGACCGGCGATTCAGACGTGAGTCAATGATCTTTGACACTTGAAACTCCAAGTTACCATTGACCACCACTGGAGGAGGAGGTAGAGGTGATGGTATGACTGGTGCCACGTACCTCTTAAGTAATGACTTGTGGAACACATTATGAATTTTAAACGTAGGAGGGAGGTCCAGACGAAATGCCACAGGATTAATTATGGAACTGATCCTGTACGGCCCGATGAATCTGGGGCCCAGCTTCCAGGAGGGAACTTTAAGTTTTATATTCCTGGTAGACAACCATACCAGATCGTTCACATTAAGATCTGGACCAGAAACCTCCTCCTATCAGCCATACGTTTATAACGGTTCCCCATAGCACTCAGATTATTCAATACACCTCTCCACACTGAAGCAAGTGACGACGAGAAACGCTCCTCCTCAGGAACCCCAGAAGGGCCCCCCCCATTGAATGTACAAAACTGGGGATGAAAACCATATGCCCCAAAAAACGGGGACTTACCAGTGGACTCGCTCCGCCTGTTGTTAAGAGCGAACTCTGCCAGAGGCAAGAAAGAAGACCAGTCCTCCTGGTTCTCTGAGACAAAACACCGAAGATAAGTCTCTAAGCTTTGATTCAGACGCTCTGTCTGACCATTGGTCTGCGGATGAAAAGCCGAGGAAAATGACAATTGCATCCCCCGACGTAAACAAAATGCCCTCCAAAACTTGGACACAAACTGAGACCCCCTATCTGACACCCCATCAGAAGGCAACCCATGAAGTCTCACAATCTCCCCAATGAACACCTGCGCCAGAGTTTTAGCATTAGGGAGGGCAGGAAGAGCAATGAAATGTGCCATCTTACTGAACCTGTCAACAACCACCAGTATGACAGTCTTCCCTGACGACTGAGGAAGGTCCGTGATGAAGTCCATAGACAAATGAGTCCATGGACGCTCCGGAAGTTTCAAGGGTAAGAGGGTCCCAGACGGACGGGTATGAGGGGTCTTAGAGCGAGCACAAACCCCACAGGACGCGACAAAAGTTAAAACATCTTTATTAACGTTAGGCCACCAAAACCGGCGAGAAAGGAGATCTAAAGTAGCCTTACTCCCTGGATGTCCTGCTAAAGCAGAATTATGATGTGCCTCAATAACCTTATGTCTCAACTGATTTGGGACAAACAGTCTCCCTGGAGGTCCTGCAGGGGCGTCCCCTGAGCCTCTAACACCTCCTCCTCAAGCTCAGAACATACAGCCGACACTACCACCCCCTCCTGAAGGATGGGAATCGGGTCATCCATTTTCCCGGCCCCTGGGAAACTGCGAGACAAGGCATCCGCCTTAACATTCTTAGATCCAGGGCGATAAGTGACAACAAAATTAAACCTGGTAAAAAACAACGACCATCGAGCTTGTCTGGAATTCAGACGCTTAGCAGATTCCAAATACAGCAGGTTCTTGTGATCAGTAATGACGGTGACCGGGTGGACTGCCCCCTCCAAAAAGTGACGCCATTCTTCAAAAGCCAACTTAATGGCCAAAAGTTCCCTATTACCGATATCATAATTCCTTTCGGCGGACGACAATTTTTTAGAAAAGAAAGCGCACGGATGCCATTTACCAGGGGACGGACCCTGGGACAATATTGCACCCACCCCTACGTCAGACGCGTCCACCTCCACAACGAACGGCTGTGATGCATCTGGTTGGATGAGAACGGGTGCCGAAGCAAAACATTTTTTCAAAGAGGAAAAAGCTTGGCAAGCTTTGTCCGACCATTTAGAAAAATCCGTCCCTTTTCTTGTCATGTCAGTGAGAGGTTTGACAACAGATGAGAAATTACAAATAAATTTCCGGTAGTAGTTAGCAAACCCCAGAAAACGCTGCAGAGCCTTAAGATCCTCTGGCTGATCCCATTCAAGCACTGCTCTCACCTTTTCAGGGTCCATACGGAAACCGGAGGCTGACACCAAGAAACCCAAAAACTGAAGTTCCTGTACGGCGAATACACACTTTTCCAGTTTGGCGTATAGTTTATTGTCTCGCAAGATCTGCAACACCTGTCTCACATGCTCCTGGTGAGACACAAGATCTGGTGAGTAAATTAAAATGTCATCCAAATATACGACCACAAATAGCCCCACCAGATGACGAAAAATGTCATTAAAAAATGTTGGAATACTGCTGGTGCAGTAGTCAGACCAAAAGGCATGACAAGGTTCTCATAATGTCCCTCCGGCGTGTTAAACGCCGTTTTCCACTCATCCCCCTCTTTTATCCTAATCAGATTATACGCCCCCCTGAGATCCAATTTAGAGAACCATTTGGCGCCAACAATTTGATTGAAGAGATCAGGAATCAGAGGGAGTGGATACGGATCTCGAACAGTAATCCGATTAAGTTCGCGGAAATCCAAGCAAGGGCGTAGGCCTCCATCTTTTTTCTTCACAAAGAAGAACCCCGCGGCCACTGGGGGAAAATGAAGGTCTAATATGCCCTTTGGCCAGACTTTCCGAAATATAATCTTTCATAGCCTGCCTCTCAGGACCAGAAAGGTTATATAACCTAGCTTTAGGTAACTTAGCATCAGGAAGTAAATTAATAGAGCAGTCATACACGCGATGAGGAGGCAACTCCTGACACCCCTCCTCAGAGAACACATCCCCAAAGTCCTCCAAAAAAGGAGGCAAAGTACTAGGCACGACCGCACTGATGACTGTGTTCATGCAGTTACTTTTGCAAAACTCCCCCATTGGCTTATATCTCTGGACTGACAATTAATCACAGGGTTATGTTTAACCAACCAAGGAAGTCCCAACACAATAGGAGTAGGTAGACCCTCCAACACATAACAAGATAATAGTTCCCTATGTATTGCCCCTACCCGAAGGTCAATGTTATGAACCTCATGAACAAAGCTACCTTGGCCGAGAGGCCTGGCGTCAATGGAGAATATAGGGATCGGTTTGACCAATACACTCAGATGCATACCTTGAGCCTGAGCAAACTGAGCGTCAACCAGATTAGCCCCGGACCCACTATCAAGAAGAACAGAAAATCTCTCCACTCTCGTACCAACCACCACCTCCACTGGTACAAGGAACTGAGAAGAACTAGCGGACGAAATACATACTCCCAGGTTGTCGTCCACCACACAACCTGGGATTAACAGTTTTCGGCGACTTTTTGCTCAACAAGGCACGGGATGGACATCCCCCAACAAAATGTCCCTCTTTCCCGCAGAAGAAACACCTTCTAGTCCTGCGGCGTACCGCCAATCCCCTCCTACGAAATGATGTCCCTCCCAACTGCATAGGCTCCTCCGAACAGACAAGGGGAACCTCAACATAAGGGACTTTAGTAGTAGGTGGAGTAACAACAGGGGGCGGAGTTACCTCGCACCTCTCCCGGAGCCGTCTATCAGTACGGATAGCTAGGGCCATAGCAGCCTCCAGTGATGGAGGAGAATCATACTGAGCCAAAACGTCCTTTAATTTGTCAGAAAGCCCATGACAAAACTGACTCCTAAGAGCTGGGTCATTCCACTGAGTATCTGTGGCCCATCTACGGAACTCAGAAGCAAATTCCTCCGCCGGACGATCTCCCTGCTGTATCTTACGTAATTTTGTCTCAGCAAGAGAGACCCGATCTGGGTCATCATATACCAAACCCAGGGCAGTAAAAAATCGATCTACTGACTGTAGAGCCGGGGATCCCGGAGGAAGGGAGAAGGCCCAGGATTGAGGGTCCCCTTGTAGGAGCGAGATAACAATTCCCACTCTCTGCTCTTCATTCCCTGATGATCGAGGCCGAAGCCGAAAATACAATTTACATGCTTCCCTGAAGGTAAAAAATTTGTCTCGCCCACCAGTGAACCTGTCCGGGAGAGCTACTTTAGGTTCAAATCTGGTTTGCTCCGAGGGAGACAAAACTTTGGACTTAATGTCCGTCAGCTCCATGGATAATCCCTGCAACTGCAGAGCCAGCTGGGCTACTGGATCCATGGCAACTGGGAATAATTTTATTGGCCAGTGAAAATGTCACGCGGTCTTATGATATGTGTACGATGTCAGTAAACTATTCTTAAAAGAACAACACTCTATACAACATATAGATTAGCAACATCAGCATGTAATATAGAATAGATTTACCTGACACGATATCCGTTGAACTCAGGGTTAATCTTGAGGACTTGATACACTGTCACAGGAAAGAGGAGGACCGGGGGTCTAACCTGACCCTAAACTGGGGTCCTAACTAAACCCTCACCTTGGAGGTACTGATAATGGTTCAGAGGTCCAAGTCTCCAGCCTAACCCTGTCTCCTATCAGTCCCTGAACCCTGTAATCAGTCCTAAGAAGGATTCTGATTACCACCAAAGGGATATGGGCTGATCTCTGCTAATACACAGATTAGACATATAAGACAGACTGGAGAAAAACACAGACTTGCATACACACTCAAACACAGAAGGAACATAAATGATCTGGGATATTAAACTCTAAAGGGTATGCCACACTAAACAATATCGCTAACGGGATCGCTAAAAAACGTCACTATTTAGCGATCCCGTTAGCGATATTGTTCAGTGCGGCAGCTTCCAGCGACGAGCTTCCTGCTGTGATCTCGCTCGTCGCTGGAATCGTTCCGGACCCTATTTCATCGCTGGCGCTCCCGCTGGGTAAGTATCTAATCGCTGTGTGGCACCTTTTCTTAGCGATTTAGCGGTACTTTTGTACCGCTAAGTCGTTAAGAAGATCGCTAACGGCGATAGCGTCGTTAACTATATCGCTAAATGCGGCAGCATTTGGCGATATAGAAACAATCCCGCTAGCGATCTCATTAGTATGCAACGCTAACGAGATCGCTAGCGGGATTGTTTAGTGTGGCAGTACCTTAAGCAAGGTGAGCTTAAAACAACTAAGGAGCTCTTTAACTAAAGTCTATACAGATACAATCCTATCTGTGGTCTGCATGAAGAATTTCACTGGCAACTCCCAACACAGACAACCAGAGATTTAAAGGAAACCAATCAACAAATAATTAATTGCAGCCGGGAGAAAACTGCACCCAGTCCCAGAACTGAGCACAGACAGAATTAACTCCCTAACTGCCAAACACAAAGAAACAGCAACTCAGCTGTGAGAAGTCAGAATGTGCAACCGCGACGATCTTCGTGGCGATGCACACATGACAGTACCCCCCCTTCTACGAGGGGCCTCCGGACCCTCAGGGCCAGGTTTGCCCGGGTGAGTTCTGTGGAAGGTCCGCACCAAACGATCTGCGTTAATGTCAGACGCCGGAACCCACGTCCTCTCCTCTGGACCATACCCCTTCCAATGCACCAAGTACTGAAGGGACCGGCGATTCAGACGTGAGTCAATGATCTTTGACACTTGAAACTCCAAGTTACCATTGACCACACTGGAGGAGGAGGTAGAGGTGATGGTATGACTGGTGCCACGTACCTCTTAAGTAATGACTTGTGGAACACATTATGAATTTTAAACGTAGGAGGGAGGTCCAGACGAAATGCCACAGGATTAATTATGGAACTGATCCTGTACGGCCCGATGAATCTGGGGCCCAGCTTCCAGGAGGGAACTTTAAGTTTTATATTCCTGGTAGACAACCATACCAGATCGTTCACATTAAGATCTGGACCAGAAACTCTCCTCCTATCAGCCATACGTTTATAACGGTTCCCCATAGCACTCAGATTATTCAATACACCTCTCCACACTGAAGCAAGTGACGACGAGAAACGCTCCTCCTCAGGAACCCAGAAGGGCCCCCCCCATTGAATGTACAAAACTGGGGATGAAAACCATATGCCCCAAAAAACGGGGACTTACCAGTGGACTCGCTCCGCCTGTTGTTAAGAGCGAACTCTGCCAGAGGCAAGAAAGAAGACCAGTCCTCCTGGTTCTCTGAGACAAAACACCGAAGATAAGTCTCTAAGCTTTGATTCAGACGCTCTGTCTGACCATTGGTCTGCGGATGAAAAGCCGAGGAAAATGACAATTGCATCCCCCGACGTAAACAAAATGCCCTCCAAAACTTGGACACAAACTGAGACCCCCTATCTGACACCACATCAGAAGGCAACCCATGAAGTCTCACAATCTCCCCAATGAACACCTGCGCCAGAGTTTTAGCATTAGGGAGGGCAGGAAGAGCAATGAAATGTGCCATCTTACTGAACCTGTCAACAACCACCAGTATGACAGTCTTCCCTGACGACTGAGGAAGGTCCGTGATGAAGTCCATAGACAAATGAGTCCATGGACGCTCCGGAAGTTTCAAGGGTAAGAGGGTCCCAGACGGACGGGTATGAGGGGTCTTAGAGCGAGCACAAACCCCACAGGACGCGACAAAAGTTAAAACATCTTTATTAACGTTAGGCCACCAAAACCGGCGAGAAAGGAGATCTAAAGTAGCCTTACTCCCTGGATGTCCTGCTAAAGCAGAATTATGATGTGCCTCAATAACCTTATGTCTCAACTGATTTGGGACAAACAGTCTCCCTGGAGGTCCTGCAGGGGCGTCCCCCTGAGCCTCTAACACCTCCTCCTCAAGCTCAGAACATACAGCCGACACTACCACCCCCTCCTGAAGGATGGGAATCGGGTCATCCATTTTCCCGGCCCCTGGGAAACTGCGAGACAAGGCATCCGCCTTAACATTCTTAGATCCAGGGCGATAAGTGACAACAAAATTAAACCTGGTAAAAAACAACGACCATCGAGCTTGTCTGGAATTCAGACGCTTAGCAGATTCCAAATACAGCAGGTTCTTGTGATCAGTAATGACGGTGACCGGGTGGACTGCCCCCTCCAAAAAGTGACGCCATTCTTCAAAAGCCAACTTAATGGCCAAAAGTTCCCTATTACCGATATCATAATTCCTTTCGGCGGACGACAATTTTTTAGAAAAGAAAGCGCACGGATGCCATTTACCAGGGGACGGACCCTGGGACAATATTGCACCCACCCCTACGTCAGACGCGTCCACCTCCACAACGAACGGCTGTGATGCATCTGGTTGGATGAGAACGGGTGCCGAAGCAAAACATTTTTTCAAAGAGGAAAAAGCTTGGCAAGCTTTGTCCGACCATTTAGAAAAATCCGTCCCTTTTCTTGTCATGTCAGTGAGAGGTTTGACAACAGATGAGAAATTACAAATAAATTTCCGGTAGTAGTTAGCAAACCCCAGAAAACGCTGCAGAGCCTTAAGATCCTCTGGCTGATCCCATTCAAGCACTGCTCTCACCTTTTCAGGGTCCATACGGAAACCGGAGGCTGACACCAAGAAACCCAAAAACTGAAGTTCCTGTACGGCGAATACACACTTTTCCAGTTTGGCGTATAGTTTATTGTCTCGCAAGATCTGCAACACCTGTCTCACATGCTCCTGGTGAGACACAAGATCTGGTGAGTAAATTAAAATGTCATCCAAATATACGACCACAAATAGCCCCACCAGATGACGAAAAATGTCATTAACAAAATGTTGGAATACTGCTGGTGCAGTAGTCAGACCAAAAGGCATGACAAGGTTCTCATAATGTCCCTCCGGCGTGTTAAACGCCGTTTTCCACTCATCCCCCTCTTTTATCCTAATCAGATTATACGCCCCCCTGAGATCCAATTTAGAGAACCATTTGGCGCCAACAATTTGATTGAAGAGATCAGGAATCAGAGGGAGTGGATACGGATCTCGAACAGTAATCCGATTAAGTTCGCGGATATCCAAGCAAGGGCGTAGGCCTCCATCTTTTTTCTTCACAAAGAAGAACCCCGCGGCCACTGGGGAAGATGAAGGTCTAATATGCCCTTTGGCCAGACTTTCCGAAATATAATCTTTCATAGCCTGCCTCTCAGGACCAGAAAGGTTATATAACCTAGCTTTAGGTAACTTAGCATCAGGAAGTAAATTAATAGAGCAGTCATACACGCGATGAGGAGGCAACTCCTGACACCCCTCCTCAGAGAACACATCCCCAAAGTCCTCCAAAAAAGGAGGCAAAGTACTAGGCACGACCGCACTGATGACTGTGTTCATGCAGTTACTTTTGCAAAACTCCCCCCATTGGCTTATATCTCTGGACTGACAATTAATCACAGGGTTATGTTTAACCAACCAAGGAAGTCCCAACACAATAGGAGTAGGTAGACCCTCCAACACATAACAAGATAATAGTTCCCTATGTATTGCCCCTACCCGAAGGTCAATGTTATGAACCTCATGAACAAAGCTACCTTGGCCGAGAGGCCTGGCGTCAATGGAGAATATAGGGATCGGTTTGACCAATACACTCAGATGCATACCTTGAGCCTGAGCAAACTGAGCGTCAACCAGATTAGCCCCGGACCCACTATCAAGAAGAACAGAAAATCTCTCCACTCTCGTACCAACCACCACCTCCACTGGTACAAGGAACTGAGAAGAACTAGCGGACGAAATACATACTCCCAGGTTGTCGTCCACCACACAACCTGGGATTAACAGTTTTCCGGCGACTTTTTGCTCAACAAGGCACGGGATGGACATCCCCCAACAAAATGTCCCTCTTTCCCGCAGAAGAAACACCTTCTAGTCCTGCGGCGTACCGCCAATCCCCTCCTACGAAATGATGTCCCTCCCAAATGCATAGGCTCCTCCGAACAGACAAGGGGAACCTCAACATAAGGGACTTTAGTAGTAGGTGGAGTAACAACAGGGGGCGGAGTTACCTCGCACCTCTCCCGGAGCCGTCTATCAGTACGGATAGCTAGGGCCATAGCAGCCTCCAGTGATGGAGGAGAATCATACTGAGCCAAAACGTCCTTTAATTTGTCAGAAAGCCCATGACAAAACTGACTCCTAAGAGCTGGGTCATTCCACTGAGTATCTGTGGCCCATCTACGGAACTCAGAAGCAAATTCCTCCGCCGGACGATCTCCCTGCTGTATCTTACGTAATTTTGTCTCAGCAAGAGAGACCCGATCTGGGTCATCATATACCAAACCCAGGGCAGTAAAAAATCGATCTACTGACTGTAGAGCCGGGGATCCCGGAGGAAGGGAGAAGGCCCAGGATTGAGGGTCCCCTTGTAGGAGCGAGATAACAATTCCCACTCTCTGCTCTTCATTCCCTGATGATCGAGGCCGAAGCCAAAAATACAATTTACATGCTTCCCTGAAGGTAAAAAATTTGTCTCGCCCACCAGTGAACCTGTCCGGGAGAGCTACTTTAGGTTCAAATCTGGTTTGCTCCGAGGGAGACAAAACTTTGGACTTAATGTCCGTCAGCTCCATGGATAATCCCTGCAACTGCAGAGCCAGCTGGGCTACTGGATCCATGGCAACTGGGAATAATTTTATTGGCCAGTGAAAATGTCACGCGGTCTTATGATATGTGTACGATGTCAGTAAACTATTCTTAAAAGAACAACACTCTATACAACATATAGATTAGCAACATCAGCATGTAAATATAGAATAGATTTACCTGACACGATATCCGTTGAACTCAGGGTTAATCTTGAGGACTTGATACACTGTCACAGGAAAGAGGAGGACCGGGGGTCTAACCTGACCCTAAACTGGGGTCCTAACTAAACCCTCACCTTGGAGGTACTGATAATGGTTCAGAGGTCCAAGTCTCCAGCCTAACCCTGTCTCCTATCAGTCCCTGAACCCTGTAATCAGTCCTAAGAAGGATTCTGATTACCACCAAAGGGATATGGGCTGATCTCTGCTAAATACACAGATTAGACATATAAGACAGACTGGAGAAAACACAGACTTGCATACACACTCAAACACAGAAGGAACATAAATGATCTGGGATATTAAACTCTAAGCAAGTGAGCTTAAAACAACTAAGGAGCTCTTTAACTAAAGTCTATACAGATACAATCCTATCTGTGGTCTGCATGAAGAATTTCACTGGCAACTCCCAACACAGACAACCAGAGATTTAAAGGAAACCAATCAACAAATAATTAATTGCAGCCGGGAGAAAACTGCACCCAGTCCCAGAACTGAGCACAGACAGAATTAACTCCCTAACTGCCAAACACAAAGAAACAGCAACTCAGCTGTGAGAAGTCAGAATGTGCAACCGCGACGATCTTCGTGGCGATGCACACATGACAACATGTCATTGAATTTGTGACACATATATATATATATTTATATTTATAGTTCATACACTTCTACATAGATAATAGCCGCTAATTCAATTGCCGGCTTTTGTGAAAATGCAGAACCCGACATGAAATGACTCATGGTTTACATAGAGTTAACCATGTCATTTCATGTAGTTTGATATATTGTTTTCACTAACAATTACATGAGTGTATGTGTGCAAAATTTCACACCTGTAGGGGTTAATTAAAGGTGTAAATTCGTAGCAAAAAAGTCTGTTTTTTTACAACAAATTTACACCTTTAACCCCTTCACCCCCAAGGGTGGTTTGCACGTTAATGACCGGGCCAATTTTTACAATTCTGACCACTGTCTCTTTATGAGGTTATAACTCTGGAACGCTTCAACGGATCTTCGCGATTCTGATTGTTTTCTCGTGACATATTGTACTTCACGTTAGAAGTAAAATTTCTTCGATATAACTTGCGTTTATTTTGAAAAAAACGCAAATATGGCGAAAATTTTTAAAATTTTGCAATTTTCAAACTTTGAATTTTTATTCCCTTAAAACAGAGAAATATATCACACAAAATAGTTAATAAATAACATTTCCCACATGTCTACTTTACATCAGCACAATTTTGGAACCAAAATTTTTTTTTGTTAGGAAGTTATAAGGGTTAAAAGTTGACCAGCGATTTCTCATTTTTACAACAAAATTTACAAAGCCATTTTTTTTAGGGACCACCTCTCATTTGAAGTCACTTTGAGGGGTCTATATGGCAGAAAATACCCAAAAGTGACACCATTCTAAAAACTGCACCCCTCAAGGTACTCAAAACCACATTCAAGAAGATTATTAACCCTTCAGGTGCTTCACAGGAACTAAAGCAACGTGGAAGGAAAAAATTAATATTTAACTTTTTAGCCACAAAAATGATCTTTTACAAACTTTTTTTTTATTTTCCCAAGGGTAAAAGGAGAAAATGGACAGATAAGGTTGTTATGCAATTTCTCCTGAGTACGCCAATACCCAATATGTGGGGGAAAACCACTGTTTGGGCACACAGCAGAGCTCGTAAGGGAAGGAGCGCCGTTTGACTTTTTCAAACTAAAATTGGCGGGAAATGAGATTGGACGCCATGTCGTGTTTGGAGAGCCCCTGATGCGCCTAAACAGTGGAAACCCCCACAAGTGACACCATTTTGGAAACTAGACCCCCTAAGGTACTTATCTAGATCTGTTGTGAGCACTTTGAACCCCCAAGTGTTTCACAAAAGCTTATAATGCCTGGGTGTGAAAAAAAAAAAAAACAATTTTCCACAAAAATGATTTTTAGTCCCAAATTTTTGAATTTTCCCAAGGAAATTGGACCCCAAAAGTTGTTGTCCAACTTGTCCTGAGTACGCTGATACCCCATATGTGGGGGGGGGAACTGTATGGGTGCACGGCAGGGCTTGGAAAGGAAGTAGTAACGTTTTGGAATGCAGACGTTGATGGGGGTCATGTTCCGTTTGCAGTGCCCCAGTTGAGCCTAAACAGTGGAAACCCCCCACAAGTGACCCCATTTTGGAAACTAGACCCCATAAGGAACTTATCTAGATCTTTGGTGAGCACTTTGAACCCCCAAGTGCTTCACACAAGTTTATAATGCCCGGGCATGAAAATAAAAAATCCTATTTTTTTCCCACAAAAATTATCTTTTAGTCACTAATTTTTTATTTTCCCAAGGGTAACAGGAGAAATTGGACCACATAAGTTGTTGTCCAATTTGTCCTGAGTACGCTGATACCCCATATGTGGGGGGGAACCACTGTTTGGGCGCATGGCAGAGCTCGGAATTGAAGGAGCACCATTTGACTTTTTCCAACCAAAATTGGCTGGAATTGAGATTGGATGCCATGTTGCATTTGGAGAGCCCCTGATGTGCCTAAACAGTGGAAACCCCCACAAATGACCCCATTTTGGAAACTAGACCCCCTAAGGAACTTTTCTAGATCTTTGGTGAGCAATTTGAACCCCCAAGTGCTTCACACAAGTTTATAACGTAGAGCCGTAAAATTTAAAAATCATATTTTCTCCACAAAAATGATCTTTTCACCCCAATTTTTATTTTTCCAAGGGTAACAAGACTCCAAAAGTTATTGTGCAATTTGTCCTGAGTGCGCTTATACCCCATATGTGGGGGTAAACCACTGTTTGGGTGCATGGCAGAGTTTGGAAGGGAAGGAGCGCCGTCTGACTTTTTCAACGCAGAATTGGCTGGACGCCATGTCGTGTTTGGAGAGCTCCTGATCTGCCTAAACAGTGGAAACCCCCATAAATGACACCATTTTGGAAACTAGACCCCTCAAGGAACTTATCTAGATGTGTGGTGAGCACTTTGAACCCCGAAGTGCTTCACAGAAGTTTATAACGTACAGCCGTAAAAATAAAAAATCTTTTTTTTTTTACAAAAATGATTTTTTCGCCCCCAATATTTTATTTTCACAAGGGTAACAGGAGAAATTGGTCCCCAAAAGTTGTTGTCCAATTTGTCCTGAGTACGCTGATACCCAATATGTGGGAGAAAACTACTGTATGGGCGCACGTCAGGGCTCGGAAGGGAAGTAGTGACGTTTTGGATTGCAGACTTTGATGGAATGGTCTGGGGGCGTCATGTCGCATTTGGAGAGCCCCTGATGCGCCTAAACAGTGGAAACCCCCCACAAGTGACCCCATTTTGGAAAATAGACCCCACAAGGAACTTGTCTAGATGTGTGGTGAGCACTTTGAACCCCGAAGTGCTTCACAGAAGTTTATAACGCACAGCCGTAAAAATAAAAAATCCTTTTTTTTTTTGCAAAAATGATTTTTTTGCCCCAATATTTCATTTTTACAAGGGTAACAGGAGAAATTGGACCCCAAAAGTTGTTGTCCAATTTGTCCTGAGTACGCTGATATCCAATATGTGGGAGAAAACTACTGTATGGGTACACGTTGGGGCTCGGAAGGGAAGTAGTGACGTTTTGGATTGCAGACTTTGATGGAATGGTCTGGGGGCGTCATGTCGCATTTGGAGAGCCCCTGATGCGCCTAAACAGTGGAAATCCCCAACAAGTGACCCCATTTTGGAAAATAGACCCCACAAGGAACTTATCTAGATGTGTGGTGAGTGCTATGAAGCCCCAAGTGCTTCACAGAAGTTTATAATGTACAGCCGTAAAAACAAAAAATAATTTTTTTTGTACAAAAATGATATTTTCGCCCCAGTTTTTTATTTTCCCAAGGGTAACAGAAGAAATAGGACAAATTGCACAATAACTCTTGGGGTCCAGAGTACGCTGATACCCCATATGTGGGGATAAACTACTGTTTGGACACATGGCAGAGCTGAGAAGTGAAGGAGCACTGTTTGACTTTTTCAACGCAGAATTGGCTAGAATTGAGATCAGACGCCATGTCACATTTGGAGAGCCCCTGATGTGCCTAAACAGCGGAAACCCCCCAATTCTAACTCCAACCCTAACCCCAACACACCCCTAACCCTAGTCCCAACCCTAACCACAAACCTAACCCTAACACACCCCTAATCCCAACCCTAACCCTAATCCTAACTTTAGCGCCAACCCTAATCCTAACTTTAGCCGCAACCCTAACCCTAACCCTAATGGGAAAATGGAAATAAATACTTTTTTTTAATTTTATTATTTTTCCCTTACTAAGGGGGTGATAAAGGGGGGTTTGATTTACTATTTATAGCGGGTTTTTATGATTGGCAGCTGTCACGCTAAAAGACGCTTTTTATTGCAAAAATAGTTTTTGCATCATCACATTTTGAGAGCTATAATTTTTGCATATTTTGGCCCACAGAGTCATGTGAGGTCTTATTTTTTGTGGGACGAGTTGACGTTTTTATTGGTACCATTTTTGAGCACGTGACGTTTTTTGATCGCTTTTTATTTCGATTTTTGGGAGGTTAGAATGAACAAAAATCAGCAATTCATGAATTTCTTTTGGGGGAGGCGTTTATACCGTTCCACGTGTGGTAAAATTGATAAAGCAGTTTTATTCTTCGGGTCAGTACGATTATGGCGATACCTCATTTATATCATTTTTTCATGTTTTGGCGCTTTTATAGAATAAAAACAATTTTATATAAAAAATAATTATTTTTGCATCGCTTTATTCTGCGAGCTATAACTTTTTTATTTTTTCGCTGATGATGCTGTATTGCAGCTCGTTTTTTGCGGGACAAGATGACGTTTTCAGCGGTACCATGTTTATTTATATCGGTCTTTTTGATCGCGTGTTATTCCACTTTTTGTTCGGCGGTATGATGATAAAGTATTGATTTTTTGCTTCGTTTTTTTTTTTTTAAGAGGTTCACTAAAGGGGTTAACTAGTGGGACAATTTTATAGGGGGGGTCGTTACGGACGCGGCGAATACCAAATATGTGTACTTTTATTGCTTTGTTTTTTTTATTTACAGGAAGAAGTGAATTTATTGGGGAATATATATATTTTTTTTATTTATTTTGGATTTTTTTTTAAAACATGTTTATTTTTATTTTTTTAACTTTTTTACTTTGTCCCAGGGTGGGACATCACTGTATTTTATCAGATCGCTGGTGTGACAGTGTCACACCAGCGATCGCTCAGGCAGTGCAGCAGGCTTCTCAGTGCCTGCTCTCGGCAGGCACTGAGGTAGCCGCCTCCCTCCAGGACCCCGGCGCCATCTTGGATCCGGGTCCTGGGAGGGAGGAAGCCCTCAGAACAGTGCGATCACATCGCGCTGCTCTGAGGGTCTCAGGGGGGCGCGCAGGGAGCCCCCACCCTGCGCGATCCTCCCCTGTGCCCCCAGTACACCGCGATCATGTTTGATCGCGGTGTGCAAGGGGTTAATGTGCCGGGAGCGGTCCGTGACCGCTCCTGACACACAGTCATGGGTGTCAGCTGTGATAATCAGCTGACACCCGGCCGCGATCGGCTGCGCTCCCCCGGGGAGCGCGTCCGATCGCACGAGACATACTATCCCGTCCCCGGTCATACGGGCCCAGGTACCATGGACGGGATAGTACGTCCGATGGCAGTAAGGGGTTAATTAACCCCTACAGGTGTGAAATTTTGCACACATACACTCATGTAATTGTTTGTGAAAACCAGTTTATCAAACTACATGAAAAGACATGGTTAATTCTATGTAAACCATGTGTCATTTCATGTCGGGTGCTTCTGCATTTTCACAAAAGCCGGCATTACCCGGCAATTGAATCAGAGGCTATTTTACTATGTAGAAGTGTATGAACTATAAATATATGTATATATATGTCACAATGACATGTATATATATATATATATATTTGTATTCTATGTGTGTATATTTAGTGTTTACAAGGAAAGAAAGGGGTTTTTTTAGTTCCGATATTTCTGTCCCATAGACTTGCATTGGATTTCCGGTATCGGAATCGGGTATCGCCGATACTTTTTGGGAATCGGCGATACCCATTCCGATCCGATACTTCTTGATATCGGGAAGTATCACTCAACCCTAGTCATTACTCAATATTTTCATTTTTGATATACATGTTAAACCCACATATATTTTTAGGGATATTTTGTCAGTATATAGTTTGTTTAAATGGTTTTGATTTGTGGTCTTAATTCTCAGCTCATTACGTATCTAACCACATATATTTTTTTCATTTGTTATACACACGTGGTCAAAATTGTTGGTACCCCTCGTTTAATGACAGAAAAACCCACAATGATGACAGAAATAACTTGAATCTCACAAAAATAATAATAAATAAAAAATCTATGAAAATGAACAAATGAAAGTCAGACATTGCTTTTCAACCATGCTTCCACAGAATTTAAAAAAAAACTGATGAAATAGGCCTCCTTTAACTTAATATTTTGTTGCACAAACTTTTGAGGCAATTGCTGCAATCAAACAATTCCTGTAACTGTCAATGAGACTTCTGCACCTCTCAATACTTATTTTGGCCCACTCCTTAAGAGCAAACTGCTCCAGTTGTCTCGTGTTTGAAGGTTGCCTTTTCCAGATGACATGTTTCAGCTCTTTCCAAAGATGCTCAATAGGATTTAGGTCAGGGCTCATAGAAAACCACTTCAGAATAGTCCAATGTTTTTCTCTTAGCCATTCTTGGGTGTTTTTAGCAGTGTGTCTTGGGTCATTATCCTGTTGTAAAACTCATGACCTGCGACTGAGACCAAGCTTTCTGACACTGGGCAGCACATTTCTCTCTAGAATCCCTTGATATTCTTAAGATTTCATTGCACCCTGCACAGATTCTAGATACCCTGTGCCAGATGCAACAAAGCAGCCCCAGAACATACCAGAGCCTCTTCCATGTTTCACAGGACAGTGTTCTTTTCTTGATATGCTTCATTTTTCCATCTGTGAACATAGAACTTATGTGCCTTGCCAAAAAGTTCCATTTTTGTCTCATCTGTCCATAGGGCATTCTTCTAGAAGCTTTGTGACTTGTTAACATGTAGTTTGGCAAATTCTAGTCTGGCTTTTTTATGATTTTTTCAACAATGGTGTCCTCCTTGGTCGTCTCCCATGAAGTCCACTTTGGCTCATACAACGACGGATGGTACAATGTGACACTGATGTTCTTTGAGCTTGAAGTTCACCTTTAATCTGTTTAGAAGTTTTTCTGGGCTCTTTTGTTACCATTCGTATTATCCGTTTCTTTGATTTGTCATCAATTTTCCTCCTGCGGCCACATCCAGGGAGGCTGGCTACAGTGCCATGGAGCTTAAATTTCTGAATAATATGTGTAACTGTAGTCACAGGAACATCAAGCTGCTTGGAGATGGTCTTATAACTTTTACCTTTAACATGAGTCTATAGTTTTTCTAATTTCCTGAGTCAACTCTTTCCTTCACTTCCTCTTGTCCATGTTGAGTGTGATACACATCATGTCACCAAACAGCACAGTGAGCATCTGTATCCCTTTATACAGGCCCACTCACTGATTCCAAGATTGTAGTCACCTGTGATGCTAATAATTAGTGGACACACCTTGATTTAACATGTCCCTTTTGTCACATTATTGGACCATCATTTCTGTCCAGGCCTATTTCATGAGTTGTTGTTTTTTTTTTAAATTGTATGGAAGCATGGTTGAAAAGCAATGTCTGACTTTCAATTGTTCATTTTGATAGATTTTTTATTTATTATTACTTTTGTCAGATTCAAGTAATTTCAGTGACCATTGTGGGTTTTTCTGTCATTAAATGAGGGGTACCAACAATTTTGACCACGTGTGTACTTGTTCCAATCATTCAATCATGCATTTTTTGTCTCTGCTTTATGAGTGAATTCTTTGTTTTATTTTATATCAATGTATTTAGTGTTCGCACTGGACCACTTTGTTGAAGTTTTGGATGTTTCTTTTGAACACAATTTATTTAATGACTACTGTCTGTTGCTGGATGAAATTGAAGATGTTACTCATTTTTCATGCTTGAATAAAGTTCTAATTTTTACCTGGATTTTCGGCTGGAGGAGATTTTTTCTATTGGAAGTCTATATGTATTCTCATAAAAAAAAACAACCACCAACAATTGTATAATCAACGTATTATAAAAACCTGATTTAAATTATATATCATTACTGGTGATACATTTTATTCTGCATTGTTAATTGAAGTAACGTCTCAAACAACATATTTTATTTCACTCCAAAGAGCCATTTTAGCAAATATACAGGGTATTTTGTAGTGGTAACAAATGGATGGAAAAATGAAGACATCTGTAAAAACTGGACCATAATCTCATTCTTAAATCCTGATTACATATCAAATGGTTACATAATACTAGTACTAGTCACTTCAGAACTGAATATGTCCCTAAATAAATAAGTTTTGTAACTTTCCTTTAAAAAATTAAAAATTGCTGCTATAATTTTAAAGCTTCTAACATTTATGGCCTATTTTGTGCGGTATTACTATCTGGATTAAAGGGATAACTATGCAAAGTTTGAAAATTGCTAATTTTTAGATATTTTTGTCAAATTTCTGATTGTTTTTTCAATGGAAAAACCTACATAAAAATCCTCCAAAGAGTACGTACACCCCTTCTGAGGAAGAGATTCTCGAAATACGCGTCAAGGGGTACATTGTAGCAGTTTGGATCCTGGCTAACTATGGACACTTTATATCTGAGTATATTGTACATCCTTTACCTTTGTTATGTATGTTATTTTTTGTTTATCTATTGACTGGTCATGATGTGCAAAAAAATTCATCTACCTCAGACCCTTAATCATTATTGTTTTCATTTCCTATGCCATATGATTCCATATGAATTTACATGGGGTCTTGTTTTCATGATGATCATAACTCAGTTTTTTCTGTTTTCATGGTCCTCCGTGTTTGCATTTTGGAGCAATTCCTTGTGCTTTCTAGTTTTATAAAGAAATGCAAAACATATCGACCTAACTTTACCATTGACATAAAATATAATGTGTCGCTAAAATAACATTCTCAGAATCACTGACTTGTTGAAGCATTTCACAGTTATTGTCACATAAAGTGGCACATGTCAGATTTGAAAAATTTGGCCTGGTCACTAAGGGGTTTTAACCCCCTAAGGGCAGAGTGGTTTTTAGTTCTTGTGCATTCGTTTTTTCCTATCTTTGTTCCAAAAAGCTGTAACTTTTTTAACTTTCTCACTGACAAAGCCATTTGAGGACTTGTTTTTCATGGAACTAGTTCATTGTTGCCAACTTGACTTTCTTTTTCTGACAGCTTCTCAAAAAAATTATAGACATTTTTTATGAACACATTGGAAAACCGTAATGAAACATCATGATTAAAAGCAATACATGACTACGGGCCAAAATTCTGATATGAAGACATCTGTTTTTATTGTGAACTGTAAAGTGATGACAATTTCTGTCAAAATAATTTGCAGAAGTTTTTTTACTTCAAAAACACCACAATAGAACTTTTTCTTTTGGACAGGGACAAAAATTGCCCTATTTTTATGGACTTTACTGGAATTTCTGGGCAGTTCGAAGCCTAGGACTAGTTGTACTTTTGAATGAAACCATCCATTTTGGCATAGAGTTTACTGGTAAATGGGGAAGAAATTCCAACTGAAGTGAAATTGCAAAAAAAAAAAAAAAACAACTTAATTCCACAACTGTTTTTAGGTTTTTTTTTTTTTTGCCAACTAATTCTGCAGTAAAAACGACCTGGAAACATGATTGTCCAGATCAGTACAATTATGATGATATCAAAACTGCATTTTTCGTTTATTTTAGTGGTGAAAAGCAAATCAGAAATTTTGAAAAAAGAAAAATTGATATGAGTAGACATTTTTCTAAACCCATAACATTTTTTTTTCAATTGATGGAGCTGAATAAGGGATTATTTTTTGTAGAATGTTATTGATACTATTTTAGGGGTAGATATGACACTTTCATTGCTTCTTATCGCATTTTTTGTGGAGTTGCGGCAACTAAAAACCTATTTCTGGCATTTCACTTTTTTTTCTGTTTACAGGCTTCATTGAAGGGGTTAATTAATTCTATATTTTAATACATTGTATTTTTCGAAACATGTTGACATCAAAGTTGCTTCGTACAAAATTAGAATATCATCAAAAAGTTAATTTATTTCAGTTCTTCAGTACAAAAAGTGAAATTAATATATTATATAGAGTCATTACAAACAGAGTGATCTATTTCAAGTGTTTATTTCTGTTAAGCATTTAAAAAGGTCCCATATTCTGTTTCAGTAGGCTCCACAATCATGGGGAAGACTGCTGACTTGATAGATGGCCACCAGAAGGCAGTCATTGACACACTCCACAAGGAGGGAAAGCCACAAAAGGTCATTGCTTAAAAAGCTGGCTGTTCACAGAGTACTGTATTCAAGCATATTAATGGAAAGTTGAGTGGAAGGAAAAAGTGTGAAGCATGGAGGAGGTGGTGTTATGATGTGGGGGTGCTTTGCTGGTGACACTGTTGGGGATTTATTCAAAATTGAAGGCATAGTGAACCAGAATGGCTACCACAGCATCTTGCAGCAGCATGCTATTCCATCCGGTTTGCGTTTAGTTGGACCATCATTTATTTTTCAACAGGACAATGACCCCAAACACACCTCCAGGCTGTGTAAGGGCTATTTGACCAAGAAGGAACATGTTGCGGTGCTACGCCAGATGACCTGGCCTCCACAGTCACCAGACCTGAACCCAATCGAGATGGTTTGGGGTGAGCTGGACCACTCACCGCTTCAATTTTGAATAAATCCCCAACAGTGTCACCAGCAAAGCACCCCCACATCATCACACCACCTCCTCCATGCTTCACAGTGGGAACTAGGCATGTAGAGTCCATCCGTTCACCTTTTCAGCGTGCAAAGCAGTAATCAAAGCAAAAGGTGGCTACTTTGAAGAACCTAGAATATAAGACATATTTTCAGTTGTTTCACACTTTTTTGTAAAGTGTAATGTATAATTCCACATGTGTTAATTCATAGTTTTGATGCCTTCTGTGTGATTCTACAATTTTCATAGTCATGAAAATACAGAAAAATCTTTGAATGAGAAGGTGTGTCCAAATTTTGGTCTGTACTGTACATCTGAATCATCTCTCAATCCAGAATACCCACTGCACCCCAGAATTCTATATACTCCTCTTTTCTATTTTAACTGGTACGTCTGAAACATCTCTCAATCCAGAATTCCCACTGCACCCCAGAATCCTATGTACTCCTCTTTTCTGTTTTAACTGTATGTCTGAACCATCTCTCAATCCAGAATACCCACTGCACCCCAGAATCCTATGTACTCCTCTTTTCTGTTTTAACTGGTACGTCTGAACCATCTCTCAATCCAGAATACCCACTGCACCCCAGAATCCTATGTACTCCTCTTTTCTGTTTTAACTGGTACGTCTGAACCATCTCTCAATCCAGAATACCTACTGCACCCCAGAACGCTATGTACTCCTCTTTTTTGTTTTAGCTGGTTCGTCTGAAACATCTCTCAATCCAGAATACCACTGCACCCCAGAACCTATGTACTCCTCTTTTCTGTTTTAACTGGTACGTCTGAACCATCTCTCAATCCAGAATACCACTGCACCCAGAACCGATGTACTCCTCTTTCTGTTTTAACTGGTACGTCTGAACCATCTCTCAATCCAGAATGCTCACTGCACCCAGAATCCTATGTACTCCTCTTTTCTGTGTTAACTGGTACATCTGAACCATCTCTCAATCCAGAATACCCACTGCACCCCAGAGTCCTATGTACTCCTTTTTTCTGTTTTAACTGGTACGCTGCTGCTTTTTCCCTGATTTTAATTCCAAGTAGCATACTTCAGATTTACTGAATGTATATTGATATGTCTGGCTAACACGGTACGAAGATATACATCTTTCCTATATTGATATGTCTGTGATCCTCACTCCTAGGCCTATCCCTCCATCTTAATCTGTCTTTCTTCAGCTTTGATGCTAGGCAAATGTTCTATTAACTGCAATCTGTTAATTGCTCCCTGCTGTGAACGGTCCTCCTGCTCCTTTCTCCTCCCCTCTCTCTCCCACACCTGGCTTAATTTCTTGGACATTTGAATGGTATAAGTTGAATGCAGCAGGTCAGATATGACCTTGATCAGACGCGACATCATTTTCAGTGTGACATCTTTGAAGTGTTACATCAGAAGTATACCAGAAATAGTCCAGAAATCGGTCAGAAGGTAAGAATAATCACTGTCTTCTAATTTTACTTGCCTTCCTCTTCTTACCCTGCTCTTTAACCATGCTTACATTTGCCCTCACCGTTTTTGCTCCACTAATCTTCACACTCCTTCGCTATCCCCAAACCCCTGCAAACTCGAACCAAATAACTGTCTCCCCTCTCTCTTACCCCTCTACATCGCCTCATCTGCAGACCTGCTTCTTAACCTCAGACCTCTCCCACTAAAATATAACGTAAGCCGGTCACTCTCATTCACCCATCTGCTTTCCCTTTCTCTGCTGGCGACATATATATCCCACTAATCCTCATCACTATACTTCTCACAGTAAGAGAAACTACTGCAATCCCTCACACTTAAAACCTGTGTCACTGACCCCTAACCCCAGCTTCCTCTCTCTGGAGCACTCTGGAACGCCCGCTCCATCTGCAACAAGCTCCATGTGATCCACGATCTCTTTACTTGCCGCAACCTCTCCTTCCTGGCCCTCACTGAGACCTGGCTGACGCCCCCTGACATGGCCTCCCCTGCTGCACTGAGTTACGGTGGCCTCCACTTCACCCACACTGCTCGCTCTGTCAACAGACATGGTGGAGGCGTGGGTTTCCTTCTTTCTAATAACTGCTCCTTCAACCCTATCCAACCCACACCCTCCCTTCCTTTGAGGTCCACTCGGTCCGTATCTACTCTCCCTCTAATCTCCAAATGGCCGTCATATACCGACCACCGGGCTCAGCCATTGCCTTCATTGACCAATTCTCCAGCTGGCTTCTTCATTTTCTCTCTGCTGACATCCCCACCATCATCATGGGTGACTTTAATATCCCTATTGACACCCGCCAGCCAGCAGCCTCCAAACTCCTGTCACTTACTTCATACTTTGGACTCACTCAGTGGTCCTCCACAGCCACCCACACAGACGGACATACATTATACCTCATCTTCACCCGCCTCTGTTCCCTATCTAATCTCACAACCTCTCCCCTTCCCCATCTGACCACCACCTACTCACCTTCTCATCCCTGTCCTCTTCACCTGCCCCCTATGTCCAGCCACAGGCACATCCTCGCAGAAACCTCGCACACCTAGACATTGACAGACTCTCAGACTCTCTTCTACCTCTGTCCTCCATATCTTCACTCCTCGACACAGACAGCGCTACTGCTTTCTATAACACCACCCTCACATCTGCCTTAGACTCAGGTGCCCCTCTCACGCAAGGCAAAGTGCGACGAATCAATAGGCAACCCTGGCACAACAATCTCACCGAAAAACTTCGACAATCATCCAGGTTCGCGGAGCGGCATTGGAAGAAAACACGCCTGCCAGACGACTTCACTGCTTTCAAACAAGCTACACTTGCCTTCAAAATAGCCCTAACCTCTGCTAAACAGACCTATTTCACAAACCTTGTATCTTCATTATCCTACAACCCAAAACAACTGTTCAGCACATTCAACTCTCTCCTCCGCCCACCACTGCCACCTCCAACTCCCTTCATCTCTGCCGAGGACTTTGCCACCTACTTCAAAAATTAGATCGACCAAACAAGGCAAACTTTACTGTTCCACCACCCCAACCACTCCATATACCAGACCTCTGCCCTTCCCTAATAACCTCCCTCTCCAACATCACTGAAGGAGAGCTGACTCATTTCCTTTTCAAATCACACCTCATCACCTGTGCACTTGACCCCATACCTTCCCACCTGCTCCCCAACCTCACTAACACGCTCATCCGAGCCCTAACCCATCTCTTCAACCTATCGCTATCTTCTGGTACCTTTCCCTCTGCCTTCAAACATGCCACCATCACACCCATCCTCAAAAAAACAAACCTTTACCCAACTGCTATGCCCAGCTATCGCCCAATATCATTGCTCCCTTTGCTTCCGAACTCCTTGAGCAGCATGTCCATGCTCAACTTTCCTCCCACCTCTCATCTAACTTTCTCCTTGACAACCTCCAATCTGGCTTCCGCCCCCACCACTCCACTGAAACTGCCCTGACCAAAATTACTAATGACTTACTCACAGCCAAAGCTAACAGACAGTTCTCCATCCTCCTCCTCCTTGACCTGTCCTCTGCCTTTGACACAGTCGACCACTGCCTACTGCTACAGATTCTTTCTTCCCATGGCATCAAAGACCTTGCCCTGTTCTGGATTGCCACTTACATTTCCGACCGCACATTTAGCGTATCCCACTCCCACACTACCTTCTCTTCCTGCCCTCTCTCTGTTGGAGTCCCTCAAGGCTCTGTCCTGGGGCCCCTACTTTTTTCCATCTATACCCTTGGCCTAGGACAACTCATAAAGTCCCATGGCTTCCAGTACCACCTGTATGCAGACGACACTCAGATCTACCTCTCTGGCCCTCTCTGCTGTCCAGAATCCCGGAGTGTCGATCAGCCATATCCTCCTTCTTCACCTCTTGCTTCCTAAAACTCAATGTAGACAAAACCAAACTCATCATCTTCCCTACCCGATCTATTTATTATGGTAAATGGCATCACGCTCTCTCCCGCACCTGAAATCCGCTGCCTCGGAGTAACTCTCGACTCTGCCCTCTCCTTCAAACCACACATCCAAACTCTTGCCACCTCCTGTCGCCTCCAACTTAAAAACATTTCCAGAATCCGTCCCTTCCTCAGCCCTCAATCTACTAAAACTCTTGTGCATGCCCTCATCATCTCCCGCCTTGATTACTGCAACACCCTCCTCTGTGGCCTCCCCGTCAACTCTCTTGCACCACTCCAGTCTGTCCTCAAATCTGCTGCCCGACTGATCCACCTCTCCCCTCGCTACTCCCCTGCTTCTCCCCTCTGCATATCCCTCCACTGGCTCCCAATTCCCCAACGAATCCAGTTCAAACTACTAACACTGACCTACAAAGCCGTCCACAACCTGTCCCCTCCCTATATCTCTGAACTAATCTCCCAATATCTTCCTTCACGTAATCTTCGATCCTCCCAAGACCTCCTACTATCCTCCACACTTATTCGCTCTTCACACAACCGCCTCCAAGATTTCTCCCAAATATCCCCCATCCTCTGGAACTCCACGCCTCAACATGCATGATTATCCACTACCCTTGGATCCTTCAGACAGAACCTGAAAACCCATCTCTTCAGGAAAGCCTACAGCCTACAATAATCATTCTGCCGCTTCGCTACCATCCGAGCTTCCGCCTCGCCACCACCACCGGAGGCTGCCGCCTCGCCGCCACCACCCGAGCTGCTGCCTCGCCGCCACCACCCTAGCTGCCGCCACGCCGCCACCACCCGAGCTGCCGCCACCACCAGAGCTGCCGCCACGCCGCCACCACCATAGCTGCCGCCTCGCCGCCACCACCAGAGCTGCCGCCTCACCGCCACCACCAGAGCTGCTGCCTCACCGCCACCACCAGAGCTGCCGCCTCGCCGCCACCATCATCAGAGCTGCCGCACCCCTGACCTTCTGTTTCTTCCCCATTATCCTGTAGAATGTAAGTCTGCAAGGACAGGGTCCTCTCCCCTCTGTACCAGTCTGTCATTGTAAATTTGTTTACTGTAAATGATATCTATAACTTTGTATGTAACCCCTTCTCATGTACAGCACCATGGAATTAATGGCGCTGTATAAATAAATAATAATAATAATAAAAATAATAAATTAACTATTTGATGATATTCTAATTTTGTGAGAAGCACCTGTACATAGACGTCAGTGACACGCATATATATATATGTATATATATTAGATAGATAGATAGATAGATAGATAGATAGATAGATAGATAGAAGAAAAGCCGGCAATTCAGCAGCTGCATAGTGTAAAATCACTGCAGGAGCCAACAGAATAGAAGAGATGGATTACATACAGTAAATACAAATAGAATAATTCGATATATAGATGTCATTGACAAATACAATTAGTACAGTGTGTGTGCAGCTTACTGTACATGTACTTAATTAATAAAAGATTATTTTTCTGAAAAAAATGGCGGGGCTTCTGTGTAATTTTCATAACTAGCATAGGGAAAGCTGATGGCTGGGGGCCGATGTTTATAGCCTGGGAAGTGGGTAATACCCATGGAGCTTCTCAGGGTATTAATATCAGCTCACAGCTGTATACTTAGCCTTTACTGGCTAATAAAATTGGGAACCCTAAAAAAAATGACATAGGACCCCCCTATAATTAATAACCAGCAAATGCTAAGCAGACAGCTGTGGGCTGATATTAATAGCCGAGGAAGGTGCCATGGATATTTCCCTCCAGGCTAAAAACATCAGCTCAGCCACCCCAGAAAAAGCACATCTCTAAGATGTGCCAATTCTGGAACTGAGTCTTGCTCTTCCCTCTTGCCCTGTAGTGGTGGCAAGTGAGGTGATAGTTGGGGGTGTTGATGTCACCTTTGTATTTTCAGGTGACATCCAGTCCTGAGGTTAGTAATGGAGAGGCGTCCATTAATAACCACATAGTCACAATGTAATAAAATACAGAGATCCCAGGAAAATTCCTTTAATTGAAAGAAAGACACAGACTCCTTTAATAATCTTAATTAACCCATACTTATGATCTCGCCTATTCCTCTGATGCCCTCGTCATCTGCAAAAGAGGTAAAAAAAAAACAACAATATTCCTCACCTTTTCACAGAGATGCTTTTAATGCATTTGACCCACAACGGGTCTAGCTCTGCTATATCTGGATGGCAGACTGCATGGTTGCATGATGCGACCATGCAGCCTGTCATCAAGTAGACACTGAGCACCCATGTGCTCAGTGTCTGCGTGTGAACTCCCATTCCGTGAGGGCACCGTGAGCATGAGAAAGATCTACTGCTTGCAGTGCCGTCAGACAGGTCCTGCGAGTTCATAGCCAATGAACTCACTTCACCTTTCTGACATCAATGCGATCACCGTGGGAACTGTGGGAACAAAGCCTCTGTGACCGGTGACTCGATGATATCACTGCTGGTTACTGAGGCTGTGCTCGCAGCAGTTCATTCCCCAGCGGTTCTCAGCCTTAACGGTCTCATCTTGGCACTATCCAGGTTGAAAACTATTAATCCCCCAGCCACGGGTACGGTGTGGGACAGAACGACAGACAGGTATGGTATATTGTTTTTTTATTTTAGTTTTATTAAAGGGGAAAGATGGCTTCAGTGGAATAGGCATTAGGTGAGTATAACTGTGTTTGTTATTTTTAAATAAAATGGAAAACTGTGTTTAGTCTTATTTCTAATAAAGTACTTTATTCTGGCTGTGTCTTTATTTACCATACAACTATAGGATTAGTAATAGAGTCTTATAGACTCCTCTCCACTACTAATCTGTGGGCTTGATGTCACCTGAGAATACAAAGGTGACATTAACCCCAAAAATATGAACCTCACTTGCCACCGCTACAGGGCAAGTTGGAAGAGTAGGGCAAAGTGCCAGAATTGGTGCATCTAATAGATGTGCCTTTTCTATGTAGTTGCGGGCTGCTATTTTTTGGTTGGGGGGCCAATATCCATGGTCCTTTCCAGCCTGAGAACACCGCCCCGAGCTGTCTGTTTTAGCAAGGCTGGTTGTCAAAAATTGGGGGGGGACACCACGCTGTTTTTTAAAATTATTTCTTTAAATAATTAAATATATGGCGTGGGAACCCCTCTATTCTTGATAACCAACCTTGCTGAAGCTGAAAGCTGTGGGTTGCAGCCCCCAGCTGTGAGTTTTGCCTGGCTGATTATCAAAAATACAGGGGAACCCAAGCAGGTTTTTTTTAAATTATTTATTTACAGTACAGAAGCCGCTGATGAATACTCCCATCCGCCGCCCCTGCTCTCACTGTTATTAGCGGCAGCAGGTGTCAGCTGATTGGAGCTGTAGACCCATCAGCTGACACCAGTGACCAGAGGTAAACTTTATACCTCCGATCACAGATGAGCGCTCACGCTGTCTTCTGACAGTGTGAGACCCACGGCTCTCTGACCGCGGGAAACACCAGCTTTTGTGCTGTGTATGTTCAGCTATATTCGGCGATTTAATCGACGATTAAGTCAGCGAATATTGCAAATTTGACGATCGTGAGCCGAACCGAACATTGAAATATTCGCTCATTTCTAATCATTACCTCAGTATTGCTGTATATAGTAAAAATCACTCTCTTCTATGATGCCCAGCTAGAGACTGGAAGTCACAGAAGTGATCTCATGACAGGTACGGGTTGTCAGCTGACCCCTTTTTCTTTCCTTTTTATAAAAATTAAATTCTTTATTTAAAATTCATCAACATATTACTGCACATTAGTAGTTGTTAGCTTATATGTTTTGATAGGAATTTCAAAGGGGTTCAAGAGGGTTATGGGATGCATGATCAGAATATTGTTTAGCCTTCATAAGTCATGTAGCTGGATATGTATCCCAGTAATCTGGGAAGCTATGGGCATAGTGCAAATTATATACCATTTAGTTCAAGTTAGAAAATGATCCAGCTCATGTTCTGAGAAAGTACACGGTGAACACAGTATATTTCTATTTCCACATCACATGGTTAATGTTACAGTAAACCTCATGTAATAACCTTTTTGCCAGGGTCTATTACACCTTAATGCTACATTTATGTAATTCCAGCCAACATTACTCTAAAATACTGTCCTCTAAAGTCTACTTAGCACACAATTATCCTGTAGGATAGCGGCCAAACGTAAACCATTGACCGCAATGAAATTTTAGATAGGAGCTATAGAGAGAAGGAAATTGTGGTCACTGAGCACCACTCAAAAATTAATAAAGTAATGCCAGGGAGCTTAAAAATGTTCTGCAGAGTTACTGGGAATTTCACAAATTAGAAAAAAATCTTCACAAATCATCAATAAAGACGAAAAGAAGAAACAATAATTTTTGTAAGTATGCTGAATTTCTGAATTTAATGTATGAAGCTGAATTTAAAAATGACAACTATAGGAGCAGGCATTTCTCATATCAGCCATGGATGATGTGACTGTATTGTCCATTATCTTTACACTACACGTGCATCAACGCTAAGGTTATATCCACACACTGCATTTTTGCAGCTTTTTTATGCTTTTTAAAAAATGTAAGCTGCTATTTAACAATACCAGAAAAGGCTATACGATTTCAGAAATCTCATGCACACACTTTTTTCTGACTGAATTGGAAAAGCTACTGCTTTTTTTTAAATCTGCAGCATGTCAATTCTTTCAGTGTTTTTTTCACCATAGAAATCAATGAGAAAGTGCAAATACGCTGCAAAAGTGCAACCATGCATTTTATTGTGTTTTTGCTACGTTTTTGATGAATAAAAGTAATTTTAGGAAATATGTACTTCAGACAAATGACATGTAATCTGCACCAAATAAACACAGCAAAAACTCACAAAAAGGTAGCAATAGCAAGAGATTGGATTTTGACTGCAGAAAAAAAAAGTAGCAAAAAAGCAATGTGTGAACATAGCCTTACACAGATTACAAAATGCATAAAAATTTTCAATTACAATAATATATAAAAAATGCTACCGTGTCTAGATAGTTCTGTTATATACTTACAGAACCGCTGGTGTTATTTTTTCATTGTATGACCTAATGCTTTATGGTGTGACCTCCTATCCTATATTGCTCAGATGCGCTTGCTCATGGACAGCAGAACAGTTTTGATTTTTTTTGGCAGCCCAATAAATAAGAATCAATGCAGAATACACTATGTGGACATTTTGAGAGGGGATCCAAAGAACACTGAAAAATGCCGTAACAAATATCTAAACAATGTCTAGAAAAATAAGTACTTTGTTGTAAAGGATGCCAACTGAAAACAGAAATTGAATGCATAGATTGAATTTACTATGTTCAGAACCAGCTCCATAACTTGATATTATATTAATTGTAGTATATTTTAAATTACCCCATGTATTTATATGGGAATTTTTTTTTACAGACATTAGCGGTTAGATAATAAAATTGCTGAAAGTTTCAGTCTGAATTGCAATCTTCATTCCTTCATTTTCACATGTTTCTCTTCTGGGAGTGCTCTTTCTTGTAATACAGATGTGATGGGAACTCTATGTGTATGCAGTGTGTAGATGCAAAACTGTACTTTCCATGTGTTTTCCTCCTTTCTATATCCTGTTTCTTATGCTGAGATATTTTGTCTCCCATCTACACTACATATTTGTGTGCAATCTCCTCACCCTCCTGCTATGTCTAAGTCTATGGGTGCGAGTGAAACATCGAACTGCACTCAGATGTAATGCCAGTGCAGTCCGACATACACCGAGTCAAGCCATGGAGGAGATTGAGAAATTACTTCCTTTGTCTCTACTGCTCCTGTGCTGTGATTCTCTCATCTGGGAGGATCAGAGCAAAGAGCACTGACACTCGGTGTCACGGGTTTACCGAGACAGAGAGATGCCAGAAGACCACACCATCTGATTTATCCTACTTCTGTACGGATTAGAAGCAATTCACCTTCAAATTAAATGGTGTAAATTTCCTTTGGCAGTCCAGGGGTTAATCTGCTCTGTTGAGAGCTCCTGGAACATTTAAGCTCTCAGCTGTGCACTGTTAGCCACTCCCATCTTGTATATAAACTAGGCCCTGGCTAGCACTCATTGTCAGAGATAGCTTATGGGCACGGCTGGAGGTCGTTGTTGGTTTATAGGAGAATGCAGTTGGTGAGTTTATCTGAGACTGTTGTTTTGTTTTGAGTTTGTGATAATCCCCTTTCTTCTCCTACTTTGGTTTAACTCCATCACCCATCCACTCCCCGATGTTTTCCTCTGTAAAATGTTCATATTACCTTGTTAGTCTGGTTATTGTGTTATGGTACACTATTACTCCACTCTTCCCTGGGTGAGGGAAGGGTACAATCTGAGGGCTGATTCAGGAGCTCAGGCAAGGTACGTAACCCAGGCGACTTCACCATCAAAAGTTATCCGGGGAACAGGGCGAGCTAGGGTGCCCCTAGTGTTAGGGACAGGGAAGGAGCCCCTGGTCCCAGGACACCCAACAACAGAATCGTGACATTTGGCTCATAATCACAGCAGAGCTGAAGCAAAGGATCATTAGCATATCGCATCAGATGCTCTTGCATGGGATACCACATGATAGTGTGATTCCAGACTAAGGGTAAGTTCTCACAATTGGCTTATCTCATCCAAAGAAAAAGTCATCATTTTTTAGTACCATATTTAAAAGGAAACAATTCAAGTTTCTGGTCATGAAAAAATAGAACAATGGCATCTACTAGAAAAACAAAGTATTCCAATAAAGTACACAATCAAGGTGCCACAAAAGGCAGGGGTTTCATTAACCCCTTTCTGCCATCAGATGTACTATTCCGTCCATGTGCCCTGAGACTTAATTCCCAAGGACGGAATAATACGTTATACACGATCAGCCGCGCCCCCGGGGGGAGCGCAGCTGATCGTGGCTGGATGTCAACTGATTCTCACAGCTGACACCCGGCACTAAGTGCCAGGAGCGGTCACAGACCACTCCCTGCACTTTAACCCCCGGCACACTGCGATCAAAAATGTTCGCTTGTTCAGGTGGCATAGGGAAGCATTGCGCAGGGAGGGGGCTCCCAGCGTGCTTCCCTGAGACCCTCAGAGCAGTGCGATGTGATCGCGCTGTTCTGAGGGACTCCTCCCTGCAGGCCCCCAGATCCAAGATGGCTGCGGGGTCCTTCCGGGTCCTGCAGGGAGGGGCTTGCCAGTGCCTGCTGAGAGCAAGCCTCCTGCATTGACTGTCAGATCATCGATCTGACACTATACAGTGATGTCCCGCCCTGGGACAATGTAAAAATGTTAATAAAAATAAAATAAACTTGTGTAAAAATAGTTTAAAAAAATCCCTAAATAAATAAAAAAAAAAAATATTACCCCAATAAACACATTATTATGTAAATAAAAAAACAATAAAAGTACACATATTTAGTATCACCGTGTCTGTAACGAACCGCCCTATAAAACTGTTCCACTAGTTAACCCTTAAGTGAACCCCTTAAAAAAAACAAGGCAAAAAAGCAATGCTTTATCATCATAACGCCGAACAAAAAGTGGAATAACACGCGATGAAAAACACAGATATAAATAAACATGGACCGTTGAAAACGTCATCTTGTCTCACAAAAAACGAGCCACCATACAGCATCATCAGCAAAAAAATAAAAAAAGTTATAGCTCGCAGAATAAAGTAATTCAAAAATAATTATTTTTTACATAAAATTGTTTTTATTGCATAAAAGCGCCAACACATAACAAAGATATAAATGAGGTATTGCTGTAATCGTACTAACCTGAAGAAAAAAACTGCTTTATCAATTTTACCACACGTGGAACGGTATAAACGCCCCCCCCAAAAGAAATTCATGAATTGCTGGTTTTTGTTCATTCTGCCTCCCAAAAATCGTAATAAAAAGCGATCAAAAATGTTATGTGCCCAAAGATGGTAACAATAAAATTGTCAACTTGTCCCGCAAAAAATAAGACCTCATATGACTCTGTAGGCCAAAATAAGGAAAAATTATAGCTCTCAAAATGTGGTGATGCAAAAACTATTTATTGCAATAAAAAGCGTCTTTTACCGTGTGACAGCTGCCAAACATAAAAACTCGCTATAAATAATAAATAATACCCCCCTTTATCACCCCCGTAGGTAGGGAAAAATAATAAAATTTAAAAAATGTATTTATTTCCATTTTCACCATTAGGTTTAGGGTTAGGGTTGGGGCTAAAGTTAGGGTTAGGCTTGGGGCTAAAGTTAGGATTAGGGTTAGGGTTGGGATTAGGGTTAGGGGTGTGTTGGGGTAAGGGTTAGTGTTAGAATTGGGGGGTTTCCACTGTTTAAGCACATCAGGGGCTCTCCAAATGTGACATAGCATCTGATCTCAATTCCAGCCAATTCTGCATTGAAAGAGTCAAACAGTGCTCCTTCCCTTCTGAGCTCTGCCAGGCGCCCAAACAGTAGTTTACCCCCACATATGGGGTATCAGCATAATCAGGACAACTTGCACAATAACTCTAGGGTCCAATTTCTTCTGTTACCCTTGTGAAAATAAAAAATTGGGGGAGAAAATATAATTTTTGTGGGAAAAAATGATTTTTTATTTTTATAGCTCTACGTTATAAACTTCTGTGAAGCACTTTGGGGCTGAAAGTTCTCACCACACATCTAGATAAGTTCCTTGGGGGTATAGTTTCCAATATGGGGTCACTTGTGGGAGTTTCTACTGTTTAGACACATCAGGGGCTTGCCAAGCATGACGTGATGACCGCAGACCATTCCATGAAAGTCTGCAATCCAAAACATCACTACTTCCCTTCCAAGCCCCGACGTGTGCCCATACAGTAGTTTTCGCCCACAAATAGGGTATCAGCGTACTCACGACAAATTGAACAACTTTTGGTGTCCAATTTCTCCTGTTACCCTTGGGAAAATAAAAAAACTGGGGACTAAAAGATCATGTTTGTGGAAAGAATATGATTTTTTTTATTTTCACGCCCGGGTGTTATAAACTTTTGTGAAGCACTTGGGGGTTCAAAGTTCTCACCACACATCTAGATAAGTTCCTTTGGGGGTCTAATTTCCAAAATGGGGTCACTTGTGGGAGGGTAACCACTGTTTAGGCACATCAGAGGCTCTCCAAACGCGACATGGCTAATTCTGCTTTGAAAAAGTCAAATGGAGCACCATCCCTTCTGAGCTCTGCCATGCACCCAAACAGTGGTTTACCCCAACATAGGGGGTATCATCATACTCAGGACAAATTTCACAATAACTTTTGGGGTCTTGTTACCCTTGGGAAAATGAAAATTGGGGTGAAAAGATATTTTTTGTGGAAAAAATATGATTTTTTAATTTTACGGCTTCAAGTTATAAACTTGTGTGAAGCACTTAGGGGTTCAAAGTGCTCACCACAGATCTAGATAAGTTCCTTAGGGGTCTAGTTTCTAAAATGTGGTCATTTGTGGGGGTTTCCACTGTTTAGGCACATGAGGGGCTCTCCAAACGTGACATGGCGTCCAATCTCGATTCCAGCCAATTTTGGTTTGAAAGTCAAATGGCGCTCCTTCCCTTCTGAGCTGTGCCATGCTCCAAACAGTGGTTCCCCCCCACATATGGGGTATCAGCATACTCAGGACAAATTGGACAAAAACTTTTGTGGTTCATTTTGTCTTTTAACACTTGTGAAAATAAAAAACATTGGTTCTGAAGTAAATTTTTTGCGAAAATAAAAAATTGGTGACTAAAAATTTTTTTTTGTGGGAAAAAAATAGGATTTTTTATTTTCATGCCCGGGCATTAAAAACTGCTGTGAAGCACTTGGGGGTTCAAAGTGCTCCCCACAGATCTAGATAAGTTCCTTAGGGGGTCTAGTTTCTAAAATGGGGTCACTTGTGGGGGGTTTCCAATGTTTAGACACATCAGGGGCCCTGTAAACTGAACATTACACCCATCAAAGTTTGCATTCCAAAATGTTATTCCTTTCCGAGCCCTGCCGTGCACCAAAACAGTTTTTTCCCCCCACATATGGGGTATCAGCATACTCAGGACAAATTGAACAACAAGTTTTGGGGTCCAATTTCCTTGGGAAAAATCAAAAATTGGGGACTAAAAAATCATTTTTGTGGATTTTTTTTCACACCCAGGCATTATAAACTTTAGTGAAACACTTGGGGGTTTCCACTGTTTAGGCACATCAGGGGCTCTCCAAACGCGACATGGCATCCAGCCAATTCTGCTTTGAAAAAGTCAAATTGCACTCCTTCCCTTCCGAGCCCTGCCGTGCATCCAGACAGTGGTTTTCCCCCACATATGGGGTATCGGCGTACTCAGGAGAAATTGCACAACAACTTTATTTGTCCATTTCTCTTTTTACCCTTTTAAAAGATAATTTTTGTGACTAAAAAGTTAAATGTTCATTTTTTCCTTCCATGTTGTTTCAGCTCCTGTGAAGCACCTGAAGGGTTAATAAACTTCTTGAATGTGGTTTTGAATACCTTTAGGGTGCAGTTTTTAGAATGGTGTCAATTTTGGGTATTTTCTGTCATATAGACCCATCAAATTGACTTCAAATGTGAGGTGGTCCCTAAAAAAATGGTTTTGTAAATTTTGTTGAAAAAATGAGAAATTGCTGGTCAAATTTAACCCTTATAACTTCCTAACAACAACAAAAATTTGGTTCTAAAATTGTGCTGATGTAAAGTAGACATGCGGGGAATGTTATTTAGTAACTATTTTGTGTGACATATCTCTCTGATTTAGGGGAATAAAAATTCAAAGTTTGAAAATTGCAAAATTTTCAAAATTTTCACCATATTTCTGTTTTTTTCATAAAAAAACGGAAGTAATATCGAAGAAATTTTACCACTATTATGAAGTACAATATGTCACGAGAAAACATTCTCAGAATAGCGAATATCCAGAGTTATAACCTCATAAAGAGACAGTGGTCAGAATTGTAAAAATTGGCCCAGTCATTAATGTGCAAACCACCCTTGGGGGTTAAAGGGTTAAGGAATAAAACTAGGAAAAGGATAAGCCTTTTCTCTGACTCCATCCTCACTTGCTCTATATAAATAATTTAAAATAAGGCCCTGGGTATTTGTGTGTCATCTTGATTGTGCACTTATATGAATACTTCATTTTTCTAGTAGATGCCATTGTTCTATTTTTTCATGACCAGGAAATAGAACTGTTTCCTTTTAAATAAGATACTAATAAAATTGACTTTTTTAACTGGATGAGATAAGCCGATTGTGAGCACTTTCAATACTCTCCACCTTACTTATATTTTGTTAGTCTAAAAGTAGGTTCACACGACGGATGTCTCCACATCTGAGAAAAATGGTCCAATTATTCTAATCAGACTTGGATCAGACTTTGATCAGAGTTTTATCAGAGTGGCATCAGTTTTTCTCAGACATAGAGAGAGAAAAAAAAGTTTCTCCATTTTCTCCTTTCTGTCAGTCCTCGAAAATTAGACCACATTTGGATCTCATCGTAGTGCGGTCCATTTTTTTTGATGGACCCATTGACGTGCATTGCTGATTTTAAACCCACAATCGAATCAAAATCGGACATGTCTCCGATTTTTTATATGGATCACTCGGTCTGAGGAAAAAAATTGGACATGTCCTCTGCCCCATAGTGCTATCTGAAAAAAACATGAACAGCACTCTTATGAGAAAATTGGTCATGTGCATGAGGCCTATCACTGAGTGGACTAAGAGAGGAACAGAGAGCTATGACAATTTTGTATCTTTTTTAATGGATTTGTGAGAACATCACAAAACATTACCAGACCCCAATCAGAGGGCAATAAAACTTTCACACTCCTTATCTATGAACTGTTACAATATTTATGTTCATCTCTATCTCCCATAATGACAGTTCTGCTTCACGTCACCTGTCTTACCTATTGCATTTTTTCTGTGCTGTGTTGTGCATAAATATGTGATTCTTCCGATTTTGTATTAGTTTAGCCTGATGAAGAGACCTGAGTAGTCTCGAAAGCTTGCAATTTGTTACCATCTTTTCAGTTAGCCATTAAAAGGTATCAACCACTCAGGACTCTCAAGTCTAAATATTTTTTTAATGGATTTGTAACATTTATGCAAAGCACTGAGCTTAATAAAGGACCTGCAGAAACTCTGAAGCAGAGAACGTTACGACATTTTTAATGAAGACTATATAGAAATTTACTGAAAGGGAACAGGCCATTAGATTCATGCTACCAATACCATGACTGCGCGATTAGGGCAGCCTTTCAGAGTAAATATACCTGGCTGCAATTACCAAATGTGGGCTGCATGAATCTCATGCCAGGCTCCCTTTAAGGCAGGGGTCACACTTGCGATAAACTCGCACGTGTCTTGCACCTCAATACCTGGCACCGGAGTGTGCGGCTGCATGTATTTCTATGCAACTGAACGCTCCGGTCCGAGTCCCGGCGGCAGTGCCAGGTATTGAGGTGCGAGACTCGTGTGAGTTTATCGCAAGTGTGACCCCGGCATTACTTTACAATTGGAAGTAAAATTATAAATAAAAAATTCTGTGCAAAAGTGCAGATAGCATTTAGTAGAATTTAAGTCAAGCACAGGAATAAAGCTGTATTCCCAATCAGAAATAAATATAAGATATTGGGCTACAATATTAGGCCATGTTCAAGCATTTAATATTTGGTCAGTTTTTTACCTCAGTATTTGTAAGTTAAAACCAGGAGAGCAACAGTCAGAGGAAAAGTATTATAGAAACATGTCACCACTTCTGGATTTATCACCCACTCCTGGTTTTGGCTTATAAATACTGAGTTAAAATACTGACCAAATACTCAATGTGGGAACGTGTGTTGTCATATGCAACAGATCAGAACTTATTATATATGTGTAACAGGAGGAATTTATGCTGACCTGACAGTAGATGGCGATGTTGTGTAACGTTTCCTTCTTTAATGTATTGTATAAGAATTAATCTCTTCTCTAGTTAGTTTCACTTTCGTTTTGTTCCTGTTAGCTGATGCAATGCTGTAATGTCTGTGCATTATTCCTTCACCTCATGTTCAGAGAAGTAAACGCTTGTTGCAACTTGCTCTGTGAAGTTTCCTCTGCAAAGGTGTGGATTCAGAAGCTGTGCAACATGTTATGGGCCCAGGCACCCAGACACCAAGACCCAGGCACCCAGATACAGCGTATCCAGATACAGAGAATCCAGACACCACAGATCCCAGAACATTGGAACTCTCAGTAAGACCCTGGTGAATGCAGAAGAATTCTTCAGTGCAAGTCTCTCCAAACAAGTAAGATAAGTTAAAAATGATGAATAGCACAGAGCTAAAACTCACAGTAGCTAAACTGAATGATGAGAACTATCAGCTATGGAAGTTCAAAGTAGAGATGTTATTGTCTAAAGATGATTTATGGGAAGTAATCACTACAGATAGACCTGATAAAGATAATCAGACATGTGATAAGAAAAATAGACAAGCGAGAGCTACCATCAGCTTATTAGTGGATGATGCTCAATTAATACATATAAGAAATGATGAAACAGCGAAAGGAATGTGGGAAGAATTAAGAAAGCTATATGAGAAACCTAGCTTAAATCACAAGTTATTTCTACTAAGAAAGCTTTACAATATGAGACTAAATGCAGACAGTGACATGCAGAAGAATATATTCTCTATTATGGAAGTGATATCACAGCTAAGATCTATTGGTGAAGATATTAAGGAAAGCCATATAGCAGCAATGTTTTTGTGCAGTTTACCAGATTCATATACAGCTTTAATAAATGCACTAGAGACAAGACCAGAAACTGACATTACATTAGAGTTTGTGAAAATAAGACTCATAGATGAATATCAGAGAAGGAAAGAACAAAGCAATGATTCTTCTACTGAAAAAGGTAATGAAAATGCTCTTAAAGCTACAGAACTTAAAAAACCCTATAATAAAGAGACAAGAGAATGCTTCAGATGTAAGAAAAAAGGTCATTTAAAGAAAGACTGTACTATATGGAAAGCAGAAAAGAAATTACACCATAAAGATAATTTACATAAGGTGAAAAACATAATTTCTGATTCATGTGAAAATAACTGGAATGGCACATTTAAAGTAACTGATAAGAAATCATCACTTGGTTGGTTTATTGATTCAGGAGCAACGAGTCATATGACAAGTGACAAGAATTTCTTTACTGATCTTGATTTAAATAAGAAAGTAGCCATTATCTTGCAGATGGAAGCAAAATAACCGCAGAAGGTATCGGACAAGGTATGCTAAATTGTTCAAACAAGTTCGGACAAGATTCAAAGATACTTGTACAGGATTGTTGTATGTTCCAAAATTGGAAGGCGGATTATTATCTGTGAAACGTTAGACAGCAAAAGGACTTACAGTAAAATTCAAAGATAATGAGTGTGCAATTCTTGCAGGAAACAAGTTGATAACCAAAGTCAAGGCAGATGAACAATTATATCATTTTGACAAACCAAAGGAACAGATGAAGGTATGTACACATGATCACAAAAACTGTATTCACATGTGGCATAGACGTCTAGGACATAGACACCCGGACAGGATAAGGGAACTACAGAGAAAAGAATTGACAAAAGATTTAAAGATATCAGATTGCTCAATTACCGTAAGATGTGAATGTTGTATAAAATCCAAAGCCACAAGGATATCTATTCCAAAAGAAAGTGAGATGAAAAGCGAAAGACCACTTGATTTGGTGCATACTGACGTATGTGGACCCATGAAAGTGACTACATCAGGAGGCAGATAGATACATGTTGACTTTTATTGACGACTACTCAAGATACACAGTCACATACTTAATTAAGAACAAAAGTGAAGTTTTTGATAAACTTGTAGACTATGTAACAAGATCAAGTAACAAATTTCAAAGGAAGCCAATTGTCATCAGATGTGATAATGGAGGTGAATTTACAGGTCACAGAATAGAAGACTACTTAAGACAAAATGGAATAGAACATCAGAAAACTGTTCCATACACACCTGAACAAAATGGAGTAGCAGAAAGGAAAAACAGAACTCTAACAGAAATGATGAGATGTATGCTGACAGATTCTAAACTACCAGAGAAATATTTTGGTGAGGCAGCAATGACAGCTACATATCTACAGAACCGACTTTTTTCCAGAAAACTGAAGAAAACTCCATATGAACTGTGGCAAGGTATGAAACCAAGTGTCAATCATTTAAAAGTTTTTGGATGTAAAGTTTTTATATTCATTCCAACAGAAAAACGTTCCAAACTTCAAAACAGATCCATGGAAGGAATATTCGTTGGATATAGTGAAAACTGCAAAGGATTTAGAATCCTAGATCCCAAAACAGACAGAGTTACAGTGAGTAACAGTGTGACATTCATTGAAGATTTAAATGAAGACACTATGATTTCAGTTGAATCAAAAAATGAGAAAAACAATAGTGACATAACTGAAGAAATATCTGATGAGAAAGAAGCAGAAATGAATGAAGAACAAAATACTGAAAATGAAGAATCACAACTACAAGCAGACACAGAACCAAGACGTTCAATAAGAGAGAACAAAGGAAAACCACCAAAACGTCTCTCATACAAGACAAGTATAAGAAAAATCTATGAACCTACCTCTTGGAAAGACATATCTAAACTTCCTGAAGAAGAAGCTAATAAATGGATAGAAGCAACAGAAACAGAAATTAAATCCATGCATGATTCAAATACATGGACACTAACAGATTTGCCAGAAGGAAGAAAAACCATAGGATGTAAATGGATTTTTAAAGTAAAATACCAAACAGATGGTACACCTGAAAGATATCGAGCAAGACTCGTAGCTAAAGGGTATTCTCAAAAATATGGAGAAGACTATGATGAAACATTTGCTCCAGTTGTCAAACACACTACAATAAGAACTTTACTTACAGTTGCAGCAGTGGAACAGATGGAACTAAGACATCTGGATGTAAAGACAGCTTTTTTGAATGGAGATTTAACAGAAGAAATTTACATGGAACAACCTCCAGGATTCAAAGATGAAAGAAATCCAAACAAAGTTTGCAAACTACAGAAAAGCATATATGGTTTAAAACAAGCAGCTAAAGCGTGGAATGACAAAATCACGGAAGTACTAACAAATGAAAAATTTCAAAGAAGCAAAGCTGATCCATGCTTGTACACAAAAAGGCTGAGTAATAGATGGATTTATGTACTCATATATGTAGACAACATTTTGATTTGTTTTAAACAATAAAGGGATAAAGAAAACATTCTAAAAATCCTGAAACAAAATTTTGAAATCAAAGACTTGGGAAATGTAAAACAGTACCTAGGAATACAGATAGAAAGAGAAGAAGATGGAAGTTTCCTACTGAATCAAAATCACATGATTCAAGACATAACAGAAAAATTTGTAAACAGTAAAGTCTCCAATGGAAACTAATTATCTCAAAGAGATGAACAGTGAAGAAAATATGCTACCAAACAATGAAGAATACAGAACAGCAATAGGAAAACTACTGTATCTAGCGACCATTACAAGACCAGACATCGCAGCAGCAGTAGGAATCCTGAGTAGAAAGGTATCAAAACCAAATAAAGCTGATTGGAATGCCGTGAAGAGAGTAATACGTTATTTGAAAGGAACTAGCAATGTTAAGCTGAAATTACCCACAGGTGATAATTGCATTTTAACAGGATATGTTGATGCAGATTGGGCTGGAGATCCAACTGACAGAAGATCTACCAGTGGACATTTTTTTTTCTCTCAGGTGGATCAATAAGTTGGACAAGTAAGAAACAGTCAATTGTGACACTGTCTTCAACAGAAGCAGAATATGTTGCAGCAGCACATGCGAGTCAAGAAGTACTGTGGTTAAGACAATTGTTAACAGACCTAGGACAACCACAGTTGGAACCAACAAAAATAAAAGAGGACAATCAAGGATGTCTTGTTCTTGCTCAGATGGAAAGAGTCAATCCAAGAACCAAGCATATTGATGTGAAATATCATTTCTTGAGAGATCATCAGGACCAAGGAGTATTAAAGTTGGAGTATTGCCCTACTGAAGAAATGACAGCGGACATTTTCACGAAGGCGTTGAATGCTGATAAACATCAGAGACTAATAAAAAAAGTTGAGTTTGATTGAATAAGTCCTTACTGTTGAGAAAGGGTGTTGTTATATGCAACAGATCAGAACTTATTATATATGTGTAACAGGAGGACTTTATGCTGACCTGACAGTAGATGGCGATGTTGTGTAACGTTTCCTTCTTTAATGTATTGTATAAGAATTAGTCTCTTCTCTAGTTAGTTTCACTTTCGTTTTGTTCCTGTTAGCTGATGCAATGCTGTAATGTCTGTGCATTATTCCTTCACCTCATGTTCAGAGAAGTAAACGCTTGTTATCCCATGCAACTTGCTCTGTGAAGTTTCCTCTGCAAAGGTGTGGATTCAGAAGCTGTGCAACAACGTGGCCTTAATATTACACCAGGATCTTAAATTTCAATGACTTATGGTAATGGGAATAGGCAGCGTGGTGACTCAATGGTTAGCACTGATGATTTGCAGTGCTGGGATTCCAATCCCACCATGGACAACACCTGAATGAAGTATGCATGGCCTCCTCCGGTTTCTCTCAAACTCCAAAGACATACTGATTGTGAGCCCCAATGGGGACAGCAATGGCAAATGTCTATAAACATATAAGTATAATAAATGGTAAAAAAAAAAAAGCCAAATGAACATTTGCACTTATCTATTATGCAGTGATGTAGTTAGTATTAAGAGAACACAGAAGAAAGAGATCAAGCACAGAAAGTTAACTTAACACAACAAAAGCTGTTAAATATATATTGCTAGGCGATGTGGATCCCGTGCCGGGATATTTTTCTGCATTTGATATCATTGTCATTTTAAGAATGGCTACATCTTTAGATCAGTAAGCCTGACTCACACGTTTCTAGAAACAATACTTTCCACACATCAATAATATAAATCTAATTACTTCCACTCAATCAAATTAATGACAGGAGATATTTTTCTACCAGGGCTGCCTGGACCCGAGCGCACACTTACTGCTGAGATTTACCTGCCTGGCACTATACAATCCTTGGAAAAGCATTTCAGAAATTGGCATCTATAGTATTTCCTGTCAGGAGGAAGGATTAGAACTGCTTAGCAAATGTGTTCACTTTGCTTTTCTTTGTGGAGAAAGATATTGTACCTTCCCATTCTGGAGCTGAGTGATATTATTTCCTTGACACGCTCCTTTCTCCCTTGCTGAGCTGCAGCAGGTGCATAGGAAAACCTTGATCTGTATTTTTCGTCTTGACAGTAGAGACTAATATGTGACTCACATTATGCCCCGTTCAGCTTCCTGGAGATAAGTCTTGGAGATTCAGTGACCCAATTATGAAAACAACCAACTTTGCGCAGTACATTGCAGCACACACTATAGAGCCCGCTCCCGATAGAAGGCCGCGGTGAATACTGTTATCTGCAGGAGGTAGCGCTGAGGCCACAGTGCCAGGATTAGAAATGTGCCTGTTTATAAGGAGCTTATTACAGAAGAATAACTACCGAGATGAAGGAATGTCACTTACAGCCGTAAGATCTCAACCTTTTCTTCCCTTCAATTTTTTACAGGTACTAAAATAAATAGCTTTACTGCTGTACAGAGCTAATACTCCTCTAATGGTCTTGACGTTTTGAATCGTTCCCCCGTTGATTAACGCACTTTGTTATTTTTTTTTTACAAGCAAAAGCACAAAAATCAAACAATTGCTGACCTGTAGCGCTTGCAGTAAAGCCATTGAATTTCACAATCTCCCGACCCACGGCCTTTATTTTGCAAACTCTATACTTAGAGCTATTTATGTGACCTGCTCATAATGTAACTGTGTTTCACGCTTGCAACATATACTCCAGCTTACTTACAATCTCACTGATTCAGTTCCATTATCCTTTGTGTTCCTGGTGGGAAATGTCGTCAAAATGATGTACTTATTTCAAATAGCATTGGCTTTCTTTAAAGACTCAAGAGACACACATGATGGATTTATTGAAACATGCGGATACCACCACAGCCAAAAATGTCTAGAATGTGTGTGCTCTAGGTTTTGTATATGAGCAGCAACTGTTAAGGGATAAGCTGTCAACATGTATGTAGGAAATCAGCATGTATTAATCAATGTGATTGGTATGGTGGTTGTCCAACTCTGAAATAAAAAAAGAAGAAAGAAATTGAAAAAAAAAATAAAATAAAGTACACTCATCTTACTGGTTTAAAGGTGCTGTCCTTCTAATGCTGCCTGTCTCTGTACTTCCATTTCCAAATGTATGGACATCCAACTGCTGCAGACAATCATGGGCCACAGCGATGAGGCATTTGTTATGAGAGCAGGCAATGCCCATGCTGGAAGAGGAAGTATAGAGTCTGGTAGAGGCAGCATTAGAAGAGGAGCAGCAAGGACTGGTAAGATAATATGATTTATTATATTGTAGAATATTCTGAATTGTTTCTGGACATTTTAGGGAGATGATGTTCCTTGTTCATGAGCGAGCCTCTCTATAAGATCTAGCTCAAACGAGTGTATAACACAGCCTAATGCTATCCGATGTTTTGTCTGATAGCACTCATCCCAATGTTATACTATGGGGTAGTTCCCATTCGGCATGAGAAAAAAAAAACGCAACATGTTGCAAGTGACTCTGGAAATCGGATCATGCACACCCACACAAGTCAATCGGTGCGTTGAAAACATAAGTTGATACCGACATTCGCTGACTCAGACAATGGAGAAGATGGAGAATTTAAGTCCTCCATCTTCTCCTCACCTGTGATACGATTCTCTCATGCGAGAGAATTGGATCAAACTGTGATGACACTTGGCTCAAACTCTAACAGAGTTTCAGCTGAGTGTCATTACCATAATTTGCCCGATTATCTCACATGAGAGAATCTATGGCCGTCTGACCGCAGCTCAAACTAGAGTAAAGTACCATCTCAAAAATGGGATTGCACTCTAGAGCTCGAACACGAATGTGTCCACCTCTACTTTTCCACAAATTTCATTAAGAACTCCAATTTCTTCAATACAAAATCAATTCAATATGGTGACATGCCAGAGCAACTTTCAACACTGTAACCACTGTAGTCACTGATAGACACAAATACTCACATACAGCATAAAAGTCTGGTCATAAAGAGACACATATAGCATAAACATGTATTGCAAAATCATGGCTTGTTTTTTTTCAAAGCTAGTCATCTTTTGAGACTTTTCTCAGGATGATTCAAGCCTTTGAAAAAATGACAAAGGGACGTATTTGCATTATTACATTGTCTACATAGCTTTGAATGTTTGGATGAAACGTACCCTCTGACAGCATGAAGGAGTCGTAGAGACGGGTATGCTGTGTGTACGTTGATGTGGTGCTTTATAATAAGGTCATTAACCCATTCAACTCGCTCCTCTCCTCCTTTAGCCATGAATGCTGGAATCCACAGAATGCTTTCATTCAAGCTTTTGAGACGCTGCAAAAATTTATCCTTCCAAGTGTCATTCACTAGGTCCTCAAATGCACGCTGCACCACGGATGGGTTCATAGTTACCAAATGCGTCTTCATGCCAACATCTCTTGCATATTCTTCAACTGGTGCCAAATTACATCTACAAAAAGAAGGCTGGTTTTTAAACATATTAAAATAATATAGACGCACAATCCACTAACTCAGGTAAAACAGATTTCAATTTGTCATATAACAAAACTTGTGGAAATAGTGAGAAAAATGGAGTGTTTGTCGGTGCTGTCTCATGTATAATAAAGTCTTCCTCTGTTCAACATTTTAAAATCACTTCTTTAGTTGTCAAAAACCCAAAATAAAATCACTGGTAATGGTATAAAAGTCTAAATGAACAAACAGTTTTTTGATTATGTACGAGGATCTTCATCAGGCCTCCAGAACCTGATAAAGGTCCTGGTACAGGATTGAAAACTCGTTAGCACTGTTTTTATTTTTGGTTCTATTCTGACCAATAAAAAAGTGGTTTTAAATTGGTGAATGGAACTCGTTTTACAAGAGACAGCACCAAAAAAATTCAATTTTTTTCATTGGTTTCCATGTGTATGAAGGACTCACATCAATCCCATAATTACCATGCTCTATTGCACAGCTCACAAGGTGAGCACATAGTATATATATTGATCCTGCAACATTATTACAGTATATATCAGCAATGCTAGTCATTGGAGCATTCTTGTTCCTCTAGTTTTTTTTCTACAGTCACTGATAGAACTAAACAGCTTGATTGTTTGTGCCTTTGTAAAACTTTAAGCAAATGCAACGTAATAGATTTACCTATAGCCTTGTTACTGATTAGGACTGACCCTTTAGCTGCTAAGCCAAGAACATTCAGAAATTTCACTGAATAATCTTTTCCCTAAAATCTGTCTAATAATATGCTAAGTTCCTCGTGTTCTGTAACCTGTGCCCATAGATTGAATAGCAATACCATGATGACAGAGTACCTTTAAGTCTGATCACGTCTAAGCCTAAGTCTGAATATTGTTCTTCGATGTCTACAGTGTTAAAATACATCTAAAACCTTTATAAGGATTCATTCAGTCCGTGATTTTTCATGTAGCCAAAAAAACGGTTCGCGTTTCATCAGTGTTTGGTCAGTGTCGGTTTTCACCATCAGTGTTTCATCAAATAAATAAATTACAAAGCATTTCCAGTGTATCACAATGGTAACAAAGGACAACATACAGACTGCACATGAATGACAATATATGCTGCCCGCGATTTTCACAGACCCACAGACTTAATAAACGGACGTCTCTGTGAATTTTTTTCGGACACAGTCTGCAAAATAACACATGTGAAAAACAGAAGTCTGAATCAGGCCTAAAACAGCATGTAAGAAAGATGGGCTTTGGTCTTTTAAATACCAATTCTAATCATGCACAGATGTGACATCAATTATATGGTTGCAATTAGTAAAAAAATAGAAAAAAGTACTAAACACCAGGATTCTGCAAAGATCTATGTTTTAAAAGATAGTCTTCTGAAATCTGTAATCTAAAGGTTGGCACACACATTAAATCGCTATCTACTGAACAGGGATCCAAGGGGTAACGTTTCTTCTTGCGGAGACTGACATGCCAAGGTGAAGAGACTTTTCAGCCTTGCAATGCTCCTCTGGGAAATATGCAAATTATCGCTTCAGAGAGGAAGAGGAGTTGAACTCTTGCTCCACCTATTGGAAGTAGCAATCCTAAAAGTCAATATCAACCCTCTAACGAGCCTTGCCACATAACCTAGGATAAAAGCAAAAACTAAAATTTCAATTTGCAAACACTGTGTTTCGGGATACAGCCCCTCATCATTGCAAAGTGTGAGATCTGGTTTAGCTGGGTGAGAGGTGTCTGACCAGGATCCAAGGGGTAATGTCTTGCGAAGACTGACATTTCAAGTCTGATATGCCAAGGTGAGGAGACTTTTAAGCCTTGCAATGCTGTTCTGGGAAATATACAAATTGTCTCCTCAGAAAGGAAGAGAACTAGAACTCTAGTGCCACCTGTTGGAAGCATCTACTGAACAATCACGCAGTTGACGCTTGGCTCGGCAAAGTGCTCTTGTACTTTCTATGAGAGCTACTGTCAAACAAAAGCTTATCTTGCGGAGAAGAAAAGCATCGGGCATTGGAAATTTAACAAGCCAACATTATATCCCAATGTTATCTTTCCCAACATTATCTGTTGGGCTACAGTATGGAGGCCCAATAAACATTTGACCGTTGGCCGATCCTGATGTTACCTCTATGATTGTGTAAGAATATAGTCCACCAAATAGCTTTTCTCTAATAGTTAACCAATAATAAGGTCCTTAAGTGTCCAATAGGTCCAGCTGATGGCACAATAATGGGCTCTAAAGGTCCTGTCTATGACAAACTCATTTCATTTCAGAGTCCATCTCTTGCTGTTATGAACAAATACTTAAGGCTTAAGTCACACATAACTTAATAATAGGTTGCTTATTCATAAATGGATACAACTTGTACCATCACCTCAGTCAAATAAATATTCTCATATAAAGTTCTACAAACATAACTTATCAACATCTTTTTGGCCAAATTCAAGAACTGTGACTCAGTGAAATCTTTGTAATAGACAGTAAGACTACTCTAGTCTTGACATTAAGAAAATGTTTTTTTCAAGCCCTCTGCACTTCTGTGTCATGCATCTTATGATGTAATTTTCAATGTCTAAAGCTTGCAGACATAATGACTCGTCCAAAGTCACAAGGAGGTGACAGGAGAATCAAACCAGGCTCGCCTACTCCATTATTAATCAAATGAGCTGTTCTCCCCTCACATCAAGGCAAACAGAGCGCTATTTGAATTCAGATTTTCTTTAGCATGGATCTTTGAAATCACAATGCTAATGCCTCCAGTCTTTGAAGACAGTCGCTCCCTGCTGCAGCAGTACAATGGCTTTGTACTCCATAACACTCTCAGTTTTATAATAATCTCCTATTCTGTTCTGTACACCTGTTGAGCTCAAAGATGCTGAGAGTCTGAGAGTCTTGATTAAACATCTGAGAAAGAAGCCATTCTGTAGCTTAGCGTCAACACCTCCGACATTCCTGAAATGCCAATATCGTATATACCAGTAGAATGGCAATAAAGGAGCTAAACGTGCCTTTTAATAATAATAATAATAATAATCTTTATTTATATAGCGCCAACATATTCCGCAGCGCTTTACAGTTTAACAGTTTCAAAACACAAGTCATAAGTAACAACGTTAACAATGCAATAATTAAAGCAAAATAAGACGACCCTGCTCGTGAGAGCTTACAATCTACAATGAGGTGGGGGAGATACAAAGTACAGGTGTGTATATACAATGGTGCATTTACAATGATGATGCAGCCATCTTGAGGGAGTGAGGGATGGATGGAGATAGTGAATGGGCTACACATACACACTTACACATAGAATAACTTTGATTAGTTAATGTGATAGACCACTCTGAACAAATGTGTTTTGAGGGAGCGCCTGAAACCATGCAAATTGTGGATAGTCCTAATTTCTTGGGGTAGAGCATTCCAGAGGATTGGCGCAGCGCGGGAGAAGTCTTAGAGTCGGGAGTGGGAGGTACGGATTAGTGCAGAGGTTAGTCGAAAGTCGTTTGCAGAGCACAGCAGTCGGTTAGGCCAATGGATAGAAATGAGGGAGGAGATGTAGGGGGTGCTGCACTGTGGAGAGCTTTGTGGGTGAGAACAAGTACTTTGAATTGTATTCTATAATGAATGGGCAGCCAGTGTAAGGATTGGCGAAGAGCAGATGCGTCCGAGTACCGATTAGCCAGATGGACGACCCTGGCTGCTGCATTAAGGATGGACTGGAGAGGGGATAGTCGAGTAATGGGGAGGCCAAGTAATAGATCATTGCAGTAGTCCAGGCGGGAGTAGATCAATGCTATAGTGAGGGTTTTTGTTGTTTCCATGGTGAGAAAAGGGCGGATTCTAGAGATGTTCTTTAGGTGTAGGCGGCAAGAGCGGGCAAGAGATTGTATATGGGAGGTGAAGGAGAGATTGGTGTCAAACATAACCCCCAGACAGCGAGCCTGCTGCCGGGGTGTTATTATGGTGCTGCCCACGGAGAGGGAAATGTCAGATTTAGGGAGGTTAGTAGACGGCGGGAGCAGAAGGAGTTCAGTTTTGGAGAGGTTAAGTTTCAGATAGAGAGCGGATATGATGTTGGAGACTGCGGACAGACAGTCGGTGGCGTTAGGGTGGTGAAGTAGGTTTATTTGGCGAGGTGAAGGGCAGCATTATAAGTTCTTAACATGAATTTAAAGTGGATGAAGTCTTCTGGTGTGTGGGTTTTTCTCCAGAGGCGTTCAGCACTCCTAGAGCATCGCTGAAGAAGTTGAGTTTGCAATGTGAGCCAGGGCTGTTTTACTGTGTGTTTGGAAGTTCTGAGGGGGAGCGGTGCTACATGGTCAAGGGTGCATCTAAGAGTGTCGTTGTAGTGATGAACAGCCAGATCAGAACAAGGAAAAGAGGAGATTGGGGACAGTGATGAGTGTAGGGAGTCAGAAAGTGCCTGAGGGTTGATGGCTTGTAGATTTCTGAATGTGTGGTGGGTAGGAGTGCGTTGGGGTGGTCGAGGATTTGTGAGGGTGAAGGAGAGCATGTTGTGGTCAGAGAGTGGAAGCGGTGAGTTATATAGGTGGGAGATTGAACAAAGGCGGACAAAGACCAGGTCAAGGGTGTTACCATCCTTGTGTGTCTCAGAGGTTGAAAGCTGTGAGAGGCCTAGAGAAGTGGTTAGTGATAGAAGCTGAGATGCAGATGTGGAAGTAGGGCTGTTAATGGGAATGTTGAAGTCTCCAAGGATAAGGGTTGGTAGTTCTGAGGACATGAAGTGCGGCAGCCATGCTGAGAAGTGGTCAAGGAACCGGGTGGGCGAGCCTGGGGGCCGATATATGACCGCTACTCTGAGGGAGAGGGGACGGAAGAGCCTGATGGTGTGGACCTCAAAAGAAGGGAATGAGAGTGATGGAATTGGGGGGATGACCTGGAAAGTGCATTGTGGGGACAGGAGTATGCCAACTCCACCACTATGTCTGTTTGCGGATCTCGGGAATGGGAGAACTGTAAGCCACCATAGGAAATGGCAGCAGGGGAGACCATGTCAGAATCCTGACTCCAGATTTCTGTGAGGGCCAACAGATGAAGAGAGTTGTTCAGAAAGTAGTTGTGCAGGAAGGATAGCTTGTTGCATGCAGACCGTGGATTCCAGAGGGCACAATTAAAAGAAGGAGATGAGGGAGTGCAAGTAATATTAATAAGATTATTATGGTTTCGATATGAAGTAGGGTAGGGATTGAGGTTGGGGGATGGTGGACCAGGGTTGGGAGAGATGTCCCCTGAAATCAGTAGGAGTAGGAAGATAAAGAGCAGGTAGTTGTTGGAGTTGTAAGTAGGCTTTTTCTGTGATGTGTTTGGGCAAGATGGGCTGAGATTACTCAGGAAGGTGAGGAGTGCATGGGAGCTGTACCTGGGAGAGGGAAGTATAGAGGGGCTGATGTGTATGAGTCATGATGGAGGGGGGATGGGGCGGTGAAAGTGGATGGCAAGGGAACACAGGAGGATAGGGATAAAGTACATAATTAAAAAGAAAGCAAAGTGTGGGGTACCTGATTCCAGCCCTGATTAACTGCCATGGATAACTGCCGTTTACAAGATGCTTATCTTCTGTGATGCTTTGCCTTCTGGGATGCGTGCGCCCCCACACTGCGTGCGCACCTTAGACTACTCCTAAATATATAGCCCACACTACAGGGTCAGAAAAGTGGGATTGTGGGAGGTGCTTTGGGATAAATTGGCAGCTGGGGCCAGCACACCAGGGGGTTGTTAGATCATCAAAGGCACTAGAGCTGGCTACATCTATATGCTTTAGCACCTTCCACCTGATAAGATCTAGAGAGGCCCCAGTCACAGGGATATACAGCAGTAAGTATTAGGCACAGTGCAAAAGTCACATTTCATATATAGTAGATCTACTCAAAGTGGTACATAATTATAATGCTTCTTCCTATTACAGAACACAGAGTTGTTTCCATCATAAAATAAATACAACTCATTGCGACCATATTGGCACAGCGAATAACACGGCATCCTTTTGGTATTTTACTTGATTATTTGTTATGATTTTGATAGTTTTCCATTTACCCCTGGCTATAATATTAAATGATGGGAAGTATAGAATATTTTTTTTTCAGTCTAGGGGACAACTAAAAGGACTACTAATAATTTTTCTTTATGTTTTGTTTCCTAGTGGTGTTGCCTCAAAAAATCAGGTGGATAATATTTTATGTGAAGCTAAGACTCTCTTGTCTCTATTGTTCAGTACTGCTCAGCTTCGCATACTAAGGATCTCGTTGCAATATAGTAATTTCTTCTGTTCTTATGGAAACCATGACTCTTGTAACAAATATATCTATTGGACGACATGAGACTGACTTTTAGAGTGGAAAGATTTATAACATCTTCAATTTGGGAGGACCAGTGTGGATTTATGCCAGAAAAGTCAACAGTGATGAACATAAGAAGACTCTATTGCAGCTCCCATGTCAAGGAAGGAGAATCAGAAGAAGAGCGTCACTCCATGCTCTCCTTGGATGGAGTAAAAGCGTGACATCTTGGTACCGGGAAGAGGCTGGAGAGTAAAGAGGGGCAATACAGTTGCACAGGAGAGGGCTAGGGTGAGGTGAGTATAATTTTTTAAACTCTACCCTTTAGAATTGAGCAACATTGCGGCTGGCTGGCTTCCATTTTTCTGGGTTCGTAAGTGAGTTGCCTAAAAATTTGGATTCAAATGGAACTATTAATTTGGGAAAATTCTAAAGGAATTGTCCCCAGTGAAAATAAAGAAATTAAAAATATAAAAACAATACACATATTTAGTATTGCCAAGTTAAACAAAAGTCTGATCTATCAAAATATAAAAACAATTAACCCGATCAGCAAATACCTTAAACGGAAAAAAATCCAAGAACGCCCAAATTAAGTTTTTTTGGTCATCACCATTCCACAAAAAATGCTGTAAGAGGCGATCAAAAAGTCACATTGATCCCAAAATGGTACTAATAAAAATGATGTCTCGCCCTGCAAAAAAGAAGCCACGACACAGCTCCATGGGAAGAAAAATAAAAATGTTACTGGTCTCCTAAAATAGCGACACAACTCCAAAAATGTTTTGTTTTGCAACCTTCAATTTTTTTTCACCACTAAAATAATGGTATTGGTGTAATCATATTGATGAGGAGAATCATACTGCATGGTAATTTTTATCAAAAAATGTACACCATAAAAACAATTCCCCAAAACAATGGCAGATTTGCTTTGTTTTTCAAAATTTCACCGCACATGGAATTTGTTTCCTGTTTTTGAGTACACTATGGGGTAAAATAAAGAGTGTAATTCAAAAGAAAAATTCCTTCTGCCAAAAACATGCCCTCATATGTCTATGTGGACAGAAAAAACAAAACAGTTATGGCTCTGGGAAGAAGGGGAGTGAAAAAACAGAAATGAGAAAATGAAAATGTGCATCGGCAGGAAGGAGTTAAAAACCTTGGTCGCTCTTTTTTAACCAGCTCTAGCTTAGCTATGTTTTTTATACGCTGGATCTCCAAAATGTTCAAAATATTCCAAATGTGGTTGCACAACTGACTTGCATAGAGGCAAAATTATGTTCTTATCGTAAGCACCTTTGCCTCATTTATTGCATCTCATAATATTTGACTTGGCAGCAGCTGCCTGACACTGGTCACTAAAGTTCAGTTTGCTGTTCACAAATACGCCCAAGACTTTTTCAATGACAGTTTTACCCAGTGTTTTAAGAGTTAGTGCATACATTTTTTTTCCCGTGCCCAAATATATAACCTTACTTTTATCTATATTAAACTACAATGGCCATTTCTTAGCCAAAGCATCCAGGATCCATAAATCTATACCTAATATCAAATTATCTTCCACTGTGCTGATAATATTGCAGAGTTTAGAATCAACCCAAAATATTGAAATTCTACCATATAAGGTCATTATTAAATATGTGAAAAAGAGGTCACCCATACAGAGTTTGTTCCATTATTAACCAGCCATTATTTCCTATCACTCAGCCATTTGTTAACCCAATTACACATATTTTCCCCTAGACCCATTGATCTCATTTTATGTAGCAACTTTTGATGTGGCACCATATCAAATGCTTATGAAAAGCCCAGATAGAGTACATCCACAGCGTTAACATGGTCCAGTGAGTAACCTACCTTTCATAGAAGCTCCAATTAGTTTAGTGACAGATAAATCATTATATATGTCTTATTCTGTGATATATTATGTTTTCTTTGCAAGCAGGTTCAGCAGGCTACAATTATTTTCCTTTCTGTACTTCAAAAGTGCTAGATCTTGCTATTGTATTTTTCTGAGGAATATCTCACAGGGCTCCAAGGAACCCCATAGATCCTGGGAACTCTGGTTAGGAAATACTGCCATAGAGCATTATTGGTCAACCGTAGATATGAAATGGGCCTACAATTTGGTGCTTGACTCTATCATACATATACATCTGACATTTGCTTAGGGCTGGGATGAAGGCTAGGCCTATGGAAACAGTTCTTGTGAAGGACCACAAAAGTGGTAGTTTTTGTGAGTTGTACCATATTTGTGGTTCTTGTTTTGCCATACTTAGTTTAAATTTAGCAAAAAGAAAACATTGTCCAATGAGGGGCTTATAAACTATGAATATGACTGTCACAACTCTGTTTTCAGGATACTGGGGTCCCGGGTTCCTTCATGTCCCTAACGCTAGGGATGCCATCGCTATTCCTGCTCCCTGAATTATTTCTAATGGTGAAGATGCCAGAGCCACATACCTTGCTGAACTCCTGAATCAGCCCTGTAGCTGTCCCCTCCCCCATCCAGGGAGTAATAGTGCCTGTATATATACAAACCAGACTGACAAGGGAGGATGTACAGGGATAAATTAAATACTAAACATGCAAATATGCACTCACAGACAACAGAGTGGAACACCCGGGAGAAAAGGTAGGTGAACCAAATTGGAGAGTGTGAGGATTTACACACAGCCAAAACACCAAGCAACAGTCACAGATCACTCCAAACGCCTCTACAAACAGACACCTCCACTCTAGGCAGTACAAGATTAACACTGGCAATCCAGATTGCCAGAGGCGAGTATATATAGGAGAGAGAAGTAGCCAATGCTGGACAGCTGAGCTCATCTAAGCAGAACAGTTTAATCCCTGCACTGCTAACAGAAACCTCCGTTTAATATGAAGAAGTGCTCATAATCAAAAGTGCTTGAAATCAGATGCTGCGCCTTCTGGTCCCTCTCTGCAGCGGTAAAACCATGACAATGACCATATATACAAAACCATAGCTTATGTAGATTATCCTGTATAAATACATGCACCTGTGAAGTTGCAAGATAGTGAGTACCTATCCAAATGGAATACATCTGAGAGTCAACAACTGAGCATTACTGCACTCGAAAATAATATTCCCTGGTCATATACCATCTGCATGAAATTGGCCCTGAAAAAGCAATAAAGAAGAGGCAGCAAGCACTACGGCCCTTGAAAACAAGTCATATACTGTAGCTTCTCACTGCAATAATGATGTAAGTAAACTGACAATATTCTATAGAATGAACACACCGCAGCCCATAATGGCCAATTTAGAAATCATACAGTTTTATTTTACAGCAGTTGCTGACAGTTTGAATCACAGATCTGTGGTTTAATGCCAAAACAATCGCGCAAATTTCCAGCAAATACGCCGTTTTACAAAAACAACTCTCCATCCAAGATCTAACAGTTAAGAAATGTCTGTGCCAAGGCTGCTGATGAAAAGCAATATTACTTAATTAGCACTTAGTGGATTAGTGTACAAACATTGAGTCTCATTCATCCTTCATCTTCCCAGGACAAAAATAGTTATATCATCTCCTATAATCCAGTCATCACTTTTCTTGCTCTATTCAGTGCATTTAATCTAGGACACTGAACACATTGTAAGCTTTTCAGGGGATACAGCTCTGGGATCGCCGTCCGGGTAGACGGAGTGGCACAGAAACAGTTCATTCACAGACAGCAGTTCTGGTAAAAACAGGCCGCAACCAGTTTTATTAAAGTCCACAGCAAACAGAACATAATCAAAACCAAATCATAAACATGAGACCTGGGCTTGTCCAGCCACTTACTACACTTAGATAGATTTCCCTATCTATCCGGGACCAGACTCTAACAGCCTGGGCCAAAACAACACATATGTTCAGCATTTACCAGCATGGAGTTTCACAGAGTCTCCTCCTTGTGTCTGAAGGCATATCCAACGTCCAGACTTGAGAGAGCTCCCCTCCTATTCAGCAGCTATCCGCATGGATTCTCACAGAGACTACTCCTGTGTCCGGGGTACATCGAGCACCCAGACTGAGACAGCTCATACTCCTGGAGACTCCTTCTGGTGCCTGGACTCCTTGTCCAGACTAAGCGAGCTCTCTGTCTGTGTTCGCAGACACCTACTTCTGGTCTCCTAATTAACAGCTGAGTGGTTTCAGGCCTGAGCTGCAAGTGTGTACTGAATGTAAGGTGTAGTGACCTTTCTCTACCACTAGGTTTACAAAGCCATATATTTCCCTTACACCAGTCAGCAAAGTATCTAGGTGAAATGTACACCCCATTCAACACACATACTCTCACTTTCTCACATATCCCCCCCTCTTCTCCAGACCGGAGGGCTGGTCATCCAGACCGGAGGGCTGGTCAACAATCCAAAAGAGACAGTGAACTCTGGACCAGTCATGGCCCTCATCAGCTTCATCTTTACTACTGTCATCTGTATCTTCACCTGAGCCATAGCCAACATCAGCTTTCTCTTCATCTGAAGCATCCGCACTACCCTGTACCCTCCCAGGCCTATACTCTCTGCGGGCCTCGGGTATCCTGCACGGTTTCATCTTGACCTTAGGGCCGGGCTCAGTTTCGATATAGTGCCTGGCCAGAGAAGTACGACCCGGCACATCAGAACACTTCTGCTGACTCTTCCTCAGAAACTCACGTACCTCCTGTCCTTGGTGCACTGACCATGTGTCACCAACTATCACAGAAGGTATAGGGGGTTTTTCACTTTTCTCTAGTTCCCCTTGAACCCTCTTTAGCACATCTATTTTCTTGAATATCGGTTGACTCATAAAGTCTATTTCACAGACCTTAAGCTCCTCTGCCATGGTCTCTGACCATTTTAAGCTACACTGTTCAAATGATTGGGACTGTAGAAGGAGCTGATCGTTTTTCTTTTGCAGTACACATAATTCATCCGCTAAGTCTCCAGCTGAATTGTAATGTTCTACCGTAACAACAGCATTCTTATATAGAGCCTTAGACTTATTGAGCAGCATTTGCTCTTGCAACGAAGAGATTCCCTGTATCCTTCCTTTTACTTCATTGACCTTCTCACGAAGATGCTCATGGCTTTCATCACACTCCTTCATCACAGTTTGGAGTTTTTTCTGAGAAGTCATCAATTCATCTGGTACCTGTTGGACGTCTTTTATGTCTTCGGCCCCTTCTTCAGGCTCTTCTGGTAGAACATGCTCAGAAGCCCTACCGTCAGTCTTACATTCTACCTCTTCAGTCACATCATTATGGTCTCCAATATTTCCATTTATTCCGGCTTTCAAGTTCTCCTTGATAGCTGCATCTGTATACTCAGAACCCGCCGGATTCTTCTCTTCCACCACGTTCTGCATCCCATCTGAGCTCCCGTGTGTCTGCAGCGGCAACGGAGTGACACATCGCTTTTCCCATTTGTTGGGACGTGGCTCCATGTAGACTCCATGAAAGTGCGCTTGAGCTCACCAACGCCAGCCTGATGTCTCAAAATCTCATCCCGTGACTCATCCAGATCCTTGGTGTCACTCGGGAACACCGCTGGGGCTCCGGGCGCCGAACTTCCAGCCTGAGCTTCACGAGTTGCAGCCACTGATCCAAACCGCAACCCGTCCACGCCGCTGTCCTCGGCAGAAACAGATTCCTGGACAGAGTCAGTCCCCATATCTTCAGTCTTGTTCCTCACAGCTTCACCTGAGACCTCAGCTTCTGATGAGGCATCTGGCTTGGTGACTACCACTTCTATGGCTTTTTCCACCTCTGCAGCATCTCCCTCAGAGTCCTTGGCACGATACAGATCCACACCATACCTTGGTAACTTCACATTTCCAACAGCATCTACTTGGGCTGTGTTCAGTTTCAGAGTCCTGCCTTTAAAGCTCAGCTCTCCTCCTTTCACCTTAGTCTTCGCCAGGGAACCGGCCAACTGTAAAACATCTTCAGATGCCATCTTCTGTCCGACTGCAAGGTCAGCATCAGCCTTCCTCTCAGGACTCTCAACCTCCTCTGCTACCATGCCTTCCTCATTTGCACTGGTTGCTTGATTGTCATCAGATGATTCACTATCACTACCACTATCCCTGTCTGACCCCTTTTTCTCAGCCACATCTGGCTCACTTTCAGGGTTATACACTTCATTTTCATTCACATCCTGCTCACTGTCAGGGTTATACAATTCATTCTCATTCACATCCTGCTCACTTTCAGGGTTATACACTTCATTTTCATTCACATCCTGCTCACTGTCAGGGTTATACAATTCATTCTCATTCACATCTTGATCTGGAACCTTAGTTAACATGTCATCCATAACATTAACTTCACCATCTGGTCCCTGGTTTCCCTCAGGTGGTCCCTCAAGTATGTGACTATGTGACAACCCCAGCACTATACTTCCATATAGCTCAGGTACTAGGAGCTGGCTCACGACCTCTCCCTGGACTTCAGTGTCCCTATACAACAGGTGAGTGTTTATGGCAACATGAGGAAACCTCTCCTCAGAGCCAGGCTCTTGGGAAACCTCATTTAGAACATTTATATTTTCCTGGGCCGTTTTAAGAGAGGGGTCTCGCCACTGCTCACTCTCAAAATTGTCACAGGACACAGGTAAGTCAGGGACACTCGGTTCCCGAGAACCACCATCCTCGTCTCCCAACATCACCTGCAAAGGAATTTCATCACTATCACAGTCATCATTATTATCAATATCATTATCATGATTATGATCAGTATCATCATCACTATCATGATCATCATCATTATCATTATCAGCATCAGCATCATTATCATGGTCATCATCATTATCATGATCATCATCATCATTATCATTATCATCATCATCATCATCATCATCATCATTATCACATAAGTTTAACGGCCCACTAGCATTGTGTTCCGCCCCTCGGGACTGCGCACCCTCAATAGGAGCTTCATCACACTGTCCATCAGAAACATTTTTCCCCCAGAGATCCTTAGACCGGGGAAAGTCATTACCCAATATGATGGGGGGCACCAGGTTCTTCACTACCCCCACTTCACATGAAACCTCCCCGCGTTTGGGGATCAAGTCCACGACAGTCTCTGGGTAGACTTTGGTGTCTCCATGGACGCACACCACACTCAGGTGTTTATCAGGGATAAAGTCCCTATCAATCAGGCTGTCCCATACGGAAGTCACTGGACTCTCTGAGTCCAAGAGGGCCTGTGCTGGGCAGTCATTTACAACCACCGGAGACCCCTGTGGTCCAGTCTCTTCGGCTGAGGTGGACACACACACAGGCTCTGCGCAGGGAGAGAGGGATCCGCCAACATCACAAACATAGGCTCCCCCTCTATTGGACAGTTGGCTGCAATTTCACGACATCTCCAACACTGTCCATCACACTCTCCCACCCACACGACCCCAACAGCTGGAACACTCTTACCGGGAGAGTTCGGCGTCCAGGAACTCTGAAGTGACGACCTCTCAGACGGCTGGTCACGGAGGCAGTCTTTGGTGGCGAAGGCCCTCTCCATCAGGCTGACCAGACGATTGGCGTCCTGGTGGTCTCCTTGTCCGACCTCTGGCTGTACCTCAGGAGGACGTGCTTGGGTGTAGCGGTCCACTATCACCTTTTCAACTCCATAATCAGGTTTGCTGACTACAGACTCCCAACTGCATCTCCAGTCATGAACTCCCCTGGCACGGGCTGTCACCGTAACACCCAGCCGGGTAAGAATCTCCGCTTTCAGCTTGGCATAGTCTTGGCTGTCCTGCTCGCTCAGGTCAGCATAGGCCCTTTGGGGTTCTCCAATCAGATAGGGTGCGACCATCATGGCCCATTCAGATAGGGGCAGATTCTCCTTCTCTGCCAGTCCCTCAAACCTAGTGAGATATACCTCCACATCATCATGAGGTGTCATCTTTTTCAGGGACCGTCTTACCGCCTTCTTTACAGCGGACAATGCAGGTGACTTTGCAACATTACTTTGGGACGATGCGCTGCAAGTCTTTTGTAGTGCTGCAACCTGCTCAAAAAACAACCGGTTATTCTCCTGCTGCTGCTGCAGGAATTGCTGCTGGGCCTGCTGCATGCGCTGCTGGTGCTGCAGGCGCTGCCTGCTCCATGCTCTGCTCCATGCTCCGCTGGGCCTGGACCAGGTACTCAACGAGCTCCTCCATACTGCCGGACTTATCTGTCTCAACCACGGCAGTCTTATGTTGCACATTAACTTGCGCCATTTGTTCAAACAGCGCCTCCATGCTGTCACCCATGCTGTCAGACTTCTCTGTCTCAACAACGGCAGTCTTCACTCAAGACATACACACTCCACAGTCTTTTCCACAGAAAATTCAGCTTTGCTGTGCAGACACTTTTTTTTTTTTCTCTGCAAACTCTATTAGGGCCACTGTCTCTTTAAGACTGCTCCAATAGACGTTTCTCTTGCTGACACACTTTTTTTTTTTTTTCTCTGCAAACTCTATTAGGGCCACTGTCTCTTTAAGACTGCTCCAACAGACGTTTCTCTTTTTTTTCTCTGACACACTTTTTTTTTTTCTCTCTCTGCTGCTGCTTCAACAGACTTCACCTTTTATTGCTGTCTCTCGCCACTGTGTTGCACGCACATTCCAGCACCAATTGTAAGCTTTTCAGGGGATATAGCTCTGGGATCGCCGTCTGGGTAGACGGAGTGGCACGGAAACAGTTCATTCACAGACAGCAGTTCTGGTAAAAACTGGCCGCAACCAGTTTTATTAAAGTCCACAGCAAACAGAACATAATCAAAACCAAATCATAAACATAAGACCTGGGCTTGTCCAGCCACTTACTACACTTAGATAGATTTCCCTATCTATCCGGGACCAGACTCTAACAGCCTGGGCCAAAACAACACATATGTTCAGCATTTACCAGCATGGAGTTTCACAGAGTCTCCTCCTTGTGTCTGAAGGCATATCCAACGTCCAGACTTGAGAGAGCTCCCCTCCTATTCAGCAGCTATCCGCATGGATTCTCACAGAGACTACTCCTGTGTCCGGGGTACATCGAGCACCCAGACTGAGACAGCTCATACTCCTGGAGACTCCTTCTTGTGCCTGGACTCCTTGTCCAGACTAAGCGAGCTCTCTGTCTGTGTTCGCAGACACCTACTTCTGGTCTCCTAATTAACAGCAGAGTGGTTTCAGGCCTGAGCTGCAAGTGTGTACTGAATGTAAGGTGTAGTGACCTTTCTCTACCACTAGGTTTACAAAGCCATACATTTCCCTTATACCAGTCAGCAAAGTATCTAGGTGAAATGTACACCCCATTCAACACACATACTCTCACTGTCTCACAACTAATAAACAAATTTATGTATCTGATAGAAGACAAAGCTATGAAATATTAATACTAATTACAATGTTAATTAAAATAACAGTTACGAGATCCATTAATATAAAATGCTATTTTAAACATCTAGATGTAAAAAAAGGACAATTCTACGGGTAAAATTGATTTTGCTGGGGTTTCAGAAGAAAATTATTAGTTCACTAATCACTTGTCTATCTGTAGGTAAATAAGGCATCAATTAACAATGCACAAGACTCCTTCATAATATACTTTCTGTGTCCATTTAGTTTCTAAAAACAGATCACAGGGATTGCAGCAAATTTGACATTGTGAAGGTGTTGATGACAAAGTTAGTATTTTTTTTAACTTGTCTGATTACTATGGATAGTCCATTTTAATTTCTGGGGATCATATTTGTTTCTGGGGATCAATGTTTTCCATTTTGACTACTATATCGGGCAAATAGCAAAGTGGTAGGAATATATATAGTATATTCCACTGCTTTTCTTACACTTTGTGATTGGCGAATAGCTACCATTCAACAATCTTCATGCACCAAAGTCTCCGCAAAGAGTCCTGGTCCTTCAGCTACAATCCACATATGGTGAATCATTCTAAACCAAGGGACTGTTCTGACCAACATGTAGAAATAAAAGAAAAAAGAAAAGAGCAATCAGGGACACCAATCCCTCACTATTTTTATGAAACCACTTCACTCAGATTCAAATGATACTTTTTATGGGAGGACCATTCCTTTATCTATCTCAATTCCAAGTGAACTCATCTCAAATCCACTTGTTTGCAAGTATTGTATTAGAAAATTGCGTAACTTTACCACTCTAATTGTAAAGAACCCTTTACTATTTCAATATCTGATTTGCCTTTTTTCCATACATAAGCTTCCACAAGTATTACCTTATGACAAAGTCATGTGAGTCAATCTCTTTCCCACAGCCGCTGTTCAGTAAAATGCCAGAGTTTCCCACGATGGCGCAAGTCTTGAAGTTCTTGTTTTTCAAAGGAGAAGTTCTTGGTAAGAGTTCATACAGGTTCTTGGATATATTCATGGTGCTGTCTCTGTCAAATATATAATGTATGATATCTCCTGGTTTCAGAGTTCCTTTCAGAACTGAGATGTCCCTTTCAGCATCCAGAAAATGTAATATTTGCTTCCTGTAAACAGAAGCAGAAAGAACATGAACATTTATTAAGAAGCTTTCGTACAGGGAGAACAGGCAGGCATTCCTAAGTACTTTGATCTCCGTTGCTTCGCCATCTGAAGCATGGAGTTTTCCTTGATTATGTTCTGTGTTGCTTTTGTAATCATATAACACTTGCCAAAAGCTTATCAGCCAATGTGTGCTCATTGAAGTGGATATAACTGTGCATCTTATTAGTACACAACAGTAATGCACAATAAATACAATGGCCCACGGTGCGGGATTTTCATGTTTATGTACTTTGTGTTTTCAATCAGTGCCTTGCGACTGGGGGAAGAACATGGTGACCAGACTTAAAAAATTCAAGAAAAGGCAAATTTCCTATTGTAGTGCAAATTTCTTATTAGAAATATTATATTATTTATTCATTATTTATTATAATTAGCTTATATAATTTTACATTGATATCATCTTGTTACAAGGATGGGGACATTTCTATAAGATAGAACCATAATGGGGACATTACTATAAGATGGGACAAGGACGAGGACATTACTATACGACAGGGGACATTATTACAGGACAGTGGACACCATTACAGAATGGGGATCAATTCCAATAAAATACATTTAAGTTTGAGGGTGTAATGTAAGAAAATGTCAAAAGTTCACGAGGTATGAATACTTTTTCAAGGCACTGTATATAGAGATGTTTTGGCAAATGTGCACTTCCATATCTGGATTTCCCATGCTACCTCTGCTGTTGGTCGTCTTTTGAACATCATACAGTACTTGTTTTTAATTGGCTGGAACTCATTTGTTTATATATAAACAGTTGGAACCAGAAGTTTACAAACACTATATAAAGAGACACATGACCCAAGTCATTCAGTTTAAGGGCAATCGTACCAAATAGTAATGAAATGTATGAAAACTTTTGACTTTGCAGTAAGTAATAAAATGCCTTAAAACATTCTCTCTCTCATTATTTTGGCATTTGGCAAATATTAATAATGATGGTAATCCTAAAGGTTTATTCTGATTTCATGTCAAATATTGAGAAAAACATGCAGATGTGTCTTTTTATGTAGTGTATGTAAACTTCTGATTTCAACTGTATGTATATACATATATTTATTCATTCCTCTGATCTCTACATGCTGTCTCTGAAGAAAACACTACAAATTCAGCGGTAGAGAAGTTTTGTAGTAATGTACAGCTGACATAGTTGTACTGCTTGTTCAGGGTATAAGTGCTTGTTCTAGTGACTAACCTCGAGCACAAATCCTGAAAACCTGTAGTGTAGCTACCGGGGGACAGATACTGCAGTTGCTCCGGGCCCGTGCTCAGAGAGACCCACCCGGAACTATGCTACCCTTAACCCTTTAAGGACAAGCCACTTTGTAGGTTAATGACCAGGCCTTAATTTTGAAATCGGACCACTGTCACTTTATGTGGCTATAACTCTGGAACGCTTCAACGGATAACGCTGATTCGGAGACTGTTTTTTCGTGACATGTTGTACTTCATGTTAGTGGTAAAATTTCCTCGATATGACTTGCGTTTATTTAATGAAAATAATGGAAATTTGTCAAAAATTTTGAAAATTATGCAATTTCCAAACTTTTAATTTTTGTACTCTTGAATAAGAGAGTGATGTCACAGAAAATAGTTTAAAATAACATTTCCCACGTGTCAACTTTACATCAGCACAATTTTGGAAACATAATTATTTTTGTTAGGAAGTTATAAGGTTAAAAGTTGACCAGCGATTTCTCATTTTTCCAACAAAATTAACAAACCCATTTTTTTAGCGACCATCTCACATTTGAAGTGAGTTTGGGGGATCAATATAACAGAAAATACCAAAAGTGACACCATTCTAAAAACTGCACCCCTCAAGGTGTTCAAAAGCACATTCAAAAGTTTATTAACCCTTTCAGTGCTTCACGAGAACTAAAGCAATGTGGAAGGAAAAAATGAACATTTAACTTTTTTCCCAAAATTTTTACTTCGGACACAATTTTTTTTATTTTGTCAAGGGTATCAGGAGAAAATGAACCACAATAGTTGTTGGGCAATTTCTCCTGAGTACACCGATACCCCATGTGTGGAGGAAGACCAATCTTTAGGTGCACGACAGTGCTCAGAAAGGAAGGAGCATCATTTGAGGTTTTTTAATGTCAAATTGGCTGGAATCAAGAGTGGACGCCATGTCACATTTGGAGAGCACCTGATGTACCTAAACAGTGAAAAAAACCCACAAGTGACCTCATTTTGGAAACTAGACTCCCCCAAAGAACTTATCTAGATGTGTGGTGAGAGCTCTGAACCCCCAAGGGCTTCACAGAAGTTTATAACATAGAGCTGTAAAATTAAGAAATCATATTTTTTCCACAAAAATTATCTTTTCATCTCCAATTTTTATTTTCCCAAAAGTAACAGGACCCCAAAAGTTGTTGTGCAATTTGTCCTGAGTTAGCTGATACCCCATATGTGGTGTGGAACCACTGTTTGGGCGCATGGCAGAGCTTGGAAGGGAAGGAGCGCCGTTTTGGAATGCAGACTTTGATGGAATGGTCTGCTGGTGTCATGTTGCGTTTGGAGAGCCCCTGATGTGCCTAAACAGTAGAAACTTCCCACAAGTGACCCCATTTTGGAAACTAGACCCGCCAAGGAGCTTATCTAGATGTGTGGTGAGCACTTTGAACCCCCAAGTGCTTCACAGAAGTTTATAACATAGAGTCGTGAAAATATAAAAAATCATATTTTTTTCCACAAAAATAATCTTTTTGCCCCAAAATTTTTATTTTCACAAGGCTAACAGGAGAAATTAGACCCCCAAAGTTGTTGTTCAATTTGTCCTGCATATGCTGATACCCCTTATGTGGGGGTAAACCACTGTGATTACCTTACTGCGATCTTTGGGAAGCAGAATGAACAAATCCACAACAGGTGAAGAATTGGTTTTGTTTTTTACGCCGTTCCTCATGCGGTATTAGTGATTAGGCGACTTTATTCCTTGGGTCGGTGCGATTACAGCGATATCAGATTTATATCCTTTTTCTATGTTTAGCTTCTGTCACACACTAAAAGACGCTTTTTTTTGGTAAGAATTTTTTGTAATAAATATTTCGAGAGCTATAATTTTTCCATATTTCGGCTGACAGAGTCATGTGAGGTCTTGTTTTTGTGGGACGAGCTAAGGTTTTTATTGGTACTATTTTCGGGCACATAACTTTTTTTGATCGCTTTCTATCCCGATTTTTGTGGAGACAGAATTAACAAAAACCAGCAATTCAGGAAAAAAAATTTTTTTCTGTTCCGCGTGTGGTAAAATTGTTTAGGCAGCTTTATTCTTCGGGTCATTACAATTACTGCGATACTCAATTTATATAGTTTTTTTTATGTTTAGGCATTTTTTACACAATAAAAACTTTTACAGAAAAAATTATTTTTGCATTGCTCTATTCTGAGAGCTATAACCTTTTTATTTTTCCGCTGATGGAGCTGTATGGCGGCTTCTTTTTTACGGGACAAGATGGTGTTTTCAGTGGTACTATTTTTATTACCATTCGTTTTTTTTATCACGTTTTAGTCCACTTTTTCCAAGTGGTATGGTGATACAGCTTGGAAAAAGTATAATTTGCTACTTTTTTGTGGTTTTTTTTATGGCGTTCCCAAAAGGGGTTAACTAGGGTGACACTTTTATAGATGGGAATTTTACGAAAGCGGCGATACCAAACAAGTGTATTTTTTTGTTTATTTTTTTGCATAAAAATGTGCATTTATTAGGGGAATTTTTTTTATTATTTTTATTATTTTTTAATATTTTTTTACATTTTTTTTAATAAATGTTTTTTTTTACTTTGTCTTTGTTATGGAACTTTCACTTATTCACTTTGATTTGCAGGTTTAATACATTGCAATGCTCCAGCATCGCAATATATTATACCTATGCTGAAAGCTTCCGAGACCATGCTCACAGAGGCTTTCCATAGCTGGATGACCCGGGGTGTTGTCATGACAACCCCGGGTCATCATGGCACAGATCGGGCCCTGCTATTACATTGCGGGGACACCAATCTGAAGGCAGAGGGAGCTCCCGACCCTCTGTTTCCCCCGAACACTGCGATTGCGCCTCGATCACAGTAATCAGGGGGTTAACAGCCAGAGGCGGCACGGAACGGAACTGTCACTGCGTGTTTACACGCAGTGACAGTTTAAATGCATGACGGGCATAGCACGTCCTGGTGCGGGAACTTACATCCTGCCATGACGGGCTATACACATCAATGGACGTTAAGGGGTTAACTGTATCAGTGTGTGCGGCATGATAGAGCACTATGTATGGGTTAATTATACAGTTTGGGGGCTAATGTGAGGGCCATTACACAGTATAGGATCTAATGTGGGGCTCATTATACAGTGTGGGAGCTAATGTGGGGACCATTATACAGTGTGGGAGCTAATGTGGGGACCATTATACAGCTTGAGGGCTAAAGTGAGGGCCATTATACAATATAGGAGCTAATGTCGAGGCCATTATACAGTATAGGAGCTAATGTGGGGCCTATTATAAAGCGTGCGAGCTAATGTGGGGGCCATAGCACAGTATAGGATCTAATATGGGCCCAATTATAGTGTGGCAGCTCATGTGGGGGCGATTATACAGTATAGGAGCTAATCTTGGGCCCATTATAAAGTGTGGGAGCTCATGAGGGGGCCATTATACAGTATAGGAGCTAATGTGGGGCCTCTTATGCAAATTGGGAGCTAATGAGTGGGTCATTCTACACTTTGGGGCTTACTGTGGAGGACATTATACAGTGTGGGAGCTAATGCGGGTGCCGTTATACAGTTCAAAGACTAGTACAGGGACTACTGAGGAGTAGGGTTGAGCATTCTGATACTGCAAATATCGGGTATCGGCCGATATTAGCTGTATCGGAATTCCGATTCCGAGTTCCGATATTTTCGTCTTATCGGATACCGGAATCGGATTTGTCACTGTCACTGTCAGTGTCCGTCGGTCGGGTCTGTCAGGAGTCAGCGGCACTTACCTGGCAGAAGATCTCCGGCGGTCACGTCCTGGACTGCTTCATGGCCGCAATCTTCTTTCCCCGGCGGTCACATGCAGTTTCTCGCGATAACTGCAGTGACTGCTGGGTAATCCCGGCCGTAAAGCAGTCAGTCCGATGACGTCACCGCCGGGGAAGCAGGTAATCAGCTGTGCTGCGTCGCGATGACAGGCTCTGCCTGTCATTGCGATGTAGCAGAGTTGGATCGTCGTGGGACAATCGTTACTATGGACTGCGTCGGACAGGTGGTATACTGTTGGTTTGTTTTTTTTCTTTTTTTACAGGAGATCGATGGCGTCGCAGGAATGAGAGAGTAATAAAATTAATGAAAACTGTGTTGTCTCTTTTATTTCATTAAAAGACTTTTTTCTTGCTTTGTCTTTTTTTTATACATTTAATAACTTTGGGATTAATAATGGATCGGTGTCTTATTGACGCCTCTCCATTATTAACCGGGCTTATTGTCACCGTGCAATCAACGGTGACATTAACCCCTTATTACCCCGCTTGCCACCGCTACAGGGCAAGTGGGAAGAGCCGGGTAAAGTGCCACAATTGGCACATCTTTTGATGCGCCAAATGTGGGGCTGCTGTAGCCTGGTATTATCAGGCTGTTGAGGGCCAAAATCCATGGGCCTTGACAGTCTTTTAATACCAGGCCGCAGCAGTCTGCATTTTACTTGGCTGGTTAACAAAAATAGGGGGGATCCCCACGCCGTTTTTTTTTTCGAGGGGATCCCCTATTTTTGTTAACCAGCCAAGCTAAGCAGACTGCTGTGGCCTGGTATTATCAGGCTTGCAAGGTCCATGGATATTGGATCCTTACCAGCCTGAAAATCCAGGCCTCAGCGGTCTGCTTCATCTGGCTGGTTAACAAAAATAGGGGGGACCCCACGCCAATTTTTTTCGAGGGGATCCCCTATTTTTGTTAATCAGCCAAGATATGCAGACTGCTGTGGCCTAGTATTATCAGGCTGGCAAGGTCCATGGATCTTGGCTCCTTAACAGCCTGAAAATCCAGGCCTCAGCGGTCTGCTTCATCTGGCTGGTTAACAAAAATAGGGTGGACCCCACGCCAATTTTTTTCGAGGGGATCCCCTATTTTTGTTAATCAGCCAAGATATGCAGACTGCTGTGGCCTAGTATTATCAGGCTGGCAAGGTCCATGGATCTTGGCTCCTTAACAGCCTGAAAATCCAGGCCTCAGCGGTCTGCTTCATCTGGCTGGTTAACAAAAATAGGGGGGACCCCACGCCATTTTTTTTTCGAAGGGAACCCCTATTTTTGTTAATCAGTTCCCTCTGACGTCACTGATTGTGTCCCTGGCTGACCTGAAGTGAAAGTGGAAAGCAATCAATTAAGCTTTCCACTTAAGGGCCCGTCTCACATAGCGATATCGCTACCGAGATCGCTGCTGAGTCACTAGTTTTGTGACGCAGCAGCGAGCTCACCAGCGATATCGCTGTGTGTGACATTCAGCGACGATCAGCCCCCCTGCCGGGTATCGCTGATCGTCGCTGAAATGTCAGGACCTTTTTTTGATCGCTGGTTTCCCGCTGACAGGCACACATCGCTGCGTGTGACAGGCGGGAGACCAGCGATCCGCTGGTAACCAAGGTACACAGCGGGTTTCCAGGCGCGGGGCTGTGCCTAGAAACCCGCTGTGTACCTTGGATACCAGCGCCCTGATGCAGGGAGCTGGTATCCAAGGTACACAGCGGGTTTCCAAGCGCTGCGCGGTGCCTGGAAACCCGCTGTGTACCTTGGTTACCAGCGGATCGCTGGTCTCCCGCCTGTCACACGCAGCGATGCGTGCCTGTCAGAGGGAAACCAGCGATCAAAAAAAGGTCCTGACATTTCTGCGACGATCAGCGATACCCGGCAGGGGGGCTGATCGTCGCTGAATGTCACACACAGCGATATCGCTGGTGAGGTCGCTGCTGCGTCACAAAACTAGTGACTCAGCAGCGATCTCGGTAGCGATATCGCTATGTGAGACGGGCCCTTAAGCGATGTTACCCGCAGTGTCGCTGTCCCAGATCGCTGCCTGAGCTGCCTGTTTGGCAGCTCAGCAGCGATCATGTAGCGATACACCAGCGATCCTGACAAGTGCATATCGTTGTCGGGATCGCTGGTGTATCGTTATGTGACACCCAGCCTTTACTCTCCTGTCAGGCAGGAGAGGAACTCATTCATTTGGGGTTTACTGTGAGGCTGCAGCATTAGCTGCGGTCCCTGCAGTAAACATTAACCCTTTCTGAAGGATTACACCGTGGGACCTGACTGTGCATGGGATAGGTAAGAATAATTTTGCTTTTTTATTTTATTTTTATTACAGGAAATGGTTTTTGCAGTCAAATAAAAGATGGTCAAAAACATGTGTCTTTATTTCATTAAAATGATTTTTAATTAAAGTGTGTGTGTTTTATTTTTATTTCATGCAATAGGATTAATAATTGATAGTTGTCTAATTGACAGCTCTCAATTATTAACCTGGCTTAAGGTCACCTTTCAATAGCAAGGTGGCTTTAACCCCATATTAACCCATTCGCCACCGCTACAGGGCAATGGAATAGACGGGCAAAGTGCCAGAAAGGGCGAATCTAATTATAGATTTGTCTTTCCTGGGGTGTCTGGGGGCAGATGTTAGTAGCCGGGGGGGGGGGCAAAAATAATGGTCCCTCTCTGGGCTATTATTATCTGCCCCCACTCACTGGCTTTGTCTGTCTGGTTGCGAAAATAGGGCGGGAGCCCACGCATTTTTTTTCAGCAATTTTACACCTCATATATATATATACATGTCATTGAATTTGTGACACATATATATATATATTTATATTTGTAGTTCATACACTTCTACATAGTATAATAGCCGCTAATTCAATTGCCGGCTTTTGTGAAAATGCAGAACCCGACATGAAATGACACTTGGTGTACATAGGGTTAACCATGTCTTTTCATGTCCTTTGCTATCTAATTTGCACAAACAATTAAATCAGACTATGTGTGCAAAATTTCACACCTGTAGGGGTTAATTAAAGGTGTAAATTCGTAGCAAAAAAGTCCGTTTTTTTTACAACGAATTTACACCTTTAATTAACCCCTACAGGTGTGAAATTTTGCACACATAGTCTGATTTAATTGTTTGTGCAAATCAGATAGCAAACGACATGAAAAGACATGGTTAACCCTATGTACACCAAGTGTCATTTCATGTCGGGTGCTTCTGTCTTTTCACTGAAGCCGGCTTTACCCGGCAATTGAATGAGAGGATATTTTACTATGTAGAAGTGTATAAACTATACATATATGTATATATATATGTCACAATGACATGTATATATATATATATATGTATTCTATGTGTGTATATTTAGTGTTTACAAGGAAAGAATGGGGTTTTTTTAGTTGCGATATTTTGTTCCCATAGACTTACATGGGACTTCCGGTATCGGTATCGGGTATCGCCGATATTTTAGTGATATCGGCGATACCATTCCGATTCCGATACTTTAGGATATCGGAAAGTATCGCTCAACTCTACTGAGGAGGCCATTATACAGTGTTGGGGGCAAATATACAATGTGAGTGCATTTGTGGGGGTCATCATACTATATATAGAGGAGATGTGAAGGTTTCATACTGTGTATACCGGAGGTGTGGACACACCGTACTGTGTATAGAAGAACTGTGGTGACATCGTACCTTGTATAAAGGAGATGTGTGCCCACCATACTGTGAATAAGGGAAGCTGTGTGCCCACCATACTGTGTATAGAAGAACTGTGATGACATCGTACCTTGTATAAAGGAGATGTGGGCCCACCATACTGTGTATAGGGAAGCTGTGTGCCCACCATACTGTGAATAAGGGAGCTGTGGGCTTACTATACTGTACATTGAGGTACTCAGTAGACATTATCAAATGTTAAAGAGGTTGTCTACTACTAGGAAAACCCCTTCTTAAGCTAAATGTTCGGTCCCGATAAAATAAATAAACCTATACTCACCTCCTGTGCCGGCTCTGTTCCCGCAGTGTTGGCATTCGCGGTTCTGGGGCTGTGATGCAGTGAAATGACACGTGATGCCTGGCGCTCAATCAGTGCTGGTGTCACTGTCTCCGTCTTCAGAAAAACTGAACATGAGACTGAAGTCCCGGCTACAGCTGATTTCGGTCTTCCTCTTCATGTTCATTTCGATAGGAGGTGGAAACAGTGAAGATAGCTCTGATGGGGCGTCGGGGTCACGTATCATTTCATTGCATTGCAGCCCCGGGACCGAGAGTGCCAATACCGCGGGAACGGAGCCAACACAGGAGGTGAGTTTAGGTTTATTTATTTAATTGGGGCAGAACATTTAGTTTAAGAAGGGGTTGTCCTAGTAGAGCACAACCCATTTAAGTGGGCACTTAAAAAGCATTAATGTTATAGGGGCACTCAGAGTATTGTGGCCATCAAAGGAGCAAAATGTGGACACTTTTCTAGGGTATTAACACAGGGCACTAATATTTTTAGGGGGCAATTTTACCATCTAGAGATTGCAATGTTGGTCTGGGGCAAACGGAAAAGGTGTAGAAAATGAACGACTTCATCAGAAAGAACTTCATCTGTAAGGCACTATCTATAACTTTACTGTGATCACTTGTATGTTCTGCAGGACTGGTATCTACCACTATATGGTAACCATAAGGTGGTAATATCAGTGAGCCACCATAGTTGTAATCAGGGTTCCCGGTTAGGGGCCTACTCAGATGATTCACCCCCCACCCGCTTCCTGTGAACTGAACCCATAGCTGCGTCTTTGCAAACTGTAAACGATCAATACACAGAACATTATTATGTAGCAAAATGCTTTATTTTACAGTGATTAAGCTTCATTCACATTAATCTGGATAGCCCTTCACAATGTATGATGACGGCAATCTAACAAACGTACCTTATCTTCATTGAGAGTGTCTCATTGTGTCTCCATTTCACTATTGCTGGTTTCATATTTAATTTGAGGCTTTCATTGCTTCTGTCTGTAGTAGCTGGACTACTTGAGTCATTCATTGATAATCCCACTCTAAAACAAAATGTACCGTAAGTTATTATATTTAATGCAAAAAAATATATATAACTGTAAATTACAAGAGGCTAGATATAAAAATTTGGAAGAAACCAGTGCTAATAAATTGAAAATAAGGTGCTATAAGCAACAGTAAGGATCATGCAGTATGTAATCCTTTATGGCCTGAACTAAAGCATTTTACAACAGCTGGAGGCTTGTGTGGTAGAGGGACTTTGTTGAGCAGACAGCAGGTGGCGCCGCGTGGTTAGAGTTTGTTCACACTGTAATGAACGGCATCTTTAGTTTGTGTGTTCTCTCTTCACAGTAATCCTCCATTTTTGTGATGATGCAAATAAGAGATTTTGAATGTCTCAAGCTGAAAATCTGCAACACATATAATGTATTGTGAAATATGGACGTACGAAACTGGCTTTATTCCAGTGTCAGATGTCGCTTTTTTTACAAGGGCAGAAATGCACCTTTTCTTTTTGTTATTGAGATGCAGAACTGGTGACTACACAAATCTCAGTTACAGGCACAAATTATGAACAAGCAGACGAGCAGCCAGTCATAAAAGAAGTGATCAAAGAGTCTGTATAAAAAGCCTTAGGGTGCAGAGCATTAAGTTCAGCTCTGGGAGCAGTAAAATGGAAAGTAGAGATGTAGCTGACATTCACGGAAAATACTGGGAGTAAATCTCAAACAATTATATTATACTTTTAGTCACTTTTTTATTGTATCTTCAAGTAATCTGATTATATATATAATTATATAACACATGATATCTAGTACACATATTTATGTATCAGTGCAATCAGAGCTTAAAGGGATGGTCTGCCATACAAAGTAATTTTCATCCATTATAATCTAAACTATTTTGAAATATACTTGAATTAAAAATTCCCTATCCTTCCTTAACTACAATTTTTTCACTACTTCTTTTCTTGATGATGCTCCATTTGAGAATTCCAGTGCATGCTGGATACTCAAACGAAGTGTCATCAGGGGGCACTGACTACTTACACTGCCGCAGCCTCTGCCCCTTCCTGAAATGAAGCATAATCGGTATCGCTCATTTCAAGGCCTAGGTTAGTCCCTACTCTGTCACTGTGCAATGTGCACAATGATGCCCCATGTGCACATAGATAAAAATAGAAAGACAGCATCCAAAATTGGGTGAAAAAATGTCAGAACTTCTTTATTCTGGCATGAATTGCAACATTTCAACCTACTAAGCTTGAAAAAAACCTATGGTAGGGCAAAATGTCACACTTTATGGCAGAATAAAGAAGTTCTGATATTTTTGGATGCTGTCTACCTATTTTTATCTGCTCTTTCCAAGTGGGCTCATTGGGATCTTTTTGACGATACGTTCAGACGAGCAACTGCCTTGTCTTGCAATTGTCAATTTTAGGTGCGCTCTGGTGCCGGCTCTTTATTGCTGATCTGAGCCAGCAACAGAGAGGGCACTGTCATTGTGCACAGACCCATTTAAGCATAACTGATTTCACTTCACACTCGCATGTACAGTATATGTGTATCTGTAGGATATATACAGTATATCAAACCACTGTTTTCTGGTATGCTTTTACCATATTGTCGAGCATCATTTTGTACATAGTGCCCTGTTCACACATTTAGACTATTCATGCCAGTCTCGATGAGGAAGCGTGGTGGAGCCGGAGACACTAGATTCATTAAGAGGATTACACCACCTAATGAATCAGGCATTGCCACAAATCTTAGGAGTCCACAATCTTACTCCAGTCACCGACTGAAGTAAGATTTATCAGATAAGGTATACATTAACCCATCATAAATCAGGTGAGAGTGCATCACCATGCCCCATATTGCCCCCATCCCACCACAGCTCAACCCATTTTGGTGGAATTAGCTGAAACTGGAATAAAAATGTCAAGGGTAAAAAAAAATTAGAGCAACCTCATGTTACACATAAATTTTGAAAATTTTCAAAATATTTTCTGCAAGATTTCTGGTGTAAACACTTTGATGAATCAGGGTCATGCTATTAGTATAGTGCACTATATTAACAACACAGAGTGGCCATGGTCCACTATGTTTAAAGTTTAGTGAGCTAGCTGTCCACTTTTTTTTAGCACTACAGCAGCCCGTAGTCCCCCTTTTTCTGCCAGTGAGATCTTTGCAAATATTAAGAAACTTACTTGTACCTTAAATTCTGTCTAGAATAATAAAGTACAGTGGCATGTAAAAGTTGGGGCACCCCAGGCCAAAATTAATGTTGTTGTGAACAGTTAAGCAAGTTGAAGATGAAATGATCTCTAAAATGCTTAAAGCTAAAGATGACACAATTTCCTTTGTATTTCAGGCAAAAAAAAAAATTTCATCTTTTGCATTTTAAAAATACAAAAAGGAAAATGGGTTGATGCAAAAGTTTGGGCACCCTGCATGGTTAGTACCTAGTAGCACCCCCTTTTGCATGTATCATAATTTGTAAATGCTTTTTTGTATGAAGCCAAGAGTGTTTCAATACTTCTTTGAGGGATATTCTTCCTTGGAAAATTCTTCCAGTTTTGTGAGGTTCCTGGGTTGTCTTGCATGCACAGATTTTCAATGATGTTCAGATCAGAAAACTGTGAGGGCCATTGCAAAACCTTCAGCTTGCACCTTTTTGAGGTAGTCTATTGAGGATTTTTAGGATGATTGTCCATTTGTAGAAGCCATCCTGTTTTCAACTTCAGCTTTTTTTTACAGATGGTGTTATGTTTTCAACAAGAATTTGTTGAAATTTAATTGAATCCATTCTTCCTCTACCCGTGAAATGTTCCCCGTGCTAATGACTGCAACCCAACACCAAAGCATGATTGATCCACCCCCATACTTAATGGTTGGTGAGATATTCTTTTTATGAAATTGTACCCCTATTTCTCCACACATACTTTTGATCATTGTGGCCAAAGAGTTCTATTTTAAACTCATCGGTCCACAGGACTTGTTTCCAAAATGCATTAGGCTGGTTTAGATGTTCTTTTGCATACTTCTGATACTGAATTTTATGGTTAGGATGCAGGGGAGGTTTTCTTCTAATGACTTTTCCATGTAAGCCATATTTGTGCAGGTGTCTCTAAACAGTAGAACAATGTACCGCAACTCCAAAGTCTGGGGATTTTTTCTGTTTTTTTGAATGTCTTTTTCAGTCAAATGGGGTTTCTGATTTTCCTCTCTAGCAATCCTACAAGCAGTTCTCATCAAAATTGTGCTTGGTCTTCCAGATCTTATCTTGACCTCCACTGTTCCTGTTAACTGCCATTTCTTATTCACATTTTGCACTGAGGAAAGGGCAACTTGATAACACTTTGCTATCTTCTTATAGCCTTCTCCTGCTTTGTTGGCCTCCATCATTTTCATTTTTCAGAGTGCTAGGCAGCTGCTTAGAAGGCTGCTCTTTTTTGGCACAAAATTAGAGGAGGTTGGATATTTTTAACACTGGAAAATTTGAATCACCTGGCCTTTTCTAATGATGATAATAAACAAGCTATAAACCTAACAGGCTAATTAAGGTCTGAAACCTTGGTCAAAGTTATCTGAGCACACAAGGGTGTCCAAACTTTAGCATTGGCCCATTTTTCTTTCTGTAATTTTTAAAACGTAAAAAAGACAATCAATATATATATATTTATTTAAAATACAAAGGAGATTTTTACGGCTCTCAGTTACAAACTTCTGTGAAGCACCTTGAGCTCACCACATATCTGTATAAGTTTCCTGAGGGGTCTAGTTTACAAAATGGAGTCACTTGTGTGGGGTTTCCACTGTTTAGGCACATCAGGGGCACGCCAAATGAGACATGGCATCCGCTAAATATTCCAGCAAGTTTTGCATTCAAAAAAGTCAAATGGTGCTCCTACCCTTTCGAGACCTGTCATGCGCCCAAACTGTGGTTTTCCCCCACATATTGGGTATCGGCATGCCCAGGAGAAATTGAACAACAAATTTTGCAGTCCATTTTAAAAATTTTGTTGAAAAAATTAGAAATTGCTGATTAACTTTTAACCCTTATAACTTCCTAACAAAAAAACATGTTTAAAATGTAAAGTAGACATATGGGAAATGTTATTTATTAACTATTTTGTGTGACATACTGTAAGTTTGATTTAAAGGCTTACAAATTAAAGGTTTGAAAATTGCTAAATTTTCATTTTTTTCAAAAATAAACGCAAGTCATAGAGAAGAAATTTTACCACTATCATGAAGTACAATATGTCACGGAAAAAACAATCTCAGAATCAGAGGTATACGTTGAAGCATTCCAGAGTTTTTACCATATAAAATGACCCTGGTCAGAATTGTAAAATTGGTCATGAAGATGCAAACAGCCCTGGTGGGGAAAAGGGGTTCAAAAATTTTTTGTTTACTTTTCACTTTATTTTGAATTCCACATATAGGACTTTAGCCTTCGATTATTTGATCGCTTTTGCTATATACATTAATACTATAGTACTATATACAATATTGCTTTATAACGAAAAAATAGTGTCTGCTATGATGCCCAGCCTATGGCTGGATGTCACAGAAGAAATATCATGACAGGCAGAGGGGCCTTCAGCTGGCAAAGCAACCCATTGGCTCTCGATGGACCACCGAACTAAAGCGGATTGTGGGGCTTAAATATTGCCATCAGTGATTTAATATGTTAACAGTAGTGTTGAGCGATACGATACTGCAAGTATCGGGTATCGGCCGATATTAGCTCTATCGGCCTTTCGATACTTAGTTCCGATATTTTCGTCTTATCGGATACCGGAATCGGGATTGTCACTGTCACTGTCACTGTCACTGTCAGTGTCCGTCGGTCGGGTCTGTCAGGAGTCAGCGGTACTTACCTGGCAGAAGATCTCCGGCGGTCACGGGCTGGACTGCTTCATGGCCGCCATCATCTTTCCCCCGGCGGTCACATGCAGTTTCTCGCGATAACTGCAGTGACTGCTGGGTAATCCCGGCCGTAAAGCAGTCAGTCCGATGACGTCACCGCCGGGGAAGCAGGTAATCAGCTGTGCTGCGTTGCGATGACAGGCTCTGCCTGTCATTGCGATGTAGCAGAGCTGGATCGTCGTGGGACATTCGTTACTATGGACTGCGTCGGACAGGTGGTATACTGTTGGTTTGTTTTTTTTCTTTTTTTACAGGAGATCGATGGCGTCGCAGGAATGAGTGTATAATAAAATTAATGAAAACTGTGTTGTCTCTTTTATTTCATTAAAAGACTTTTTTCTTGCTTTGTCTTTTTTTTATACATTTAATAACTTTGGGATTAATAATGGATCGGTGTCTTATTGACACCTCTCCATTATTAACCGGGCTTATTGTCACCGTGCAATCAACGGTGACATTAACCCCTTATTACCCCACTTGCCACCGCTACAGGGCAGTGGGAAGAGCCGGGTAAAGTGCCACAATTGGCACATCTTTTGATGCGCCAAATGTGGGGCTGCTGTAGCCTGGTATTATCAGGCTGTTGAGGGCCAAAATCCATGGGCCTTGACAGTCTTTTAATACCAGGCCGCAGCAGTCTGCATTTTACTTGGCTGGTTAACAAAAATAGGGGGACCCCTACGCCGTTTTTTTTTCGAGGGGATCCCCTATTTTTGTTAACCAGCCAAGCTAAGCAGACTGCTGTGGCCTGGTATTATCAGGCTTGCAAGGTCCATGGATATTGGATCCTTACCAGCCTGAAAAACCAGGCCTCAGCGGTCTGCTTCATCTGGCTGGTTAACAAAAATAGGGGGGACCCCACGCCAATTTTTTTCGAGGGGATCCCCTATTTTGTTAATCAGCCAAGATATGCAGACTGCTGTGGCCTGGTATTATCAGGCTGGCAAGGTCCATGGATCTTGGCTCCTTAACAGTCTGAAAATCCAGGCCTCAGCGGTCTGCTTCATCTGGCTGGTTAACAAAAATAGGGGGGACCCCACGCCAATTTTTTTCGAGGGATCCCCTATTTTTGTTAATCAGCCAAGATATGCAGACTGCTGTGGCCTGGTATTATCAGGCTGGCAAGGTCCATGGATCTTGGCTCCTTAACAGCCTGAAAATCCAGGCCTCAGCGGTCTGCTTCATCAGGCTGGTTAACAAAAATAGGGGGGACCCGACGCCATATTTTATTCGAAGGGAACCCCTATTTTTGTTAATCAGTTCCCTCTGACATCACTGATTGTGTCCCTGGCTGACCTGAAGTGAAAGTGGAAAGCAATCAATTAAGCTTTCCACTTCCTCTCCTGTCAGCCAGGAGAGGAACTCATTCATTTGGGGGTTTACTGTGAGGCTGCAGCATTAGATGCGGTCCCTGCAGTAAACATTAACCCTTTCTGAAGGATTACACCGTGGGACCTGACTGTGCATGGGATAGGTAAGAATAATTTTGCTTTTTTATTTTATTTTTATTACAGGAAATGGTTTTTGCAGTCAAATAAAAGATGGTCAAAAACATGTGTCTTTATTTCATTAAAATGATTTTTAATTAAAGTGTGTGTGTTTTATTTTTATTTCATGCAATAGGATTAATAATTGATAGTTGTCTAATTGACAGCTCTCAATTATTAACCTGGCTTAAGGTCACCTTTCAAGTGCAATGTGGCTTTAACCCCATATTAACCCATTCGCCACCGCTACAGGGCAATGGGAATAGACGGGCAAAGTGCCAGAAAGGGCGAATCTAATTATAGATTTGTCTTTTCTGGGGTTTCTGGGGGCAGATGTTAGTAGCCAGGGGGGGCCAAAAATAATGGTCCCTCTCTGGGCTATTATTATCTGCCCCCATTCGCTGGCTTTGTCTGTCTGGTTGCGAAAATAGGGCAGGAGCCCACGCATTTTTTTTAAACAATTTTACACCTCATATATATATATATATATATACATGTCATTGAATTTGTGACACATATATATATATATTTATATTTATAGTTCATACACTTCTACATAGTATAATAGCCGCTAATTCAATTGACGGCTTTTGTGAAAATGCAGAACCCGACATGAAATGACACTTGGTGTACATAGGGTTAACCATGTCTTTTCATGTCCTTTGCTATCTGATTTGCACAAACAATTACATCAGTCTATGTGTGCAAAATTTCACACCTGTAGGGGTTAATTAAAGGTGTAAATTCGTAGCAAAAAAGTCAGTTTTTTTTACAACGAATTTACACCTTTAATTAACCCCTACAGGTGTGAAATTTTGCACACATAGACTGATGTAATTGTTTGTGCAAATCAGATTGCAAACGACATGAAAAGACATGGTTAACCCTATGTACACCAAGTGTCATTTCATGTCGGGTGCTTCTGTCTTTTCACAGAAGCCGGCTTTACCCGGCAATTGAATCAGAGGATATTTTACTATGTAGAAGTGTATAAACTATACATATATGTATATATATATATGTCACAATGACATGTATATATATATATGTATTCTATGTGTGTATATTTAGTGTTTACAAGGAAATAAAGGTTTTTTTTAGTTGCGATATTTTGTTCCCATAGACTTACATGGGACTTCCGGTATCGGAATCGGATATCACCGATATTTAGTGATATCGGCGATACCATTCCGATCCGATATTTTTAGATATCGAGCAGTATCGCTCAACACTAGTTAACAGATGTGATGAGCCGTATCGTTTATTGCAGCTTTAAAAGACAGTTGCCAACTGAGTAATATAGCCGGCATCTTAATGTGTTGAGCGGGCTCAGCTTTTGAGCCTGCCCCAAGCACCCTTACAAACTCTATGAAATAATAGTACATCTAGATTGTGTGACATCTGAAATATACATTTTCACATAACCCAGGCCTTTTAGGCCCTTGTAAAAAAAATATTTAGGAACTCAAATAAATAACTTTTACAAGTTTATTTCAAAATGGCAAAGAAAGATATGAAAAATGCACATTTAAATTTTAATTATAAAATAGCAAAAAAAAGTAAGCTACCGGTCCTAAAAGGCCTGAGTTACCCATTCTAGGGTTAAGCAGTTAAAGATAGGTATGCTTTAAACCTTTTTATGAACACATGGTCTATGTTTGAGAAATATGTTATTTTACAATGATGATTATTATTATTATTATTATGACATGCGACAAGCTAATTTCCTTCACTTCTGATTCATGCTCATCTCATTGTTCACCTGACAGGGTAATTCTTTGACCCAAAGCAATTTCTAATTAGCTTGGCCAGCATAACCATTAAGTACCTCAGTGCCAGAGGTTAAGTAAACATGTCAGGCATTGAAGGATCATTTGTTCAGAGTTTCTGTTTTACATGCTAAGTAAGTTCTGCTGCACAATACCAATCACTTGAAAAGTGATAAGAAGAACCACTTAAATATTCATCTTTTCTCCAGAAAACTCAATGTTCTCTCCTATTGAATCTGTATATAGTGTTAAAGAAATCCATGGTCAAGAAAAAAATTGATCTGTTAACTTTAAGTTATAGGAAAAGTGATATAAAAAGTGTAAAAATTATCTGTGTAGGGGGGATGAAAAATTTCCACCCATTTTACTTAAAGGTAACTATATAAGTATATACAGGTGCTTCTCACAAAACTAGAATCATCAAAAAGTTAATTTATTTCAGTTCTTCAATACAAAAAGTGAAATTCATATATTATATAGAGTCTAAACAAACAGAGTGATGTATTTCAAGTGTTTATTTCTGTGAATGTTGATGATTATGGCTTACAGCCAATGAAAACCCAAAAGTCATAATCTCAGTAAATTAGAATACTTTATAAAAAAGGCAAATACAATTCTGGGATGTATTAACAGAAGCATACAGTCTAGATCACGTGAGGTCATTATTGCCCTCTACTCCTCTTTGGTCAGACCTCATCTGGAATACTGTGTCCAGTTTTGGGCACCACATTTTAAAAAAGACATCAACAAACTGGAGCTAGTGCAGAGAAGAGCCACCAGAATGGTGTTCGGTCTGCAAACCATGTCCTATGAGGAACGGTTACAGGATTTGGGAATGTTTAGCTTGCAAAAAAGAAGACTAAGAGGAGACTTAACCCCTTAACGACCAAGCCATTTTGTAGGTTAAAGACCAGGCCAATTTTTACATTTCTGACCACTGTCTCTTTATGAGGTTATAACTCTGGAACGCTTCAACGGATCTTGGCGATTCTGAGATTGCTTTCTCGAGACATATTGTACTTCATGATAGTGGTAAAATTTCTTCAATATAACTTGCGTTTATTTATGAAAAAAACGGAAATATGGCAAAAATTTTGAAAATTTTGCAATTTTCAAATTTTAATTTTTATGCCATTAAATCAGAGAGATATGTCACAAAAATTAGTTAATAAATAACATTTCCCACATGTCTACTTTACATCAGCACAATTTTGGAACCAAAATTTTTTTTTGTTAGGAAGTTATAAGTGTTAAAAGTTGACCAGCAATTTCTCATTTTTCCAACAAAATTTACAAAATCATTTTTTTTAGGGGCCACCTCACATTTGAAGTGAATTTTAGGGGTCAATATGACAGAAAATACCCAAAAGTGACACCATTCTAAAAACTGCACCCCTCAACGTGTTAAAAGCCACATTCAAGAAGTTTATTAACCCTTTAGGTACTTCACAAGAATTGAAGCAATGTGGAAGGAAAAAATTAACATTTAACTTTTTTTCCCAAAATTTTTCTTTCGACACAATTTTTTAAAATTTTGTCAAGGGTATCAGTAGAAAATGAACCACAATATTTGTTGTACAATTTCTCCTGTGTACATCGATACCCCATGTGTGGGAGTAAACCACTATTTGGGCGCATGGCAGAGCTCGGAAGGGAAGCAGCGCCATTTGACTTTTTTTGGCTGGAATTGAGATTGGACTCCATGTCGCATTTGGAGAGTCCCTGTGTGCCTAAACAGTGGAAACCCCCACAAGTGACCCCATTTTGGAAACTAGACCCCCCCAAGTAACTTATCTAAATGTGTTGTGAGAGCTTTTAACCCCCAAGGGCTTCACAGAAGGTTATAACGTAGAGCCGTAAAATTAAAAAATCATGTTTTTTCCACAAAAATGATCTTTTCATCCCAATTTTTATTTTCCAAAGGATAAAAGGACCCCAAAAGTTATTGTGCAATTAGTCCTGAGTACGCTGATACCCCATATGTGGGGGTAAACCACTATTTGGGTGCATGGCAGAGCTCGGAAGGGAAGCAGCGCCATTTGACTTTTTTGGCTGGAATTGAGATTGGACGCCATGTCGCATTTGGAGAGTCCCTGTGTGCCTAAACAGTGGAAACCCCCCACAAGTGACCCCATTTTGGAAACTAGACCCCCCAAGTAACTTATCTAAATGTGTAGTGAGAGCTTTGAACCCCCAAGGGCTTCACAGAAGGTTATAACGTAGAGCCGTAAAATTAAAAAATCATATTTTTTCCACAAAAATGATCTTTTCATCCCAATTTTTATTTTCCAAAGGATAAAAGGACCCCAAAAGTTATTGTGCAATTATTCCTGAGTATGCTGATACCCCATATGTGGGGGTAAACCACTATTTGGGTGCATGGCAGAGCTCGGAAGGGAAGCAGCGCCATTTGACTTTTTTGGCTGGAATTGAGATTGGACGCCATGTCGCATTTGGAGAGTCCCTGTGTGCCTAAACAGTGGAAACCCCCACAAGTGACCCCATTTTGGAAACTAGACCCCCAAAGGAACTTATCTAGATGTGTGGTAAAGCTTTGAACCCCCAAGGGCTTCACAGAAGGTTATAACGTAGAGCAGTAAAATTAAAAAATCATATCTTTTCCACAAAAATGATCTTTCCACCCCCAATTGTTATTTTCCAAAGGGTAACAGGACCCCAAAAGTTATTGTGCAATTTGTCCTGAGTATGCTGATACCCCATATGTGGGGGTAAACCACTATTTTGACGCATGGCAGAGCTGGAAAGGGAAGGAGCGCCTTTTTCAAATGCAGATTTTGATGGAATGGTCTGCGGGTGTCATGTCACGTTTGGAGAGCCCCTGATGTGCCTAAACAGTAGAAACCCCCCATAAGTGACTCCATTTTGGAAACTAGACCCCCCAAGGAACTTATCTAGATGTGTGGTGAGCACTTTGAACCCCCAAGTGCTTCACAGAAGTTTATAACGTAGAGTTGTGAAAATAAAAATATCATATTTTTTTCCACAAAAATAATCTTTTTGCCCCCAAATTTTTATTTTTATAAAGGGTAACAGGAGAAATAGGACCCCAAAAGCTATTGTGCAATTTGTCCTGAGTACGCTGATATCCCATATGTGGGGGGGAACCACTATTTTGACGCATGGCAGAGCTCGGAAGGGAAGGAGCACCGTTTTTAAATGCAGACTTTGATGGAATGGTCTGCGGGTGTCATGTCGCGCTTGGAGAGCCCCTGATGTGCCTAAACAGTAGAAACCCCCCACAAATGACCCCATTTTGCAAACTAGACCCCCCAAGGAACTTATCTAGATGTGTGGTCAGCACTTTGAACCCCCAAGGGCTTCACAGAAGTTTATAATATAAAGACGTGAAAATAAAAAAATCATATTTTTTTCCACAAAAATGACCTTTTTGCCCCAAATTTTTATTTTTCTAAGGGTAACAGGAGAAATAGGACCCCAAAAGCTATTGTGCATTTTGTCCTGAGTACGCTGATACCCCATATGTGGGGGGGAACCACTGTGATCGCCTTACTGCGATCTTTGGGAGGCACAATGAACAAATCCACAAAAGGTGAAGAATTGGTTTTCTTTTTTACGCCGTTCCTCGTACGGTATTAGTGATTAGGCGACTTTATTCCTCGGATCGGTGCGATTACGGCGATACTAGATTTACACCCTTTTTTCATGTTTAGCTTCTGTCACACACTAAAAGATGCTTTTTCTTGGAATAATTTTTTGTAAGAAATTTTTGCATCGCCGTATTTTGAGAGCTATAATTTTTCCATATTTCGGCCGACAGAGTTATCTGTGGGCTTATTTTTTGCGGGACGAGCTGACGTTTTTATTGGTGCCATATTCAGGCACATAACGTTTTTTGATCGTTTCCTATTCCGATTTTTGTGGAATCAGAATGAACAAAAACCAGCAATTCAGGAATTGTTTTTTTTTGTTTTTTTTTCCTCCGTTCCGTGTGTGGTAAAATTGATAAAGCAGCTTTATTATTCGGGTCACTACGGTTACGGCGATTCCTCATTTATATATTTTTTTTTATGTTTTGGCGTTTTTTACACAATAAAAAATTTTATAGAAAAAATAATTATTTTTGTATCAGTTTATTCCGCGAGCTATAACTTTTTTATTTTTTCGCTGATGATGCTGTATAGTGGCTTGTTTTTTGCGGGACAAGATGACGTTTTCAGCGGTACCATGATTATTTATATCTGACTTTTTGATCGCGTGTTATTGCACTTTTTCCAAGCGGTATAATGATACCGCTTGGAAAAAGTATAATTTACTACTTTTTTTTTTTTTTTTTACGGCTTTCACTGAAGGGGTTAACTAGGGTTACGCTTTTATAGATGGGATTTTTACGGACGTGGCGATACCTAACATGTGTATGTTTTTTGTTTTTTATTTTTTTTATTACATAAAAATGTGTATTTTTTAGGGGATTTTTTTTAAATTATTTTTTAATATTTTTTTTACAATTTTTTTTAAAAAATGATTTTTTTTAACTTGTCCCTTTATGGGACTTTCACTTTTTTTACTTTTTATTGCAGTTACAATGCATTGCAATGCTCTGGCATTGCAATGCATTGCAACTATAGTGGAAGCTGCTGTGACAATGATCACAGCAGCTTTCCGTAGCTAGATGACCCGGAGGTTGTCATGACAACCCCCGGGTCATCAAGGCAGAGATCGGCCCCTGCAAATACATTGCAGGGTGCCGATCTGAGGCATAGGGAGCTCCCGACCCTCTGCCTCCCCCCTGAGCTCTGCGATCGCGCTCGATCGCAGCAGTCAGGGGGTTAACAGCCAGGGGCGGTGGGGGCTCCGCTCCTGGCTGTCAGTGCAGGAAGCCTGGCCACTGCAGCGCCGGCACCTGCACTGATCGCGCTGGAGAAGCTGAAATTTCAGCTTCTCCTGCACGATCGCTGCTGTGTTTGGTCAGTCAGATTGACTGACCAAGCACAGCGCTGTAGGTGCGGGGACCGACGGCAAAGGTCCCCGCACCGCTTGCCGTGCCTGTCAGCTGTCTGTGACAGCTGTCGGCACTGATCTACCACTGCGTGTTTACACGCAGTGGTAGATCAAAACCATGACGTGCAGAGTCCGTCCTGGTGCCGGAACTGACACCTTGCCATGACGGACTCTGCACGTCAGTGGACATTAAGGGGTTAATAGCTGTCTACAAATATCTCAAGGGCTGTCACATTGTAGAAGGATCATCTTTATTCTCACTTGCACACGGAAAGACTAGAAGCAATGGGATGAAACTGAATGGGAGGAGACACAGATTAGATATTAGAAAAAACTTTTTGACAGTTAGAGTGATCAATGAGTGGAACAGGCTGCCACGAGAGGTGGTGAGTTCTCCTTCAATGGAAGTCTTCAAACAGAGGCTGGACAGACATCTCACTGGGATGATTTAGTGAATCCTGCTTTGAGCAGGGGTTGGACCAGATGACCCAGAAGATCCCTTCCAACTCTACCATTCTATGATTCTATGATTCTATGATAACACCAGCTTGAAAAATGATTTTAAAATTTGAAATGTTGGCCTACTGAAATCTATGATCAGTAAATGCACTCAATACTTGGTCGGGGCTCCTTTTGCATCAATTACTGCTTCAATGTGGTGTGGCATGGAGGCAATCAGCCTGTGGCACTGCTGAGGTGTTATGGAAGCCCAAGTTGCTTTGAAAGCAGCCTTCAGCTTATCGTCATTGTTGGATCTGGTGTCTCTCATCTTACTCTTGACAATACCCCACAGATTCTCTGATAAGGTCAGGCGAGTTTGCTGGCCAATCAAACACAGTGATACTGTTGTTTTTAAACCAGGTATTTGTACTTTTGGCAGTGTGAACAGGTGCCAAGTCCAGCTGGAGAATGAAATTTCCATCTCCAAAAAGCTTGTCGGCAGAGGGAAGCATGACGTGCTCTAAAATTCACTGGTCAATTAGTGTGCTGACTTGGTCTTGATCAAACACAGTGGACCTACACCAGCAGATGACATGGATCCCCAAACCATCATTGATTGTGGAAACTTCACACTAGACCTCACGCAACTTGGATTGTGTGCCTCTCCACTCTTCCTCCAGACTCTGGGACTTTGATTTCCAAATGAAATGCAAAATTTTGGCAACACTCAGCAACAGTCCAGTTTTTTTTCTCCTTGGCCCAGATAAGACGCTCCTGGCATTGTCTATTGGTCATGAGTGGCTTACACAAGGAATGCGACACTTGTAGCCCATGTCCTGGATATGTCTCTGTGTGTAGTGGCTCTTGAAGCAATGACTCCAGCAGCAGCCCACTCCTTGTGAATCTCCCCCAAATTTTTGAATGGCCTTTTCTTAACAATCCTTTCAAGGCTGCGGTCATCCCGGTTGCTTGTGCACCTTTTTCTACCACAGTTTTTCATTCCACTCAACTTTCCATTAGTATGCTTGGATACAGCACTCTGTGAACAGTCAGCTTCTTTAGCAATGACCTTTTGTGGCTTACCCTCCTTTTGGAGTGTGTCAATGACTGCCTTCTGGACATCTGTCAAGTTAGCAGTCTTCACCATGATTGTGGAGTCTACTGAAACAGACTAAGGGACCTTTCTAAATGCTTAGGAAGGTTTTGCAGGTGTTTTTTTGATAATTATTCTAGTTTACTGACATAATGACTTTTGGGTTTTCATTGGCTATAAGCCATAATCATCAACATTAACAGAAATAAACACTTGAAATAATTCTCTCTGTTTGTAATAACTCTATATATGAGTTTGAGAATATATGAGTTTGAGAATATGAGTTTCACTTTTTATATTGAAGAACTGAAATAAATTAACTTTTTGATGCTATTCTAATTTTGCGAGAAGCACCTGTATGTCATGTTTTTAAATAAAGCTGTTTTTTTTGTGATCCTTCCTGGCATTTGGCTTTTCGAAAACTTTATTGATATAGTCATGAGCTGATTTATTGCATTTTTGATGCATTTCCTCTCTGGAAATACACTAAAAACGCATGTGTGTTTTTTACCTGCAGATTTGCCGCATGTAATGCAAATCTGTGGGAAAAGTCTGCACATAATACTCAGTATACACACAAGAGAAATTGACATGCAATACAAAGGATCAGGTCAGTGGTAAAGGTGCATCATTACATAGTAGGAAATGCAGCAATATCTGCACAATATCTGGACAATATCTATGAGGATATTTCCGGTGTTAATTTGCTGTGGGATTTCCATTGCAGAAATTCTGTGAATGTCCCCTCTTATAGTGGTGGGGGTCCTAAATCACTTATCTATCACATTGGAGTAATATCAAAAGAGCTTTCCCTCACATCCCCCATACACTTTTTACAGAAATCTGTCTCCCAACCTATAAGGCCATAATATTTTATGAAGGGCTTCATTTGTTAGTAGTAGGGAAAGAAAACTTTTAGTCAGGGGTGATACCGGGGGGAGAGGGGTTCAGCAGGGGTGATTCAGGGGAAGGGGGCTCAGTCAGTCAGGGGTGAATCAGGAGGAGAGGGGGTCAGTTAGGATGATACAGGGGGTGGTGCAGTCAGGGGGTGGTTCAGCAGTGGTGGTACAGGGGGAGGTTGTGCAGTCAGGTGTGATACAGGGAGAGGGGGCTCAGTAAGGGGTGATACAGGGAGAAGGGGCTTAGTCAGGGTGACACAGGGGGAGAGGGCTCAGTCGGTCAAAGGTGAGGGTCCTAAATCACTTATGCATGAAATAGGAGTTATATTGAAAGAGCTTTTCCTCACATCCCCCATACACTTTTTATATAAATAAAGTATTAATAGTTGGGGAAGAAAACTTAGGGGTGATAATCATGGAGAGGTGCTAAGTCAAGGCGATACAGGGGGAGGTGTCACAGTCAGAGGTGACATAGAGAGAGGGGGTGCAGTCAGGGGTGATACTGGGAATGGATGGGCTCAGTCAATGTGATTCAAGGGGAGGTGGTGCAATCACGGGTGATACAGGGGGAGAGGGGCTCACTCAGGGTGATACAGGGGGAGGTGGTGCAGTCAGGAGTGATACAGGGGGAGAGACGCTCAGTCAGGGTGATACAGGGGGTGGTGGCACAGACGGGTGGTTTAGCAGTGGTGATACAGGGGGAGGTGGCGCAGTCAAGGATGATATGGGGAGGGGCTCAGTCAGTTGTGATACAGGGAGAGGGCTCTCAGTCAGGGTGATACAGTGGGAGGGGGTTCAGCCAGTCAGTGGTAATACCAGGAGAGGAGGCTCAGTCAGGGGTGATACAGAGGAGGGGGTGCAGTCATGGGTGATATAGGAGGAAAGGGCTCAGTCAGGGGTGATACGGGGCTGGCTAGTGGTCAGGAGTGATGTAGTGGGAGGGGTGCCATCAGGGGTGATATAGGTTGAGGGGGCTCAGTCAGGTTTGATATATGGGGAGGGAGTGTAGTGAGCCAGGGGTGAAAGGAGAGATTAGGGAATGGGGCTCTCATTCATCCCCCCATGTTAGCCTTATCAAGAGCTGCACTGCTCTCCCTACTTATTGAACGCAAGGAAGAGAGGTGATATGAAAAGTCATCAGGGTGCAACAGAGCTCTTGTTACTTACAAATAGTGAGCCGAAGTCTGCAGCAAGTGAGAGTGTCAGCTGCATTATCAGTGATGCGCTTACTGCTCTCTGATTAGCTCTGGGAGGAGCCATGAGTAGTGGTTATGTACACGATGGGAGGATGTCCTGTTCAGGGCTCCTCCCAAAATTAGTCAGAGCGCAGCGAGTGCATCACTGATAATACAGCTGACATGCTTGCCTGCTCAAGCGTTTTGATGCTCCCAGTTAGACAACCAGGAAGAGTGGTTGGTATGTTTATTGCTGGCACATGTGACTTATGTTCACTGTGCCAGCAGATGTCAGTGCCTGGGACAACCGGAGAATCCTCTGGTGGGCCAGTCTGACCCTGCCCATAAGTATTTAGCAATGACATTATGTGCACGAGCCTTTCTTGGGAATGCCCACTTGGCACTTGTGATTTTCATTTGCATAATTGTTAAAGGAACTCTGCATATCATACCACTATAGGAAATAAAGAAACTATACTACAGATGATGATAGATAAAGAGCGGCAATACTGCTAACAAGTGCATTATCAGACCATTAAACCATAGTTCAAAACAAGATTATATTCTAAGGCAAAGCTGCATTTGGGCACCATGTTGGATGTGTATTATGAGTGATTCTCATTAGAGTTGAGCGAAACAGGTCGGTCAGATTCATAAGTTGCCGACTTTCGCCAAAGTAGGGTTTTCGCAGATCGAAACCCGACCATAGCGTGAAGTCGGCCATGCGGTCGGCAAAACGAAAACGAAAGTCAGTTTTCCCAGAATGCTTTCAGGCGCCTTTTTTCAGCCAATGAGCAAGGACGTACACTGTGGGCAACGAGATGACATGTGCAGCGTCCACCAACATCCAAGGGCACCGTCCAAGGGCATTGCAGTGATTAGCTTGCTTTGTGGGGCGTCATAGTGTCTATAAAAGACCTGACAACCGACCTCCATCTTACTTCTGCCGATCTCAACAGTAGGGAGAGGTTGCTGATGCTGTTTATCAGAAGAGAGAGAGTTAGGACTGGAAAGAGAAGTTCTTCTGTGCTTGTGCTGATGCTGATTGCAATTGTGCTGTACAGTTAGTGTGCAGTGACAGGGGAGGATTTTCTTGTGTGCAGCAGCGCTGGTTATTTGGCTGACTGTATTGCTGTGTGTACACTGCTGTGCAGACTGCTTTTTACACAGCACTAATACTTTTATTCTTTTTTTCTGCACAGTTACTGAGCGTTCATTTTTTCCCACACCGTATAGAGCTGTACGCTCCTCACACACTACCGGCTGGTATCACGGACAAATACATGCTGACTATCTGTGTGTGACTCCGGAAATAAATACGGAGATTTAAATTTTTCCCTACACCGTATACAGCTGTACGCTTCTGATACAGTACCGTATTTCTGCTGTTTTTATTACGGTCAAATCCATACTGAGTGAGCGTCTGTGTGTGACTCCAGAAATATATACGGAGATTTAAATTTTCCCCTACACTGTATACAGCTGTCCGCTTCTGATACAGTACCGTATATCTGCTCTTTGTATTAGGGTCAAATCCATACTGAGTGAGCATCTGTGTGTGACTCCGGAAATATATACAGAGATTTAAATTTTCCCCTACACCTTATACAGCTTTACGCTTCTGATACAGTACCGTTTTTCTGCTTTTTGTATTATGGTCAATCCATACTGAGTGAGCATCTGTGTATGACTCCGGAAATATATACGGAGATGTAAATTTTCCACTACACCGTATACAGCAGTCCGCTTCTGATACAGTACCGTATATCTTCTCTTTGTTTTACGGTCAAATCCATACTGAGTGAGCGTCTGTATGTCTGTATGTGACTCAGGAAATATATACGGAGACTTAAATTTTCCCCTACACCGTATACAGCTGTCCACTTTTGATACAGAACCGTTTTTCTGCTTTTTGTATTACGGTCAAATCCAAACTGAGTGAGCGTCTGTGTGTGACTCCGGAAATATATACGGAGATTTAAATTTTCCCCTACACCGTATACAGATGTCCGCTTCTGATACAGTACCATATATCAGCTCTTTGTATTACGGTCAAATCCATACTGAGTGAGCGTCTGTGCGTGATGTTGGTAATATATACGGAGATTTAAGTTTTCCCCTACACCGTATACAGCTTTACGCTTCTGATACAGTACCGTTTTTCTGCTTTTTGTATTACGGTCAAATCCATACTGAGTGAGCGTCTGTGTGTAACTCCGGAAATATATACAGAGACTTAAATTTTCCCCCACACCGTATACAGCTGTCCGCTTCTGATACAGTACAGTATATCTGCTCTTTGTATTACGGTCAAATCCATACTGAGTGAGCGTCTGAGTATGACTCCTTAAATATATATGGAGATTTAAATTTTCCCCTACAAAGTATACAGCTGTACGCTCCTCATAAAGTACCATATATCTGATGGTATTTTTGGTACATTTTCCCAAACATGGGAAAGTATGGTGGAAGAGGCCATGAACGTGGGCTGGGGGCAGCTGGTACTGAAGGTGGTGGTGGTGCATCTGCTGGTAGTGCTAAAAGCACATTAGCACCTAAGGAAGGAGGTAGTGAGCCTGCGTCATCGTCTGGGTCCAGAAGGCCTGGAAGGCTCCCTTTTCTGGGAGTAAGTAAACCGCTTTTAAAGCCAGAGCATCAGGAACAGGTTTTGGCTTATATTGCCGAAACAGCCTCCAGCTCTATTGCCTCCTCTTCTGAAGTTTCAAAAACTGCAAACACTGAGTCGTCAGTGCAGGCTCCTGGTCAGGAACAACACCCTTCCTTGTGTCCTTCACTCCCACCAAAAGTGAAGGATGAGGCAGACCACACTTCAGATTACTTCCTGGAGCTCTTTTCACATCCCATGCCTATCTTATCAAGTCAAATCCTGAAATCCCCAGTCCAAGATGAATATGACATGGAGTGCACTGATGCACAGTCAGTGCTATATGATTCTGCTGGTACATTCACCCAGAGCACTACATTGCCCTCGCATACTACTGAGCCAGAATCTGACCCTGATGAAACTCAGGTGCCCCTTCCGCATACTATACCACCTTACACGGTGACACAGAGGAAGTTGCAGATGAAATTGAACAGGAGGTGACCCGGATTGGCAGTTGTTGACCAATTGTTGACCCGGCAGTTGTTGATTGGCAGTTGTTGACCCGGATTGGCATCCATTTGGGGAAGAAGGTGCCACTGGCAATAGCTGAGAAGAGGAGGTGGATTTCATAGCAGGCATCGACATCGCTGCTGCGGTTATCTGGCAGGCCTGTAGCAGTCCAAAAACGTGTTAGAAAAACAAAAGTTGCAGGACAGCTTGGCCAGACGTTCAAATTAGCACAGCGTGCAAGTCCTGAAAAGTTTTCCCATAGTAGGAAGAGTGCATTGTGGCACTTTTTTGACCAGAATCCTATTGATGAGGCTAAGGTTATCTGTAAGAATTGCAGAAGGACCTTTAGCCGAGGGAAAAATCTCCGAAATGTGAATATCAGTTGCATGCTTAGACATGTAAACACCATGCACTTGAAAGTGTGAACGGACTACAAAACCTCAGGTAGCACAAGTGCACCTGCTCCGACTGAAGGTAGCCAGCAACGCTACATCGCTTCCTCCACTATAAGCACACCGGTTAGCACACCACGAGCAAAAATGTTGAGGTGTCGATGCAAGGCCAAAGCAGTCAGGGAATCCCAACGGTTTTCCAATGAAAGACTGCATCTAGGCCATCACCACCACCACCACCATCACCACCACCCCCCTCTCAGTCCACCGCTAGTTCCACCATATGCAGCTCTCAAGTCCAGCTGTCCGTAGCAGAGACTCTAAGTAGGGTAAGAAAGTACTCATCCTCTCATCCACGTAAACTGGCTTTGAACGCCTACATTGCCAAACTGATCTCATTAGAGATGATGCCCTTCCGTTTGTTTGAAAGCGCAGAGTTTTGAGAGCTCATGGCCTACGCTATCCCACGCTATGACCTACCCAGTTGGCACTTCTTAGCTAGAAAAGCCATCCCTGCCCTCCTCCTGCATGTGATAGACTGCATTATCTATGCGGTCTTTCACATGCAGGAGGAGGGCAGGGATGGCTTTTCTAGAAAAGAAGTGCCGACTGGGTAAGTCATAGCGTTGGACAGCGTAGGCCATGAGCTCTTGGAACGCTGCGCTTTCAACCAAATGGAAGGGCATATCTCTAATGAGATCAGTTTGGCAATGTAGGTGTTCAAAGCCAGTGAGGTTTTGTAGTCCGTCCACGCTTGCAAGTGCATGGTGTTTACATGTCTAAGCATGCAACTGGCATTCAAATGCCCGAGATTTTTCCCTTGGCTAAAGGTCCTTCCGCACTTCTTACAGATAATCCTTTGCCTCATCAATAGTATTTTGGTCAAAAAAGTGCCACTCTGCACTCTTCCTACTATGGGATAAATTTTCAGGGCTTGCACGCTGTGCTAATTTGACTGTCTGGCCAAGCTGTCCTGCAACTCTTTTTGTTTTTTTAACACGCTTTTGGACTGCTACGGGCCTGCCAGATAACCGCAGCTGCGATGTCGATGCCTGCTGCGGATCCTCCTCCTCTACTGAGCTATTGCCAGCGGCATCCTCTTCCCCCAATGGATACCAATCCGGGTCAACAACTGGGTCATCCATCACCTCCTCTTCAATTTCATCTGCACCTCTGTGTAACCATGTAAGGTGGTATAGTATGCCGGAAGGGGCACCTGAGTTTCATCAGGGTCAGAATCTGGCTCAGTAGACTGCGAGGGCAATGCAGTGCTCTGGGTCAATGTACCATCAGAATCATATAGCACTGGCTGTACAGCAGTGCACTCCATGTCATATTCATCTTGGACTGGGGAATTCAGGATTTCACTTGATAAATTAGGCATGGTATGTGAAAAGAGCTCCAGGGAGTAATCTGAAGTATGGCCTGCCGCATCCTTCACTTTTGGTGGGGGTGAAGGACACAAGGAAGGGTGTTGTTCCTGACCAGGAGCCTGCACTGACGACTCAGTGCTTGCAGTTTTTGAAACTTCAGAAGAGGAGCCGACAGAGCTGGAGGCTGTTTCGGCAATATAAGCAAAAACCTGTTCCTGATGCTCTGGCTTTAAAAGCGGTTTACCTACTCCCAGAAAAGGGAGCCTTCCAGGCCTTCTGGAGCCAGACGATGACGCAGGTGCTATTGTGCTATTGGCACTACCAGCAGATACATCACCACCATCAGTACCAGCTGCCCCCCCGCGCCCATGTCCGTGGCCTCTTCCACCATATTTCCTCATGTTTGGGAAAAATACCAAAAATACCAAAAATACCAGCAGATATATGGTACTGTATGAGGAGCGTACAGCTGTATACAGTGTATTGGAAAATTTCAATCTCCGTATATATTTCCGGAGTCAGACACTGACGCTCACTCAGAATGGATTTGACCGTAATACCAGCAGATATACGGTACTGTATCAGAAGCGGACAGCTGTATACGGTGTAGGGGAAAATTTCAATCTCCGTATATATTTCTGGAGTCAGACACTGACGCTCACTCAGAATGGATTTGACCGTAAAACCAGCACATATACGGTACTGTATCAAAAGCGGACAGCTGTATACGGTGTAGGGGAAAATTGAAATCTCCGTATTTATTTCCGGAGTCACACACAGACGCTCTCTCAGTATGGATTTGACCGCAATACCAGCAGATGTACGGTACTGTATGAGGAGCGTACAGCTGTATACGGTGTAGGGGAAAATTGAAATCTCCGTATTTATTTCCGAAGTCACACACAGACGCTCTGTCAGTATTCCGGGTTTTCTAGGTAACTTTGTCAATGATTTTGCCCTTTGTTAAAATGGAGTTTGCTGTTTTGTGTGCCCTACTTCCTGTTCGTTTGTTTAAAACCCGGCTCAGGTGCTGGCTTCTCTGCTGGAGTATTCTGCTTCCGTTTCCCTGCAACCCAGCTGCTTTGTTCCTCACAGATCTTTTGTGTATTTACCAGGAAAGTGCATAACCTTATCTACAGGTGTTTCTCAGCCACAGCAGTTTCTACCCATGGCTCTGGACATTCTCTGCATATGTAAGTTGCAAGTACTGTGTTATCATTAACCTGTTGACTTGGGAATTTAACCCTTGGTTCACTCCATCTGATAAGAACTGTGTTTCTGAACTGTTGCTGTTTAACCCTTCGTGCATTACCTCTGGTGAGAGCTGTTGGAACTGTTACCGGAATCTTACTGACATATGAACTTGTTGTTGGACTTCACTGAATTAAGCCACAACTGAGATTAACTTGTTCCTGGACCTCCCTGTGTTTTCTGCATACCTGGATCTGACTCTTCACACACCAGCAGTGTGTAAATCCAGCCACGTTACCTGTGCATCAGACTTACCTTATGGTCACATTTGTGTGAGGACTCCGTCGTAAGAACTTTACCACCCTCGCTATAGAGGTTCAAGGACTTATATATCCGGATTCATATAACTGGACTTGTGTATATATATATGGACTCATTGCATGTCACTACGGGTTGTTTGAATATTGTTTTTGGGTGTTTTGCTGTTTCACAAATACATTATTTGCATTCAAAGAAACCCGTCTCTGATTGTTCATTGCCCCACGCTATCAGAATCCTCGAGTTCCTACAATAGTATTACAGGATACTCCAGCCTAAAAAAGAGGATTCTGCTGGGGCAATGACGGAGACACGGGCAGACAAATTGTTCACCATAGTTAACTCCTTGCAGCAGGAGGTGGCGGCTGCACACAATCAGATTAGAGACTTGGAGTCTCGGGTTAACCACAATGCACAGGGGTTTGGTCAGGCTCTCCAAGATCTACGTACTAGGTTAGGAGTCCTGGAGGCCTTACCTACTGAGCCTACCTCATCCACCAGTATGCCCAAATTGCCTCCATTCCGTTTTAATGGTGACCGAAGTCAATTCCGTGGGTTTGTTAATCAATGTATATTATTTTTTGATGTACATGCCTCCTACTACCGGTCTGATAGATCTAAGGTTCTATGTATTATTATGTTGTTGACATCACGGGCACTGGCTTGGGCAAATCCTATGGTTGAAAGTCATGATACCCGTCTAAATAATTTGGACAATTTTCTGGCAGCCATGGCGCAAATGTTCGACGATCCCAACCGCCGTGCTACCGCTGAATCTGCCTTGCTTTCCTTACGCCAGGGGAAACGGTCAGTCATAGAATATGTTACTGAATTTAAAAGGTTAGTGGTGGACACCCAGTGGGAAAACAATGCTTTATTACCAATCTTTAGAAAAGGTTTGTCAAATGCAATCAAGGATGAGCTAGCTCGTTCAGAGTCTCCACAGGAGTTTGAATTGTTTATACAGCACTGTGTACGTATTGATATCCGTTTAACTGAACGCAGACAAGAAAAATGGGCCGCTGTAAATCGCATTACTAATTACTCTCTTCCGTCCAGGGAAACCACAGGCAAAAACCCGCGAGAGGCTGAGGAGGTGCCTATGCAGGTGGACTCACTGCAGAGACGTGAGAATAATGAACGCCGCGAACACCGTCTCCGTGAGCGCTTATGTTTCTATTGTGGTCAATCGGACCATTTCCTCATCAATTGTCCTAAATGTCCTAGGCGACCCAACAAGGTGTTGGCGGTAGTAGGGGATTATGATAACACAGACGCTGAGTCTGAAGTTTCGGAAACCAGTCTACATCTAGATGCGGTTTTTCCCCCAATACTGATGCCGACTTCCCCTAAAGATCAAGGGGAGAAATATTCACATTGTTCTCTTCCTATACAGATTCAGTGGGAGGAACAGTGGATATCAAGTTCTGCCATGATAGACTCTGGAGCAGGTGGGAATTTCATGGATTCTTCTTTTGCAAAGGAACATGGTATAAAGACACAACTAAGAGCTTCACCAATCACTATGGAAACGGTGGATGGTTCCCCATTAGTTTCTGGACCAGTAGATCGGGAGACAGTGCCTCTGGAGTGTAAGATGGAACCAGACCATCAAGAAACACTTTCATTCATGTTAATATCTTCTCCTCATTTTCCTGTAATTTTAGGAATTCCCTGGTTACGGTCACAAAATCCAATCATCAATTGGGAAACCAAGGAGATAACCTTTCTCCCGAAGTGCAGTTCTACCATCAGTCCAACTGTAGCGGCTCCAGTTACCCAGAACTTGGAAGAGGTGATACAGGTACCTACTCTCCCTCTGATGTATCAGGAATTCTCAGACATTTGTGATAAAAGGAAGGCAGATCAACTTCCCCACATAGACCGTATGACTGCCCCATAGAATTGCTTCCTGGAGCAGCGATTCCTTTCGGCCATGTTTACCCGTTGGCGGCTCCGGAATTAAAATCTTTACGAGAGTATATAGATGAGAATTTAGCCAAGGGGTTTATCCGACCATCTTCTTCACCAGCGGGAGCTCCAATATTCTTTGTAAAGAAGAAGGATGGTACTCTAAGACCCTGCATTGACTACCGGGAGTTAAATAAGGTAACCATTCGTAACAGGTACCCGTTGCCCCTAATTCCAGAATTGTTGGAAAGAGTTCGCCAGGCCAAAGTATTTACCAAATTAGATCTTCGTGGGGCATATAATTTACTCCGTATACGGCCCGGAGACGAATGGAAGACAGCTTTTAGATGCCGGTATGGACATTTTGAATATTTGGTGATGCCATTCGGACTCTGTAACGCTCCTGCTGCTTTTCAACATTTAGCCAACGACATTTTCAGGGATTTATTGGACCAATATGTGGTAATTTACCTTGATGACATCTTAATCTTTTCTGACTCCTTACAGGAACATCAGGAACATGTCAAAACCGTACTTAGACGTTTGAGAGATAATCATTTGTACATCAAACTCGAAAAGTGTGAGTTCCATTGTTCTGAAATTCAATTTTTAGGCTATGTTATCTCGCCTCAGGGATTGAATATGGAGTCCAGCAAGATCCAGGCAATCTTGGACTGGCCGGTACCAGGAAACATTAAGGAGGTACAACGATTCATTGGCTTTGCTAACTTTTATAGACGGTTTATCCGAAATTTTTCAGAAATTGTCTGTCCCATCACTCTCCTCACCAAGAAGGAGAAGAAGTTTGAATGGTCTTCGCAAGCTCAGGAAGCCTTTGATCGCCTGAAGGGTTGTTTTACCACGGCTCCAATATTGATGCATCCGGATCCTGCACAGCCTTTTATCGTGGAGGTGGACGCGTCTGACTGTGCATTGGGAGCTATCCTCTCACAACGTACCGGAGACAAAGGTTTGCTGCACCCGTGTGCCTTCTTCTCTCGTAGGTTATCTTCTGCAGAACTGAACTATGATGTGGCAGATAAGGAACTTTTGGCAATTATTTCTGCCTTTAAGGAATGGAGACACCATTTGCAGGGGGCAACTCAGCAGGTAGTAGTACTCACGGATCATCGCAATTTGGAATTCCTTAAGTCTGCCAGGTGTCTTTCTCCTCGACAAGCTAGGTGGAGTTTGTTCTTGAACCAGTTTAATTTTATTATTTCGTACCGCCCAGGTTCACGTAATGGGAAAGCTGACGCATTATCCCGAATCCATACCGTGGATTCCGTGCCTGGGACCCCGTCGAAGACCATCTTGTCGGAGGCCAATTTCGTTGGAGTGCTCCGGAACCGGGACTTGTGGCAGGAGATCAAGCTGGCCTATGACGGTGACGTATTTCTTGCAGCTCCACCTGACAATGTGAATCTTGTCCTTCGGAATGGTGTGTGGCTTAGAGATTGATGTATTTATGTCCCAGAGGCTGTAAGACTTCGAGTTCTCAAATTGGTCCACGACTCTAAATTGGCTGGTCGTAGGGGGGTACAGAAGACGCAGGAATTGTTAACTCGTTTTTTTTGGTGGCCTACCTGCTTGAAGGATGTGAATGACTATGTCCGCTCTTGTGAAGTTTGTGCCCGGTACAAGGTTCCTCGCGTTTCACCTACTGGTCTTCTTAAACCGCTACCTGTACCGTCTCGCCCTTGGGGGTCTATTTCGATGGACTTTATTGTGGAGTTACCCACCTCTGGTGGTAAAAATACTATTTTGGTGGTAGTAGATCGTTTAACGAAAGCTGCTCATTTCATTCCGTGTGCTGGTCTTCCCTCAGCTACGGAGACAGTAGATCTAGTTATCCAGAACATTTTCCGGCTGCATGGGGTACCAGATGACATCATTTCTGACCGGGGAATACAATTTACCTCTAGATTTTGGAAAGGATTTTGTTCTGCGCTCCACATTAATGTTTGCTTGTCTTCTGCATACCATCCTCAGACCAACGGGCAGACCGAACGGACAAATCAAACCTTGGAGCAATATCTACGCTGTTACGTCAGTCATTTGCAGGACGATTGGCTGAAGCTACTTCCTCTAGCGGAATTTTCGTACAACAACTCCCAAAGCAGTTCCACGAAGGTAACGCCTTTTTTTGCCAACCTGGGTTATCATCCAAGTATTTTGCCTAGGTCTCCGGTTACGATTTCGGTACCAGCGGTTGAAGACAGAGTGACGGCGTTGCAACGTAATCTTGAAGTTTTGAAGGACTCCCTGACCACAGCACAGGAGCGTTACAAGAAGTCGGCCGATAGATTCCGGAAACCAGCACCTATGTATAAGGTAGGAGACTCGGTTTGGTTGTCCACCAAGAATCTAAAATTGGGTGTTCCTTCGCAGAAACTGGGACAGAAATTCATCGGTCCATTCAAGATCACTGGGATTGTGAGCTCTGTTGCCTGTCGGTTGAAGCTACCACGGACTTTAAAGGTACACCCAGTATTTCATGTTTCCTTATTAAAACCAGTCTCTCCTAACACGTTTCAGGGACGTATCGTACCTCCCCCTCCACCAGTGTTGGTTGATGGTGTCACGCTGTATAGCAGATATATATATGTGATGTCAGTAATCTATATCAAAAGGGCAACATACTATATAACATGCGCATAGATATATGATAACATAGATTTACCTGACAGAATGTCCAGAGGGTCAAAACGGAATCCGTTATACGCTGTCTCCGGCTAGAGGGTGACCGGGGTCTAAGCTGACCCTAAACTGGGGTCCTAACTAATCCCTCAACCTGGAGGTACTGTTAAAGGTACAGAGGTCCAGGCCACCAGCGTAAACCCTGTCTCCTATCAATCCCTGCCAACTGTATTCTAGTCCTAAGAAGGACCCTGAATACCACCAAAGGGAATGAACAGGTAACGGTTAATGAACAGAAAGACAAACAACAAAGACAAGAAATAAAGTAAATAAAGTCTTACATACAACACTCACACACAGTAGGAACACCTAAGGTCTCAGAGAAAAACTATAAGCTGTAAGAGTAAAAACAACTAAGGAGCTCTTAGCTTAAATATTCTCAGAACCGATCCAGTCTGCTAAACTACATGAATGCTTTCACCGGCGTCTAACACCCAGACTGGCAGAAATATAAAGGAAACTAATTAGAACATAATCAAAAGCAGCCGGGCGAGGCTGCACCTAGCCTTAGCAAAGAGCTAGGAAAAATTAACTCTCTCATTACCAAAAAACAAAGAAACAGCAGCTCAGCTGTGAGAAGTCAGAATGTGCAATCGCGACGATCTTCATGGCGATGCACCCATGACAGTACCCCCCCTTCTACGAGGGGCCTCCGGACCCTCATGACCAGGTCTGTCCGGGTGAGTTGTGTGAAAGGTCCGAACCAATCGATCTGCGTTAACATCAGACGCAGGGACCCACGTCCCCTCCTCAGGACAATACCCCCTCCACTGAACTAAGTACTGAAGGGATCGGCGACTGAGACGTGAGTCAATGATTTTCGACCCATGAATTTCCACGTTATCATTGACCACCACTGAAGGAGGTAGAGGTGACGGTATGACTGGTGCCACATACTTTTTAAGTAATGACTTGTGAAACACATTATGATTTTTAAACGTAGGAGGGAGGTCCAGACGAAATGCCACAGGATTAATTATGGAACTGATCCTGTACGGCCCGATGAATCTGGGACCCAACCTCCAGGAGGAAACTTTACGTTTTATATTCCTGGTAGACAACCAAACCAGATCGTTCACCTTCAGATCTAGACCAGAAACTCTCCTCCTATCAGCCATCCGTTTGTAACGGTTCCCCGTAACCTTCAGTCTTAAGCGATCTGGAACTATCAGTCTCCCTGGAAGTCCCACAGGGGCGTCCCCCTGAGCCCCCAATACCTCCCCCTCAAGCTCAGAGCATACAGCTGACACTACAACTCCCTCCTGAGGAATAGGAACCGGATCATCCGTCTTCCCGGCCCTTGGGAAAGTACGAGATAAGGCATCAGGAAGCAACTTTATTGAGCAGTCATATGCGCAATAAGGAGGAAACTCTTTACACCCCTCCTCTGAGAACATCTCCCCAAAGTCCTCCAGAAAAGGAGACAAAGTCCTAGGCACCACCGCACCGATGACCGTGCTCATGCAGTTATTCTTGCAAAATTCACCCCACTGGCTTATCTTTCTGGATTGCCAATCAATCACTGGGTTATGTTTAGCCAACCAAGGAAGTCCCAACACAATAGGAGTAGGTAGACCCTCCAACACATAACAAGACAATTGCTCTTTATGTATTGCCCCTACTCGAAGATCTATGTTATGAACAGCTTGTACCAAGCTACCTTGACCAAGAGGTCTAGAATCAATAGAGAGTATAGGGACCGGTTTGGCCAATACACTCAGTTGCATACCATGCACCTGGGCAAACCGAGCGTCCACCAAATTAGCCCCGGACCCACTATCAAGAAAAACAGAAATCCTCTCAGTTCTAGTACCAATCACCACCTCCGCAGGCACGAGAAACTGAGAGGGATTTGGGGACGAAATACACACTCCCAGGTTAACTCCTTGGCTCAAAGAGGTCCGGGATGGACACCCCCCAACAAAATGTCCCTCTCTCCCGCAAAAGAAACACCTTCTAGTCTTGCGGCGCACCGCCGATTCCCTCCTACAAAATGATGTCCCTCCCAACTGCATGGGTTCCTCAGAACAGACCAGGGGAACCTCAGTATAAGGGACTTTAGTAGTAGGTGGAGTCATCATGGGGGGCGGAGTTACCTCGCGTCTTCCCCGAAGTCGTCTATCAATGCGAATAGCGAGGGCCATAGCAGCCTCCAGTGATGGAGGAGAATCATACTGAGCCAACACATCTTTTAATTTGTCAGACAACCCTTGACAAAACTGGCTCCTAAGAGCTGGGTCATTCCACTGAGTATCTGTTGCCCATCTACGGAACTCAGAAGAATATTCCTCCGCTGGACGAATTCCTTGCCGTATTTTACGTAACCTTGTTTCAGCAAGGGAGACTCGATCCGGATCATCATATACCAGACCCAGGGCAGTAAAAAATCGATCCACTGACTGGAGATCTGGGGAGCCTGGAGGAATAGAGAACGCCCAAGATTGAGGGTCCCCTTGTAAGAGCGAGATAACAATTCCC
>JARQOD010000004.1:450534589-450582452 GCA_033576555.1 Oophaga sylvatica | reverse complement strand
CACCAGCAGTGTGTAAATCCAGCCACGTTACCTGTGCATCAGACTTACCTTATGGTCACATTTGTGTGTGGACTCCGTCGTAAGAACTTTACCACCCTCGCTATAGAGGTTCAAGGACTTATATATCCGGATTCATATAACTGGACTTGTGTATATATATATGGACTCATTGCATGTCACTACGGGTTGTTTGAATATTGTTTTTGGGTGTTTTGCTGTTTCACAAATACATTATTTGCATTCAAAGAAACCCGTCTCTGATTGTTCATTGCCCCACGCTATCAGAATCCTCGAGTTCCTACAATAGTATTACACGCTCACTCAGTATGGATTTGACTGTAATACCAGCAGATATATGGTACTGTATGAGGAGCGTTCAGCTGTATACGTTGTAGGGGAAAATTTAAATCTACGTATTTATTTCCAGAGTCACACACAGACGCTCTCTCAGTATGGATTTGACCGTAATACAAATGTCTCGACCACGCACCACAATTGTGGGTTACCAGAGCAATGGGGTACTCAGAGCCGAGCCCATGGAAGTCTATGGGGTTGTCACAGGTAGCGCTGGCTTGGTCTGTGGCCCTGGCGGTCAGGCGTATGTTGGGGGAATATTTACAGGGGATAGGTATATATACAGTTCGTGACGCCACCTGTAGTTCTCTGATCACTAAGACCAGCGCTGCTGTAGATCTCTGAGGGGATGGTGAGGCAGCTAGATGTCGGGTCCCCTACAGGTGGGACTCTTCCCTCAGGTCGATAGTTATGGTGGGGTTGTGCAGGGATGCAATCAAATAACTCAGTCTCACACATAGAAGCTTCTTCCCATACCTTTTACTTGTCAGATGATAAGGCAGGTCCCAGGGAGGCTGGTCGGGTGGAGGATGTGCTTTGAGGTAACAGCTGAACAGGTTGGGGGCCTCCTTTACTTTCAAAGATGATGAGTTCAACCAGCATAAAGCCTAGTTCACTCCAATTTCTCCAGCTTCTCCAAGCTGTACTGCCCGGTCAGTTTTGTGGTCGGAGCCTTCCTTTGATGGAACTAGGTTCTTGCTTTTGCTGATCAGGCTCAAAGTTCCTATTCCACCTGACCCCTGTTACGTACTGACACTCCAAGGGCTGCTTGCTGCGACCTAAGGTCCAGTAAGACTCTGGTTTTTCTATCACTATGCCTAAAGCTATAGTGACACTTCGGTCCCCAGTGACCGGTGACAATGTGCAGGATAGTCCAATCCTTAATGCACTGAATTCCTTCCACTGCGCCCTTCGCCCTGTCCGCGCTTGTAGCATAAGCACTCCACACTTCCTAGGGTAATGCAGGCTAGTCCCTTCTTTCTTCTTTTCCAGAGCTTGCTAACAGGTGCTCAGTAATCTTCTAGTTCAGGAGCACGTCACTGAACTCCATTGTCCTTGGGACAGGAGACTGAAGGTCCTGCTGCTAACTCCTCTTTCTTCCTCAATTGTCTCTGTCTTCTGATTAAGCACAGCTCTGACTAGGCTAAGGTGAACTGGCTCACCCTTACTAGCCTCCACTTTAAGAACTGCTGACAGGATCTGGCTGGACTTCTTCCTCCCACCACGTCCAGGCTAGACTGAGCTGAACTCGCTAGATCTCACTAGCTCTTATAACCTATGGGTGTGTCTAAGTGTGTGATGGAGTGAATGTTTATTGAGCATTAAACTGTTACCTCTCCACACATCCTCCAGGGTACTGCGTGTGCCTTCACACCAGGGCTACACATTCCCCCATGGTAAAATACAGCACTCCCGGGCTGTGAAATACAAGAAGAAAGACATTTTGTTTTTCATTTAAACAATTAACATTAACTCTTCCCATCCGGGAGGTACGGGTTTCCTGAACTTTGCATTATAACAATAGGTATAGAAAAATACAAAATACTAAATAGACATTTTCATATAAATATATACAATATGCTTGTGAAGGACCCGCACCAAACCTTCAACGTGGGTCCTGGGTGGGCTGCAGGACATCCGAATGCAGACCTCACTCAGTGCCACACCACACGGGTTTTATATTCAGAGGTAGTTGAGATGGTTTCATGTAAAACCAATATAATGCACCTTAGTGCAACTATTTACAGGATACAGTTTTTGGGCTGGCTCAGTCCTCAGCCACAAAGTCCATTATAAGACACATTTTCAAATAATTCGCATTATATCAGATTCTATTTACTCAACTGGAGTATTCCCTATTAAACTTGGTGCAAATATGCGACCACTTATCACATAAATACCATAAAGTGCAAAACTCTCTTTTTCTGCTTACCCAGCCGGGCATTCTATTTTTGGCAAAATATGCAAACATTATATACTCGTATCAACGGTGCAAACTATTTTCACTTTTATAAAAACTTATATACATCTTCTCAGCTGCGGCAAACCCTGTCTGGGTCCTACCGTTCTTCACATTTTCTTGCAGGCTTCCATTATACTTTCCATCCCGGGGGCTGGAACAATACGATGATCCTTAGATCCCATGACCAACAAGTCGTGACCTGCTATCAGGGTTTGGGTCGCTACAGTCCTCGTGCGAACCACTAGGGGCGCAACGGGTATGTCATCCTTGTGAGACGCCGATTGCGTCGCAGTTTGCGTTGCAGGTAGCGATTCAACTGTAACCGCAGTTTGCGATGTAGATTGGGTCGCAGGTTGCGATGTAGTAGGAGGACAAGGCAGTGAAGAGTAAGCAGGCGGTGCTTCGAACTGCGAGGGACATTCAGGAGGCGATGCCGGGGCACGGCCTGGTGCAGCGGAAGCTCGGGACTGTGATGCGCTGGCAATGGTGACGTTACCTGCGTCGGGGACGGGGTCACGGACGATTGTGACATTAAGGGCATACCATCCCTTCATACCCCAGTGCCGTGTATAGGTGACTATGTCCCCATTAACCAGGTCCCTTCCCGGATGGCCTTGTGGTAGGTGGGACTCTACATCGCGTCGGCTCACAAATACCCCTGGGTAAAGTCCCGGTTCCCGGATAAAACCCCAGCCCTTGCGGAACTGGAATTCGGTGACGCACCCCTGACGTCGTGGTTCCCTCCGGGTACCTTTATCGCGGCGAACGGTCTCTTTGTCCGCGATGAGCTCTGCATGCTGCCGCTGTCGGTTGCGCTGGGCCTGCTGTTCTTACTCCTGCCGGCGTCGCTGTTCCTCTTCGCGACGCTGCCACTCACGTTCCCACTGAGCGGTGTAGGCGACGTCATCCAAGCGCGCCATCTCATCCCAGTCGACGTCTGGTAATGATGGACAGGACCCCTCCGGTGTCCCTACCGGGGATCGATCATCTGCTGTGGCCTCCTGGCCGGGCGGGCGTTCCAGAACTGGCGGTACCTCCTCAACCTCCTTCGCCTCCACCGCTCCATCGGTGGGATCAGGGTCGGTACTTTTGGGGGTAGCCTCCGGTTGCTCTTTAGCCTTGGGCAGCAGAAGTTTCGGTAACTCAAATCGTGGGGGGTCGTCGAGGGGAGAGAACACCGCGTCCCACAGCCGCCGCTGTATCAGGGCACGCCGGCGTCTCTCGATCTCCTCCATGCCAGGTTGTTGCGAAATCATCTTCTTTAACCTGGCATTTTCCTCTCCAATCTCCAGCAATGCTTGCTGCAGGTGCAGGACTACAGATGGTTCTGGTTCTAGTGGCAGCTTGGCTGGGGAACGGGGCCTGCCTTCCTCCGCTTCCCTGCTCGGCTGCACACGTCCTGCTTCCATGATGTTCCAGAGCAGTCTCTCTTCTTCTACCAGAGCTGTCCGGTCTCTTCCGTGGAGGCGGGGTTTGCGTCTCCTCCTCCTCGCAGGGAAGGTGAAGAGGAGGCGGACCTCCTTTGCTGTAGGGCAGGATCGCATATTGTAATAGCACTTTGAGAGGGCAGGCATTCTCTTCGCGCCACAGGGGGGTACACGCCCACGAATCCACGCCCACCTTCTTCTCCAGCGCCTGAGAGCGCGAAGTTGGCGGCAAAATGGCGGATTTTAGCGCCAAAAATAGCAAACAGTCCTTTTTCACAAAAACACCTCCACAGGCACACAGGGCTCGCAATTTTGCGAGTTTCGCATCCTGTTCGTGACGCCAAGTTTGTCTCGACCACGCACCACAATTGTGGGTTACCAGAGCAATGGGGTACTCAGAGCCGAGCCCATGGAAGTCTATGGGGTTGTCACAGGTAGCGCTGGCTCGGTCTGTGGCCCTGGCGGTCAGGCGTATGTTGGGGGGAATATTTACAGGGGATAGGTATATATACAGTTCGTGACGCCACCTGTAGTTCTCTGATCACTAAGACCAGCGCTGCTGTAGATCTCTGAGGGGATGGTGAGGCAGCTAGATGTCGGGTCCCCTACAGGTGGGACTCTTCCCTCAGGTCGATAGTTATGGTGGGGTTGTGCAGGGATGCAATCAAATAACTCAGTCTCACACATAGAAGCTTCTTCCCATACCTTTTACTTGTCAGATGATAAGGCAGGTCCCAGGGAGGCTGGTCGGGTGGAGGATGTGCTTTGAGGTAACAGCTGAACAGGTTGGGGGCCTCCTTTACTTTCAAAGATGATGAGTTCAACCAGCATAAAGCCTAGTTCACTCCAATTTCTCCAGCTTCTCCAAGCTGTACTGCCCGGTCAGTTTTGTGGTCGGAGCCTTCCTTTGATGGAACTAGGTTCTTGCTTTTGCTGATCAGGCTCAAAGTTCCTATTCCACCTGACCCCTGTTACGTACTGACACTCCAAGGGCTGCTTGCTGCGACCTAAGGTCCAGTAAGACTCTGGTTTTTCTATCACTATGCCTAAAGCTATAGTGACACTTCGGTCCCCAGTGACCGGTGACAATGTGCAGGATAGTCCAATCCTTAATGCACTGAATTCCTTCCACTGCGCCCTTCGCCCTGTCCGCGCTTGTAGCATAAGCACTCCACACTTCCTAGGGTAATGCAGGCTAGTCCCTTCTTTCTTCTTTTCCAGAGCTTGCTAACAGGTGCTCAGTAATCTTCTAGTTCAGGAGCACGTCACTGAACTCCACTGTCCTTGGGACAGGAGACTGAAGGTCCTGCTGCTAACTCCTCTTTCTTCCTCAATTGTCTCTGTCTTCTGATCAAGCACAGCTCTGACTAGGCTAAGGTGAACTGGCTCACCCTTACTAGCCTCCACTTTAAGAACTGCTGACAGGATCTGGCTGGACTTCTTCCTCCCACCACGTCCAGGCTAGACTGAGCTGAACTCGCTAGATCTCACTAGCTCTTATAACCTATGGGTGTGTCTAAGTGTGTGATGGAGTGAATGTTTATTGAGCATTAAACTGTTACCTCTCCACACATCCTCCAGGGTACTGCGTGTGCCTTCACACCAGGGCTACACACAAACAGCAGATATATGGTACTGTATCAAAAGATACCAGGAGTATATAGTGTAGGGGAAAATTGAAATATCTGTATATATTTCCAAAGTCACACACATATAGTCAGCATGTATTTGTCCGTGATACTAGCCATTACACGGTACTGTGTCAGGAGCGTACAGCTCTATACGGTGTGGGAAAAAATGAACGCTCGGTAACTGTGCCGAAAAAGAGAATAAAAGTATTAGTGCTGTGTAAAAAGCAGTCTGTACAGCAGTGTACACACAGCAATACAGCTATCAGGCAGCCTAATAACCAGAGCTGCTACACACAAGAAAATCCTCCCCTGTCACTGGCAGGCAGCCTAATAACCAGCGCTACTGCACACAAGAAAGTCCTCCCCTGTCACTGCACACTAACTGTACAGCACAATTGCTATCAGCACAAGCACAGAAGAACTTCTTCTATCTTTACAGCCCTTACTCTCTCCCTACTGATAAACAGCAACCTCTCCCTACTGTGAAGATCGCAAGAAGTAAAATGGAGGTCAGCGGTGAGGGCTTTTATAGACACTATGACGCCCCCAAACAAACCAATCACTGCAATGCCCTTCTCTATGATGGTGGTGGACGCTGCCCATGTCATCTCGTTGCCCACAGTGTACGTCCTTGCTCATTAGCTGAAAAAATGCAACAGCAAGCATTCTGGGAAATATGTCTTTGGCTCTCGTTTCGACGACCACATGGCCAACCTCATGCTATGGTCGGGATTCGGTTGACGAAACTCGACTTTGGCTTAAGTCGGCAACTTTTGAATTTGACCGACCTGTTTCGCTCAACTCTAGTCTTCAGTGCTTCTGGATCAATCCTGACAGAAAGAAGGACCCAGCTGTAGACCCAAAAGGTAGGTGATCTCACCTTCATAAAAATGAACCATGCCTGGGTTTCAAAGGATTTTGTACCATCTTCCCCTGATGACACATAGGTTGCCAGCAAAATGGCTCGCTTTGTCCTCCTCTTCCTCTGACTTTTCCAATTCCTCCATTTGCAGCTGCTCAATGTCCAGCCTACACCTCAACATATGCCAGTTTTTCCACCTCCCTAACTGGGCTGTACCCCCCAGGGCCGGCGTCAGCACCTGGCGCACCCGGGCAAGTGCTGGGGCCCTGAGAAGGTGGGAAGGGCCACTCGCTGTCAGACACCGGCGTTCTATGAGGGACCCTGTGCCAGTTCCAGCACCCACGAGTGTGCCCCCCCTGCTTGCTCAGGGCCCCAGCACTTGCAATATTTACCTCTGCTTGCTCCACTGCTGTGACGTCTTCCGCGTTTCCTGACAGTGACATACAGGTCAGAGAGAGCGATGACATCACGTCTGTGCGCTCTCTGCCTGAACAGTCACAGTGCAGAGAGCTGGAAGATGGCGATGCTGAGGAGTCAAGAGTAGAGCAGTGCCCAGCGAGAAGAGGTATTTCATTTTTTTTAATGTTTGGAGCAATATATGGGGAGCATTATACACTGGAGAATTATATATGGGGCCCATCATACACTTGAGCATCATAGATAGGGCCCATTATACACTGGAGCATTATATATGGGGTCCATCATACACTGGAGCATTATATATGTGGCTCATCATACACTGGAGCATTATAAATGGGGCCCATCATACACTGGAGCATCATATACGGGGCCCATTATACACTGGAGAATCATATGGGGCCCATTATATATGGAGCATTATATGGGGCTCATCATACACTGGAGCATCATATATGGGGCCCATCATATACTAGAGCATCATATGGGGTTCATTATTTATGAGGCATCATATAGGGCCCTTTATATATGGAGCATCATATGGAGCACATATGGGGCCTATTCTGTATGGAGCATTATATGGAACCCATTCTGTATGGAGCAATATATGGAGCCCATCATATACTGTATGGAGCTTTATGTGCGACTCATTATACTGTATGGAGCAATATGTGGGGCTCATTATACTCTATGGGGACCGTCCTATACTGTATGGTACATTATATGTGGACCATCATTTACTGGAGCATTATGTGGAGCTCATCATATACTGTATGGAAAATTATATGGGACCAATTATGTATGGAGCAATACATGGGGCTCATTATTCTGTATGGCGCACTATGTGGTGCCCATAATACTGTATGGAGGACTATACTGTCCGGTTTTTGAGCTATTGTAGAATTTACAATAGATATCACTCATGTAATGTAAGAAGTGAAGTATTTGGCATTGTACTATACCTATATTTCTCTGCCATATTGGAGCATCATGAATTGTGGTATGTGTTAAAGGGGCCCACTGACACTCTTTGGCCCGGGGCCCACAAAAACCTGGAGCCAGCCCTTCCCCCCCACAACTTTAGCCAAATAACCCCCAGTTTTCAATGCGTTAATATTATTATAAAGGATATTAAGGTTGACAAGCTTAAGTAATAAGAATTTATGTTGGCATTGAAATGGGCACTGTAGGTGTGTTTACTGTCCTCCACTCACTGTCGACTTTTCTTCCCCTTTGACTTGCATTGTTGTCGGTTCGAGTTTCAGTCGGAACTCCGACTTTTTCCGATAGTCGGCCGATTTCGTTTGACTCGACTTTTGGAAAAGTCGGGTGGTCCGAAACCCGACTCGACTCTCCCGGAGGCAAAGTCGCTCATCTCTAATTCTCATTACTAGTGCATAAAACATGTCCACAGGATATTCCAAGCCAAATGTATGCCTAAATAGCATACAACAGTTCCAAAAATTGCAGATGACTAACATATAATGCGATTATGAAAACTAAAAATATCTATCATGCAATATAATATACAATCATTTCAGTGGGAGACTTTGTCATACCCATGTAATGACCAAATATAAATTGGGCATAGCTGGCAAGTTACAAACAGACTGGCTAAATGTAATTTCCCATAAACAGTATTAGGGTACATTCCTATGGTTAGTAAAGGCTATGGGTTGGACGCTGCATATATCTGCAGCATCCAACCTGCAGCGTCCAGATGATGCAGTATAGTGGAAGGTATTTCAAGAAATTCCATGTCCACTATGTGTGCACTGATGCCCGAGGATCACCCGCGCAGACGGACATGCGGCGCGTCTCTCCAGACCGCAGCATGTCAACTTATCTTGCGGTGACGTGAGCCTCCGCAAGATAAATCTCACCCATACAAAGTATTGGATGCAGTGATTCTGCACGGTTCAATGAACAAATGTGGAATCACCTGCATTCAAAAGCCGGTCGTGCTTTGGATGCAGTTTACATGTGCTGCGTCCAAACCACTGCCAATTACTGACCGTGTGCACCCGACCTTAATCTAGCCTTAGAAAACTATACGGAATGTAAAGGTCACATTGTACAGTCTGGTACAGACTGTGATAATCAAAAACCACCCAAATACCATTGCAGACATATTGTCTCAATAACTTAAGTAGAGAGATTTCCAAAAAGTTTCTTTGCATTTCTCCAATTCGGATGTCTCCTTTTGTGGCACCAAAAATAACACTCACATATGGAGCCGTAATACATCACTCTAAATAAGGACTTGGCCTGAACTATTTCTTACAAGACAATGTAATAATCAATATTTCTGGGGTTATATAGTATTCTATGTCAGATTAGTAAGGAAGCGGAAAAGTTCCTATTCGTGTGATGTCATTGTGAGCAACTGCTGAGCAGCTGGAACCAAATACCATAAGTGAATTCCGTATCTACTGTCTCCATCTGCAGGCTGGCTGAGGGCAGACAATCTTTCCGTCTTTTCACCTTGTCAAATGAAATCTGACCTAAAGCTTGTCTGGTTATTTTCTGTAGACAACGATCATAATTCATAATTCACTAGATTGGGTTATTGGAGACAAATATAGAGATTTATAAAATTGCGGTTACATGAGTGTAATTCTTATGGATCACATATGGGATATTTGTAATAGGAAAATCTAATTTATGAAGGAGAAGCTATGTTCAAGGAGAATTTAAAGGTACCAGGCAAAACTGAAAGACTAACTAAAATGTAAGCATACTTGGATATGTTATAGCACCTTAACCCCTTAGAGACCAAGCCAATTTTTACAATTCTGACCACTGTCACTTTATGAGGTTATAGCTATGGAAGGCTTCAACAGATTCCACTGATTCTAAGAATGTTTCTACATGACTTATTGTACTTCATGTTAGTGGTAAAATTTCTTCGATATGAATTGCATTTATTTATAAGAAAAATGGAAATCTGCCAAAAATTTAGAAAATTTTGTAATTTTCAAAATTTTATTTTTGTGCCCTTAAATCAGAGAGTCATATCACACAAAATAGTTAATAAATAACATTTCCCACATGTCAACTTTACATCATCACAATTTTGGAAACATAAATTCTTTTGTTAGAACATTATAACGATTTCTCATTTTTCCAAAAGTTACAAAACCATTTTTTAGGGACCACCTCAAATTTGAATTGACTTTGGGGAGTCAATATGACAGAAAGTACCCAAAAGGGACATCATTTTAAAAACTGCACCCCTCAAGGTGCGCAAAACCACATTCAAGAAGTTTATTAACCCTTCAGGTGCTTCAAAAGAACTAAATCAATGTGTAAGGAAAAAATTAACATTTAACTTTTTTTCACAAAAAATTTACTTTAGACAAAAAGTGGGGAAAAGCCACTGTTTGGGTGCATGGCAGGGCTCAGAAGTGAGAGAGCAAGTTTGACTTTTTGAACACAAAATTGTCTGGAATCGATGGCTGGCAGCAAGTCGCATTTGGAGACCCCCTGATGTGCCTAAAAAGTGGAAAAACCCCAATTTTAACTCCAATCCTAATACAGTCCCAACCCTATCCTCATCACCACCTTAACACCAACACCAAAACCGTAACCCCAACATCACAACCGTATCCCCAACACAACCCTAACACCATTTATTTCACAAGGGTAACAGGAGATATTAGACCCCAAAAGTTGTGCAATTTGTCCTGAGTACGCTAATACCCCATATGTGGGGGTAAACCACTGTTTTGGCGCTTGGCAGAGCTCAGAAGCGAGGGAGCACCATTTGACTTTTTGAACACAAAATTTGCTGGAATCAATAATGGGCGTGATGTCACATTTGGAGACCCCCTGATGTAGCTAAACAGAGGAAACCCCCTAATTCTAACTCAAACCCTAACCCCAACACACCCCTAACCCTAATCCAAGCCCTAAACATAACCCTAATCACAATCCTAACCAAAAACACCCATAACCCTAATCCCAACCCCAACACAACCCAAACCCTAATCCCAACCCTAACCATAACCCTATTCACAATCCTAACCCCAACACACCCTAAACCCTAATCCCAACCCTAACCACAACCCTAACACTAATCCCAACCCTAACTACATCCCTAACCACAACCCTAACACTAATCCCAACCCTAACCATAACCCTAACTACAAACCTAACCCCAACACACCCCTAACCCTAATCGCAACCCTAACCCTAATCCCAATCATAATCCCAACCCTAACCCAAACCCTAACCATAAAACTTTAGCCCAACTCACTTTAGCCTACCTAACCTAACTTTAGCCCACTACTTAGCCAACCTAAAACTTTAGCCCAACGCACTTTAGCCTAACCCTAAAACTTTAGCCTAACTCACTTTATCCTAACTCTAACCCTAACTCTAAAACTTTAGCCCAACTCATTTTAGCCTAACTCTAACCCTAAACGTAACCCTAACCCTAAAACTTTAGCCCAACTCACTTTTGCCTAACTCTAACCCTAACCCTAAAACTTTAGCCCAACTCACTTTAGCTTAACCCTAATGGAAAAATGGAAATAAAAGTAATTTCTTTATTTTATTATATTTCCCTAAATAAGGGGGTGATAAAGGGGAGGTTTATTTACTATTTTTTTTATTTTGATTACTGTGATAGCGCTTATCAAAGTGACCAAAATGAACCAATAGGAAAAATCTTCCTATTGTTGCCGGGTGCCAGCCGGCAGATTGTGGCAGTCGTACTGCTCATGCGCCCTCCATTTTCTGACCGGAAGAAGATGGTGGCGCCAACAGGAGGATGCAGGAGGGCCCGAGAAGCACCTGGAGGTACAGGGTGGGGATCGGGGACCCTATTTCTATCTTCTCTGATGTGCGATGACATTAGAGAGAGAAGTTAGATGCACATCGGATTTTTTTTTTGCGGTCGCCGTTATACTGTTAATAATGGCGATCACAACCCCATGGGTCCGTGAAAACCAACCGGAATCATGTTTTCTGGGGTCTCGGCTACCCCCAGCAGCTTAATAGCTTAATAGCTGTCTACAAATATCTGAGGGGCTGTCACAGTGTAGAGGGGTCATCCTTATTCTTATTTGTACATGGAAACACGAGACGCAACGGAAAGAAACTGAAAGGAAGAAAACACAGATTAGATATTAGAAAAAACTTTTTGACAGTGAGGGTGATCAATGAGTGGAACAGGCTACAACGAAAAGTGGTGAGTTCTCCTTCAATGGAAGTCTTCAAACAGAGGCTGGACAGACATCTAAGATAGTTTAGTGAATACAGCATTGAGAAGGGGGTTGGACACAATGACCCTTGAGATCCCTTCCAATTCTAACATTCTATGATTCTATGATAATTTACAAATACTTTTTCCAATCATTTTCTATTTACTTCATGCGATTCTCTCCTTATATATTATTCACATTCCTCTATATAATGATGAAGTTTCGATGCATAAACTATGTGTTCTACAATACATAATGTTCTGGGAGCTGACTGCCATGTAAAGCCACTCTATAGAGAAGCTTCCTGTAGTTTAAACTGCAGAGCATCCAGTCATCAGTTGAACTTTTAGAGCTAAAACCATAACTTATATATGATGTTGGAAATAATTGCAGGATACTCTATGCCAGGGTTCCCCAACTCCAGTCCTCAAGGCCCACCAACAGGTCATGTTTTCAGGATTTCCTTTGTATTGCACAAGTGATGCAATTATCACCTGGGCAATACTAAGGAAATCCTGAAAACATGACCTGTTGGTGGGCCTTGAGGACTGGAGTTGGGGAACCCTGCTCTACGCTATTATCTGTTCCTAGAGAAGAATTACATTTATTTTTTACTTTACACAGTATTATAGGTAAACTACGTGATAATCATGCATCGAAAACAGAACTGTTAAATCTGTATTCAGATTCCAGCTTTTATTTCTCAGAGCTTAGAAAATGAAAATATTAGTCTGATTGGTAGTCATTGGCTCATTCTCCACTTTTTCGATACTTTATGTGCAATTTTACTTATGTGTATATGTATGTTCACTTGTATGCATACTAGCAAAATCTCCCAAATGATCACTTAATGAGTATTCCTGTTTTTAAAAAAGTGACGACATATTGCTTCATGATCAGTGTGGGCCAAACTTCTAAGACCCCAATGAATCCTGAGAATGGATAGCAGCGCTCCTGCGCAGCCGGATGGCCAGGAGTGACCTTGTGCTGGGAAATATAATTTAAGAATGGTGGAAATCCCAGAAGTTGGACTCACATTTATCAATGCAACTTTAGAACATGAGAAAACTGCTTTATCTAGAGATTAGTTTTAAAATATGATATTAGAACGTAGGTTTGAAAAAAATTATAACATTTCCACAAAACTGCACTTAGCCAACATTAGTTATCAAGAGATATGTATTATTCATTTATGTGAGGCACTGACATGAGCTTTGACATTAACGACAGATCTCCTTGAATAAAAGTTTGCTAACAGTTAGCACACACAGTCCCCTGGATCCCAATGACAAGACCTGCATGTCAATTTTCCTTTAATGAGTGCTGAGGACTACATTTTACCTACACAATTCCTCAGACTTCTAGAAAAACTTCAGCAGTTTATAGGGACATGTGAAGGTTATAAGAATCGTGATATCTTCTCAGAAGAAACAGATTATTTTGTCTGTTCTGAATCGAATACTTTAATGTGTTTTCTCCTCTTCATTTTACTCATTTAGAGTAGCAATACGGTAAAATCTAGTCCTATAAGAGTAGAATAAAAAGGCTCTTTTCATCTCAACAATATGATTATTGTTTACTGTTACTTTTAGATTTTATCCCCTTGTTTAAAATGAGCAATACCATAAAAAATTTAAGGTCGCCACACTAAAGATTAGTGAATTGATTTGATGCAAATCAAATCAGTGTCAAATTTTTAGGAAATTTGTGAACCATGCATCTTGTGATTCAATTAGAGTGAATTGGTTGTCTTCAATGGTCAATGTTAATTGTCAACCGCAATTCAGGTGCCCAGCTGGTAACACTGCCTCAGTGACCAGAGGTAACCTCAATGACGTCACCGCCTGTCACTGACGCTACGCTCGCAGAAGCTCATTCTCCCAGTGGTTTTCATCCTGGACAGTCGCATCTTGGCACCGTCCAGGTTGAAAACTATTTATCCCAGACAAGGATTACGGCGTGGGACAAAATGTCAGATAGGTGAGGGATATAGTTGCTTTATATTTCTGTTTTTTACAGGAGACCATGGCTTCAATGGAATGGGCGTTAGGTAAGTACAATTGTGTTTGTTATTCTTAAATAAAAAAGTAAATGTGTATTTTTTTATTTCAAATAAAGGACTTTATTCAGACTGTGTATTTATTTACAATATAAGTATAAGATTAGTAATGGATAGGTGTCTTATAGACGCCTCTCCATTACTAACCCATGGGTTTAATGTCACCAGACAACACAATGATGACATCAACCCCACAAATATGAACCCCATTTTCCATCGCAAATGCAGTTGGGTTGCAGCCCACAGCTGTCAATTTTGCCTGGCTGGTTATCAGAAATACAGGGGGAACCCACTCATTTTTTTGCAATTTATTTATTTATAGCTCTCACTGCTATTAGCGGCAACAGGCATAGGCTGATAGGAGTAGTAAGCTCATCAGCCAAACACCTGTGATAGGAGGCAAATTTTTTTTTGGCAGCTGGCAGCGTGAGAGCCGCAGCTCTCCAACCAGTGGTACTAATCTTACCGTAGATCAGAGCCGCTGGTGTTTGAAACACCCAAACCCAAATAATAACACAGACTTCCCTATCAATAGACATATGTGGCCAAGACATTTCTTGACAAAATATTGCAATATCTACTTTTTTTATTTCAAAGATGCTGTGAGGACCACCAATGAAGGCAGTTCACTTCCACACAGGTAAAAGGCTGTGATAGATGAAGAACATGGAAAATTTAATTCAGTTCATTACTACACCAAGTTGAGGACAATATACTTATACTGTGACATCTCTATGTTTTACCTCCATGCTGTCATATTACTATCTTTCATTATCTTTGTACCTTGACATTATTATTTACATTATTCCTGATCTGTAACATATCTTTGTAGGATAACACTCTTATGCACATTTTACCTGTACTGTGACATAGAATCATAGAATCATAGAACGGTAGAGTGGGAAGGGACCTCCTGGTCATCTGGTCCAACCCCCTGCTTAAAGCAGGATTCACTAAATCATCCCAGACAGATGTCTGTCCAGCCTCTGTTTGAAGACTTCTATTGAAGGAGAACTCACCACCTCTCGTGGCAGCCTGTTCCACTAATTGATCACCCTAACTGTCAAAAGGTTTTTTCTAATATCTAATCTGTGTCTCCTCCCATTCAGTTTCATCCCATTGCTTCTAGTCTTTCCTTGTGCAGATATTTGTAGACAGCTATTAAGTCTCCTCTTAGTCTTCTTTTTTGCAAGCTAAACATTCCCAAATCCTGCAACCGTTCCTCATAGGACATGGTTTGCAGACCGGTCACCATTCTGGTCGCTCTTCTCTGAATTTGCTCCAGTTTGTTGATGTCTTTTTTAAAATGTGCCCAAAACTGGACACAGTATTCCAGATGAGGTCTGACCAAAGAGGAGTAGAGGGCAATAATGACCTCACGTGATCTAGACTGTATGCTTCTGTTGATACATCCCAGAACTGTATTTGCCTTTTTTGCTGCTGCATCACACTGTTGATCATCATTGTGCACTTGTCCGTTCTATGATATCACTGTCATGATTACTGCTATAAAATAAAATCTAATATAATGAGTTTCATAAATTGTGTAAATAAATACATTTAGTCATTATTCACATTCCTATCATGACTTCGATGTAGAATGAAAGCCAAGGCATTGTGATGGAAATGTTTTACAAGGATTTCCTGCTAATTCTGATGGATTTCATTGACTTTGGAGAGGTCCTGTAATGTCTGTTCAGGATTATTGTATATTTAAAGGCACACTGCACAATTCTCAATGTGAAATCAATAAAACTGGCAACCATGATCCCAATGTGAAAGTGTGAACATAGTTTTACAATTCTGTACTCTCAGGATTAGAATTCTGTTTCACCTGTATGACCTTCATGCCTGCAGTTTACAAAATGCCTTTCTGAGATACACAATCTGTATTGCCATCTCGGCTTTTAATTACAGTTTTTCTCACTTCTCCATAGGAATTTTTCACACTTAGCACATAGTTTGTGTTTTCTAAAATGATCTAGAAATATAATCATTGTTACTATTGGTACAGTACTGGAATTTCACAATGTTTACTTTATTATTTGTTCCTTGGACTGTACAATACCTCTAAAAGAAAAGAAATGGGAATTTCATATTTGCTTCTGAACAACAGTGTGACACAGCAGGGGTCACTAAGCATGACAGCCTAGAGCCATATCTTCAGTGACTACCTGCTGAGATGCGCCAAATGGGAATAAAGCAAAGTTTTTCTATCTTCTTCATAGTGAAGGACAGTGTTATGAATGATGCAATGCAGCAACTGTTATTGGCATCGTTCTGCAATACTATGTAACTGAAATCTGATTTGGATTATATCACTGTGTTAAAAATAACTTATCTGACAATAAATAGTAATGGAATACTATTGTACTTTTTCCCAGAATGTTTTGTCATCAGAAGAAACCCCATGTAAATGCGCCCAACATTCCTAGGAATCAGGGATAGATTCAGATGTCTATATAAGGCCACGTGCACACATCGAGTATTTGGGGAGTTTTTAACACCAGTATTTGTAAACCAAAACCAGGGTGGAATAATCAGAAGTATAATCAAAACACGTCACCACTTCTCTATTTATCACCCACTCCTGGTTTGGCTTACAGATACTGATGTAAAATACTGACCAAATACTGAGCGTGTGACCATGGCATAAATGTAGTTATGCATTCAGACTTAATTGGCCATCCATATAAAATACTGAATGGGGGGCCTAAAACCACCAGGCAAGAGCCACTGCTTGTTAGGTTAGATCCAAAGCAAGCATAGCACAGGGGTGATCCTAATGACACACAGGTCCAGCTGCAGGGACCCCAAGTAAATAGCTGGTTTTAGTAGTTTGAGATCACTATACAAGTGTCTATTGAGCCTGTACTTTTAATAATTCCATTACTTTTCCTTCTTAACATTCCATATATATGAAACCTGGATGAGGTGTGGCCACAGGACAAGGGGTACATCAAGAGTCAGCAGACATGCACAAAAATTTGATAATACAATATGAATATTTACTAACCAGTTTTTAAAACAAAGGAAATGATGGTGGGTAAACAATGTATAAGTAACAAATACAATGACAACAGTTGCTTTCAATAACACTGACTAAAGGTACTGCCACACTAAAACAATCCCGCTAGCGATCACGATAACGACGCATACTAATGCGATCGCTAGCGGGATTGTTTCTATATCGCTAAGTGCGGCCACATTTAGCGATATAGTTAACGACGCTATCGCCGTTAGCGATCTTCTTAACGACTTTAGCGGTACAAAAGTACCGCTAAATCGCTAAGAAAAGGTGCCACACTAGCGATATATACTTACCCAGCGGGAGCGCCGACGAGAAAATAGGGTCCGGAACGATTCCAGCGACGAGCGAGATCACAGCAGGAAGCTCGTCGCTGGCAGCTGCCGCACTGAACAACATCGCTAACGGGATCGCTAAATAGTGACGTTTTTTAGCGATCCCGTTAGCGATATTGTTCAGTGTGGCATACCCTTAAGAGTATACGCAGGTGTACAATTAACAGCTATATGCGAGCAAAATACAATGCTATTAACATTTTTTTTTCGCATAAATCAATAAAACAGTGTTGTGCCAGTACATTAGTAATTGCCTACTCAGAGCAGTTTTTGACATGTCTCTTACAGAAGGTTTATCCTTGTGGAGAGTGACATGTCAGGTCTGTCATGCCAGTATGAGGAGACTTAAATGCCTTACATGCTCCTCTGAGGCAGGCAGGGCGTTTAAGTATCGTCATACTGGCATGACAGACCTGACATGTCACTCTCCACAAGGAGAAATCTTACCTTTTAGATCCCAGTCTTAGCCTCTCACCCAGCCAAATCAGATCTCATACTGATGATAATGTCTGTAAAGCGCTGTGCAACTTATGGCGCTATATAAGTGAGTAAAATAAATCAATATATAAAAAAAAAAAATGAATACTTTGTACTGACGAGGAGCATTACCCCAAAACACCGTGTCTACAAATTGAGATTCTGATTTGGCTTTTATTCTAAGTCATATTTCAAGGATCGTTAAAGGGTTGTTAATGACTTGTAGGATTGCTTCTTCCAATAGGTGGCACTAGAGTTCAAGTCATCTTCCTCTCTAAAGAGACATTCTTACAGAACAAGCCTTTTCTCGTACTAAGCTTACCTCTTTAAGGCTGTTCATATATGCGCATATATATTAAGATTTAAGATGGTACTGGTACACCCTGAAACTGAAGTAGAAGGGTCCTTGCTAGGCTGAGTCCTGAATAATCAGAAACGCCATCTTGAAGCTCTTCTTGAATGGCAAACTCTCCAACGCAGGGCTTCCCTAAGTCCTTAGAGATTAGACCTCACGTGGCCTAGTCCAAGATGTTGTATTTGACTGTCCTCACGAGTTAGCTCATGTCAAACCGAACAACGTGTCCCAGAGTCACCATCAACAGATCCTGGGTCACACAGCCCTATCCAGACTTTCTCCAAGGATCTGCAGCTTCACTACTCCCCTGACTCTCCTACGACTCCTCCCAACCATCCATCAACCGCCAAAGCCCCCCTGCGCTCCAACTTCAGCCTCTTGCCCCTGCCATCTGCCAGATCATATATTACATCATAAATCTCCAACAATACAGTAAACTGTGATTAACATTCCTTACATTCCACCTTACATTTGATGTCTCAACAAAAACAGCACCAACCAAAATCTGTCCACATTCAAAGTCATTTTGGAGGTTCTTTTGTGGAGTGAAGCCTGCTATGTGTTGCTTCGACCTATGCAAGCAAGCAGGGTCCAAGGTCCAGCTTCTCTCTCCGTCTCTAGTTGCAACTCTGCTTCGAGTGCCAGAGCTGTACTGTCTGTTAAGCTCAGCATGACCAGTACAGTCATTGTAATCTTCCACTAGGGGTCTGTTGTTCCTGCTGGACTCAGTCTGAGGTTGTCTCAGGTGGTCGATGGAACAACAGGGGCAAAGCATGTAACAATGTATTCGGCGTACCGGACAAGATCAGTCTTTTTGCTTCAAATTATACACTGGTCCATTCAGAATTACCTGCTTCAACACCTTGTAGGGTTCAGACTCACAGCGAACATCCAACTGTCCTATGGTAGTCCTTACATGGACCAGCACACTATTACTTATTCCTGACCCCTCTGCTCCTGGGCCATCAACGCTCCCAACCCATGAAGACTTCCATCTGTCTATAGAATGATTGGGCATTCATATTGAGCATATGCCAACACCAGGGCATTGGTCACAACTTCTTTCAGCTGATTCAGGGATCATTGTTGCGAGGGTCCCCAGGCAGTGGTCCAATTATTTGGGACTTTTGTGCTCCTTTTCTGTAACTTGTGAAGAGATTTGGCTATCTTAGCAAAGTTTGAGATGAAAATCATCTTGTACGGTGAAACTATTCAACTTGCGATAGTCGATACAGAATCTCAAGCTTCTTTCCTTCTTTCGGACGAGAACTGTCGGTGTTCTCCATGGACTCTAACTTTCCCGCATTACTCAGCATCTGTGATCTAATGGCTTTTACTTCCTGGTACAGGTTAAGGGGAATCTGTTAATATCGCTCACGGATCGGAGGTATGTCTCCTATCGAAATGTCATGTTCAATTCGGGTTGTACATCCATAATCATCTTCATTTCTGGAGAAAGCAGCTTGAATTGAATCTTCCATAACAGGTCTTTTATCATCTGAATGTGTTGAGACGAGAACTGAATGGTGTCCAGAAATATTATTTCAAGGAACTTTCGGCCATTCCACTCCGGAGTCAGCTCTGTCCTCTGAGCTTTAGACACAATCGTAATGCATGGTTCCTGCTCCTCAGCAATCAGGGCCAGTTGGACTTTGAGGATTTTTATGAGTATGGAGGAGAGACAGTACACAACTTTTTCGTATGCACGAAGCACGACAGAAGAATCATGTACATTGGGACACCGCATGGCCATTTGTCCATCCACCACTGTCGTCATAGTACGTGCGATCATCTGGTGTTGTCCAGTTCCTGTTGGCTTCTGGGGCTCATTAATCTGTACCCTACTCACAGTAGCAAATAAAACTTGGACGAGGGACGCCACAAGACGAGCGGTACAGCAAAAATCATCAGACATGCACAAAGATTAGATAATATAATATAAATATTTACTAACCAGTTTATAAAACAAAGGAAAGGATGGTAGATAAACAATGTATAAGTAACAAATACAAATACAGCAGCTACAATACGCTCAATAATGCTAAGAGTATACGCAGGTACACTTACAACAGAATTAACAGCAAAATGCAATGCAATTAACGCATTCTATGCATAAATCAATAAAATAACAATATTGTGCCAGTACTTTACTAATTGCCTGTCACGATCCACTTTGGGATCTGTGGCAGGTTTTGCTTTCTATATTAAAACCTTTCTCCTGTCAGGCCATCGGGGTTAATGTCAGTCTTTCCCCCGGTGGCCGCTGGTGTAATTACATTGCTGCTGACTTGTCAGGAGAAGGCGGTGACCACTCACACCATCCATTAAAAGGTCACCTGGGGCATCAGCTTACTGTTGGTGATACTTCTGCTTTTGGAGACCAACCAAGATGGAGTCAGGAGCTTGCTGAGCGCAGTGGTAGTTCTGCTGTTTCCCTATTGGTGCCTTACTCTGCTGTGCGGTGCATTGCAGCAGAGAAAGCTAAGTTTTGTTGTTTTGTTTCTTTAACCCCATGGTGTCTGTCTTTCCTTCCTTTGGTTATTTTGGTGTAGTTCCCTTTATTCCCTGTCTCACCTCCTGGGGTGGGGGTTGGGGGTTTAGCCCAGGGCTAAACAGGAGACAGGGACAGGTCGGTGACTTGGGCCTCATTTTCTTCAAGTGTACCCCCAAGTTAAGGAAAGACAGGGCCATCCATTAGCCTTAGGAGCAGTTCAGGGGCCCAGGTTCCTCGTCCCCTGTATTCCTACTACTGCCCCATGACATTGCCTCCTTGGAGCAGTTTTCAAAGTGTCTCTTACAGAAAAGGCCTTTTCTCCTAACGAACTGGACCTCTATAAGGCTATTTATATGTGCGCATATAAATTCAGATGTAAGATGGTGCAGTTACGTCCATAAACTGGAGTAGAAGGGTCCTTGCTGAGTTCTGAATAATCAGAAATGCCATCTTGAAGCTTTTAGGGAATGCAAATCTCTCTAACATAGGGCTTCCCTAAGTCCTTAGAGATAGAAATGCCATCTTGAAGCTCTTATGGAATGCCGATCTCTCCAACACAGGGCTTCCATATATATGTGTATTGTATACGTATACCATTCATGTTAGAACCCTCTTGTTAGGTTTTGTTTCAGCTTGCTGGTCACATGACCTTTTTTCCCTATTTAGTCTGGCTCCGCCCTTCTGGCTTTGCTGGACTTCATTGTATTACCTACTCTTAAGCTAGCCAGGTGCTTAGGTGCCCTACTCAGTCAGTTTTGCTTGATCTTAGGATCTCTAAGTAATTTGTTTTCTGTTTTATTTTTTCCTGCTACAATTTCTGTTAGGAGGTGTCCACCTTTTCTCCCAGTCCCTAGTTCTTGTAGGGATTCCTCCCTCGCAACTATAGGTCTTCGTTCAGACTAGCTGAGGACTTTAGCGGGTCTGGTCGCAGGATCAGGTTCCCCGTTACATCGTAGGGATCCAGCTTAGTTCTATTGTAGGGACAGAATTCCCATCTTTCCTTAGTGCTTGCAGCAGATCATAACAATTCATGTGTGGGGTTGCTTCTCAGCCAAGGGAATCGGCTCTCTCACAGTCTTGCCTAAAAACACAGCCATGAATAAAGAATGGTGTCAGAATGTCCTCCAAGAGCAACTTCTCCCAACCCTCCAAGAGTAGTTTGGCGATCAACAATGCCTTTTCCAGCATGATGGAGCACCTTGCCATAAAGCAAAGGTGATAACTAAATGGCTCAGGGAACAAAACATAGAGATTTTGGGTCCATGGCCTGGAAACTCCCCAGATCTTAATCCCATTGAGAACTTGTGGTCAATCATCAAGAGACGGGTGGACTAACAAAAACCTAAAAATTCTGACAAAATGAAAGCATTGATTGTGCAAGAATGGACTGCTATCAGTCAGGATTTGGTCCAGAAGTTAATTGAGAGCATGCCAGGGAGAATTGCAGATGTCCTGAAGAAGAAGGGTCAACACTGCAAATATTGACTTGCTGCATTAACTCATTCTAACTGTCAATATAAGCTTTTGTTACTCATATGTTTGCAATTATATTTCTGTCTGTGATAAAAACATCTGTCGAAACACACATAAAAACCAGAGGGCAGCAGATCATGTGAAAATATAATATTTGTGTCATTCTCTAAAATTTTGGCCATGACTGTATATTTCAATACAAGAATCAACGTTTCCTGTACATTTGAAAAACTAAAAAAAATTTCATAATCTTTACAATGGAATATGTGGGTAACCATTAGAAAACATTCCTTTGAATGGACAAATGAGGAACATTTGGCCCCAGTAGCAGCTTTTTTTAGTCAAAAGTCTGTATGTAACAAACATCTTTACATTCTGGTTTAGAATTAACTAGAAGTCATGTAATGTCTTTCAGGCGTCCAAATTCTTGCAAATAAGCTGTTATCAAGCTGAAAATACTGACTGAAATCTTACATAATTCTAAGAAAATTAAATTTGTTTAAGAAATGTATTTTCGGAGGCTAAGGTAACATTCAAACATGACGTTGAGTACTAATTTCTGTATAAACAAACTTTTGAATGAGGTTTTCAAAATCCCAATTATAATGAGCAAAGATTCTAAACGTGTGAACACGGGGATAATGTTAGAACAGGACACAAAATAAACAGAGGGTCAGAAAAAAAATTACATATTAAGTGCATAAAAAACGTTTCTATTATAGAGAAACTTTGGCAGCTTTCAACTCTGAATGGTGATCTACTGCACAAAACATATTTTTGGGACTTCACACCGGATTTTTATTTATATTTTTAAGTGATTGCTCAATACAAAGTAGGGCAAAGTCTGAACAGCTTGAAACTCATTAGCACCAGAAATCAGGAGGTTTCCAAGATGTATTTCCAAAGCTATTGGCTGAGGTATATGCTGTAATCAATATTTTCCCTTAGGAGCTTATTTTAACAGCCCACCAACGAATTATCATAAACCTTTGAAAATCTGGAACCCACCTGATCTCTGATGCATGTAAGTTCCAAGCTCTTAAGACTGCTTTCTGTTGAGTGTTGAGTGGACACTTAAAATGTTTCTATAAAAGGATATAAGAACTTGCACACTTTTAAATTCACAGTATGTCTATTATGTTGCCCCATACTGCAAGACTGGATCAAGTAATTGACAAAATTCATACTTTTACTTGCAGAGAACTCTCGCACTTACAGTAGTTGTCCCTGCTGGTCTGTCTCGTGCTGCTGTGCTGGGGCTCATGCACTCATGCAAACTTCTTGTTTCTTGACATTAGTGCTAAAATCCCATATCATCAAGCAATGCCTAGAGGACCTAAGATGTATAAGAGACCCTTCTCCTCCACCTTGAGCATAAGCAATAAAAAATTTAAAAAAAAAGCTGTCAGCAGGATCCACCGTCCCCCAAAATGTTTGTATGTTCATGTAGCTTTATATATGTCAGGTGTTGCATATTCTTGTTTTAATTCATATGCAAATGAGGCTAAAGTACTCTGAGCATGTCAAAGCACTTCCCAAGCTCGGACTCTATTCTGTACTGTATAGTTAAGAAAGTGAGCTGTCAGTCAAGCAAACAAGGTGGGACTGGGTAGAAAATTGGGCCATAGAGGCAGAGGTTTTGGAGTTTGGACTGGGGAGAGAGGGGTAAATCAGATTCTCTTTCGTTTAATTCTTGTGCTGTAGATAATGTGTTCTTCTATTCTGAATGCTTCTTTCATGCTTCCTGACTACATCTACAGTACCTGTCTGTTACATGGCTTAATCTACTTGCCGTATACTATCGTTATAAAAAACATTGCTCTAACTCCAGCTTGTCTGATTACACTCTCAATCTACTGCTTTGGCACTGTGTATTGAAGTCTTTCATACATCAGCGGTTTACTGTCATAATCTAAAGGTGACAACCTGGGGATTCTCTATAGAGAAGCTCACATCTCTATACAGGGTTTAATAACCTGGGAATCACTTAGATTCCACTCCTCAGTTTATCTCAATGTCAAATCCACAGAAACCCACTTTGTCAACATCCCAAATAGGCATCTGACAGTAATGTAACTTGTAATGATTCATATGATATATATAGCCCCAATTTTTAGCCTCATACATTGCACATTTATGTAAGACACAATGAATTTGAATCATTAAAGAGGATGGCCTCTTTCTCTTGTTCGGGCAGCTTTCCTCATAAACTGCCCTGCACTTCTGTCCATAAAACGGCTGTTGATGAAGGAGCATGTGACCAGATAAGTCCTTCATCTTCTTCCAATAGAAAAGCAGCTTTCCCATGTAAGAAGTTTTACAACTAAAGGAGATGGCTAGACTGATCTGGCCAAATTCTCATTCACCAGCAGCCATTGTATGGACAAAAGTGCTGGACAGTTTATGAGGAAAGCGGAACAAGAGAAAGTGGTGACTTTTTAAGAGTACTAACAGTATGACCGAATCATCATACCTCACAGAACAGACCATCTAAAGAATACAGACAGTACACCTGGCACGCAAAATTCAGGCACTCAAAAAGCACCCTAAACAAATAATCACCCAGAAGGCTAATTAACCCTGCCTCAGGCATAATAGACCTGACAGGCACAGCTCACACATGTCATGACTCAGGACGGGGTGTTTCTGGCTCCTTCCTGGTCTGGTCAGGGTTAAGTCTGGCTGCCTCTCTTTGGTTCTGGGGCGGCTACTTAATGTTGGTAGTTCCTGGGTCCAGTGTCGGCGATACTTCCATCTACTTGGTTTATGGTCGCTGACCCAGGTTACTCTCAGTATCGTTGTTCCTCTGCGTGTGTTTGCTATGTATGACCTGGTTTGCCCCTGACTATTGTCTCTGTCTTTCTGCTTGGTACTGATTCGTCCCTCCTAGTTATCTGACCCCTTGGCTTGCCTCTGGTTACTCGTCTGTCTTGTCCCTGGTTACCTCGTTCCCGTCTGGCTTTTGACCATCGGCTTTGCTATCTGACTACGCTATTGGTTTTGTCCTTTGTATTCTGGGCCCTAGGGCAGATCCTGTCCCCACGCCAGCTAGCTCCACCTCCTATGGTCACGTGACCTGCTAGCTCCGCCCATGTGATCAAGTGACTGGCTATGCTCAGGTCCTGTGCGTACTGCTCTCCTCTGTCTCTGCACACCCGGTCTATTGGCGCACGTCCCCAGTTAGCGCTCCCAGGCTTAACCTCAGTGACACTGTGCCCGTGTCACAACATTATCACTGAACACACATTTTTGGGGGGCTTTGGGATTCATTGTACAGTACAGACCAAAAGTTTGGACACACCTTCTCATTTAAAGATTTTTCTGTATTTTCATGACTATGAAAATTGTAAATTCATACTGAAGGCATCAAAACTATGAATTAACACATGTGGAATTATATACTTAACAAAAAACAACTAAAAATATGCCTTATATTCTAGGTTCTTCAAAGTAGCCACCTTTTGCTTTGATGACTGCTTTGCACACTCTTGGCATTCTCTTGATGAGCTTCAAGAGGTAGTCACCGGAAATAGTCTTCCAACAATCTTGAAGGAGTTCCCAGAGATGCTTAGCACTTGTTGGCCCTTTTGCCTTCACTCTGCGGTCCAGCTCACCCCAAACCATCTCGATTGTGTTCAAAAGAATATAAGACATATTTTCAGTTGTTTCACACTTTTTTGTTAAGTATATAACTCCACATTTGTTAAATCATAGTTTTGATGCCTTCAGTGTGAAAGTCATGAAAATACAGAAAAATCTTTAAATGAGAAGGTGTGTCCAAACTTTTGGTCTGTACTGTATGCCATGGACCCACTCCGTGCTCTGTCAGATCGGGTGGATAACCTGACCAAAATATTGCAGAACCTGTCTGTTGCGCAAAGAGCATTGGTCACTTCCCACCAGCAGGTGCAAAGGGAGTTAGCTGATACTGTTATCTGTATTCGGGGTGCCCCTTTCCCATCGAGCAATGTGGTTGGTGCGGTGTCAGATGTCTCTTTGTCTTCTCTTGAACCTTTTGTCAAACTTCAGTATACTTTTTATGGGGATAAAAAAAGTTCCGGGTATTTAGAGAAAGTTGCAAATTATTGTTTTCTGTGCGCCCTCCGCCCTCAGGTGATGAGAGTCAAAGGGTGGGAATAGTGAGAGCTCTGTTACAAGAGTGGCTGCAAGCTTGGGCTTTCTCCCTATCTCCCACCTCTCCTGAGAGACTGTCTGTGGATCTTTTCTTTGCGGCTTTGGGTCTGATTTATGATGGAGCCAATCAAGTGACTTTGGCAGAGGACACGATTATGGGTCTCACCCAGGGAAAACGCTCTGCTGAGTGGTACTGTTAGAAGTATAGGTGATGGGCATCAGACGTGTCTTGGAATGACTCTGCGCTTAGAGGGCTTTTCCAAAAGGGTTTGTCAGAGCATTTAAAAGATGCGTTGCCTCTGAAATCCCCGCCAGACTCTATGGAGGATGCCATGACACAAGCCGTCCGTATGGACTGTAGACTGCATGAAAGAGGAGTGGTGCAGCGTGAAGCTTCGTTATTGTCGGTTAAACCTGAACCTCCTTTGCCAGTTGAGCCCATGGAGGTGGGGGAAGTCTCCTTGAAAGAAGGAGAAAGGAGATGTCGAAGGGAAAACAAACTCTGCTTCTATTGTGGAGCTCCAGGCCACTGGAGAAAGGACTGTCCCTCCTGCCCGCCGTATTCCAAGGTCTTGGGAAAAGACTAGGTCTGGGTAGCTGCCGAGGAGGTTACCCAGACCCTCAGGTACTCTTTTCCTCAAATTTCAAATTGTTGTTAAAAGTGCAAGTGGATGTGAACAATTGTTTTTCCCTCTTCTGCTTTTGTGGATTGTGGATCCTCAGTAAACTTGATTGACTCGAATTTTGTGGCCCATTGTGAGAAAGGCACAGTCAGGTTGGGATCCACTTGGTTACTAAAGAATTTGTACTTAAGGTAAGCCCTGTTCATTTGGAGCCTGTAGCCTGTTTAGTTCTGGACAACCTCCCTGCCGGGTTGGTTTTGGGGTTCCCTTGGTTGCAATGTCATAACCCAGTCATTGATTGGGAGGCTTGAAAAATTGTTAAATGGGGTCCGAATTGTGAAAATAAATGTCTGATTTCAGCATCTGTGTCGTACGTCGATCTGGAGGGTATTCCGGAGTACATAAAGGACTTTGAGTATGTGTTCTCAGAAAGTCAGGCTGAGGGGTTGCCACCTCACCATTCTTTTGATTGTGCCATTGATCTGGTGCCAGGCGCTAAATTGCCTAAGGCTCGATTGTTGAACCTTTCTGGTCTTGTGCAGGTCATCATGAAGGAATATACACTACCGGTCAAAAGTTTAGGGTCACTTAAGAAATTTCCTTATTTTGAAAGAAAAGCAGTTTTTTTCCAATGAAGCTAACATTAAATGATTCAGAAATACACTCTATACAGTGTTAATGTGGTAAATGACTATTCTAGCGGCAAACGTCTAGTTTGTAATGCAATATCTTCATAGGTGTATAGAGGCCCATTTCCAACAACCATCACTCCAGTGTACTTATGGTATTTTGTGTTCGCTAACTGTGTAAGAAGGCTAATAGATGGTTAAAATACCCTTTAAAACCTTTGTGCAAGTATGTTAACACAGCTGAAAACCGTTTGGTTGATTAGAGAAGCTATAAACCTGACCTTCCTTTGAGCTTGTTGAGAATCTGGAGCATTACATTTGTTGGTTCCATTAAACTCTCAAAATGGCCAAAAAAAAGAACTTTCTTGTGAAACTCGACAGTCTATTCTTGTTCTTAGAAATGAAGGCTATTCCATGCGAAAAATTACCAAGAAACTGAAGAATTCATACAATGGTGTGTAGTACTCCCTTTAGAGGAGTGCACAAACAAGCTCTAACCAGAGAAGAAAGACAAGTGGGAGGCCCCGCTGCACAACTGAGCAACAACACAAGTACATTAGAGTCTTTAGTTTGAAAAATTGACGCCTCACAGGTCCTCAACTGGCAGCTTCATTAAACAGTACACATTAACCCCTTCACCCCCAAGGGTGGTTTGCACGTTAATGACCGGGCCAATTTTTACAATTCTGACCATTGTCTCTTTATGAGGTTATAACTCTGGAACGCTTCAACGGATCTTCGCGATTCTGAGATTCTTTTCTCGTGACATATTGTACTTCATGTTAGTGGTAAAATTTCTTCGATATAACTTGCGTTTATTTTTGAAAAAAACGCAAATATGGCGAAAAATTTTAAAATTTTGCAATTTTCAAACTTTGAATTTTTATTCCCTTAAAACAGAGAAATATATCACACAAAATAGTTAAGAAATAACATTTCCCACATGTCTACTTTACATCAGCACAATTTTGGAACCAAAATTTTTTTTTGTTAGGAAGTTATAAGGGTTAAAAGTTGACCAGCGATTTCTCATTTTTACAGCAAAATTTACAAAGCCATTTTTTTTTAGGGACCACCTCACATTTGAAGTCACTTTGAGGGGTCTATATGGCAGAAAATACCCAAAAGTGACACCATTCTAAAAACTGCATCCCTCAAGGTACTCAAAACCACATTCAAGAAGTTTATTAACCCTTCAGGTGCTTCACAGTAACTAAAGCAACGTGGAAGGAAAAAATGAATATTTTACTTTTTAGCCACAAAAATTATCTTTTACAAACTTTTTTTTTATTTTTACAAGGGTAAAAGGAGAAAATGGACAGATAAGGTTGTTATGCAATTTCTCCTGAGTACGCCAATACCCCATATGTGGGGGAAAACCACTGTTTGGGCACACGGCAGAGCTCATAAGGGAAGGAGCGACGTTTGACTTTTTCAAACTAAAATTGGCTGGAATTTAGATTGGATGCCATGTCGCGTTTGGAGAGCCCCTGATGCGCCTAAACAGTGGAAACCCCCAACAAGTGACACCATTTTGGAAACTAGACCCCCTAAGGTACTTATCTAGATCTGTTGTGAGCACTTTGAACCCTCAAGTGTTTCACAAAAGTTTATAAAGCCTGGGTGTGAAAAAAAAAAAATCAATTTTCCACAAAAATGATTTTTTGTCCCAAATTTTTGAATTTTCCCAAGGAAATTGGACCCCAAAAGTTGTTGTCCAATTTGTCCTGAGTACGCTGATACCCCATATGTGGGGGGGAGAAACTGTTTGGGCGCACGGCAGGGCTTGGAAAGGAAGTAGTAACGTTTTGGAATGCAGACGTTAATGGGGGTCATGTTCCGTTTGCAGTGCCCCAGATGAGCCTAAACAGTGGAAACCCCCCACAAGTGACCCCATTTTGGAAACTAGACCCCCTAAGGAACTTATCTAGATCTTTGGTGAGCACTTTGAACCCCCAAGTGCTTCACACAAGTTTATAATGCCCGGGCATGAAAAGAAAAAATCCTATTTTTTTCCACAAAAATTATCTTTTAGTCACTAATTTTTTATTTTCCCAAGTGTAACAGGAGAAATTGGACCACATAAGTTGTTGTACAATTTGTCCTGAGTATGCTGATACCCCATATGTGGGGGGGAACCACTGTTTGGGCGCAGGCAGAGCTCGGAATGGAAGGAGCACCATTTGACTTTTTCCAACCAAAATTGGCTGGAATTGAGTTTGGATGCCATGTTGCATTTGGAGAGCCCCTGATGTGCCTAAACAGTGGAAACCCCCCACAAATGACCCCATTTGGGAAACTAGACCCCTAAGGAACTTATCTAGATTTTTGATGAGTAATTTGAACCCCCAAGTGCTTCACACAAGTTTATAACGTAGAGCCGTAAAATTTAAAAATCATATTTTTTCCACAAAAATGATCTTTTCACCCCAATTTTTATTTTTCCAAGGGTAACAAGACTCCAAAAGTTATTGTGCAATTTGTCCTGAGTGCGCTGATACCCCATATGTGGGGGTAAACCACTGTTTGGGTTCATGGCAGAGTTTGGAAGGGAAGGAGCGCCATCTGACTTTTTCAACGCAGAATTGGCTGGACGCCATGTCGTGTTTCGAGAGCTCCTGATCTGCCTAAACAGTGGAAACCCCCATAAATGACACCATTTTGGAAACTAGACCCCTCAAGGAACTTATCTAGATGTGTGGTGAGAACTTTGAACCCCCAGGTGTTTCACTAAAGTTTATAACGTACAGCCGTAAAATAAAAAATCTTTTTTTTTTTTTTACAAAAATTATTTTTTCGCCCCCAATATTTTATTTTCACAAGGGTAATGTCATGTGTGCATCGCCACGAAGATCGTCGCGGTTGCACATTCTGACTTCTCACAGCTGAGTTGCTGTTTCTTTGTGTTTGGCAGTTAGGGAGTTAATTCTGTCTGTGCTCAGTTCTGGGACTGGGTGCAGTTTTCTCCCGGCTGCAATTAATTATTTGTTGATTGGTTTCCTTTAAATCTCTGGTTGTCTGTGTTGGGAGTTGCCAGTGAAATTCTTCATGCAGACCACAGATAGGATTGTATCTGTATAGACTTAAGTTAAAGAGCTCCTTAGTTGTTTTAAGCTCACCTTGCTTAGAGTTTAATATCCCAGATCATTTATGTTCCTTCTGTGTTTGTGTGTGTATGCAAGTCTGTGTTTTCTCCAGTCTGTCCTATATGTCTAATCTGTGTATTTAGCAGAGATCAGCCCATATCCCTTTGGTGGTAATCAGAATCCTTCTTAGGACTGATTACAGGGTTCAGGGACTGATAGGAGACAGGGTTAGGCTGGAGACTTGGACCTCTGAACCATTATCAGTACCTCCAAGGTGAGGGATTAGTTAGGACCCCAGTTTAGGGTCAGGTTAGACCCCGGTCCTCCTCTTTCCTGTGACAGTGTATCAAGTCCTCAAGATTAACCCTGAGTTCAACGGATATCGTGTCAGGTAAATCTATTCTATATTTACATGCTGATGTTGCTAATCTATATGTTGTATAGAGTGTTGTTCTTTTAAGAATAGTTTACTGACATCGTACACATATCATAAGACCGCGTGACATTTTCACTGGCCCTGAGGGTCCGGAGGCCCCTCGTAGAAGGGGGGGTACTGTCATGTGTGCATCGCCACGAAGATCGTCGCGGTTGCACATTCTGACTTCTCACAGCTGAGTTGCTGTTTCTTTGTGTTTGGCAGTTAGGGAGTTAATTCTGTCTGTGCTCAGTTCTGGGACTGGGTGCAGTTTTCTCCCGGCTGCAATTAATTATTTGTTGATTGGTTTCCTTTAAATCTCTGGTTGTCTGTGTTGGGAGTTGCCAGTGAAATTCTTCATGCAGACCACAGATAGGATTGTATCTGTATAGACTTAAGTTAAAGAGCTCCTTAGTTGTTTTAAGCTCACCTTGCTTAGAGTTTAATATCCCAGATCATTTATGTTCCTTCTGTGTTTGTGTGTGTATGCAAGTCTGTGTTTTCTCCAGTCTGTCCTATATGTCTAATCTGTGTATTTAGCAGAGATCAGCCCATATCCCTTTGGTGGTAATCAGAATCCTTCTTAGGACTGATTACAGGGTTCAGGGACTGATAGGAGACAGGGTTAGGCTGGAGACTTGGACCTCTGAACCATTATCAGTACCTCCAAGGTGAGGGATTAGTTAGGACCCCAGTTTAGGGTCAGGTTAGACCCCCGGTCCTCCTCTTTCCTGTGACAGTGTATCAAGTCCTCAAGATTAACCCTGAGTTCAACGGATATCGTGTCAGGTAAATCTATTCTATATTTACATGCTGATGTTGCTAATCTATATGTTGTATAGAGTGTTGTTCTTTTAAGAATAGTTTACTGACATCGTACACATATCATAAGACCGCGTGACAGGTAACAGAAGAAATTGGAACCCAAAAGTTGTTGTCCAATTTGTCCTGAGTACACTGATACCCAATATGTGGGCGAAAACTACTGTATGGGCACACGTCGGGGCTCGGAAGGGAAGTAGTGACGTTTTGGATTGCAGACTTTGATGGAATGGTCTGGGGGCGTCATGTCACATTTGGAGAGCCCCTGATGCACCTAAACAGTGGAAACCCCCCACAAGTGACCCCATTTTGGCAAATAGACCCCACAAGGAACTTATCTAGATGTGTGGTGAGCACTTTGAACCCCGAAGTGCTTCACAGAAGTTTATAACGCACAGCCGTAAAAATAAAAAATCTTTTTTTTATTACAAAAATGATTTTTTCGCCCCCAATATTTTATTTTCACAAGGGTAACAGGAGAAATTGGACCCCAAAAGTTGTTGTCCAATTTGTCCTGAGTACGCTGATACCCAATATGTGGGAGAAAACTACTGTATGGGCGCACGTCAGGGCTCGGAAGGGAAGTAGTGACGTTTTGGATTGCAGACTTTGATGGAATGGTCTGGGTGCATCATGTCGCATTTGGAGAGCCCCTGATGCGCCTAAACAGTGGAAACCCCCCACAAGTGACCCCATTTTGGAAAATAGACCCACAAGGAACTTATCTAGATGTGTGGTGAGCACTTTGAACCCCGAAGTGCTTCACAGAAGTTTATAACGCACAGCCGTAAAAATAAAAAATCTTTTTTTTTTTTGCAAAAATGATTTTTTCGCCCCAATATTTTATTTTTACAAGGGTAACAGGAGAAATTGGACCCCAAAAGTTGTTGCCCAATTTGTCCTGAGTACGCTGATACCCAATATGTGGGAGTAAACTACTGTATGGGTACACGTTGGGGCTCGGAAGGGAAGTAGTGACGTTTTGGATTGCAGACTTTGATGGAATGGTCTGGGGGCGTCATGTCGCATTTGGAGAGCCCCTGATGCGCCTAAACAGTGGAAATCCCCAACAAGTGACCCCATTTTGGAAAATAGACCCCACAAGGAACTTATCTAGGTGTGTGGTGAGCGCTATGAAGCCCCAAGTGCTTCACAGAAGTTTATAATGTACAGCCGTAAAAACAAAAAAATATTTTTTTTTGTACAAAAATGATATTTTCGCCCCCAGTTTTTTATTTTCCCAAGGGTAACAGAAGAAATAGGACAAATTGCACAATAACTCTTGGGGTCCAGAGTACGCTGATACCCCTTATGTGGGGATAAACTACTGTTTGGACGCATGGCAGAGCTCAGAAGTGAAGGAGCACCGTTTGACTTTTTCAACGCAGAATTGGCTGGAATTGAGATCAGATGCCATGTCACATTTGGAGAGCCCCTGATGTGCCTAAACAGCGGAAACCCCCCAATTCTAACTCCAACCCTAACCCCAACACACCCCTAACCCTAGTCCCAACCCTAACCACAAACCTAACACTAACACACCCCTAATCCCAACCCTAACCCTAATCCTAACTTTAGCGCCAACCCTAACTCTAACTTTAGCCGCAACCCTAACCCTAACCCTAACGGGAAAATGGAAATAAATACATTTTTTTAATTTTATTATTTTTCCCTAACTAAGGGGGTGATAAAGGGGGGTTTGATTTACTATTTATAGCGGGTTTTTATGATTGGCAGCTGTCACGCTAAAAGACGCTTTTTATTGCAAAAATAGTTTTTTGCATCGCCACATTTTGAGAGCTATAATTTTTGCATATTTTGGCCCACAGAGTCATGTGAGGTCTTATTTTTTGCGGGACGAGTTGACGTTTTTATTTGTACCATTTTTGAGCAGGTGATATTTTTTGATCGCTTTTTATTTCGATTTTTGGGAGGTTAGAATGAACAAAAATCAGCAATTCATGAATTTCTTTTGGGGGAGGCGTTTTTATTGTTCCGCGTGTGGTAAAATTGATAAAGCAGTTTTATTCTTCGGGTCAGTACGATTATGGCGATACCTCATTTATATCATTTTTTAATGTTTTGGCGCTTTTATAGAATAAAAACAATTTTATATAAAAAATAATTATTTTTGCATCGCTTTATTCTGCGAGCTATAACTTTTTTATTTTTTCACTGATGATGCTGTATTGTGGTTCATTTTTTGCGGGACAAGATGACGTTTTCAGCGGTATCATGTTTATTTATATCGGTCTTTTTGATCGCGCGTTATTCCACTTTTTGTTCGGCGGTATGATGATAAAGCATTGATTTTTTGCTTCTTTTTTTTTTTTTTTTTTTCTTTAAGGGGTTTACTAAAGGGGTTAACTAGTGGGACATTTTTATAGGGGGGGTCGTTACGGACGCGGCGATACCAAATATGTGTACTTTTATTGTTTTGTTTTTTTTATTTACAGGAAGAAATGAATTTATTGGGGAATATTTTTTTTTTTTTTTTTATTTTGGATTTTTTTTATAATATGTTTATTTTTATTTTTTTAACTTTTTTACTTTGTCCCAGGGTGGGACATCACTGTATTTTATCAAATCGCTGGTGTGACAGTGTGCACAGCACACTGTCACACCAGCGAACGCTCAGGCAGTGCAGCAGGCTTCTCAGTGCCTGCTCTCAGCAGGCACTGAGGAAGCCGCCTCCCTCCAGGACCCCGGCGCCATCTTGGATCCGGGTCCTGGGAGGGAGGAAGCCCTCAGAACAGCGCGATCACATCGCGCTGGTCTGAGGGTCTCAGGGGGGCGCGCAGGGAGCCCCCACCCTGCGCAATCCTCCCCTGTGCCCCCAGTACACCGCGATCATGTTTGATCGCGGTGTGCTAGGGGTTAATGTGCCGGGAGCGGTCCGTGACCGCTCCTGACACACAGTCACGGGTGTCAGCTGTGATAATCAGATGACACCCGGCGGCGATTAGCTGCGCTCCCCTCAGGAGCGCAGCTGATCGCCTATGACGTACTATCCCGTCCATGGGCAGAATGGCACGGGTTTTATGGACGGGATAGTACGTCTAATGTCAGAGAGGGGTTAAACGCCAGTGTCAACATCTACAGTGAAGAGGCGATTTGGGGATGCTGGCCTTCAGGGCAGATTGGCAAAACAAAAGCCAATATTCCTCTGTCCAATGCCTGTGTTCTTTTGCCCATATTAATCTTTTCCTTTCATTTAAGCCAGTTTTAATTTTGTTTTTTGTTTTGACAATCTGCCCTGAAGGCCAGCATCCCCAAATCGCCTCTTCACTGTAGATGTTGACACTGGCGTTTAATGTGTACTGTTTAATGAAGCTGCCAGTTGAGGACCTGTGAGGCGTCAATTTTTCAAACTAAAGACTCTAATGTACTTGTCTTGTTGCTCAGTTGTGCAGCGGGGCCTCCCACTTGTCTTTCTTCTCTGGTTAGAGCTTGTTTGTGCAATCCTCTAAAGGGAGTACTACACACCATTGTATGAATTCTTCAGTTTCTTGGTAATTTTTCGCATGGAATAGCCTTCATTTCTAAGAACAAGAATAGACTGTCGAGTTTCACAAGAAAGTTCTTTTTTTTTGGCCATTTTGAGAGTTTAATGGAACCAACAAATGTAATGCTCCAGATTCTCAACAAGCTCAAAGGAAGGTCAGGTTTATAGCTTCTCTAATCAACCAAACGGTTTTCAGCTGTGTTAACATACTTGCACAAGGGTTTTAAAGGGTATTTTAACCATCTATTAGCCTTCTTACACAGTTAGCGAACACAAAATACCATAAGTACACTGGAGTGATGGTTGTTGGAAATGGGCCTCTATACACCTATGAAGATATTGCATTACAAACTAGACGTTTGCCGCTAGAATAGCCATTTACCACATTAACACTGTATAGAGTGTATTTCTGAATCATTTAATGTTAGCTTCATTGGAAAAAAACTGCTTTTCTTTCAAAAATAAGGAAATTTCTAAGTGACCCTAAACTTTTGACCGGTAGTGTATATCTGAGAGCCTCTGCAAAGGACATATTTGCCCTTCTATGTCTCCTGTTGCTGCAGGGTTCTTTTTTGTGAAATAAAAGACGGTGGTCTTCGCCCATGCCTTGACTTTTGGGAAACTTAATAAAATCATGATAAGAAACTCATATCCCTTCCACTCATTACCGATTTGTGTATCCAATTGTCCGGGGTCAAATAGTGTTAGGGCTTACGGAACGCACCAAATAAATATAAATAATAGGTGTGTTCGCAGCCCGGGGTCCACCGTGCAGGCAGAGCCTGCTGCTAGTAAGATGGCGGTATAATCAAACTCTGTTACTTCACAGAGTCGCAAACATAGATGCTGTGGCACTATATGGCAGTATAAGCGAACTATGTTACACCACAGAGTCGCTGAGGTAGAGACGCAGAGATAGAGACTGTGTCCTGTTAACACCACAGGGGTACACAGATAACTGCTGTGTGGATAGCAGTCCGTGGTAATGCAGTTAGCAACGCAAACAAGCAACTCCTAACCGAGTAGCCGATATTCTAGAGGCTATTTCAGCCAAGTCCTGAACACGTGCATACAAATCTCCTCACCGGAGGTGTCGGTATTCTTGGGGCTTATTTCAGTCCAGCACTAACCACATGCATGCATGATCACACTGGCGCAACGCACATAACACAATTGATACTAGCGCATGGCCGAGCTACAGGAACTTCCAGAAAAGGACCAATGAGAAACTGTTGCAGAATACAAGCAGTTTCAGGACCTTTCTGGCGGACCAATGGGAATCGCTGCTGTAACCGAGCATGTGACCCCTGATCTCCAATGGGAGATCTTGCCCTGGGCATGTTCAGATGGAGAAACGCAGGACTTAGTCACAAAGACGTCTGCTCGCCGCTGACCAGTACTGGCTACAATAGCAGAACCTGGAGAGGCAGCAGTAATCCTCTGCACAGTGTTAGTCTGGGCGAGACGCTGGGATCGACGTCTCTGCTGAGCAGAGTCCACTGCGGCTGGAGATGGATGGGAGACCGCAGCAGGGATGGTTCGAGATTCCACTTGTGCAGAAGCTGGAACTCGACCCCTAACAAATGGTTTTCTAAGATGGACTTGCGGGGGGCTTATAACCTTATTCGGTTACGGGAGGGGGATGAGTAGAAGACTGCGTTTCCTACCTCTGAAGGGTTGTTTGAAAATCTTGTTATGCCGTTTGGTTTGACCAATGCTCCTGCAGTCTTTCAAAACGTCATCAATTATATGTTCTCTGATTTTATTGGGCGGTTTGTGGTCATATACTTATATGATATTTTAATCAATTCATCTGATAAACAAGCCCACATTGGTCATCTTCGGGCTGTTCTCCAGAGAGGGAGAATCAGGTCTTCGCTAAATTAGAGAAATGTTAGTTTTTTGTTCAAGAACTGTCCTTTTTGGGATTCATTGTCTCTGGTGAGGGTTTCGGCATGGTTTCCAAAAAGGTTCTGGCCATTGTGGATTGGGTGCAGCCTCGGGATCTTATGGGTCTTCAGCGCCTCTTGGGATTCGCCAATTAGTACCGGAGGTTTATTTAAGGGTTTTCACAGGTGGTTAAGCCCCTCACTGACTTGACAAAAGGGGGCTGATGTGAAGAACTGGTCACTTTGAAAATATGTTTTATGACTACCCCGGTTCTGGTTTAGCCAGGTCCATCTGAACCTTTTGTGGTGGAGGTTGACGCCTCGGAGGTGCGGGTGGAGGAGGGAGGGTGTTGTCCGAAGGGCCAGCCACATTGACCAATCTGAGACTTTGCGCCTTCTTTTCTAAAAAATTCTCCCTGGCAGAAAGAAATTACGATGTGGGCAATTGGGAACTGCTGGCAGTGAAGTTGGCTTTTGAGGAATGGAGGCATTTTTTGGAGGGGGCTGCTCATCCCATTACGGTGATTATTGATCACTAGAACCTGGCATACATTGAGTCTGCTAAAAGATTGACCCCGAGGCAGGCCGATAATTACTTTTTCTTTCCCGGTTCCAGTTTTCGGTCACCTATCATCCAGGATCCAAGAATGTGAAGGCTGATGCCTTGTCCTGGAGTCTGGATCTGGTTTCTCCTCCTGAACCTCCATCCTCCATTCTTCAACCAGGGGTGGTGGTGGCTGATGTCTCATCGGAGTTGGAATGGGAGATTCAAGAAGCTCGGTCTCAAGCTCCCTCATTCAAACCGGTTGATAAACTGTTTGGTCCAATTCAGTTTCGCCTCAGGGTTCTTTGAGAGTTCCATGATTCGATTCTAAGTGGTCATCTTGGGATCTCAGCTATGCGGGGGGTCATTGCAAGAGTATTTTGGTGGTCCTCGCTTTCGTCTGATGTTAAAAAGTTTGTATCTGCTTGTGAAATTTGTGCCCGCGCTAAGAGCTCGCATAACTGGCCAGCGAATTGGTGCCTTTGCCAGTTCCTGATAGACCATGGACACATTTGTCCATGGATTTTTATCACCAATCTTCCCCCTTCCAAGGGCAATACTGTCATATGGGTAGTTGTGGACAGATTTTCTAAACAAGCACACTTCATACACTTGGCGGCTTTGCCTTCTGGGGAAACTTTGTCCAGGTTGTCTGTACAGCATATACTGTAGTTCGTTTGCATGGTGTGCCATTGAATGTGGTGTCTGATCGTGGAGTGCAGTTTGTGTCCAGGTTTTGGAGAGCATTTTGCAAAACGCTGGGTGTTGAGTTGTCGTTGTTATCTGCATATCATCCGGAGACGAACCGGAGGCCAGACTGAGTGGACCAACTAGTCGCTGGAGCAAATTTTGCGCTGTCTCTCCACTGCCAGACAGGATGATTGGTGTGATGCATTACCTTTAGCGGAGTTTGCTTTCAATAAATGTCTTCATCACTCCACAGGCATTTCTCTGTTCTTTTGTAATTGCGGGTTCAATCCACACTTCGTGGAGTTCTCCAGTTTGGTCTCCGGTTGCTCTGGGGCTGATGTAGCTGTACAGCGGTTGGGGGACTTGAGGCGGGAGGTCCAGAGTAATATTGGGGTGGCTCAGAGGAAGTTCAAGGTTTTTGCGGACAGGAGACAGGCTGTGGGACCTACGCTCCGGGTTGGGGATAAAGTTTGGCTGTCAACTAGGAACATTAAGCTTAAGGCTCCTGCGGCGAAATTTGGGCCTAAGTTTATCGGTCTTTGTGAGATCACGGAAGTGGTTAACCCAGTGGCATTTCGGTTGCGTCTTCCTTCGTCTTTTAAGATCCCCAATACGTTTTATAGGTCGCTGTTGAAACCGTTGGGGGCTGTTGAGGAAGGATCAGTGAATCCTTCGCCAACCGTTTTGGTAGATAGGCAGGAGGAGTATGAGGTGGAGCGCATCGTGGATTCCCGGATGGTCCATCGTTCCCTTCAGTATCTTGTGCATTGGAAGGGGTACAGTCCAGAAGATCGATCTTGGGTTCCTGCCCGATCGGTTCATGCAGATTGTCTGGTGCGGTCTTTTCATGTTCGATTTCCTGGGAAACCTAGGGGTCTGGTGGCCCCCCGTTGAAAGGAGGGTACAGTCATGACTCAGGACGGGGTGGTTCTGGCTCCATCCTGGTCAGGTCAGGGTTAAGTCTGGCTGCCTCTATTTGGTTCTGGGCATCTATTTAATGTTGGTAGTTCCTGGGTCCAGTGTGGGTGATGCTTCCGTCTACTTGGTTTGTGGTCACTGACCCAGGTTACTCTCTGTATTGTTGTTCCTCTACGTGTGTTTGCTGTGTATGACCCGGTTTGCTCCTGACTATTGTCTCTGTCTTTCTGCTCGGTACTGATTCGTCCATCCTGGTTATCTGACCCCTTGGCTTGCCTCTGGTTACTCATCTGTCTTGTCCCTGTTTACTTCATTCCTGTCTGGCTTCTCACCCTCGGCTTTGCTCTCTGACTGTGCTAATGGTTTTGTCCTTTGTATTCTGTGCCCTCGGGCAGCTCCCTGTCCTCGCGCCCTCTAGCTCCACTCCCTATGGTCAGGTGACCTGTTAGCTCCGCCCCTGTGGTCACGTGACCGGCTTGCTCCGCCCCTTTAATCACGTTACTGGCTAAGCTCTGGTCCTGTACATACCGCTCTCCTTGGCCTCCGCACACCCTGTCTATTGGTGCACGTCCCCTGTTAGCACCCCCAGGCTTAACCCCGGTGACACTGTCCCCGTGTCACGACAACACATTTTGTTTTCCCCTCTTTTACAAGGTGACAGAGAATTCCACCCCTCCCGTCACCTTCCTATGTTTAGATGCTGCTTGAAACCCCCCTACTCAGTTTTACATCCATCCTTGCAGAGTGCAGGTGTGACCTTCGTGGCCTCTCAGGCTAATTGCACCTGAAGGTTCTCACTTTTGAAGGTTCGCACTTTGTTTTTTTTTCATCACAATTGTTTATTTTGCTTGATTTATGAATGAATAATGCATAGCTTATGGATATTTTGTAGAAGCAAGAGGGTTTTCATAGAAATGGCCTCTCAGGCATTGTGCGCCCGAACACGTATTAATAATCTCTGATATGATAAATATGATATGCCAACCTTGTTTTTGTGTTTCTTCTGCTAAGCTTTTAACGTCTGGATCTGAGTGAATATGACTCTAGTAGCATGTAACTGCCTTACAATTAAGTTTTTTACCTAATTTTAAAGATTAGTAATAGTTATGTCCTGAAAACTGGAGGCTATTTGGTGGTGGTTGCAAAATTTGGGCACTTTTTGTTTTATTACTTTTATGGTTATTAAATGATATTTTTTGCATCTGATTTTGTATACATTCTTTTATATCCATGTGAAGGTCACTGATTACTTTTAGAGCCCTGAAAATGAGATAAATAGATATTACAGGCGATTTTTTTAACCTGTGCTTGTGAGGAACATTAAGCCCAAACTCTGGTGTGCCAGAGATGCGCCTGACACAGGGTTAAACATAGACCCCAGAACCATGAAATAAAAATAGTCTTCAGATCAGAAGTGAGCTAAATATAGACCTCACAACTGATTCTTAAAGATACAGACTCCACTTAATGTAAAGCCCAGACCAGACTTATATTAATTTTAAAGCTGACCCTTAAAGGCAATCTGTCTCGTTTTTTCCCAATATAAACTAAGGCCACCATCTTTAATGCCTCTTATATACAAGTGGTAAGCTGTTGTAAAAGTTCTCAATTCCATCTCCATATCCCAAAAAATACCCTTGATGCCCCTTTGCGACATGGTCATTAGTGGCCTTACTTTGGTGGCTCCTCTATCCCCACAAGCATCCTCCTCCTGCTCTGCTTCATGTGGATGATCCATCCTATGTCATCTACACAGTCCCCTCAATTTCACTCCTGTGCACGCATATTTCAATCTGACCTACTGACGGCAGAGCAAAGTTCTTTAATGCGCATGCATCAACTTTATTTCTTGGTTATCAGCACTCGTTGGCCTTTCATGGCACATTCTCATTACAGGACTTTGTTCTGCTCTCAGCAGGGCTAAGCAAAGTATACCTGCACAAAACCAAAAGTAGGGGTGCTATGTGGTGACATGGGCCACGTCATCCACATGAAGTAGGGAAGGAGGATGGTGATCGTGGGGTTAGAGGAAGCACTAAAGCAAATGGTACTGAACCCCTATTCATATAGACCTTGGACCAGAATTACCCGATTATACCTCAGACACTCCTTTATACAAAACTCAGACAAGACCCCTTGTTTCTACAATGCCAGACTGGCAGAAACACAACTCCCCCACATACTCCTTGCCATTCCCATAAGTAAGCCACAGGCATTGTCCTGATGCTGGTCTTAGTGTCTGTGGCAACACCTGGGAATAAAAGGAAATGCAGGAACAAAGAGGGATAAGAATAATTTGAAAACTCTCCACCTTGCTAATGTACATTCTCTCTTGGGAGTCCTGGAGATTTCTGCAATTTTCTGAGAATCTCTCAGACATTCTGGGAGATTTGGCAATAACGTAATGGATCTCAAATGGTGCCAAAAAAATATTAGAAATAAATTAATTAAAAAAATACAGTCTAGTGGTGGCTTATGCATCTCTGTCACGCACAAGGCAATCGTAGTCTCTAATGGCACGGCTGTATGGAAAAGACAGGAGATTTTCTAATGCAGACAGAAAGCAGAAAAGACTAAGCTGTGCACCACGAGCAGTGTCCTAATCATCATGTAAAGAACAGCAAGTCTTGTGTCTGAGAGCATCTGTATCTGCTAGACATAGAGGATCTGTGAAGTGTTTGTGTAAGGCTTCAGGGGATATCAGATGCAGGTCAGACAGTGCAGAGAATGCTCTGTTAAGGATTAGAAGGTCTAAAACCTCACTAACAAACAGCAAAATCATATTTTTCCAAGGCATGTAAGCATAAATTGTGGATGGATTCTAATTACATGTAATGTAAGATTTAGTGGAAAGGAAAAGTGGTTATGGCTCTTCTCATTTCTACATTAGTCTAAGGCTTTTGTAAGAGAGTGGCAGCAGATACAAATCAATCTTACCATAATTGTCTATTAGAGACAGGTATTATGAAAGATGTAATAAAAGACATGGCATATAATTGTTGTTTTGATATTTTATGAAGAAATAATATGTAGTCATATAGTCATCAGCCTTGACAAAATAAAAATGCATCAAAATAAATGTAAAAGTATAAAATTATCAGTTCTGTGGGTTTTGTACTACGTGAAAAGAATTGGGACCATTACTTTTATTATATTTTCCCGGAGTACATTTGAAATTACAAGCTTTAGATCTTTCCAACCAATTACATTTACACAGGGTTGCCAACCGTCCAAAAATTCCTTGGTCAGTGTATAAAAATAGGGCACTGGTTTGTTTGTTAAAAAAATTTGAGGCGTCTGTGATATTTTTGAAGCTGAAGAGACTTATACAGATTATTTTGACTGTAATTATCACAATTTTATAGTTCACAGTGAAAGAAGCTGATGTCTACATATCAGAATTATGAGCTGTAGACATGGATCACTAATAATCAGAATGATTAATTATGGGTTTGAAAAATTTTCTAAAAATTATTGGAAAAGGCTGGAGGTATCACTCATTCGCTGATGATAACAGATCACCAAATGTACGGATTAATAACATTTATTGGGCAGGTTTAAAAAGTCAACGCGTTTCAAGTTCACGCAGGCCCTCTTCATTAAGACAAAAATCTGATGAAGAGGTCCTATGTGACCTCAAAACGTGTTGACTTTTTAAACCTGCCTAATAAATCTTAGTAATCCATGCATCAGGGATCCGTTATCAGCAGTGCATATGTAATACCTCCAGCCTTTTCCCGTATCCTTGGTCTACTTCCTGACTGGTATCTGTGCAGCAGCTGTTTTACATGCTCGTTACATGTTGCTTTTGAGCAACCTAACCAGGTGAGTGCATCCTCCTTTCTGACACCCCATTGTCATTAGATAAGACTCTATTGTGCTTTATTTGTTCCCAGTTTTCCCCATCTGTAAAAAATATTGTCTGTCTGTGATTTTTTGATAAGCTTTGCACAAAAAATAAAGTCAGGTTGGGAACCCTGCACTTACATCATGTACAGTATACATTTGTCATGTTTCTTGCTACAACTCTTGGTTACCCATTGTCAGAGCATCCCGTCTCCATTTACCACCCAGCCAGGTAAAAAAATATCTAATACTTCACCAGCATATGAAATCCTATCACGGACTGATCGACTTTAGTTCGATGATCTTAAAATTCTGACATAGATAAGTGCAGGATAGAAATGAATAATGGAATAGCTATTATCTCTGACTGACGGGAGCGCCCAGTACTGTTTGAACAATTCCACATTTGACTTTTACTGAAGTATTGTCCCACTTCAAGCAGATGAAAATGAGCTGATAAATTGGCACATGTGTTGTAAACTCATATTACAACCAACCTATAAGCCACAGCGCATGGGATGCATGCAGGTAAAGCTGAGGCAGATGCACCTTCAGGTACCACCAGAGCTGGATTGTACTGAAGCCTCCTGGCTCTCCAAGTGCCACCAGAGCTGGATTGTAATGAAGCCTCCTGGCTCTCCAGGTGCCACCAGAGCTGGATTGTAATGAAGCCTCCTGGCTCTCGAGGTGCCACCAGTGCTGGATTGTAATGAAGCCTCCTGGCTCTCCAAGTGCCACCAGAGCTGGATTGTAATGAAGCCTCCTGGCTCTCCAGGTGCCACCAGTACTGGATTATAATGAAGCCTCCTGGCTCTCCAGGTGCCACCAGAGCTGGATTGTAATGAACCCTCCTCGCTTGTGGGACCTCAGTCAAGCTAAGATTGCACAACCAGTGTCCCCTTTTAACTGGCCAATCTGGAAAGTAAGAAGTTAAACCAACAACTCCAATCCCATATATGTGGAATATTTTTTAACTGTATTATTTCCAGCTTAGAGGGAAAACCATGCGTGGCTCCTCAGATACCAGGACTGCCCACATGACTCCACAGGATTAATAAACAACTCCCACTAAATTATAACTTTGTTTACATGTCATAGTTCCACGGACAGTTTACACAAGACATCTTTAGAAAGCTATTATCATAGGGTATAATGTCAATATGTTTCTTTAGAGGAAGAAAATATGGTGACTTCAATTGAAGATGACAGGTCTTTATTGAAGTATGAAGATATTTGTTGAAAACTCTAAATATACACATTGCTGATACAATTCCCATACATTGTAGCTTTATCTCATACTTTACTTTTCCTATTTTGACACAATTGGAAATGAAGTTGCAATGAAGAAGAGCACAGACAGGTTGAGAATTGGGAGTGATAACTGTTTCCATTGAGACGAGCATCACAATTTAGGACTGCAGCAGATTAATAGCAGCCTCACAGCCAAAACAAGTGAACAAAAAAAAATCTCATTTACAAACCTATTAGATTTGCTATGTAAGCTTTCCACAGCTGATCTGATTGTGCCTCTTCCTCCAGTGCTCCTGCAAGACAAAAGACAATACATTATTTATCAAATTCTGTTACTGTCTGTAAGCTTTGCTCTAACAATCCACGATTCCTTATAGAGAGCTGAGACATTTCCTCTTGCTTGTTTAAGACCTGGTTAGAACACCAATTTGTAGACCGAGGATACAGATTTTTGCTGCACAACTTTGCAATAAAATGTAACCAAGAGAAATTACATCAGATCCCATCAAGAAAAGACAGTGCATTATTTAAGGTTGATTATTTCAATTGTCACCTTTAGTATTCTAGGTCCTGATAAGGCTTTTGGAGAGACATGAAAGAGCATTGATGTTAACTGATGAATGAATTAGCACTCAAATAATATTTAACGGGAATATATCATGTATTTAATATTTAATTTCAGTTTCACAAACTACCGTATATATGCTAGTACAAGCTGACCTGAGTATAAGCCGAGGCACCTAATTTTGCCACAGAAAACTGGGAAAGCTCATTGACTCGAGTATAAGCCGGGTATGCATTGTCCCCCATTCCTGCCCTGGTATGCATGACTTCTCCGTCCCTGTCATTGTATGCATGGCTCCCCGGTCCCTGTCCTGCTGTACATGGCTCCCCGGTCCCTGTTCTGCTGTGCATGGCTCCCCGGTCCCTGTCCTGCTGTGCATGGCTCCACAGGTCCCGTTGTATGCATGGCTCGCTCCCCAGTCCCATTGTATGCATGGCTCACCCTCCCTTCCCGCTGTTGTATACATGGCTCACCCTCCCCCGTCCTACTCACCATCCTCGCACCGTCGCTGCACCTCCGTAGTCCCGGTGCGGCAGCTTTTCCTGTGCTGAGCGGTCACATGGTACCGCTCATTAAGGTAATGAATATGCGCTCCACGCCTATGGGAGTGGAGATGTGTGCATATTCATTATTTTAATGAGCGGTACCACGTGACCGCTCAGCACAGTCAGGAAGAGCTGCCGGCGCCCAGACGGAGATGCAGCGTTTGCAGCTGCAGCTGTCACTGTGCCACAGCCGCCGGATCCTGCCGCTGCTCCACCTCTCCTCCTCCCCCGCCGGCAATGACTATTGTATAAGCTGAGGGGGGCATTTTCAGCACAAAAAAATGTGCTGCAAATCTCGGCTTATACACGAGTATATACGGTAAATAGAAGTATTAGAGACACAAGCAGCTTCCATCACCAATTCAAACCATGCAGCAGGAGGTGTGACCTTATGGCTGCTGCAATGAAAAAAAACCCAGAGGGATTGTCCAAAAACTGTAAGAGTTCATCGATCCATGGGATACAGAAATAACTTAAAGAAGTACTCCTTTTCAAGTTTTTATCCTTGTAATATATTGCAGTCTTTATATTATATAGCACTGTGTACTTACAATTGCTCATTGATCCTTTCTACTCAAATAATTCTTCTCTTTTCTCTGCTCTATGTAGAAACAGGAAGTCTCTTGTCCCTGCATTTATCATTCCTCTCTTCAACTTTTGACCCAGCTGCTCCACCCATTTCCCTGCCAGGGACTTTTGCATTGACTGATGAGTTATACAGGAAAACTGGCCTCCTGTTTCTACATAGAGCTTAGAAGGGTTTAGTTAAGGTACTGCCACACTACACAATCCCGCTAGCGATCTCGTTAGCGTCGCATACTAATGAGATCGCTAGCGGGATTGTTTCTATATCGCTAGTAGCTACCTAACTTAGCGATGTCGTTAAGGACGCTATCGCGGTTAGCGATCTCCTTAACGACTTTAGCGGTACAAAAGTACCGCTAAATCGCTAAGAAAAGGTGCTACACTTAGCGATTATACTTACCCAGCGGGAGCGCCGCGATAAAATAGGGTCCGGAACGATTCCAGCGACGAGCGAGATCACAGCAGGAAGCTCGTCGCTGGCAGCTGCCGCACACAACAACATCGCTAACGGGATCGCTAAATAGTGACGTTTTTTAGCGATCCCGTTAGCGATGTTGTTTAGTGTGGCATACCCTTTAGAAAGCTTTTCATCACTTGATACAATAAACCTAATAAAAAAGATAAGAATTAGCTGGGTAGAAAAGCAAAATTATTAATTGTAAGTACACAGTGCTGTATAATATGATAAACGCAATATATTAATCCCTTCACGCGGTAGCCCTTTTTCGTTTTTGCATTTCTGTTTTTTGCTCCCCTTCTTTCCAAAGCCATAACTTTTTTATTTTTCCATCAATATGGCCATGTGAGGGCTTGTTTTCTTTTGAACAAAAGCATTGGTTTTACGATGACATTGCAAAAAAAAATGCAATTGCACAACTATTTTTTTTATTTTTTTTTTACCATGTTCAACAAATGCTAAATCTGACCTGCCATTATGATTCTCCAGGTCATTAAGAGTTCGCAGATACCAAACTTGTATAGGTACTTTTTTACTTTAATGTTGAACAAAAATCCAAAGATTGTTAAAAAAAAAATACGTCATTTTCCGAGACCCGAAGCATCTCCATTTTTCGTGACCTGGGGCTGGGTGAGGGCATATTTTTTGGGTGCCGAGCTGAAGTTTTTAATGATACTATTTTAATGTAAATACAATCTTTTATCGCCTGTTATTGCATTTTAATGCAATGTTGCGGCGACCAAAAAAACACAATTTTGGTGTTTTGTCTTTTTTAATTCTTTTCATATATTGATAGATCGGGCTATTCTGAATGTGACAATACCAAATACGTGTATTTTTTAAATTGTTTTATTTTGAATGGGGCAAATAGGTAACGATTTGTACTTTTATATTTTTTTAATATTTTTAAAACATTATTTTTTACTTTTCAGTTGCTTCACTAGTCTCCATGGAGACTAGAAGCTGTGATAATCTGATCGCCTCTGCTACACACATGACGATGATCAGATCACCTGTTTGTAGCAGAAATGCTCACTTGCTATGAGCACCGACAGCTGGGTGGTGCTCATAGCAATCCAGCCACTGTTGGTCATGCCAACGCTTCCAGTGCGATCACATTAAATGCCGCTGTCAGAGACTGATAGCTGCTTTTAACGGGTTAACAGATGTGGACAGATCGCGATTCCACCAGCGGCTGTTAGGGGCACATGTCAGCTGTTCAAAACAGCTGACAGCTGACATGTTCCGGGAAAGATGTGGGCTCTGCGCCAAAGCAG
>JARQOD010000004.1:450518176-450534489 GCA_033576555.1 Oophaga sylvatica | reverse complement strand
TGACACCGGCCTAATAGTCAAAAAGTATCAATTGCAGAAAATGATGGCTTATTAAATCCTTTGCGTTATGATGGTAATGAGATGAATTTGTTTAAGTCTATACAGCAAAGCTATCAGATGTCAGACTATGGTGCATGCTCCAATAGCCTATGTTATAACAGAAATATTTCTGGATTTTTTACATGAAGAGTCTCATAAAAAAAATAAAAACAAAATACCACCAATAGTATTTTTTAATATGTCTGATAAATGTCTAATAAATATGTCATAGATATAATTCTACTAAATATTGAATTCCTGCAATTGGAGATTCATGAAGTGACAGCGAAAGTACACTAACTGGAAACCTTCCTTAGGCCGGGATCACACATTCGAGAAACACGGATGAGTCTCGCATGTGAATTCCCGGAACTGCCGCCTGCACTCGGGAGCGGAGCGAGTGGCTGCATAGAAATACATGCAGCCGTACACTCCGCTCCCGAGTGCAGGTGGCAGTGCCGGGAATTCACATGCGAGACTCGTCCATGTTTCTCGAATGTGTGATCCCGGCCTTAAAGATATACTTACCACACAGGACTGCTTTCACTTTAAAAAAAAAGAGACTAGGAAAAGGTGAAAAGACATACCGTAAGTGGTACAGAGACCTTGATGACTACCAAACAGGAAATATTTACAGCTGGCAATCGGAGATAATAGATTTGTTTCACATATTAACTGACATATTATTTCACATGTTAATTCAACAACAGACACAAGGAATCACAACAAACATAATAATAATAATAATAACAATAATAATAATAATTTTATTTCTATAGCGCCAACATATTCTGCAGCACTTTACATTTTAAAGGGGACTTGTACAGACAAAAGACATTACAGCATAAAAATAAACACATAGATCAAAACAGATACCAAGAGAAATGAGGGCCCTGCTCGCAATCTTACAATCTATGAGGAAAACGGGGAGACACGAAAGATGGATGGTAACAATTGCTTTCGTTGTTCGGACCAGCCATAGTGTAAGAATCGGGTGTTCATGTAATGCTGCATGAACGGTTATCAGTTTAAGTATGTAACAGTATAGACACAGAGGGCTATTAAATGCAAAAAGCATGTGAGAATATGATGCAAGGAACCTGGTTATGGTAAAAATTTTGATTGGCAACACAGTGATAGTTAGGATAATGCATTGAGGTGGTAGGCCAATATGAACAGATGTGTTTTAGGGCACGCTTAAAACTGTGGGGATTGAGAATGAATCATATTAACCTGGGTAGTGCATTCCAAAGAATTGGCGCAGCACGTGAAAAGTCTTGGAGACGGGAGTGGGAGGTTCTGATTATTGAGGATGTTAACCTCAGGTCATTATCAGAATGGAGGGCACAGGTAGGATGGTAGGCTGGGACGAGGGAGGAGATATAGGGTGGTGCTGAGCCATGGAGTGCTTTGTGGGTGAGGGTAATAAATTTAGGACGGGATCACACATGCGAGGAAATTGTCCGACACTCGCATGTGAAATCCCAGCTCTGGCGCCGGCACTCGGGAGTGGAGTGCGCGGCTGCATGTATTTATATGCAGCCGCTCGCTCCACTCCCGAGTGCCGGTGCCAGAGCTGGGATTTCACTGCGAGTATTGGAACGATTTCCTCGCATGTGTGATCCCGGCCTTATACTGGATTCTGGAGTAAATGGGTAACCTGTTATGTTTTGGTAGCTGAGGAGAGCAGGCAAAAACGGCAGTACACCAGAGAGGTTGGAATCTACTGGATTGCAGTACCCTGACTAACCACCACAACTAAAGGCAGCCGTGGAGCGTTCCTACGATGGTCCTAGACGCCTCGTCACAGCCTGAGAGGTTAACTACACCTAAAGATAGAAAGAGGAAAGCTATCTGCCCGGAACAGATCCCCAAAGAACATAGGAAGCCCCCAAACATGTAATGGCGGTTAGACAAGAGGAAATACAGACACAGACAGAAAATAGTATGAGCAAACGTTGGGGCCCAATCTGCCTAGACAGAAAAAGGATAGGAAGGATACTTACTGTAATCCAAAAAAAACCCTAAAAAACCAACGCTACAAATTGCAAAAACACCTGAGATCACACGACCTCTACCACCTAAATTAGTTCTCTGGTGTAACAAAACTAAGCCGCAGCCACTGAAAAAACTGGAAAAGACAAATGAACAAATAACAGTGGCTCCAGAGGAACTGAGAGGAGCCCAAGCCCCCGGGGAGGGGGACCTGGCTAACTTCACAGAAATGCAGAGAAATATGCAAATGGTAAGCACAAAAACAAAAAACAGAAAATATCTTATCTGAGAGCAGGAGAAGAGGCAAGACTCAGCAAGCTTCCACGTGAACCAGGAAACAAAGTTGAGACAAGAACAATTGATCACCGGCAACCATGATGGGAGGGAACCTCCCTTATATAAGACCAGTCTGTGATTCCTGATTGCCAATCCTCATTGAATGGTTCAGTACTGTTTGTAACCACCAGAGGGAGATTCTGCTCAGAATTCATTTCTAAAACATTCACAACAGTAACCAATGTAATGACTGGCTCAAGGTAGCAGCATCAATATAACAATTGGTGAGGAAAATGATCCTGGCTGCAGCATTCAAGACAGATTGGAGAGGGGAGAGTTAGGTAAGAGGGAAACCGATTAGTAGAGAGTTACAATAGTCAAGATGAGAATGAATAAGAGAAACAGTAAGAGTTTTTGCAGAGTCGAAAGTAAGAAAGGGTCACAACAAATTTAGGATAAGTCCTTTTTAGGGGCAAGCATGGATGTAGCGAAGACCCCATCGGTGGGAGGAAACAAGAAGAGGAGCACTCTGACACAGGAAGAAGCATAAGTACCAGGAGCAACAGAAGGAGGACATTGTCAGAGAGAGCCATTATCAAAAGAAAGAACTGACAGACATAGTGGTAAATAGGTAATCTAAACCCCTCAAAAACATACAATTGCATGCATGCTTTAAATAAGAGACTGTCTTTCTGGCGAGCAGTGTTATGAAATGGTTTGAACTTCTTACATATTTTTTAGGAATGTGAAACTGATCGCATAGATCACTGAACAGAAGCCAATTGAGAGTAGAGATAAGCGAATATTTCAATATTTGGATCGGCTCAAGATCGCCAAATTTGCAATATTCACCGATTTAATCGACGAATATAGCTGAACATACTGTACACAGCACAAAAGCCGCAGTTCCCACGCTGAAAAAATACAGCGTGAGCGCTCAGCTGTGATCAGAGGTATAAACTTTACTTCCGGTCACTGGTGTCAGACTGTCAGCTGATGGGACTGCAGCTCCCATCAGCTGACACCTGCTGCTGCTAATAACAGTGAGAGGAGTGGTGGATAGGAGCATTCATCAGCCGCTTCTTCACTGTAAATAAATAATTAAAAAAAAAACCTGCGTGAGTTACCCTGTATTTTTGATAACCAGCCAGGCAACTATGTGACATCAGCGCGTGCGCCGTTGGAAAGTTTCCCACGGCGCTCATGCTGACGTCAGAAAGGTGAAATGAGTTCATTGGCTGTAAACTCTCAGGACCTGTCAGGCTGCACTGTGAGCAGGAGAACTTTCTTACGCTCGCGTTGCCCTCAAACAGGGAATAACAGTTCACAAGCAGACACTGAGCACACCATGCAGCCTGCCATCTAGATGTAGCATAGTTGGACCCATTGTGGGACAAATGGATCAAAACCAACTCTGTGGAAAGGTGAGGAATATTGTTGTTTGCTTAATTACCTCTTTTGCAGATGAAGAGGGCATCGGGGGAATAGGCAAGGTCGTAAGTATGGTTTAATTAAGATTGGTAAAGGAGTCTGTGACTTTCTTTCAATTAAAAGGACTTTTTATGGGTGTCTGTTATCATACAATGTGACTATGTAGTTATTAATGGGGGCGTCTTATTGTCGCCTCTCAATTACTAACCTCGGGGCTTGATGTCACTTGACAATATTATTATTATTATTACACATTTATATAGCGCCATTTATTCAATGGCGCTTTACATATGAAAAGGGAAAATATAGACAGGTACAATAAACGTGTGCTAGACAAGGGACACACAAGTACAGAAGGAGAGAGGACCCTACCCGCGAGGGCTCACAGTCTACAGGGATGGGTGAGGATACACTAGGAAAGGGTAGAGCTGGTTGTGCGATGGTTCAGTAGACTGAGGATCATTGTAGGCTGTAGGCTTTTCGGAACAGGTGAGTCTTCAGGTTCTTCTTGAAGGTTTCCGTTGTTGGTGAAAGTCTGATGTTTTGCGGCAGGGAGTTCCAGAGTATGGGGGAAGCCCGGGAGAAGTCTTGTATGCGGTTGTGGGAAGAAGAGATGAGGGGGGGAGTCAAGAAGGAGATCTTGAGAGGATCGAAGGTTGTGTGTGGGTAGGTAGCGGGAGACCATGTCACAGATGTATGGAGGTGAAAGGTTGTGGATGGCTTTGTATGTCATGGTTAGGGTTTTGAACTGAAGCCTCTGGGCAATAGGAAGCCAGTGAAGAGCCTGGCCTAGGGGGGAGGCTTGGGAATAGCGGGGAGACAGGTGGATTAGTCGAGCAGCAGAGTGTAGGATGGACTGGAGTGGTGCCAGAGTGCTAGAGGGGAGGCCAGACAGTAGGAGGTTGCAGTAGTCGAGGCGGGAGATGATAAGGGCGTGCACTAGTGTTTTTGTGGTTTCCTGGTTGAGGAATGAGCGGATCCGGGAAATATTTTTGATTTTGAGGCGGCAGGAGGTGGCGAGGGCTTGGATATGTGGTTTGAAAGAGAGGGCAGAGTCGAGGATCACCCCAAGGCACCGAGCATGCGGGACTGGGGAAAGCGAGCAGCCATTGACATTGATGGATAGGTCTGGTGGAGGGGAAGAATGAGGTGGGGGAAAGATGATGAATTCTGTTTTGTCCATGTTCAGTTTGAGAAAGCGAGCAGAAAAGAAGGCTGAGATAGCAGACAGACACTGTGGGATTTTGGTCAGTAGGGAGGTGAGGTCAGGTCCAGATAGGTAGACAATACAAAGGTGATATCAACCCCCCCAACTATCACCCCACTTGCCACCACTACAGGTCAAGAGGGAAGAGTGAGGCCAAGTGCCAGAATTGGCACATCTTAGAGATGTGCCTTTTCTGTGGTGGCTGATGTTTTTAGCCTGGGGGGCAGTATCCATGGCCCATTCCTAGGCTATTAATATCAGCCTACAGCTGTCTGCATAGCCTTTGCTGGTTATTAATTATAGAGGGACCCTACCTCATTTTTTTAGTGTCCCTCATTTTAATAGCCAGTAAAGGCTAAGTATATAGTTGTGAGCTGACATTAATAGCCTGGGAAGCACCATTGGTATTACTCCTTTCCCAGGCAATAAACATATGCCCCCAGAAATCGGCTTTCCCTCTGCTAGTTACAAAAATTGTGCGGGGGCCCACATCATTTTTTTACGAAAAATAATCTTTTATTAATTAAATACATGTACAGTAATTTGCATACACACTGTACTAGTTGTATGTCACTGACATCTATATAACTATCTATTCTATGTGCATTTACTGTATGTAATCAATCTCTTCTATCCTGTTGGCTCCTGCAGTGATTTTACAGTACATGGCAGATGAATTGCTGGCTTTTCTTCTATCTATGTAATATACACTGCTCAAAAAAATAAAGCTAACACTCAAATAACACATCCTAGATCTGAATGAATTAAATATTCTCATTGAATAGTTTGTTCAATACAAAGTTGAATGTGCTGACAACAATATCACACAAAAATCATCAATGGAAATCAAATTTATTAACCAATGGAGTTCTGTATTTGGAGTCACCCACAAAATTAAAGTGGAATGCACTGTCCTTAAAACAAGTCAAAATGATGCTCAGTAGTGTGTGTGCCCTCAACGTGCCTGTATGACCTCCCTGTGCCTGTATGATCTCCTTCCAATGCCTGGGCATGCTCCTGATGAGACGGGGGATGGTCTCCTGAGGGATTTCCTCCCAGACCTGGACTAAAGCATCCGCCAACTCCTGGACAGACTGTGGTGCAATGTGACATTGGTGGCTGGAGCGAGACATGATGTACCAGATTTGCTCAATCGGATTCAGGTCTGGGGAACAGGCGGGCCAGTCCATAGCTTCAATACCTTCATCTTGCATAAACTGCACTGTTGGGGATTTATTCAAAATTGAAGGCATAGTGAACCAGAATGGCTACTACAGCATCTTGCAGCAGCATGCTATTCCATCCAGTTTGCGGTTAGTTGGACCATCATTTATTTTTCAACAGGACAATGACCCCAAACACACCTCCAGACTGTGTAAGGGCTATTTGACCAAGAAGGAGAGTGTTAGGGTGCTACGCCAGATGACCTGGCCTCCACATTCACCAGACCTGAACCCAATCGAGATGGTTTGGGGTGGGCTGGACCGCTCACCACTTCAATTTTGAATAAATCCCCAACAGTGTCACCAGCAAAGCACCCCCACACCATCACACCACCTCCTCCATGCTTCACGGTGGGAACCAGGCATGTAGAGTCCAGCCATTCACCTTTTCTGCGTGCAAAGCAGTAATCAAAGCAAAAGGTGGATACTTTGAAGAACCTAGAATATAAGACATATTTTCAGTTGTTTCACACTTTTTTGTAAAGTGTAATGTATAATTCCACATGTGTTAATTCATAGTTTTGATGCCTTCAGTGTGATTCTACAATTTTCATATTCATGAAAATACAGAAAAATCTTTAAATGAGAAGGTGTGTCCAAACTTTTGGTCTGTACTGTACATATATATATTTATATATATACATTTGTGTCACTGACATCTACATCTATGTATTCTATGTGTATATATCTATTCTATCTATTCTATTCTAGCCAGTCAAGCTGTGATTTTACTGAAAGCGACACATGAATTGCTGGCTTTTATTCTATCTTTTACTAAATGTTAACGACTTATTCCGTTTTTTAAAAAAAAGCTTGTGTTAACGATCACGAATCCGAGTGTACCATTTTCATGCTGAATTTATGTTTGGCTATCGTTTTCCGAACATATTCGCTCATCTCTAATTGAGGAGACTAGGTCTTCCGATACGCACTGACGAGCAAAATAGTAACAATTAGTGATGAGCGAACGTGCTCGGATAACTTATGTACCATACCATCTTTTTTTATTCACTATTTTTAATTCCTCTTTCTGTGTCTATATTTGACTATTGAGAGATTAGAGCAAACTGCAAATCCTTTTACAAGCTTCTCAGCATGTGCAGAATGTGTGCATTCCCTATTCTAACATGGCATCTCCATACAACTGAAAATGCACATATTAGTTCCCTGATCCAATATGGTGTTACACCACTTTATAATAGAGAGAAGAGTTCAGGTACAAAGTAGCGAGTGCAGTGAATAGCTGGGAGTCCTAAAATCACAGCTGAGCACAGTGCAATGCTGTCCCTGGGCCGCCAAACTATGAATCATTACTGATGTCAGCAGATGGGTGAGCGGTTTTTCACTATAACAAAAGTATTAAAACAATATCATTATCATGCAACTAAGGGTTTCTAATATTCTAAGCACAGTACATGTAAATTAGTTTAGATTAAATGCATTATTGTTACATGTGTAATGACACATAGGGAGGTTGATGTTATTGTGCTGTATACAGTGGGAAAAAAAAGTATTTAGTCAGCCACCAATTGTCCAAGTTCTCCCACTTAAAAAGATAAGAGAGGCCTGTAATTGACATCATAGGTAGACCACAACTATGAGAGTCAAAATGAGAAAACAAATCCAGAAGATCACCTTGTCTGATTTGGTAAGATTTATTTTGCAAATTATGGTGGAAAATAATTATTGGTCACCTAAAAACATGCAAGATTTCTATCTCTCACAGACCTGTAACTTGTTCTTTAAGAGGCTCCTCTGTCCTCCACTCATCACCTGTAGTAATGGCACCTGTTTGAACTTGTTATCAGTACAAAAGACACCTGTACACAACCTCAAACAGTTACACTCCAAACTCCACTATGGTGAAGACCAAAGAGCTGTCGAAGGACACCAGAAACAAAATTGTAGCCATGTATCAGGTTGGTAAAACTGAATCTGCAATAGGCAAGCAGCTTGGTGTGATGAAATTCGACTCTGGGAGCAATAATAAGAAAGTGGAAGACATACAAGACCACTGATAATTTCCCTCGATCTGGGACTCCATGCAAGATCTCACCCATGAGGTCAAAATGATCACAAGAACAGTGAGAAAAAATCCCAGAATCACACGGGGGGACCTCATAAATGACCTGCATAAAGCTGGGATCACCGTAACAAAGGCTACCATCAGTAACACACTACACAGCCAGGGACTCAGATCTTGCAGTGCCAGACATGTCCCCTTGCTTAACCCCTTCACCCCCAAGGGTGGTTTGCACGTTAATGACCGGGCCAATTTTTACAATTCTGACCACTGTCTCTTTATGAGGTTATAACTCTGGAACGCTTCAACGGATCTTCGCGATTCTGAGAATGTTTTCTCGAGACATATTGTACTTCACGTTAGAAGTAAAATTTCTTCAATATAACTTGCGTTTATTTTTGAAAAAAATGCAAATATGGCGAAAATTTTTAAAATTTTGCAATTTTCAAACTTTGAATTTTTATTCCCTTAAAACAGAGAAATATATCACACAAAATAGTTAAGAAATAACATTTCCAACATGTCTACTTTACATCAGCACAATTTTGGAACCAAAATTTTTTTTTGTTAGGAAGTTATAAGGGTTAAAATTTGACCAGCGATTTCTAATTTTTTACAACAAAATTTACAAAGCCATTTTTTTTAGGGACCACCTCTCATTTGAAGTCACTTTGAGGGGTCTATATGGCAGAAAATACCCAAAAGTGACACCATTCTAAAAACTGCACCCCTCAAGGTACTCAAAACCACATTCAAGAAGATTATTAACCCTTCAGGTGCTTCACAGGAACTAAAGCAACGTGGAAGGAAAAAATGAATATTTAACTTTTTAGCCACAAAAATGATCTTTTACAAACTATTTTTTTATTTTCACAAGGGTAAAAGGAGAAAATGGACAGATAAGGTTGTTATGCAATTTCTCCTGAGTACGCCAATACCCAATATGTGGGGGAAAACCACTGTTTGGGCACACGGCAGAGCTCGTAAGGGAAGGAGCGCCGTTTGACTTTTTCAAACTAAAATTGGCTGGAATTGAGATTGGACGCCATGTCGTGTTTGGAGAGCCCCTGATGCACCAAAACAGTGGAAACCCCCCACAAGTGACACCATTTTGGAAACTAGACCCCCTAAGGTACTTATCTAGATCTGTTGTGAGCACTTTGAACCCCCAAGTGTTTCACAAAAGCTTATAATGCCTGGGTGTGAAAAAAAAAAAAAACAATTTTCCACAAAAATGATTTTTTAGTCCCAAATTTTTGAATTTTACCAAGGAAATTGGACCCCAAAGGTTGTTGTCCAATTTGTCCTGAGTACGCTGATACCCCATATGTGGGGGGGGAAATTGTTTGGGTGCACGGCAGGGCTTGGAAAAGAAGTAGTAACGTTTTGGAATGCAGACGTTGATGGGGGTCATGTTCCGTTTGCAGTGCCCCAGATGAGCCTAAACAGTGGAAACCCCCCACAAGTGACCCCATTTTGGAAACTATACCCCCTAAGGAACTTATCTAGATATTTGGTGAGCACTTTGAACCCCCAAGTGCTTCACACAAGTTTATAATGCCCGGGCATGAAAATAAAAAATCCTATTTTTTTCCCACAAAAATTATCTTTTAGCCACTAATTTTTTATTTTTCCAAGTGTAACAGGAGAAATTGGACCACATAAGTTGTTGTCCAATTTGTCCTGAGTACGCTGATACCCCATATGTGGGTGGGAACCACTGTTTGGGCGCACGGCAGAGCTCGGAATGGAAGGAGCACTATTTGACTTTTTCCAACCAAAATTGGCTGGAATTGAGATTGGATGCCATGTTGCATTTGGAGAGCCCCTGATGTGCCTAAACAGTGGAAACCCCCCACAAATGACCCCATTTTGGAAACTAGACCCCCTAAGGAACTTTTCTAGATCTTTGGTGAGCAATTTGAACCCCAAGTGCTTCACACAAGTTTATAACGTAGAGCCGTAAAATTTTAAAATCATTTTTTTCCACAAAAATGATCTTTTCACCCCAATTTTTATTTTTCCAAGGGTAACAAGACTCCAAAAGTTATTGTGCAATTTGTCCTGAGTGTGCTGATACCCCATATGTGGGGGTAAACCACTTTTTGGGTGCATGGCAGAGTTTAGAAGGGAAGGAGCGCCGTCTGACTTTTTCAACGCAGAATTGGCTGGATGCCATGTCGTGTTTGGAGAGCTCCTGATCTGCCTAAACAGTGGAAACCCCATAAATGACACCATTTTGGAAACTAGACCCCTCAAGGAACTTATCTAGATGTGTGGTGAGAACTTTTAACCCCCAGGTGTTTCACTAAAGTTTATAACGTACAGCCGTAAAATAAAAAATCCTTTTTTTTTTTTACAAAAATGATTTTTTCGCCCCCAATATTTTATTTTCACAAGGGTAACAGAAGAAATTGGAACCCAAAAGTTGTTGTCCAATTTGTCCTGAGTACGCTGATACCCAATATGTGGGAGAAAACTACTGTATGGGCGCACGTCAGGGCTCGGAAGGGAAGTAGTGACGTTTTGGATTGCAGACTTTGATGGAATGGTCTGGGGGCGTCATGTCACATTTGGAGAGCCCCTGATGCACCTATACAGTGGAAACCCCCACAAGTGACCCCATTTTGGCAAATAGACCCCACAAGGAACTTATCTAGATGTGTGGTGAGCACTTTGAACCCCGAAGTGCTTCACAGAAGTTTATAACGTACAGCCGTAAAAATAAAAAATCTTTTTTTTTTTTACAAAAATGATTTTTTTGCCCCAATATTTTATTTTTACAAGGGTAACAGGAGAAATTGGACCCCAAAAGTTGTTGTCCAATTTGTCCTGAGTACGCTGATATCCAATATGTGGGAGAAAACTACTGTATGGGTACACGTTGGGGCTCGGAAGGGAAGTAGTGACGTTTTGGATTGCAGACTTTGATGGAATGGTCTGGGGCGTCATGTCGCATTTGGAGAGCCCTGATGCGCCTAAACAGTGGAAATCCCCAACAAGTGACCCCATTTTGGAAAATAGACCCCACAAGGAACTTATCTAGATGTGTGGTGAGCGCTATGAAGCCCCAAGTGCTTCACAGAAGTTTATAATGTACAGCCGTAAAAACAAAAAAATAATTTTTTTTTGTACAAAAATGATATTTTCGCCCCAGTTTTTTATTTTCCCAAGGGTAGCAGAAGAAATAGGACAAATTGTACAATAACTCTTGGGGTCCAGAGTACGCTGATACCCCATATGTGGGGATAAACTACTGTTTGGACGCATGGCAGAGCTGAGAAGTGAAGGAGCACCGTTTGACTTTTTCAACGCAGAATTGGCTGGAATTGAGATCAGACACAATGTCACATTTGGAGAGCCCCTGATGTGCCTAAACAGCGGAAACCCCCAATTCTAACTCCAACCCTAACCCCAACATACCCCTAACCCTAGTCCCAACCCTAACCACAAACCTAACCCTAACACACCCCTAATCCCAACCCTAACCCTAATCCTAACTTTAGCGCCAACCCTAACCCTAACTTTAGCCGCAACCCTAACCCTAACCCTAATGGGAAAATGGAAATAAATTTTTTAATTTTATTATTTTTCCCTTACTAAGGGGGTGATAAAGGGGGGTTTGATTTACTATTTATAGCGGGTTTTTATGATTGGCAGCTGTCATGCTAAAAGACGCTTTTTATTGCAAAAATAGTTTTTGCATCATCACATTTTGAGAGCTATAATTTTTGCATATTTTGGCCCACAGAGTCATATGAGGTCTTATTTTTTGCGGGACGAGTTGACGTTTTTATTGGTACCATTTTTGAGCACGTGACGTTTTTTGATCGCTTTTTATTTCGATTTTTGGGATGTTAGAATGAACAAAAATCAGCAATTCATGAATTTCTTTTGGGGGAGGCGTTTATACCGTTCCGCGTGTGGTAAAATTGATAAAGCAGTTTTATTCTTTGGGTCAGTACGATTATGGCGATACCTCATTTATATCATTTTTTCATGTTTTGGCGCTTTTATAGAATAAAAACAATTTTATATAAAAAATAATTATTTTTGCATCGCTTTATTCTGCGAGCTATAACTTTTTTATTTTTTCGCTGATGATGCTGTGTGATGGCTCGTTTTTTGCGGGACAAGATGACATTTTCAGCGGTACCATGTTTTTTTATATCGGTCTTTTTGATCGCGTGTTATTCCACTTTTTGTTCGGCGGTATGATGATAAAGCATTGATTTTTTGCTTCGTTTTTTTTTTTTTTTTTTTTAAGGGGTTCACTGAAGGGGTTAACTAGTGGGACAATTTTATAGGGGGGGTCGTTACGGACGCGACGATACCAAATATGTGTACTTTTATTGCTTTGTTTTTTTTATTTACAGGAAGAAGTGAATTTATTGGGGAATATATATATTTTTTTTTATTTATTTTGGATTTTTTTTTAAAACATGTTTATTTTTATATTTTTAACTTTTTTACTTTGTCCCAGGGTGGGACATCACAGTATTTTATCAGATCGCTGGTGTGACAGTGTGCACAGCACTCTGTCACACCAGCGAACGCTCAGGCAGTGCAGCAGGCTTCTCAGTGCCTGCTCTCGGCAGGCACTGAGGTAGCCGCCTCCCTCCAGGACCCCGGCGCCATCTTGGATCCGGGTCCTGGGAGGGAGGAAGCCCTCAGAACAGCGCGATCACATCGCGCTGCTCTGAGGGTCTCAGGGGGGCGCGCAGGGAGCCCCCACCCTGCGCGATCCTCCCCTGTGCCCCCAGTAAACCGCGATCATGTTTGATCGCGGTGTGCAAGGGGTTAATGTGCCGGGAGCGGTCCGTGACCGCTCCTGACACACAGTCATGGGTGTCAGCTGTGATAATCAGCTGACACCCGGCCGCGATCGGCTGGGCTCCCCCGGGAGCGCGTCCGATCGCACGAGACGTACTATCCCGTCCATGGTCATACGGGCCCAGGTACCATGGACGGGATAGTACGTCCGATGGCAGTAAGGGGTTAAGCCAGTACATGTCCGGGCCCATCTGAAGTTTGCTAAACAGCATTTGGATAATCCAGAAGAGTATTGAGAGAATGTCATATGGTCTGATGAAACCAAAGTAGAACTGTTTGGTAGAAACAAAACTCGTCGTGTTTGGAAGAGACAGAATGCTGAGTTGCATCCAAAGAACACCATACATACAGTGAAGCATTGGGGTGGCAACATCATGTTTTGGGGCTGTTTCTCTGTAAAGGGACTAGGATGAATGATCAGTGTACATGACAGAATGAATGGGGCCATGTATCGTGAGATTGTGAGTGCAAACTCATTCCATCCGCAAGGGCATTGATGATGAAACGTGGATGGGTCTTTCAGCGTGATAATGATCCCAAGCACACCACCAGGGCAACAAAAGAGTGGCTTCATAAGAAGCATATGAAGGTCCTGGAGTGGCCTAGCCAGTCTCCAGATCTCAACCCCATAGAAAACCTTTGGAGGGATTTGAAAGCCTGTGTTGCCCAGTGACAGGCCCAAAACATCACTGCTCTAGAGGAGATATGCATGAAGGAATGGGCCAACATACTACCAAACAGTGTGTGCCAACTTTGTGAAGACTTACAGAAAACGTTTGACCTTTGTCATTGCCATCAAAGGATATATAGCAAAATATTGAGATGAACTTTTATTAGTGACCAAATACTTATTTTCCACCATAATTTGCAAAATAAATCTTACCAAATCAGACAAGGTGATTTTCTGAATTTGTTTTCTCATTTTGACTCTCATAGTTGTGTTCTACCTATGATGTCAATTACAGGCCTCTCATCTTTTTATGTGGTAGAACTTGCACAATTGGTGGCTGACTAAATGCTTTTTTCTCCACTGTACATATGCACTATGCTCTCCTGATGTATATAGATTAATCACTGTTTATGGAGTGTAAGCTTTATATACCTTGTTCATGCACTATGAATGTTTTTAGCTTGAAACAGGCTAACAGATTGAAGAGCAATAAAGGCACATATACATCAGTGAATAAAGACCACAGCTTATTTTTCACTAAAGCTAGAGTGCTGCCATTTTTGCTGTACAATTACCGTATTTTTCAGACTATAAGACGCACCGGACTATAAGACGCACCCAGGTTTTAGAGGTGGAAAATAGGGAAAAATATATTTGAAGCAAAAAATGTGGTAAAATATTTAATAACATAAATAACATACGATTATATGTGGTGTTATTATATATAATAGCATGTTATTATGTAGGAAGCTACGGGTAGATGGTGCTGCGGGACCAGTGTGGTGTCTGTAAACTACTATGTGAAGACGCTGGAGGGTGAGTATAAGGCCGGGGTCACACATGCGAGAAACTCGCACGATTTCGTGTGAGTCTCTTGCATGAACACCCGGCACTGCCGCTGGCACTCAGACTGGAGCGTGCGGCTGCATAGAAATAGAGACAGATGATAGAGACAGAGATGATAGAGACAGAGATGATAGAGACAGATGATAGAGACAGATGATAGAGACAGAGATGATAGAGACAGATGATAGAGACAGAGATGATAGACAGAGATGAGAGACAGATGATAGAGACAGAGATGATAGAGACAGTTGATAGAGACAGATGATAGAGACAGAGATGATAGAGACAGAGATGATAGAGACAGATGATAGAGACAGAGATGATAGAGACAGAGATGATAGAGACAGATTATAGAGACAGAGATGATAGAGACAGAGATGATAGAGACAGATGATAGAGACAGAGATGATAGACAGAGATGATAGACAGAGATGATAGAGACAGATGATAGAGACAGAGATGATAGAGACAGATGATAGAGACAGATGATAGAGACAGAGATGATAGAGACAGAGATGATAGAGAAAGATGATAGAGACAGAGATGATAGAGACAGAGATGATAGAGACAGATGATAGAGACAGAGATGATAGAGACAGAGATGATAGAGACAGAGATGATAGAGACAGATGATAGAGACAGAGATGATAGAGACAGAGATGATAGAGACAGATATGATAGAGACAGATGATAGAGACAGAGATGAGAGAGACAGAGATGATAGAGACAGATGATAGAGACAGAGATGATAGAGACAGATGATAGAGACAGATGATAGAGACAGAGATGATAGAGACAGAGATGACAGAGACAGAGATGATAGAGCCAGAGATGATAGAGCCAAAGATGATAGAGACAGAGATGATAGAGACAGATGATAGAGACAGAGATGATAGAGACAGAGATGATAGAGACAGAGATGATAGAGACAGATGATAGAGAAAGAGATGATAGAGACAGATGATAGAGACAGAGATGATAGAGACAAGATGATAGAGACAGATGATAGAGACAGAGATGATAGAGACAGAGATGATAGAGACAGATGATAGAGACAGAGATGATAGAGACAGATGATAGAGACAGAGATGATAGAGACAGATGATAGAGACAGATGATAGAGACAGAGATGATAGAGACAGATGATAGAGACAGAGATGATAGAGACAGATGATAGAGACAGAATGATAGAGACAGAGATGATAGAGACAGATGATAGAGACAGAGATGATAGAGACAGAGATGATAGAGACAGATATGATAGAGACAGATGATAGAGACAGAGATGAGAGAGACAGAATGATAGAGACAGATGATAGAGACAGAGATGATAGAGACAGAGATGATAGAGACAGATGATAGAGACAGAGATGATAGAGACAGAGATGATAGAGACAGAGATGATAGAGACAGAATGATAGAGACAGAGATGATAGAGACAGATGATAGAGACAGAGATGATAGAGACAGAGATGATAGAGACAGATGATAGAGACAGAATGATAGAGACAGATGATAGAGACAGAGATGAAGAGACAGAGTATGATAGAGACAGATGATAGAGACAGAGATGATAGAGACAGATGATAGAGAAAGATGATAGAGACAGAGATGATAGAGACAGAGATACAGAGACAGAATGATAGAGCAGAGATGATAGAGCAAAGATGAAGAGACAGAGATGATAGAGCAGAGATGATAGAGACAAGATGATAGAGACAGAGATGATAGAGAAAGATGATAGAGACAGATGATAGAGACAGAGATGAT
>JARQOD010000004.1:450474714-450518076 GCA_033576555.1 Oophaga sylvatica | reverse complement strand
TGAAGCTTTTGGGGGGTTCAAAGGCCACTCACATTTTTATAAGCTTTTTGGGGTATAGTTTCTAAAATGAGTTCCTTTTGGGGGGTTTCCACTTTTTTTGGACATGGGGCATGCAAAACGCAAAATTGCCCGCGACACTCCTCAAAGTTGCTTTCAAAACGGGCCCCTTTCCCTTCCGGCTTCCCATGGGCCAAAACTGGTTCCCCCCCTTTATGGGGTACAGCATACCAGGAAAAAATTGGACAACAACTTTGGGGTCCTTTTCTCCTGGACTTTTGTGAAAGAAAAAATTTGGGGAGGTAAAATTTAAAAAATTTTGGGGGGTTGAATAAAAATTTTTTGGGGAAAAAAAATTTTTTTTTTTTCTGGCTCGGTTTTAAACTTCGTGAAGCATTGGGGGTTCACGTGTTCACCAAAAAACAGATAAGTTCCTTGGGGTCTATTTAAAAAATGGTGTCATTGGGGTTTCTATTGTTTGGAAAATTCGGGGGCTCTCCAAACGCGCTAGGCCCCGATCTAAATTCCAGTCAATTCTGCTTTGAAAAAGAAAAACGGTGCCCCTTTCCCTTCCGAGCTTGCCGGCCCCCCAAACGTGGTTTACCCCACTGGGGTTGGGCATATCGGGGAAAATTGCACAAAATTTGGGAGTCTATTTTCCTGTTCCCCTTGTGAAAAAAAAAATTTTTGGGGGGTGAAAAATCCTTTTGGTAAAAAATTGATTTTTTTTTTCAGGCCCTCTTTTTTATAAACTTCTGTGAAGCACTTGGGACTTAAAAGGTCAGACAATCAGATAAGCCCTTAAGGGGTTAGTTTCCAAATGGTGCATTGGGGGGGTTTTTTTACTTTTTTAGGCCTTAGTGGCTCTCCAAACGCGAATGGCCGTTTCAATTCCAACCAATTCTGCATTGAAAAAGTCAAACGGTGCTCCATCCCTTCCAAGCTCTGCCATGCGTCCAAACAGTGGTTTACCCCTCATATGGGGTATCGGCGTACTCAGGACATATTGCACAAAAGCTTTGGTGTTCTAATTTCTCCTGTTACCCTTGTGAAAATCAAAATTTGGGGGCGAAAATATCATTTTTGTGTAAAAAATATGATTTTTTATTTTCACGGCTCTACGTTATAAACTTCTGTGAAGCACTTGGGACTTTAAAGTGCTTAGCACACATCTAGATAAGTTCCTTAAGGGTCTAGTTTCCAAAATGGTGCCACTTGTGGGGTTTTTACTGTTTAGGCACATCAGTGGCTCTCCAAACGCGACATGGTGTCCAATCTCAATTCCAACCAATTCTGCATTGAAAAAGTCAAACGGTGCTCCATCCCTTCCAAGCTCTGCCATGCGTCCAAACAGTGGTTTACCCCTCATATGGGGTATCGGCGTACTCAGGACATATTGCACAAAAGCTTTGGTGTTCTAATTTCTCCTGTTACCCTTGTGAAAATCAAAATTTGGGGGCGAAAATATCATTTTTGTGTAAAAAATATGATTTTTTATTTTCACGGCTCTACGTTATAAACTTCTGTGAAGCACTTGGGACTTTAAAGTGCTTAGCACACATCTAGATAAGTTCCTTAAGGGGTCTAGTTTCCATAATGGTGTCAGTTATTGGGGTTTCCACTGTTTAGGCACATCAGGGGCTCTCCAAACGCGACATGGCGTCAGATCTCAATTCCAGCCAATTCTGCATTGAAAAAGTCAAATGGCACTTCTTCCCTTCCAAGCTCTGCCATGAGCCCAAACAGTGGTTTACTCCCACATATGGGGTATCGGTGCATTCAGGAGAAATTTCACAACAAATTTTGTGATTCATTTTCTCTTTTTACACTTGTGAAAATAAAAAAAATGATTCTGAAGTTAAATGTTTGTAAAAAAAATGTAAATGCTCATTTTTTCCTTCCACATTGCTTCAGTTCCTGTGAAGCATGTAAAGGGTTAATAAACTTCTTGAATGTGGTTTTGAGCACCTTGAGGGGTTCAGTTTTTAGAATGGTGTCATTTTTGGTTATTTTCTGTCATGTACACCCCTCATAGTGACTTTAAATGTGATGTGGTCCCTAAAAAAATTTGTTTTGGAAATTTTGTTGTAAAAATGGCGGTACCACAATATAATTTGTTGTTGTAAAAATGAGAAATTGCTTGTCAATTTTAAGCCTTATAACTTCCTAAAAAAAAAAAATTTGTTTCCAAAATTCTGCTGATGTAAAGTTGACATGTGGGAAATGTCATTTATTAAGTATTTTGCGTGACATATCTCTCTGATTTCAGGGCATAAAAATTTAATTTTGAAAATTGTAAATTTCAAACATTTTCACCATATTTCTGTTTTTTCATAAATAATCGCAAGTCGTATCGAAGAAATTTTACCACTACCATGAAGTACAATATGTCACGAAAAAAGAGTCTCAGAATCAGCGGGATCCGTTAAAGCGTTTCAGAGTTATAATCTCATAAAGTGACAATGGTCAGAATTGTAAAAATTGGCCTGTTCATTAAGCTGCAAGTTGGCTCTGTCACTAAGGGGTTAAAGAAAATCTCTTAGACCTGATGAGACTGATGTGCTTTATTACAACATCTGCATAACTCTATTATAAAATGTATTCAATATATTCCCATCCAATCTGATTGAGACCTGCAGCTTGTACTGACCTGTGTGAGGTCTCATCTTCAGGGAGTTGGGACACTGAGTAGGCTTGGGGGGCAGGGATTGAATTTACATTTTAAAGGGAATTATACAGCCATTCTAATATGAATTGTAAGAGTAAAAACTTTTGCCTCATCAATCTGAGAGATTTTTCCAATACTAAAGTTTATTTTTCACTGTGACTAATCTTCTAACGTTAGATGTTTATACTCAAATTTCAAACATTTCATCCCTTACTAAATCATCTCTAAAAATCAATGTAACACTGCAATATCCTGTAGATTTGTTATGATTGGATAAGTGAAACTAAGTCATAATTTCTACTATTATTTGTTGAACAAAATTGATTCCTCAAGATATGTTCTCACAGGGCAAATTTCCATTAACGTGAAGGGGGTTGTCACCCCATTTAGATGCATGCAACAGATACAGAAATTTCTACAATAAATCCACCAGTTTGTACATATCTTTAGGCAATTATATTGACCCACAAATGATAGGTTTACTCACCGGGCATCCAAACTGTCAAGATCTGATGTTGTGGGTTCTAACAACCACCTATGCAGGTTAACAATGTAATTATTTTTATTCCTTTACGTCCATGGTCTTACACCAATTCCGGGTAGATGGTCACAATACAATGTACCCAGTTCACAAGATCCCATCCCTGTGCAAATAGTTACACTGCCCCCATATCAGGAGACACCCACTGTCTCCCAACTTTTGTTTAGCCCACAGCTTTTGTAGCTTGTGCCGGTACAGTCTGTAGCCACAGTCCATGCTCCTCCATACGACGAATATCACGACCGTTGCACGTGTATCCCACTCCTGCCAGCAACAACAAACCTTAAGATAGTTCCTCACATCAAGACAATGGATATCACGACTGTAGCACATGTGCTTAGCTAAAGCCTACAACAACATATAGTTATGTCCCAACCTTGGTTCTCCAAACATCTTTGTCGGTTCAGTGATGGGCAGAGGAGCAGACCTGTATTCCGCCAGAAGGACCCATGGTTCCTTGAGCTGTTCTTGAAGAGACCCTCTACATAGGGAGCCATATACTTTATACCCACTTCTCCAATTCAGAAAATTTCTTCTTGGGGAAGGCATGGTAGATAATCCTTCACTGTTTGACTATTCAACTAACCTCATATTTGTCCTAAATTGTATAGATTAGTAAACTGAAATGGGCTGATGCAATACGTACTCAGCAGGCATTTACAAATTAACATACAACAAGAGTCAACATACTGTTTCATATCAAACAATGGTTCAATTGAGTCCTCTGAGACACTGAAGGCCCAGTCTCACATAGCGACACACCAGCGATCCCGACAACGATCAGGATCGCTGGTGTGTCGCTACATGATCTCTGCTGAGCTGCCAAACAGGCAGCTCAGGCAGCGATCAGGACAGCGACAATGCGGGTTACAAGCGACGCACGTCGCCTAGTTACCCGCAGTGTATGTTGGATACCAGCGCACTGATGCAGTGAGCTGGTAACCAAGGTACATGTCGGGTTTCCAGGCGCTGCGCGGTGCCTGGAAACCCGACGTGTACCTTGGTTACCAGCTCCCCTGCAGCAGCGCGCTGGTATCCAAGGTACACGTCGGGTTTCCAGGCACAGCCCCGCACCTGGAAACCCGATGTTTACCTTGGTTACCAGGAGATCGCTGGTCTCCTGCCTGTCACACGCAGCGATGCGTGCCTGTCAGCGGGAGACCAGCGATCAAAAAAAAGTCCTGGCATTTCTGACACGACCAGCGATTCACAGCAGGGGCCTGATCACTGGTACGTGTCAGACATAGCGAGATCGCTGTGGAGATCGCTGTTTAGCAGCGATCTCGGTAGCGATCTCGCTATGTGAGACGGGGCCCTAACAAGAGTAATGGAATGATTGCTTGGCCTTATTACCAATCTCGAGTCTAACCTTATGTATACATAAGATTCAGCCTGCACATCTTCCTCTGCTAACTGTCACTGAATAGAAACATTGATTTCTGAGGATGAATTGATGAGCAAGCAATCTCTAATAAAACAAGCAAGCAAATCTCTAATAAAACACAACAAGCAAATATCTAACAAAACACAACAATAATATTGACATAACCAGTGCTCTGTGCTTGAAAAAGTCTGCATCCCTTAGAGCCGTAGATTTCGCTGTACGTGGTCCAACAGCCATTAGAACAATGCCAGCTCCTCATAGAAATCATGAATCCAATGCCACAAAATGCCAGCAGTGTTATATTACTTTTCAACTATAAATCAAAAGTATATATAACTCCATTTATTAACAAATGTATTATCAAATTGCAAAATTTTATTACAAGATGAGTTAGCAATGTCTTATGATGTGTTTGTAGCCTACAGTCAAAAAAATGTAAATGAATAAAGGATAATGTGATTTCTCGGATTTCTAGAATATGCCGGGATAAAATTGGTGGGATAACAGTTCATTTCTGTTGCTATACAATTCCATACTATATAAAAATAGAAATATAGCAAAATCCACAATAAATTGACTAACAGCTTTTACGGATTCACTTGCCAAGCTGCTCCATCTTCTGGTAGTGGCCGGGGCTTGATATTGTACATCCAACTCCTATTCAAATCAATAGGAGGCAAATGTATAGTAACAAATCCTGGCAACTAAAAGTAGAGGGAGGAGCTCAGCAAATGAGTACTTCCAACAGGTGGCCGCCACTGCCACCGATAACAGCTAATTGGCGGGGGTACTAGGTGTCAGACCCTCTGCATATAGAGTTAAAAAATAAAAATGTGCTATCCTGAAACTACTACTAGAAAAAAAAACTTTAAAACTACAGTATTTTTTGGATTATACGACGCCATTTTTTTTACCCCAAATTTGAATGGAAAATGGGGGTGCATTGAGATCTCATCACCTGAAAACTTGGTGCCGAGATCTCCATCTGCGCATGCGCCGCCCCTGGCAGCCATTTTCCCAGAGTCCATGGCATAGGAAACCATGGAACTGCGGGTGCTCTGGCCTTTCACAAAATGTCAGCAGAGCCCCCGCAGCACCGGACACCCAAACCGGATACCACAGCACCGAGCACCCAGGGAGAAGGGGAGAATTTCAGGCGATTGTAACTATAATCCAACCCTTTAATTATATACTGTATATACTTGTTTATAAGCCGAGTTTTTCAGCCCCTTTTTTTGGCTGAAAAAGACCCCCCCTCGGCTTATAAACGAGTCATGGTCCCAGTGAGGAGGTCCCCGGGAAGGGAACATGTCCACGCTCCCCTGCAGCTGCTGACAGGGCCGGCGGTCAGCACCTGGACAGCTGCCAGTGTCCTGAGCAGGCGGTGACACCGGTGCGCTATGGGGGCCAAGTGCCGGTGTCGCCGCTTGCTTATGCCCCGGCACTTGCGATATTCACCTGTCCCCATTCCACCACTGCGCTGTGCCTTCCGGGTCCTCTGGATGTGACGTTCAGGTCAGAGGGCGCAATGATGTGGTTAGTGCGCACCCTCTGCCTGAACAGTCACTACAGAGAGCCAGAAGACCCAGCGCAGTGGTGGAACGGAGACAGGTGAATATGGCAAATGCCAGGGGCCTGAGCAAACAGCAACACCAGCACCTGGCCCCCATAGTGTGCCGGTGTCCCTGCCTGCTCAGTACACCGGCACCTGGGGTAAATAATCAACTTTATGCAGCATTATAAGGGGCATATTTTGTATGGAGCATGTTATTGGGCCAATAATCAACTTTATTGAGCATTATATGGGGAATATTTTGTATGGAGCATCTGCTGCATTTCCACCCTAGGCTTATACTTGAGTCAATAAGTTTTCCCAGTTTTTTTAGGTAAAATTAGGTGCCTTGGCTTATACTCAGGTTGGCTTATACTCAAATATATATGGTAATTCAAGTCACTTCATTTCTCATGTCTCATAATTATTTTTCATTTGATGGCTCCTAGTATTTACAACAGGAGTGTCGATGGGGGTGAAATTCTCCCCTTCATTAGCAAAACTGGTGATTTCTTATTGGGAGGAATTATTTTTGTACTCTCCGGGTAACCCATTTTTGCAGTCCATTGAGTGGTATGGCAGATACATTGATGATACACTCCTTATTTGGGTGACGATGTGTGTGCCATACCACTCTTTGGCGAATACATAAATGCAAATGAATTTATCCCTCAATTTACCATCAACCATGATCCTTCCAGGATGATATTCCTGGATTTGGAGCTCACTGTTGTGGTGGATGAATTTGTTGTCTCCACTATTTTTAGAAAACCACTTTCAGGCAATAACATCATCCACTATAGGAGTAATCATCCCAAACATATAGCTAAAGAGGTTCCCACTAGCGAACACATTCGTATCAAAAGAAATTGTAGTAACCCAACTGACTGCTGTTTTCAAAGCAGTCAATTAAATTGCAGACTTGTCAAATGGGGATTTCCTCCCTGGGTATTAAAAAGAGCACAATCCATTTGTGACAAAAAAACAGATCTTCATTGCTTGTTCCCAAGGAACCACAATATCACCATACACTCAAACAAACCATTTTTTTCCACTAAGTACAGTACACAATTCTTTAGTGTTAAACAGATTGTACTAAAACACCTACCTTTATTGTTAGAGGATGACATTCTTTCTTCTTCTGTTTTTTAGTTGCCAAAAAAGCACCTTTGCTGGCAAATCGACTATCTCCCAGTTTTTTTTTCAAGATGTAAGTCTGCAGGTATCTGGCTTAATTTTAAAGGCTATTTTTCATTGTGGAGCCCTCCCTGCAGAACCTGTAGCTTTGCGCGCCAATGTTCTTCTTTTTGGCATTAAGCAATTCATTAATTGTAATACCGATCACGTTGTTTATGCCATCAAATATACTGCCTGTAATAAGCTGTACATTGGATGTACATCTCGCAAGTTAAAAGTTCACATCAACGAACATATTAATGATATTTCTGGTAATAACCATAACAATAGGTATAAATCCTTTGCATCCAAACACTTTATTGACATACATAGAGGCAATCTCTCATCCCTCAAGGTTTCTGGTTTTGAGAAAATTATTAGACCAGCTCGAGGAACGATATGCGAAGACGCCTAATGGTGAGGGAGGCGTTCTGGATTTTTAACTTGGGTACTCGTTCCCCTTTGGGATTGAATTTGAGAAATTAAATAGCATATCACTATTGAGATTTTGAATATTTTCTCATGTTTTCATGTTATCCCATTTATCCTTATTCCTCTGGTTTCATTTTAATATCCATCTGGATTGTAATAGTTATCCATTTTTTTATGTTCCCTTTTTTTAAACACAGTGTGTTAGTTTCAATTAGGTAATTATTTTTCATGTGTGTTGTTTAATTGCACCTGTGTATTTAAGACTGGTGTTTGCTCATTTTCAAGTAAGTTTGATAAAGAACAACCGTGTTCGAAACGCGTCACTTGCTCCTGTTCCTTTCCATTATATTTTTAATTGTTTTTTGATGGAATAAAGATTACTCTGAAAATTTTACCAGAAGCTGGGACATTTCGTCTTTTTCTTGCTCTGGCTGTAGTATCTCACACAGGTATGCTTGACTCTGAAATGCTGCGGCTGCCTTCATTTATAGGATATAAAACAGCTGCGTTGAATATATGTATAGAGCTAAAAGAATTGCAAAAAAACAAAAAACAAAAAGCTTTACAGGTTCTGTGAAAAAATATGCTGTCTGATATGTCAGACAAAGGAGGTTACACTTGTAAAACCCTTCCTCAGAGGATTCTGTTTATTAGGTTAAACAATATTGATCATGAGAACTACAAAAGTGTTATTTGCCTCTTCAAGTAGTGAATACATTTGAATACACAGAAGGGCAAGAACCGAGAGCAAAAAAATGTATTCAGCAATATGTATGTTTTTAACATGATGAAAATAACTAATTCCAGACAAGAAAACAGCTGAGACATAATATTGATATCAGCAGATAGATCCAAAATTAATAGCTGTAATATCTGTATTGCATAGCTGGCAAGATCGGATGCAGAAATCATCTGTCACGGGCTTACCACAACAGAGAGTAGCCAGAAGATTGCATCGTCTGATTGCTCCTACTCCTGCGCTGAAAAGAAGCACTTCTTCCTTTTAAAAATGGTGTTTATTCCTTTTGACAGAACAGGTGTTAATAGGCCATGTTGAAAACTCTGGGAGTATGAGCTCTCAGCTGAGCTCAGTTAGCCACTCCCATCCCCTTTATAACCTGGGTCCTGATACAAACACATGTCAGAGCTAGCTTATGCTGCATGGCTTGGTGGAGAGGTGTTTATATGAGAAGGAATTTTGGAGGAGTTATCTGTGACTTTTACATGGTTTGTAAGTGTGATAATTCCCTTCCCTCCTCTTACTTTGGTTATCCCTCTGTCCTCCAATCCATGCATTCCTCTGTAATATGTGATTGAATATTTGTATGCTTGGTGTATTCAGTTTATCCTTGTTTGTGTTGCCTTGTTCATCGGGTTGGTGTGCTGAGGTGCACAGTAGCACCCTCTTCCCTGGGTGGGGAAGACAACAGATGGAGGGCTGATTCAGGAGATAAGGCAAGGGTGGCAGCCCCAGCATCTTCAGAAGTATCCTGAGAATAGGGTGAGCTAAGGTACTCCCTAGTGGTATGGACTGGGAAGGAGTCCCTGGTCTGGGGTCACCCGACAGCTGGGTCGTGACATCATTATGGTACAGGATCTATTTGCAGGGGGAATATAGGCCAATGGGCATTTAGTAAATAGTGCACAAAAAATGCCCAAAACAGAAACTGTGTTACATATTTAAGACAAGATTATACATACCATATTTTTTGGACCATAAGACACACTTTTTTTCCTCCAAATTTGGGAGGAAAGTGTGGGTGCGTCTTATGGTCGGAATGTAACATGTGGGGAGGAGGGCAGGGGGCAGCGGTGGAGTGGGATCAGCAGGAGGCAAGAAAATATCCCCTCCACTGCAGGAAACAAGCGCTGGGGAAACCCCTGGTCCCTACTTAAGTGCAGTGAATATTAATCAGCTGCTTCCCCGCCCACCTATCAGCTGAGCAGTGAGTGGGGAGCAGCAGATGACAGAGCCACACAGTTTCCCCAGCGCCTGATTCCTGCAGTGTGTCTGAAGGAGAAGGAGGCAGCAGGAGCAGCTGGCATACCTGACAGCCTGGGGCTGTGCTGATGGGAGGCTGAATTCTCCTGTGGAGGACCTGTGATGAGATCATGAAGAGGGCAGGCTGGAGCATCACATGACCAAAGCCCTGCCTCTTCATGATGCATCACAGGTCCTTCAGACACACTGTACAACAGAGAATTAATTAAAAGGTTAGGTTACTTTCACACTTGCGTTCTTTGTGCAGCGCATCATGCGCACATGAAACGCATACCTGTTACATTTCTATCAACTCTGTCTCTATCATCTCTGTCTCTAGCATCTGTCTCTAGCATCTGTCTCTATCATCTCTGTCTCTATCTCTCTCTGTCTCTATCATCTGTCTCTATCATCTGTCTCTATCATCTCTGTCTCTATCATCTCTGCTCTCTCTATCATCTCTCTCTATCATCTGTCTCTATCATCTCTGTCTCTATCATCTCTGTCTCTATCATCTCTGTCTCTATCATCTGTCTCTATCATCTCTGTCTCTGTCATCTCTGTCTCTATCATCTCTGTCTCTATCATCTGTCTCTATCATCTCTATCATCTCTGTCTATCATCTCTGTCTCTATCATCTCTGTCTCTATCATCTCTGTCTCTATCATCTCTGTCTCTATCATCTTTCTCTATCATCTGTCTCTATCATCTCTGTCTCTATCATCTCTGTCTCTATCATCTCTGTCTCTATCATCTGTCTCTATCATCTCTGTCTCTATCATCTGTCTCTATCATCTCTGTCTTTATCATCTCTGTCTCTATCATCTCTGTCTCTATCATCTCTGTCTCTATCATCTGTCTCTATCATCTCTGTCTCTATCATCTCTGTCTCTATCGTCTGTCTCTATATCTGTCTCTATCATCTGTCTCTATCAACTCTGTCTCTATCATCTCTCTCTATTTCTATGCAGCATGTATTTCTATGCAGCCGCACGCTCCAGTCTGAGTGCCAGCGGCAGTGCCGGGTGTTCATGCGAGAGACTCACACAAATCGTGCGAGTTTCTCGCATGTGTGACCCCGGCCTTATACTCACCCTCCAGCGTCTTCACATAGTAGTTTACAGACACCACACTGGTCCCGCAGCACCATCTCCTACCCGTAGCTTCCAACATAATAACATACTATTATATATAATAACACCACATATAATAGTATGTTATTTATGTTATTAAATATTTTACCACATTTTTTGATTCAAATATATTTTTCCCTATTTTCCACCTCTAAAACCTGGGTGCGTCTTATAGTCCGGTGCGTCTTATAGTCCAAAAAATACGGTATATCCTTAGCCCAATAAAAGACATGATAATTCTAGCATGTTCAATTTCCCTAGGGGGGCTAAAATAAAAATTAACCAAACAATATTCAATAAAAATATTCAAAACATAAAAATTATCAGTTTGCATCACCCCTTTCACAATCAAAAAATAAAGAGGTAAAAAATAACATATTTCTCATTGTTTTGTGCATAAAATTCAATGTATCAAAATCTAAAATTATTTGCCCTTATGTAAACAGCACCCCCCAAAAAAAAATTAATTACACCTCAACTGCACTTTTTTGATGACCTAACTTTAACCCCAAAAATGCAATGAAAATTAATCAAAACATTATATGCACTCCAAAGAGGAGTCAATACAAACTGTTGCTTGGCGTGGAGAAAAACACACCTTCACTCTGCGCCACCAATAGAAAATAAAAATGTTACTGGTTTCAAAATATGAAACACAAATCAAACATTTTTGTTTTTACAAGGTTCGATTTTTTTTTTTAATTGCATAAATATAAAAAAATCCTTATAAGATTAAAATTTTTCATTACTTTTAAGTTTTTTTTACTTGTTTTCAGTATATTATATGTCAAAATAAATGGTGTCATTCAAAGCTACAATCTCTCATATGGCTATGTCGACTGAAAAAGGAATTAAAGTAATGGTTCCCTGAGAAAAACGAGTGAAAAAATTAACAGTTGCTGAGGAAAAAAAAGAGTTAAAAATAAATTATCACAGATGAAGCTTGATATTGAAAACTCCTACTTCTTGGTCTAAACACTGTTGCATCGACTGATGTTAAAAATGAAACATCGAATACCTAAAATCTACTCGGATTTCTCAATCTCAGTGTATTAGTACACACAGTGCCGGTAAGCACAAGTTAAATTTGACATTATGGCGGTCATTTATTAACAGTGTCATTTTTAAAGTCAGTTTTGCTTGTGGGTGTTTTGCTTTTATTTGTGCCCAATTTATTATGATGTAACACAATGTTTGATACATTTGGTACATCTTTCCATACTCTAACACCTCAGTATAGAGCAGTTGCTCATGTTTTTAGCCTACTCATCTACTAGAGTGAGAATTACAACGTTTTGCAACTTTTTAAAAAGTCTCATAAATGTGGCTTAAAGGGAACCTGTCACATTTACATGTAGTCCGTTCTGTGGACAGTGTGTAATAGAGAAGTGGAAGTTGAGCAGAATAATATAGGTTTGTGGAAAAAGATTCAGTGTAACTTGAACTTTATTCAGTGAAACTCTCGCTCTTTCTATGCATATGCTTCCATTTGCCGGTCCTAATCAGTAATTGACAGTTATCTCTGCATGCACAGTAATATAGGAAAGACTGTCAATCACTGAATAGGACCACCACCCACTGGACTCATATTATATGCATACAAACATCAGGGATCTCAATTAAAATAACACAAGTTTAACTGAAACTTTTCTTACAAAATGTTTAGCATTCTGATCAGCTCCTTCTGCCTGATAAAATCTTGCCTGCAGATCAGATACCATATTTAAATGACAGGTTCCCCTTAACCCCTTTCTGACATGTGGCGTAATAGTGCATCCATGTCAGTCTTCCCCTGTTTGGTGCTGGCTCCGGGACATGACAGCTGATCTATACAGCTGATATGTGCCTGCAACAGCCGCGGGGGGAAATTGCGATCCACCCGTGGCTGTTAACTAGTTAAATGCCACTGTCAATCTCTGACAGAGGCATTTAACTCGCGCTTACAGAAAGCACGTCACTAATCCCACCCATCGCTGACCTCATCACATGATCATGGGTCACCGATGGGTCGGCATAACAGCCAGAGGTCTGCAGCAGACCTCTATGGTTGTCATTGCCAGATTGCTATGAGCACCTCCCCATGGTCGGTGCTCATAGCAAGTGAGCATTTCTGCTACACATAGGTGATCTTATCATCACCTGTGTGTAACAGAGGTGATCAAAGTACTGCAATTTCTAGTCTCCCATGGAGACTATTGAAGAATGTAAATAGTAAAAAAAAGTTTTTAAAAACATTGAAAAAGTAAAAAAGCATAAAAAGTTCAAATCACCCCCCTTTTGTCCCATTCAAAATAAAACAATAAAAAAAACAAATATACACATATTTGGTATCGCTGTGTTCAGAATCGCCTGATCTATCAATATAAAAGAATTAATCCAAACGCTAAACGACCTAATGAGAAAAATTAAAAACGCCACAATTATATTTTTTTGATCAACGCTACATTGCATATAAAATGCAATAATGGGCAATGAAAAGATAGTGTCTACACCAAAATTTTATCAATAAAAATGTCAGCTCAGTGTGAAAAAAAATAAGCCCTCACCCAGCCCCAAATCATGAAAAATGGAAACGCTACAGGCCTTGGAAATGGCGCCATTTTTTTAAACAAATCTTCGATTTTTTTTCACCATTTAAATAAAAAAGAACCTAGACATGTTTGGTGTCTGTGAATCTGTAGTGATCTGGAGTATCTTAATCGCAAGTCCGTTTTAGCATTTAGTGAACATGATAAAAAAACAACTATGAAATTGCACTTTTTTTGCAATTTCACCGAACTTGGATTTTTTTTTACATTTTTCAGTATGCGATATGTTAAAACCAATCGTGTCGTTCAAAAGTATAACTCATCCTACAAAAAACAAGCCCTCATATGGCCACATTGACAGAAAAATAAAAAAGTTAAGGCTCTGGGAAGAAGGGGAGCAAAAAAATGGAAATTCAAGAACTTAACCCTGGTCGTTTAGGGTTTAAAGCTTATTTGCATAACTAAACTCATTTTCTGACCCAATTTTTCTCAGTAGTGAGACTGGTATATGCAGGTATAAGCAGATGATTGCACATTATTTTGTGAGGTGAAACATTGCTTAAAAACAGTAAGGGAAATGTTTTGGTTCACAAAAAAAATTACTTACAATCCCATGCTGTGCTGTCTGTATATTCTCTTGTGCTTACTCTGCCCAGAAGATGTGGTATGGTCAGACCATGTCCCTGCACGATCAGACACAGTCATTACATACATAGTACAAAGCAAGGGCTCATTTATAAGATTGTCTCAGCACAGGTACATTTTTTTAAACAAATCCAATTGTGGAATTTATTTGTTGTGAATGTGTTAGAAATGAATTCTGAGCAGAAGCTCCCTCTGGTGGTTACAAACAGTACTGAACCATTCAATGAAGATTGGCAATCAGGAGTTACAGACTGGTCTTATATAAGGGAGGTTCCCTCCCATCATGGTTGCCGGTGATCAATTGTTCTTGTCTCAACTGTGGTTCCTGGTTCACTTGGAAGCTTGCTGAGTCTTGCCTCTTCTCCTGCTCTCAGATAAGATATTTTCTGTTTTTATTTTTGTGCTTGCTTTTTGCATTGTTCCCTGCACTTCTGTGGAGGTCAGCCAGGTCCCCCCCGGGGGCTTGTGCTCCTCTCAGTTTATCTGAGCCACTGTTATTTGTTCATTTGCCTTTTCCAGTTTTTTCAGTGGCTGCGGCTTAGTTTTGTGACACCAGAGAACTAACTTAGGTGGTAGAGGTCGTGTGATCTCAGGTGTTTTTGCAATTAGTAGATTTGGTATTTTTTAGGGTTTTTTTGGATTGCAGTAAGTGTCCTTCCTATCCTTTTCTGTCCAGGTAGTATGGGCCCCAACGTTTTCTCATACTATTTTTGTCTGTGTCTGTATTTCCTCTTGTCTAACCGCCATTACATGTTTGGGGGCTTCCTATGTTCTTTGGGGATCTGCTCCGGGGCAGATAGCTTTCCTCTTTCTATCTTTAGGTGTAGTTAACCTCTCAGGCTGTGACGAGGCGTCTAGGACCTACGTACGAACGCTCCACGGCTGCCTTTAGTTGTGGTGGTTAGTCAGGGTACTGCAATCCAGTAGATTCCAACCTCTCTGGTGTATTGCCGTTTTTGCCTGCTCTCCTCAGCTACCAAATCATAACAGTATCACCGGCCCAACTGAAAATTATATTGTTTCTCACAGAAGGGAAAAAAAAAAAGTGTGGAAAGAAGAAAGTTGTCAGAGTTGTCAGAGATTTTTTTTTTTTTTGCATTTTTTTTTCCCTCTTTTTCTCTGGGTGCTGAGGAGGATTTTTTTTTTCTTCTCTGAATGGAGTTTGCACAGTTGTCTGGCCGTGTGGATCAGCTTGCCACTGAAGTTCGAAGTATTGCTACCTATCTTGCTAGGTTGCCGGTTGTGGAACCTAGGATCCCCATGCCAGATTTATTTTTGGGGGATCAAGCTAAATTTCTGAATTTCAAAAATAACTGTAAGTTGTTTTTTGCCTTAAAACCTAAGTCCTCAGGGAACGCAGCACAGCAGGTTCAAATTGTCATCTCTCTCCTGCGTGGCGATCCTCAGGATTGGGCTTTTTCCCTGACACCTGGGGACCCTGTTTTGAGCAATGTTGATGCATTTTTTCTGGCTCTGGGGTTATTGTACGATGAACCTAATGTCACTGATCAAGCTAAAAAAACCTTGTTGGCATTGGATCAGGGGCTTGAGGACGCTGAGTTGTACTGTCAGAGATTCTGAAAGAGGGCAGTCCTGACCAAATGGAATGATGATGCTTTGGCAGCCCTTTTTCGGAAGGGTCTGTCAGAGAATGTAAAAGATGTTATGATGGGTTTCCCTGCTCCCTCTGTTCTCAATGATCCTATGTCATTAGCGATTCAAATTGACAGACGTTTGCGTGAGCGTAGAGGTATGCGTGGAATAGTGTTGCCTTGTGAACCAGCTTCTGAACCCATGCAGTGTGATAGAGTGGCTTCTGGGGCACAGCATCATGAGTTTCGAAAACGCAATGGGTTATGTTTCTACTGTGGTGACGCCTCTCATGCTATTTCAGTCTGCCCTAAGCGGGGAAGACATTTTGCATGCTCAGTTGTCTTGGGTAGTGTTCAGATTAAATCTCTGTTGACTGTTACCCTGATTTGCTCCCTGTCCACATTTTCTGCTCAGGCTTTTGTTGATTCGGGAGCAGCTATTAACCTGATGGATTTTGATTTTGCTAAACGTTGTGGGTTTCCCTTGATACCCCTACGGAAGTCTATTCCCCTACTGGGGATTGATTCTACCCCTTTGGCTGAGAATAAACCCCAGTTCTCTACTCAGGTGATAATGAGGGTTGAACCTGATCATCAGGAGAGTTGCAAACTTTTGGTGCTGTATAATCTGCATGACATTATTGTACTAGGTTTCCCTTGATTACAGTCTCATAATCCTGTTTTGGATTGGAAATCTGTGTCTGTAACCAGTTGGGGCTGCCAATGTGTTAATGCCAACACTCCTGTTTTTTCTGCCTCTCCCCAGGCTGAGGATGTTCCTGACTTTTTGTTTGATTTTTCTGATGTGTTTAGCGAAAGTAAATCTGCATCCTTGCCCTCCCATAGGAGCTATGACTGTGCTATTGAATTAGTGCCTGGTAGTAAATTCCCTAAAGGTCGCCTTTTTAACTTGTCTGTACCTGAACATGATGCTATGCGGTCTTATATCAAGGAGTCATTGGAGAAGGGTCATATCAGACCATCCTCTTCACCCTTGGGTGCCGGTTTTTTCTTTGTGACCAAAAAGGATGGTTCATTAAGGCCATGTATTGATTATCGTTTCTTGAAAAATATCACTGTGAAATATCAATATCCGTTACCCTTGATTTCTGACCTGTTTTCCAGGGTGAAAAGTGCTACTTGGTTTACCAAGCTTGACCTCAGGGGGGCGTATAACCTTATTCGCATTAAGCACGGGATGAATGGAAGACAGCGTTTAATACCCCAGAGGGGCATTTTGAGTACCTAGTGATGCCCTTTGGGCTCACTAATGCTCCTTCCGTCTTCCAGTTCTTCATGAATGACATTTTCAGGGATTTTGTGGATAAATTCTGATTGTTTACTTGGATGATATCTTGATTTTTTTCCAATGACTGGGACTCTCATGTGAAACATGTTCGGACTGTGTTCCAGATTTTGAGAGAGAATGCTCTGTATGTGAAGGGACCAAAGTGTCTTTTTGGCGTACAGAGGATCTCATTTCTGGGATTCATTTTGTCCCAATCTGTTATTGAAATGGACCCGGTCAAGGTTCAGGCCATCTGTGATTGGGTCCAACCTACTTCATTAAAGGCTCTTCAGAGATTCTTGGTTTTTGCCAATTTTTATCGTAAATTTATTGGTAATTTCTCGGTTATTGTTAAACCATTGACTGATTTGACCAAAAAGGGTTCTGATGTGGTGAATTGGCCTCCTGAGGCAGTCTCTGCGTTTCAGGAACTTAAGCAGAGATTCACTTCTGCTCCTGTTCTACGGCAGCCTGATGTTTCTCTGCCATTTCAGGTGGAAGTGGATGCCTCTGAAATTGGGGCAGATGCCGTTTTGTCCCAAAGAGATCCAGAGACCTCTAAAAGTAACCCTTGTGACTTTTTCTCTCGAAAATTTTCTCCAACTGAACGTAATTATGACGTGGGTAATCGGGAGTTATTGGCCATGAAGTGGGCTTTTGAAGAGTGGAGACATTGGCTGGAGGGAGCCAAACATCAGGTGGTGGTCCTCATGGACCATAAGAATCTGGTTTATCTGGAATCAGCCAAGTGACTTAATCCTAGACAGGCCAGGTGGGCCTTGTTTTTCACATGTTTTAATTTTGTGGTTTCCTTTCTTCCTGGCACTAAGAATGTTAAGGCGGATGCCCTCTCGAGGAGTTTCCTTGCAGATTCTCCTGAGTTATCTGATCCTGCTGTTATTTTGAAAGAGGGTGTAGTTCTTTCCGCCATCTCGCCCAATTTGAGACTGGCTCTGGAAGGGTGTCAGGAGGATAAACCCGAGCGCTGCCCTATTGGGAAATTGTTTGTCCCAGACCGGTGGAAAAAGAGTGTGATGTCTGAGATTCATTGTTCCGCGTTGGCCGGTCATCCCGGAATTTTTGGTACCAGAGACTTGGTTAGTCGGTCCTTTTGGTGGCCTACTTTGTCTCGTGACGTCAGGGAATTTGTGCAGTCCTGCGGGCCTTGCTCTCGCTCCAAGCCTTGCTCTCGCTCTAGTGGTTTGTTGATGCCATTGCCTGTGCCCAAGAGACTATGGACCCATATCTCTATGGATTTCATTTCCGACCTCCCTGTTTCTCAGAGAATGACCGTTATCTGGGTGATTTGTGATAGGTTTTCCAAAATGATACATCTTGTGCCATTACCTAAGTTGCCTTCCTCCTCCAAATTGGTGCCTTTGTTCCTTCAGCACGTGGTTCGGTTACACGGCATTCCTGAGAACATTGTGTCTGACAGAGGAGTCCAGTTTGTTTCCAGATTTTGGAGGACTTTTTGTTCTAAACTTGGTGTTCAATTGTCTTTCTCCTCGGCTTTTCATCCTCAGACTAATGGACAAACTGAGAGAACAAACCAGACATTGGAGACTTAACTGAGATGCTTTGTGTCTGCTGATCAAGATGACTGGGTCTCTTTTTTGCCTTTGGCTGAGTTTGCTCTTAATAATAGGGCTAGCTCTGCCACTTTGATGTCTCCATTTTTCTGCAATTTTGGGTTTCACCCTCAATTTTCTTCGGGACAGACGGAGGCTTCTGTCTGTCCAGGTGTTGACTCTGTTGTGAAGCGTATGCACCAGATTTGGGACCAGGTAGTGGAGAGGTTGTCCCTCTCTCAGGAGAGGGCCCAGCGGTTTGTCAACCGGCATAGGACTGATGGTCCTCGGTTTGAAGTGGGGGACTTGGTCTGGTTGTCCTCAAGAAATATCCCTATGAGAGTTGCATCTCCTAAGTTTAAGCCTAGTTCATTGGACCTTATAAGATCATGGAGATTCTCAATCCTGTTTCCTTTCGTTTACTTCTTCCAGGGACATTTAAGATCCATAACGTGTTCCACAAGTCCTTATTAAAGAGGTTTGTCGAGCCAGTGGTTCCTATGGCTGCGCCTCCCGACCCTGTTTTGGTTGAGGGCAATCTGGAGTATGTGGTTGAGAAAATATTGGATTCTTGTTTTTCTAGACGGAAACTCCAGTATTTGGTTAAGTGGAGAGGTTATGGTCAGGAGGACAATTCTTGGGTGTTTGCTTCGGACATCCATGCTAGGAGACTGATCCGTGCGTATCACAGAGCTCATCCTGACCGACCTGGTTGCCCAAATGAGGGTTCGGTGACCCCTCCTCAAGGGGGGTACTGTTGTGAATGTGTTAGAAATGAATTCTGAGCAGAAGCTCCCTCTGGTGGTTACAAACAGTACTGAACCATTCAATGAAGATTGGCAATCAGGAGTTACAGACTGGTCTTATATAAGGGAGGTTCCCTCCCATCATGGTTGCCGGTGATCAATTGTTCTTGTCTCAACTGTGGTTCCTGGTTCACTTGGAAGCTTGCTGAGTCTTGCCTCTTCTCCTGCTCTCAGATAAGATATTCTCTGTTTTTATTTTTGTGCTTGCTTTTTGCATTGTTCCCTGCACTTCTGTGGAGGTCAGCCAGGTCCCCCCGAGGGCTTGTGCTCCTCTCAGTTTATCTGAGCCACTGTTATTTGTTCATTTGCCTTTTCCAGTTTTTACAGTGGCTGCGGCTTAGTTTTGTGACACCAGAGAACTAATTTAGGTGGTAAAGGTCGTGTGATCTCAGGTGTTTTTGCAATTAGTAGATTTGGTATTTTTTAGGTTTTTTTAGATTGCAGTAAGTGTCTTTCCTATCCTTTTCTGTCCAGGTAGTTTGGGCCCCAACGTTTGCTCATACTATTTTCTGTCTGTGTCTGTATTTCCTCTTGTCTAACCGCCATTACATGTTTGGGGGCTTCCTATGTTCTTTGGAGATCTGCTCCGGGGCAGATAGCTTTCCTCTTTCTATCTTTAGGTGTAGTTAACCTCTCAGGCTGTGACGAGGCGTCTAGGACCTACGTAGGAACGCTCCACGGCTGCCTTTAGTTGTGGTGGTTAGTCAGGGTACTGCAATCCAGTAGATTCCAACCTCTCTGGTGTATTGCCGTTTTTGCCTGCTCTCCTCAGCTACCAAATCATAACATTATTATTATTCAAAGATCTATTGATTAATATTTAATTGGCCCATGAGAAAACCTCTTTAAATTTCCACTTTTAAGAATCAATTGTATTTAGCACCATAGCAATAATGAATGGTTATTACTAGAGATCATTGAATCTTTTGAAATTCAAAATTCAGCAGGTTCAGCAAATGTAAAAAAATATGATTTGCAGTGAATAAATTTGCTTCCTGCAATTGTAAGGAGGAATACCAGGCTGCAAATACCTGCGTGCCGGTCCGGAATTGTGGAGGCTGCATCCCCTGTTTCTCGGGAAAGCATAAGACAGGACAGGTCCCATTACCCAGGAAGATGGGGTGTGTCTAGTCAGGAAACCCGGCCGGAAGCTGAGAGAGAAAGCGCACGAAGCTGCAGAGAGGCCCCCGCTGTCAGCGTGCGAGCAGCAGGGCAGGCAGCATGCTCCCAACCAAACCGCTGGCACTGCGATGGACTGCAGCAAATAAACCCGGTGACCTAGAGACAGTTTTGGCATGGGCTGGCTGAGAGGAGAGCTCCATCCCTAGAGCACCAGTGTTGTGCAGGCATCCGTCCTTTAACCTCTGCCACAAACCGCGGGGACTTGAGAGAGAGGTGCAGGGTGCCTGGTGACTGCCAGAGAGCAAGGCACCGTATGTGACCGTGAGTACAGCGCACATTCCACATAAGAGGGACTAGGTACGGACAGACACTTGCACCCTGATGTGCCAGTTGATACTTGCCGGTCTACGTTGGACCCGGACAGCGTTGTGGCCTTAATTGACCCGGCCACATCAACTTATGGACTAGGGGCCTAGTGGAAAAGGTGCCAGACACTGACCACTGCTGCCAGAAGACAGACCACCATTACCAGCAGGACCTTCTTGGACCAGCACCGCGCCAGCTGTTGTCGGCGGTACTGACTTTCAAGCAGAAACTACTTAATTCTAAGCGGTATATGTGGAGAAAACCAGGCACTGTTCATCACCTGCCCAATACAATCCCAACAGTGAAACATGCTGCTGGCAGCATCATGCTATGGGAGTGTTAACCAGCTGCAGGGACAGGATGACTGGTTGCAAGTGAAGGAAACATGAATGCGGCCAAGTACAGAGATATCCTGGATGAAAACCTCTTCCAGAGTGCTCTGGAGCTCAGACTTGGCTGAAGGTTCACCTTCCAACAAGAAAATAACCCTAAGCGCACAGCTAAAATAACAAAGGAGTGGCTTCAGAAAAACTTTGTGATCATTCTTGACTGGCCCAGCCAGAGCCCTGACCTAAACCCAATTGTGCATCTCTGGAGAGACCTGAAAATGGCTGTCCACCAACGTTCACCATCCAACCTGACGGAACTGGAGAGGATCTGCAAGGAAAAATGGCAGAGGATTCCCAAATCCAGATGTGAAAAAGCATCATTCCCAAGAAGACTCATGGCTCTACTAGCTCAAAAGGATGCTTCTACTCAATACTGAGCAAAGGGTCTGAATACTTATGACCATGTGATATTTCAGCTTTTCTTTTTTATTAAATTTGCAAAAATTTCTACATTTCTGTTTTTTTCAGTCAAAATGGGGTGCAGAGTGTACATTAATGAGAAAAAAATGAACTGTTTTGAATTTACCAAATGGCTGCAATGAAACAAAGAATGAAAAATTTAAAGGGGTCTGAATATTTTCTGTACCCACTGTACACAGTTAAATGTCTTCATTTAAAAAATATATATACACATTTGGCACCCCTGGTCAAAACTACTGTTATTGTGAACAGTTAAACAAGTTGAGGATGAAATGATCTAAAAAAGGCCTAAGGTTAAAGATGAAACATTTCTTTTGTATTTAGGCAAACAAACTTACTTTTCAAATGTGATGTGCTTACTTATGCTGAGCCCTGTGTAAATAGAGGTCTGTGTTGCTCCATCAAGTGTGGTTCTTTAAGTGTACTGCACATATGTACCAGAAATGACCAGAGGGTAAGAGCCACAACTGTTTTCTGACAGTCTCCACCACTTTAGTTACCCACTTATATTTTCAGCATGCTTACTTATGCCCTAATAGTTATTGCTCCACTAATTCTCTTTAAGTGTACTGCACATACTGTATGTACCAGAAATGACCAGAAGGTAAGAGCCACAACTGTTTTCTGACTGTCTCCACCACTTTAGTTACCCACTAATATTTTCAGCATGCTTACTTATGCCCTAATAGTTATTGCTCCACTAATTCTTACTCTTCGCTATGCCCAATCTCCACCACTGTCCAATCAAAAATTTATCTCCCCTTCCCCCTTACAGTGGCATGTAAAAGTTTGGTCACGGCTGGTCAAACTTACCGTTGTTGTGAACAATTTAGCAAGTTGAAGATGAAATGATCTCTAAAAGGCCTAAAGTTAAAGATAACACATTTCCTTTGTATTGTATGCAAAAAAGTACATTTTCATCTTTTGCATTTTAAAAATAACAAAAAGGAAAATGGGCCATGGTTAGTACCTAATAGCAACACCTATTGAAAGTATCACAGCTTGTAAATGCTTTCTGTAGCCAGTTAAGAGTCTTTCAGTTGTTTGAGGGATTTTTTCCATTTTTCCTTGCAAAAATTCTTACAGTTCCATGAGATTCCTGAGTCGCCTTGCATGCACTGCTATTTTGAGGTCTAGTCACAGATTTTCAATGATGTTCAGATCAATGGAATGTGAGGGCCATTGCAAAAATCCATTCTTCCATCTACCTGTTAAACATTACCCGTGCCATTCGCTGCAACACAACTCCAAAGCATAATTGATCCACCCTCATGGCCAGATGTTCATTTCCTGATATTCTGTGCCTATTTTTCTCCACACTTACCATTAATCAATGTAGCCAAAGAGTTATATTTTAACCTCATTGGTCCACAGGACTTCTTTCCAAAATGCATTAGACTTGTTTACATGATCTTTTGCATACTTCTGGCACTGGATTTTAGCATGAGGACACAGGAGAGGTTTTCTTCTGATGACTCTTCCATGAAGTCTATATTTGTGCATTTGTCTCTGAACAGCAGAACAATGTACCACAACTCCAGAGTTTGCAAAATCTTTCTGAATGTCTTGCAGTCAAGCGGGGGTTCTGATTTGCTTCACTAGCAGTGCTAAGAGCAGTTCTCCCTGAAATTTAACTTGGTCTTCAAAGACACCTGATCTTAATCTCCACTGTTCCTGCTGATTGCCATTTCTTAATTGCATTTTGAACTGACGAAAGGACAATTTGAAAACGTTTTGCTATTTTCTTGTAGCCTGCTCCTGCTTTGTGGGCCTCTAACATTTTCATTTTCAGAGTGCAAGGCTGCTGCTTAGAAGAACTCATGGCTGCTGTTTTTTGGCACAAGGTCAGAGGAGGCTCAGTTGCTATAAAGCTGGGAAATTTGCATCACATTTTTTTCTTAACGATAGTGAACAAGCCATAACCCTTACAGGCTAATTAAGGTCTGAAACCTTGGTCAAAGTTATCTGAGCACACAAATCTCCAAGGGTGACCCAACTATTGCTTCGGTCCATTTTATTTTTTTGTAATTTTTAAAATGTAAAATATGACAATATACATGAATTTGTTTGCCTTAAATACAATGGAAATGTGTCATCTTTAACTTTAGGCCTTTTAGAGATCACTCACTATATCTTTAACTTGCTTAACTGTTCACAATAACAGTAATTTTGACCATCGGTGCCCAAACTTTTACATGCCACTACATTATATTTACAAGGCATTCTTGCCATACTTGCCACAAAATTTTGCTTTTACATGGCAGCAAGTCCTAGTCGCAGGAAATGACCACATAACTAGCAAACAGCCAAAACAAAAGTACAAAATTCTAGCTGTTTTTCTAAGTTTTCATTTAATGAAATAAGGAAATTTTATGTGGGAATGCTCTTGATGCAGGTCTCGAATGGCCTGATATTGCTTCACAACTATAAAATCATAAGTAATCATCATTACTCAGGTATTGTTATTACTGTAGTTCCCCATCCATGAGCATATTTTTCATACTTGATTTTGTACCAGTACCGATCGTTTCAGCCTCCCCTATACGGCATTCTGTTTTAGTGTTATGTTTTATATTATGTTTCATTAAAAAAATGTGTTTATATCATGGATCTCTTCATCACTCAGCCTAATGCACGTTTGGTCTGGGTTATTAGTTGTCATATTATAAAGGCTACAAATATTTTTGTCAATTATCATTTTTAAAACATGAATACATCTAAAAGATTTTAAAATCTGTCTCCTTGGTTACAGACTACAAAGTTGTATGTAGTCAGATTCTGCAGTTATGTTCTATTTTCTTTAATATGCCCTTTTCTATGAAAAGTGGACAGCGTTAGTATTGTGTGCTAAATCTGCTATAATTCATCCATAATTTACCATCAACAATTTTAAATGTGATTTATTATTTTTATTAGAAAAGCACAATATACCACACTATATATTCACTGTAAGCTCTCAATTGCCGGTAGACAGTGCAGATTATATATGAGATGATAAATAACTATCCTATACAGTGTAATAAATTCTTTTTTTGCCATTTCATTGAATTATAATCCTACAATTCTTACCCTGTCTGAATGTGACTGAGTCACTGGACCATGACTTAAGCGGGCACCTTTTTACCGGTCCTTGCTTCAGCATCTTGCAATTTATTTTTGTCCTTCTGGAAAAGAACTGCTGGTATCTAACAGTTCATAAATCCGCACTCCTACACTCGAAATGTACAGTGCTGTATAATTATACCAAATACCGCTATATGCTTTCCACTCACATCCCACATATCATTTGTGTGGAAAATAAATTGTGAAGAGTTAAAGTCAGGCATCCATGTTAGACCTACTGCAGCAGTGACCTTCCTCACATTTTTTATCTTTTTATAGTTGAGTAAGAAACTTAACAATACAAAATGCTAAGAAAATCAAAGAATGTTTTATTTTTTATCCAAGGACTGCCATTATAAATCTTGTTTGGCCGTGAACCATATATTATGATTTTTCTGTGTTTGCACAGTTAGCTGCGTATGTTATGTTGTATCTAAACAGAAGAGATAACGTGAAGTATACTTGCCTATATCTTTTGAAAGCATTATCCACTATATACAGTATATCACGGTGAAAGGGCATGTTCACTTTTGAACAACCCTTTACAGTTTTGAGATTGAATTATTCTACATAAAAGTTGAGTTTATTTGCACATACCGGGTTCATCCACACACAATTTTCTAAGCTATAGGGATAAATGTCCTAATGTTGGCATAGAGCTCAGATTGCTGAGAATCCACCTCAGAGTGTAAATTTTAATGCTAATGTTTTTCTGATGAAAGAGAAAAGTGATTTTCCTGCTACATCACAAGAACTCAGCCAAGCTGTTAGAGATGTGTCTGTTGACTCGCTTGTTGACCATTTTGAATGGCAAATAGCAGAATTGTGAATTCAGTTTTGGATAGTGATGAGCGAGAACAGTAATATTCATAATCACTGTACTCGTAATGAGCACTTTGTCAAAATCACGAATTTGTTCCGAATAGCGAGTATAATGCAAGTCAATGGGAAATGCGAGTAATTTTCTGCTGGATCCTACAAAGTGGTCTGGGGGGCCTGAGGGAAAGGCTGAAATGGATGGGAAAGTGATGAAACAGAATGGGAAAACTCTGGAGAATATGCCTGCATGCATTTCTGATGCAAATGGTTTCTGGGAATAAGTTTGTTGCAGTATTATGCCACTTTTACAGATACAGAAGCACAACTACCAAACCTAACCTAAATTGCATTTAACACACCAAAAGGTTAAAAACAGTTTTTTTTTGCATAATCACTTGTATATAAGGTTAAATAAACCAGAGAACAAAAAAAATCCCTTTTAGCGTTTGTTCACACGTACTGTTGTGGTTTTAATTCGCCTTTTACAATTGGGAGGGCCCTGACTTACACATTTTGTAGGTCCCTCTGTCATATATCATTTTTAGTTAGCTATTCCCCAGCACTTTACAAGGTCTGCTACAACATACCAGTTGGTATGTTAATCTTTGACCTGAGAGTCCTCAGGTGGCCCTTTAACATGCGTTTTGGAGGGACTGCTATTATTTATACATTTGGGCGGTCCCTCCCTCATTGACACTCAGGTAGTGGAATACATATTCCATAGCAGTTTACAATATGCCCATTGTAGCACTGGGCTTCACCCTCCTCCTCCCCCCCATTTCTCCACCTCCATGTGACTCTGCGCCCTAAATTCAAATCTTCAGAGGGCCTGCAGTAAGCAGGAAACCTGATTTAAGTGAGAGCCCTCATGTGGCCCTGTAACATAGGTTTGTAAGTGCCCTCCTCTAGAAATTTTGGAGGGCCCTCTTCTGTACATTTGAGAGTGCCCTCACTTATTCATACTGTACATCCCTCACTCTATTATTTAACTCATTTAAGGACAGAGACTACATGGAAAAAGGGCAAGAGACATGGAGTATATGAAGGTAGCAGTGAGTGCTGCCTGCGGTCCTCAGGTTTGGGTGAACTCTGTGAACTGGAAAAATAAATCTGCACTAGTCAACTGGATGATGAGCTCAATTATATCTCTGGGGCAAGTAAATGGACAAAGGATATATGGTGCCCCCCCTCCAGGATGGGTAGGAGTATTGACAATAATCCCCAGATTATATCAGAAGAGAAAAACGTCTTGATACTGAACTGCTTGGACGAGTGCAGAATGTGCATCGTATTTCAAAAAATTACTCCTGGGGGCTGTGTCATAGATGCAAGAAGATACCATGACAAGGGCCTCCCTTGATTAACATTATCTACGCTGGACTACTGTAGCAGTTGTGGGGCTCAATTCAAGTTTTCAGAAGGTCATCACTCGGTCATCAACAGTCAGTGTACATTTCTATTGAATATGTAATGACAAACATTAGTTTTGTAGGGTCACTCGACATTCATGATTTGTCCACTGCACAATGTGCATAGGGTTTGTAAAAATTAGCCCTATGGGATGAGTCATGGTTGACGCAGGAAGCCACCATCCCAAGGATCTCCAATCACAAAGAGTAGTTAGGCCAGAGTAGAAATACTGTCCTGGCTTGTCCACTGCACAATGTTCATAGGGTTTGTAAAAATTAGCCCTATGTGCTGAGTCAGGGTTGACGCAGGAATCAACCATACCAAGGGCCTCCAATTACAAATAGTAGTTAGGCTGGAGGAGGAATACTGTCCTGATTTGTCCACTGCACAATGTGCATAGGGTTTGTAAAAATTATCCCTTTTAGATGAGTCATAGTTGACGAAGGAAGGAAACGGGTTTTTATAGGAAGGGGTTGACGTTAACAGCAGTAGCATGAATTAGCATTTTTGGTGAATTTAGGTTGGCTTGCTGTCATCTGGAGGGACTGAAAACTGTGGAGATATCCAGTCCTTGTTGAATTTAATCAGAGTAAGTCTGTCTGCATTTTCCATGGAGAGGCGTGTGCGTCTATCAGTGATGACTGACCCAGCAGAGCTGAAAATATGCTCTGACATCACACTCTAAGCCAAGCCGGCCAGTACCTCCAAGGCGTATAAGGAGAGGTCGGGCCAAGTGTCCAGCTTGGACACCCAATAATTAAAGGGAACTGAAGCATCAGAAAGGATGCACGTATGGTCACTTAAGCACCCCTTGACCATGTTCTGAAACTTCTCCCTTCTTGGCATTGCTACAGGCACAGATAGCCCTTCCTGTTGTGCTGGTTTATTATAAATTGCCCAATTTGTGCACATTTTCCCCTCACCTCTGTTGGATCTGGGGTTTGTGTCTCTCCCCATTATCCCTTGGTGTTGAAAACATCCGCTACCTCTGCCACCAGCATTGTCTGAGGGTGATGTTATCAGCAACTGATCTACAATGGCCCTCTTGAAAGATTCCATTGTAAAACTCTTTGGTGATTCCAAAAGGAAAGAAAGAAATTTCTCCCTGTACAGTGGATCGAGAAAGGTGGCCAATCAGTATTGGTTGTTGGATAAAATGTGTATCACGTGAGGGTCTTGCCACAGACACTTACACATGAACTGTGCCATGTGAGCCAAGCTGCAAAAAGGCAAATGTTCTGTGTCCCCAATAGTAGGAACAGTACCCATGCTCTCCTCATGTTGACTCGCCTCCTCCTCCTACTTCACCTCCTCCTCTCCAGCCAATCCAGGCTGCACAGACATGAAACTTGGGTTGGGTATCCCCTCTGTAGCATTAGGAATCCCCTCGGTAGCACAGAAAAACAAGTCCTCTCCCTTCTAATTTCTCATCTTCCTCCTCATCAACCAGTGTAGCCTCAGAATATTGGCTGGGCTGGGTAGTATCACCCATTGTGAAATCTGGCTCCATACCAACATGCTGGGCACTCAAAGCTTCATCTTTGAGAGTATGCCCTGATTGTTTCAAGAGACACAGCAGCAGGATGGTTACGCTGATAATAGCCTGATCACCGCTCACAAGGTTGGTGCAGTACTCAAAGTTCTCAAGAACCTCACAAATGTCAGCGATCCACACCCACTCGACAGTTGTTATGTGTGGTGGCTGACTCTCAGTCTGAAGGGGCATGTTGAAGCTGGTATTCAGCTACTGCCCTCTGCTGCTCACTAGTCCTTGCCAACATACGATAGGTTGAGTTCCACCGCATGGGCAGGTCGCAAATGAGTCGGTGACTTGGCAAATTCAAGCACTTTTGCAGCGCTGTAAGACCAGCAAAAGCGGTAGAGGAATGGTGGAAATGGGCACTAATACGGCACACCTTCTCAAGCAGGTACGGCAAGGCAGGGTAACTCTTCAGAAATTTCTGAACAACTAGATTCAGCTTGTGAGCCATGCATGGCACGTGTACCAGCTTGCCAATCTTTAAAGCCACCACCAGGTTACGCCCATTATTGCAGGCAACCAGACCAGGTTGGTGGTGCAGTGGGGTGAGCCTCTGATTGGTCTGTTGTTTAAAGCTTGCCACAGCTCTGCTGCAGTGTGTGGTTTATGACCTAAACAGATCAGCTTCAGCAGAGCGTGTTGCCGCTTTGCCAATGCGCTTCTGCACCGGTCCAAGTTTGGCAGTGATGGGGAGGGTGCTTCAGCTAGGATAAGGAGCAGGAGGAGGGTGAGAGGAAGTGGAATATGAAGAGATGGAAACTCTGACATAAGTTGGGCCCGCTATTCTTGGTGTGGGTAGGATGTGTGATTTTCCAGTTTGCGCCTTTGCCCCACCCTCCACCAGGTTCACCCAGTATGCCGTGACAGAAATGTATCACCCCTGTCCCATAACAGGCTTTTTTGGCATTTTGGGTTTTGCTCACAGATTTTCAGATGTTGATGGCACAAGCCAAGCTAGCTGTCACAGGCAAAATAGTGGGGAAAATGGCTTGGTGCATTCTTGGTAGAAGGCAATAGGAAATGTTTGGAATACTGCTTTGTGTAGGGCAGGGTTCCCCAACTCCAGTCCTCAAGTCCCACCAACAGGTCATGTTTTCAGGATTTCCTTAGTATTGCCCAGGTGATAATTGCATCACCTGTGCAATACAAAGTAAATCCTGAAAACATGACCTTTTGGTGGGCCTTGAGGACTGGAGTTGGGGAACCCTGGTATAGGGTACTAAACACCTTTTTAAGTGGACTAATATGGACTGCAGAAGGCAGGCTGTGACCACAAAAACAGCGGGGAAAATGGCCTGGTGCGTGCTTGGTAGCAGGCAGTACGAAATGTTTGGACAACTGCTTTGCGTAGGGCACTAGCCGCCTTTTCAAGTGGACTAATATGGACAGCAGAAGGCAGGCTGTGACCACAAAAACAGCAGGGGAATTGGCCTGGTGCGTGCTTGGTAGCAGGCAGTTGGAAATGTTTGGACTACTGCTTCGTGTAGGACACTAACCACCTTTTTAAGTGGACTAATGTGGACAGCAGAAGACAGGCAGGGACCACAAAAACAGCTGGGAAAATAAACCTGTGCTTTAAAAAAGGCAGCACTAAATGATAGTACTCTGTGTGCTGGAAAAATGTTGCTTTGCCTCTAACAAGAGCTGTTTTAAGATGGACACAGGAAGAACACTTTAACCTCTCCCTACCTAATAGACAATCTCTCCCTCCATGTACACTGACTTTGTTGTGTGTCTTAAGCTCTGAAAAGAGCTATTTTTTGGTGGTATTATGCAGCTAGTGACCGACTCCTTTAAACTGTCCCTGCTCGAGTATCTCTCTCTCCCTACTCTGCATTGACCTAGTATACACTGCAGGTAGCCCTGAAAAGGGCTTTTGTGTTATCAAGAGGTCTAAAGACTCTCACTAGCAACTGAGCGATCTCTCCCTATGCTTGTAGAATGTAGGCTCCGGATGCAATGTGCGCAAAATTGCGGTGGCAGGGCTTAAATAGACCCCATGACGCTGGGTGGCCAGCCAATCGAAGTGATGAAACAACCTAGATGTTGGCGGAATTACTGTGATTGGTTAAGAAGCCCAGCATGTTTAGTGGCTGCAAAGGAGGTGCAAAAACTGCACAGTGGGACATCTGAATATAGCGAGGCGAGTACACAAATATTCGCAACGTAACAAGTAACCCGAATAGTAATAATAATGATCTTTATTTTTATATAGCGCTAACATATTCCGCAGCACTTTTACAGTTTGCACACGTTATCGTCGCTGTCCCCGAAGGGGCTCACAATCTAGATTCCCTATCTGTATGTTTTTGAAATGTGGGAGGAAACCAGAGTACCCAGAGGAAACCCACCCAAACACGGGGAGAACATACAAACTCCTTGCAGATGTTGTCCTTGGTGGGATTCGAACCTAGGACTCCAGCGCTGCTAGGCTGTAGTGCTATCCACTGAGCCACTGTACTATCTGTGCAAATAGCAAATAGTAACGAATACACTCGCTCATCACTAGTTCTGGAGTATCAAACCGTAGGTATCCAAGTTGTAACAGATAATACAATGTGTTTAAAGAGCAAGTGTACTTTAAAACTTGTTATAATGAAATGTCAAAAGTTTTGTTAATCGGTAGGAGTCTAGGTGCTGAGACCTTACCCAATCGCTGAACTGAAGGAACAGAAGCGTTCAGTTGAGCTCTGTGTCGCCTTCCAAACTGAAAAAGGGCTTAGCTTAGACTTTTCATTGAGCTCATTTACAGTTTCTGAGGATAGTAGAACTCCGTTGAACATTTATTTACCTTTTTGCAGAAATATGTATGGGTCTCAGCATCCAGACCATCACTGTTCAACCATTGTTTTAAAAGTTTTTTTTCTTTAAGGGAATCTGTCAGTAGGATCAACCCACATGAGCCGTCTTTTTGGGCATGCAGGTCATAGAAAGTTGAATAAAATTATATCTGCATTCCAAAGTCTTATTCCCCTGAAAATCAAGAGTTTTCGTAATATATAAATGAGCTGTTAAACTCCTTGAGCTGGACATATAAATACATGAGACTCTTCCTGCAAAGCTTACTTTAAATGTAAAGGGGGCGTTACCAGTGTGAGACTTGTAATAACTGACAGTCTTCTCTCTGGTCCTACATGTCTCACACTAGTAACACTCCCTTTCATTTAAAATAAGCTGTGGAGGCAGATTCTTGGGAAGATATCTTTCCAGCACACTGATCTTAACAGCTCAGATTGCAGATATCAATGTTTAATTTTGTTCAACTGTCTAAGGCCTACATGACCATATAGATGACTTAGGAAGGTTGATCCCACTGTCAGATTCCATTTAAAATACCATTACTAATAGTTACCGTATATACTCGTGTATAAGCCGAGATTTTCTGCACCTTTTTTTGTGCTGAAAATGCCCCCTCGGCTTATACACGAGTCATAGGGCAGAAACCAGCGGGGGAGGGGATGCGGCGGCAGGAGCTGGTGGCTGGGACATCATACTCACCCTCCCTGTGCCATCGCTGAACGTCCCTGCAATCCTGCATTCTCCCCGACTTCCTGCAGCTCTCCAGCGCTGAGCGGTGATGTAATACCCGCTCATTAAGGTCATGTAATATAGACGCGATGCCACTCCCATGGGCGTGGCCTCCATATTCATGGCCTTAAAGAGCGGTATTACGTCACCGCTCAGCGCTGGAGAGCTGCAGGAAGCCGGGGAGAGCTGCAGGAAGCCGGGGAGAACGCAGGATTGCCGGCCAGGACGTTCAGCGATGGCACGGGGAGGGTGAGTATGATGGAGGATGGATGGGGGGAGCATGGAGGAGGACAAGGAGCATGGAGCAGGATGGGGGGGGGAGGACGGAGAGCATGGAGCAGAACGGGGGAGGACGGAGAGCACGGAGCAGAATGGGGGAGGACGGAGAGCACTGAGCAGGACGGGGGAGGACAGAGAGCACGGGGAGGACGGAGAGCACGGAGCAGAACGGGGGGAGGACAGAGAGCACGGGGAGGACAGAGAGCACGGAGCAGAACGGGGGAGGAGGAGAGCACGGGGAGACGAGAGCACGGAGCAGAACGGGGGAGGACGGAGAGCACGGAGCAGGACGGGGTGGGCACAGAGGAGAATGGGGGAGTGCAGAGCTGGATGGGGGAGCACGGAGCAGGATGGGGGAGGATGGAAAGCACGAGCAGGACAGGATAATGGAGCAGGAGGAGGGGAGCACAGAGGAGAATGGGGGGCACAGAGCTGGATGGGGGAGCACAGAGCAGGATGGCAACTTATACACGAGTCAATAAGTTTTCCAAGTTTTTTGTGGCAAAATTAGGGGGGTCGGCTTATACACGGGTCGGCTTATACATGAGTATATACGGTATTCAACTTTTGTATATACAGTAGATGGTGTTCAAAGAGAGATAGATATCCCAAAGTTTAACCCCTTCATGCCACAGCCCTATTTTGTTTTTGCGTTTCTGTTTTTCACTCCCCTTCTTCCCAGAGCACTTTTTTACTTTTCTGTCAATATGGCCATGTGAGGGATATTTTTCTGTGGCACAAGTTGTACTTTTGAATGACAGTATTGGTTTTACCATATCATGTAATTGAAAACGGGAAAAAAATTCCAAGTGCGGTGAAATTGAAAAAATAGTGCAATTCCACAACTTTTTTTGAATTTATTTTTACCATGTTCACCAAATGCTAAAACTAACCTGCCATTATGATTCTCCAGGTCATTACGAGTTCGTAGATACCAAACATGTATAGATTGGATTTTCTTTTCACCATTTAAATAAAAAACAAAATTTGTTAAAAAAAAATAGTGTCATATTCCGAGACCTGTAGTGTCTCCATTTTTCGAGATCTGGGACTGTGTGAGGGCTTATTTTTTGCGTGCCGAGCTGACATTTTTAATGATGCTATTTTGATGTAGATGCGATCTTTTGATCACCTGTTACAGCATTTTAATGCAATGTTGCGGCGACCAAAAAAACGTAATTCTAGTGTTTTGACTTTTTTTTTCGCTACACCATTTACCTATTGGATTAATTCTTTTAAAAGCTTGAGAGATCAGATGATTCTGAACGCGGCAATAGTAAAAATGTGTATTTATTTATTTTTTTATTATTTTGGCGAATGGGGGTGATTAGAACTTTTATATTTTTTTAATATTTAAAACATTTTTTTACTTTTTGCATGCTTCAATAGTCTCCATGGGAAACTAGAAGCTGCAGTTGTCCGATCGCCTTTGCTACACACAGGCAATGATCAGATTGCCTGTGTGTAGAAGAAAAGCTCACTTGCTAAGAGCACAAACCACTGGGCGGAGCTCATATCAATCAGGCAATGACAACCACAGGGGTCTCATTCGGTCATGTGACAGGGTGCCGATGGGCAAGATTAATGACGCCGTGATCACATTAAATGCCGCTGTCAGAGATTGACAGCTGACATGTGCTGGGAAAGATGTGGGCTCAGCGCCGGAGCCCGCATCAAAGGGAGGGACATGACATGCGCCGTACATTTTCGGCACATGTCGTGAAGGGGGTTGAGGTAATAATGCCACAGAAAATAGGAAAGATTACTTACCTACAGTCTTTACTATGTTTCTCCCAACCGCAACTGAATCTTTACAGATTCAGAACAGCTTTTTAGAACTTATTTAGTCTAAGTAAATGTTTAATACATTTCCTACACCCTTGATATGTCTACTCCTTCTGTTGGCCGATAAGACAACAACCATACTCACAATATGTAATAAACTACAAACAGAAAAGAGGATTTATCTTGCTGTAGAAGAGGAATGAAATGAAGCCCATGATCAAAGTGTAAAAGTCTCTAATAGACACCCACCTACCATGTCTCATTTATAATACTAGTATGTTCTGCTGTGGTAGAGGGCCGTTTGACTCCTCATGTACCAGAGCTCTTGTGAAACTGTTTCCTTTTCACACCATGAAGCCTTGATCTTGGCTGTTGAATAAGTGCAGAGTGCACTGAGTTTCTACAGTGGGTAAGGAAAGTATTCAGACACCTTTCAATTTTTCACTCTTTGTTTCATTGCAGCTATTTGTTTAATTCAGAAAAAATATTTTTTTTCTCATTAATGTACACTCTGCACCCCATCTTGACTGAAAAAAAATAGAAATGTAGAAATGTTTGCAAATTTATTAAAAAAGAAAAACTGAAATATCACATGGTCATAAGTATTCAGACCGCTTGCTCAGACACTCATATTTAAGTCACATGATGTCCATTTCCTTGTGATCCTCTTTGAGATGGTTCTACTCCTTCATTGGAGTCCAGCTGTGTTTAAATAACTGCTAGTACTCGATTTGTAAAGGCACACACCTGTCTAAAGAAGACCTCACAGCTCACAGTGCATGTCATATCAAATGAGAATCATGAGGTCAAAGGAACTGGCCAAGGATCTCAGAGACAGAATTGTGGCAAGGCACACATCTGGTCAACATTACAAAAGAATTTCTGCAGCACTCCAGGTTCCTAAGAGCACAGTGGCCTCCATAATACTTAAATGGAAGAAGTTTGGGACCATCAGAAGTCTTCCTAGACCTGGCCATCCAGGCAAACTGAGTAATTGTGGGAGAAGAGCCTGGGTGAGAGAGGTAAAGAAGAACCCCAAGATCACTGCAGCTGAGCTCCACAGATGCAGTAGTGAGATGGGAGAAAGTTCCACAAAGTCAACTATCACTGCAGCCCTCCACCAGTTGGGCCTTTATGGCAGAGTGGCCCGACAAAAGCCTTTCTTCAGTGCCAGACATATGAAAGCCCATATAGAGTTTGCTAAAAAAACACATGAAGGACTCCAAGACTATGAGAAATAAGATTCTCTGGTCTGATGAGACGAAGATAGAACTTTTTGGTGATAATTCTAAGCGGTATGTGTGGAGAAAACCAAGCACTGCTCATCAATCACCTGCACAATACAATCCCAACAGTGAAACATGGTGGTGGCAGCATCATGCTATGGGGGTGTTTTTAAGCTGCAGGGACAGGAAGACTGGTTGCAATTGAAGGAAACATGAATGTGGCCAAGTACAGAGATATCCTGGATGAAAACCTCTTCCAGAGTGCTCTGGACCTCAGACTTGTCCGAAGGTTCATCTTCCAACAAGACAATGACCCTAAGCACACAGCTAAAATAACAAAGTAATGGCTTCAGAACAACTCTGTGACCATTCTTGACTGGCCCAGCTAGAGCCCTGACCTAAACCCAATTGAGCATCTCTGGAGAGACCTGAAAATGGCTGTCCACCAACGTTCACCATCCAACCTGACGGAACTGGTGAGGATCTGCAAGGAAGAATGGCAGAATGGCAGAGGATCCCCAAATCCAAGTGTGAAAAACTTGTTGCATCATTCCCAAGAAGACTCATGGCTGTACTAGCTTAAAAGGTGCTTCTACTCAATACTGAGCAAAGGGACTGAATACTTATGACCATGTGATATTTCAGTTTTTCTTTTTTAATAAATTTGCAAAAATTTCTACATTTCTGTTTTTTTTCAGTCAAAATGGGGTGCAGAGTGTACAATAATGAGAAAAAAATGAACTTTTTCGAATTTACCAAATGGCTGCAATGAAACAAAGAGTGAAAAATTTCAAGGGGTCTGAATAATTTCCGTACCCACTGTATCTCACTTTCCTTCCTAAGGGCCTGTGCGGGAAACTGCACCTCTTGGCAGAAAACGCAGGCGCGGTTTTGACACGGTTTTGACGTGGTTTTTCATGCTTTTTCTCATGCGTTTTTGTATGCGGTTTTGACAGCTAAATAAAGATATGTTGTTTAACAAAAAAAAAGATTTGTGATGTCATTTCTTGTCCAACCTCCTCTTTTACATTTGTCCAACCCACACTCCATTACACACACACAGATAGAGATAGATAGATAATAGATACCGATAGATAGAAAATACATAGATAGATGGCTAATAGATAGTTAGAAATATATAGAAAGATAGATATATAGACAGAAAGATATATAGGTAGATAGATGATAGACAGAATGGTACATAAATGAAGACACACGAGCACACACACACAAAATCTAAACGCAATATAGTTAATAAAAAAATAGGAAAAAAATGGCGTGGGCTCCCGCGCAATTTTCTGCACCAGAGGGGGAAAGCTGACAGCCGGGGCCAATATTTCTAGCCTGGGAAGGGGTTAATACCCATGGATCTTCCCAGGCTATGAATATCAGCCCGCAGCTAGCCTTCACTGGCTATTAAAATAAAAAAAAAAATGACGTTGGGTCCCCCTATAATTTATAGCCAGAAAGGCTAGGCAGACAGCTGCAGGCTGATATTAATAGCCTAGGAAGGGGCCATGGATATTGGTGCCCCCCTGGCTAAAAATACCAGCACGCAGCCGCCCCAGAGTTTGCGCATCTGTACGATGCGCCAATTCTGGCACTTAGCCCCTCTCTTCCCACTCCCCTGTAGAGGTGGGATATGGGTAATAAGGGGTTAATATCACCTTGCTATTGTAAGGTGATATTAAGCCCGGTTAATAATAGAGAGGCGTCAATAAGACGCCTATCCATTATTAATCTTATATGAATAAAGGGTTTAAAAAACAACAACACACGCATAAGAATAAATTATTTTAATGAAATTAAACACAACATGGTTTTCATACCTTTATTATATGCTCAGATCCAAGCGACGCCCTCGATCTCCTGTAAAAAAAAAACTAAAAAAATGATGATGCCACTGCTCTGTAGGGCCCCCAGTGATGCACTGACAGGAGACAATGGCTCCTGCAGTGCATCACTGAGGTTACCTGAGTTCATTTTCTCACTTTATGGCAATGCTGCGTGGGAATTTTCTCACCCAGCATTGCCGTGAGAGAATGAACTGTAGTGACGTCTTTCTCTCACGGCGGCAGAGCGGTACACAGATGGATGGCGTCGGGGAATAGGTGAGTATATACTCTAGTCTATGTTTTGTATGTCATGTGTAAGTTCTGTATGTCATGTGTATGTTATATGTTGTATGTCATGTATGTTTTTTTTTTTTACATTCAGCACATTAGCCGGATGATGGGACTACTACTGTCCCATCATTGGCTAATGTGTCAGTCACTGTCACTGTAGCAGGCATCGATTGTAGCCCCATCCGACGATGCCTGCATACACAGATCACGCACATAGCCCTGCACACCGCCGCACATGCACAGATCACGCACACCGCCGCACATACACCGATCCCGCACACAGGCCCGCACACCGATCACGCAGACACCGGCACACAATCGCCGCCCACACACATAGCATTGCACACTATACACGCCCACGCACCGCCCACACACATAGCACCGCACACTATACACGCCCACGCACCGCCCACACACACAGCGCCGCACACTATACACGCCCACGCACTGCCCACACACTTCCCTCCTCCCGAAATGCAGCGGTTTCAACCCGTAGCTAAACCACATATCTTTTTTAGACCTGCAGTTTTGCTGCGGAAGTGCCCGACTCAATACAAGTCAATGGGCGCTGAACCGCTGCAGTTCCGCACAAAGAATTGACATGCTGCGGAAAATAAAGCATGGCGAAACCGTGCGTTTTTTTTCCGCAGCATGTGCACAGCAGACCTGCGGTTCCCATAGGATTACATTGGTAGTGCACTGTGCTGCGGGTTGGATGCGTTTCTGCACATTGAAAAACGCAGCAGAAACGCATCTAAAAACACAAAGTGCACACAGGGCTTAATGCTCCCTGTGCTTTTTGTTAAAAACAGACAAATGTGACCTTGACTTGGGAAAGAAAGAGGATTCCAAGTCAATAAATGGAAATTGTTCAAAAAGATTTGTAGATTAAAGCTCAACATTGCTCTGTGCTTACTTTGTATTTTCTTCTGCAAAATAGAACTGATAGTAATATTATTCATAACTTGTCAATTGATTTTTTCAAAGGAGTAACATAAGGTTAGAAGAAAAATCTTTTTTTTCCAAAAACCACAACCTTTTGTGATGCATCTGGCATCCCAGTTAAGCTCCATACACTTGAATGCAGCTGGTCTGCAACATAGTCTATGGCCAAGAGTGGAAGTATTTCAGTAAAAAATAAATAAGATACTTTTTGGTCATTTTTGGACAGGTGTCAGCTCTGGTTTCACTCAGGTTAAACTTTTTTCCTTTCAGGCCAGAGTGGGATAATGTCAGTTTTTGCCCACTGGCAATCTGATGTTATTACAGTGCTGCTGGGTCAGCTGATGTGGGTGGTGACCACTCCCACTATCTTTCAAAAGGTAACCTGAGGTAAGCTGACTGTTGGTAAAAGAGTTTCTTTGGAGACCAGCTGATGTGTGAGGACCTCTCTGGTGCCTGCGTGTATCAGCTGCTAGAGGTCCTGGTGTCTTATCCTACGCTGCAGGTAGTTTGGAGTCCGGCTTCAGCGTCATCTGCAGAATGAAGCTCGGCAGCAGTTTCAGGAAGCTAAATGTGGTCTTTTTTCACTTTGTCCCTTTGGTGTTTGTCACTTCCCTGTTGTGAATGGGTTTGAGATGAGTTCTGAGCAGAGGCTCCCTCTGGTGGTTACAAGCGTGCTAGTGAAGATTGTGAGGACTGGGAATCAGGTGTTACTGACTGGTCTTATATAAGGGAGTCATTTTCCCATCAGGGTTGCCGGTGATCAATTGTTCTGGTCTGAATCCTTCATTCCAGTTTCCCTTGTAGCCTGCTGTGTCGTTTCTGCATCTCCTGCTAACAGATAAGACTTTGTCTTCTTTTGTGTTTTTTGCTATATTTTTGCATTTTGTCCTGCACTTCTTTGGGGGCCTTCAGGGTCCCCTCCGGGGGCTTCTGCCCTCTCAGTTTAGTTCAGCCACTGAGTTTTGTTCTTTTGCTTTTTCCAGTTTTTTCAGTGGCTGCTGTTTTGATTTTGTTACACCAGAGAACTAATTTAGGTGGTAGAGGTCGTGTGATCTCAGGTGATTTTGAAATTAGTAGAGTTGGTGCTTTTCAGGGTTTTCTGGGATTGCAGTAAGTACCCTTCCTATCCTTTTCTATTTAGATAGTTTGGGCCCCAGCGTTTGCTCATGCTATTTTCTTTCTGTGTCAGTATTTCCTCTTGTCTAACCACCATTACATGTTTGGGGGCTTTCTATTATCTTTGGGGTTCTGCTCCGGGGCAGATAGCTTTCCTATTTCTATCTTTAGGTGTAGTTAGTTTCTCAGGCTGTGACGAGGCGTCTAGGACCAACGTAGGAACGCTCCACGGCTGCCTCTAGTTGTGGTGGTTAGTCAGGGTACTGCAATCTCATAGATTCCAACTGCTCTGGTGTATTGCCTTTTTTACCTGCACTCCTCAGCTACCGAAACATAACAGTATCACCGGCCAAAAAAATTGAAAATTGTATGGTACTCACAGAAGGGAAAAAATATTGTGAAAGAAAAAAGGTTGTCAGAGTTGTCAGAGATATTTTTCTGTTTGTTGCATTTTTTTTTTTTTCCTCTGTATCTCTGGGTGCTGGGGAGGATCTTTTCTCCCAATGGAGTTTGCACAGTTGTCTGGCCGTGTGGATCAGCTTGCCACTGAGGTTCAGAGTATTGCTGCATATCTTGCTAGGTTGCCTGTTGTGGAACCTAGGATCCCCATGCCAGATTTGTTTTTAGGGGATCGAGCTAAGTTTCAGAATTTCAAAAATAATTGTAAATTGTTTTTTGCCTTAAAATCTAAGTCCTCAGGAAACGCAGCGCAGCAGGTTCAAATTATCATCTCTCTCCTGCGCGGCGATCCTCAGGATTGGGCTTTTTCCCTGATACCTGGGGATCCTGTTTTGAGTGATGTTGATGCGTTTTTTCAGGCTTTGGGGTTATTGTACGATGAGCCTAATGTCACTGATCAAGCTGAAAAAGCCTTGTTGGCATTAAATCAGGGGCTTGATGATGCTGAGTTATACTGTCAGAGATTCCGTAGGTGGGCAGTCCTGACCAAATGGAATGACGACGCTTTGGCAGCCCTTTTCCGGAAGGGTCTGTCAGATAATGTAAAGGATGTTATGGTGGGATTCCCTGTCCCCTCTGGTCTCAATGATTCTATGTCATTAGCGATTCAAATTGACAGACGTTTGTGTGAGCGGAGAAGTATGCGTGGAATGGTGTTGCCTTGTGAACCAGCTTCTGAACCCATGCAGTGTGATAGAGTGGTGTCTGGGGCACAGCGTCATGAGTTTCGAAAGCGCAATGGGTTATGTTTCTACTGTGGTGATGCCTCTCATGCTATTTCAGTCTGCCCTAAGCGGGGAAGACGTTTTGCACGCTCAGTTGTCTTGGGTAGTGTTCAGACTAAGTTTTTATTAACTGTCACTCTGATATGCTCTCTGTCCTCATTTTCTGCTCAGGCTTTCGTTGATTCTGGAGCAGCTATTAACCTGATGGATTATGATTTTGCTAAACGTTGTGGGTTTCCCTTGATACGCCTACAGAAGTCTATTCCCCTACTGGGGATCGATTCTACCCCTTTGGCTGAGAATAAACCCCAGTTTTCTACTCAGGTGATAATGAGGGTTGAACCTGATCACCAGGAGTGCTGCAAATTTTTGGTTCTATATAATCTGCATGACATTATCGTGCTGGGTTTCCCTTGGTTACAGTCTCATAATCCTGTTTTGGATTGGAAATCTGTGTCTGTAACCAGTTGGGGCTGCCAATGTGTTAATACCAACACTCCTGTTTTTTCTGCCTCCCCCCAGGCTCAGGATGTTCCTGACTTTTTGTTTGATTTTTCTGATGTGTTTAGCGAAAGTAAATCTGCATCCTTGCCTCCCCATAGGAGCTATGACTGCGCTATTGAATTAGTGCCGGTAGTAAATTCCCTAAAGGTCGCCTTTTTAACTTGTCTGTACCTGAACATGACGCTATGCGGTCTTATATCAAGGAATCATTGGAGAAGGGTCATATCAGACCATCCTCTTCACCCTTAGGTGCCGGTTTTTTCTTTGTGGCCAAAAAAGATGGTTCATTAAGGCCGTGTATTGATTATCGTCTCTTGAACAATATTACTGTGAAATATCAATACCTGTTACCCTTGATTTCTGACCTGTTTTCCAGGGTGAAAAACGCTACTTGGTTTACCAAGCTTGACCTCAGGGGGGCGTATAACCTTATTCGCATTAAGCACGGGGATGAATGGAAGACGGCATTCAATACCCCTGAAGGGCATTTTGAGTACCTAGTGATGCCCTTTGGGCTCACTAATGCTCCTTCCGTCTTCCAGTCCTTCATGAATGACATTTTCAGGGATTTTGTGGACAAATTTTTGATTGTTTATTTGGATGATATCTTGATTTTTTCTAATGACTGGGACTCTCATGTGAAACATGTTCGAACTGTATTCCAGATTTTGAGAGAGAATGCTCTGTATGTGAAGGGATCAAAGTGTCTTTTTGGCGTACAGAGGATCTCATTTCTGGGATTCATTTTGTCCCCATCTGTTATTGAAATGGACCCGGTCAAGGTTCAGGCCATCTGTGATTGGGTCCAACCTACTTCATTAAAGGCTCTTCAGAGATTTTTGGGTTTTGCCAATTTTTATCGTAAATTTATTGGTAATTTCTCGGTTTTGTTAAACCATTAACTGATTTGACCAGAAAGGGTTCTGATGTGGTGAATTGGCCTCCTGAGGCAGTCTCTGCATTTCAGGAACTTAAGCAGAGATTCACTTCTGCTCCTGTTCTACGGCAGCCTGATGTTTCTCTGCCATTTCAGGTGGAGGTTGATGCCTCTGAAATTGGGGCAGGTGCCGTTTTGTCCCAAAAAGATCCAGAGACCTCTAAAAGTAACCCTTGTGCCTTTTTCTCTCGAAAATTTTCTCCTACTGAACGTAATTATGACGTGGGTAATCGGGAGTTATTGGCCATGAAGTGGGCTTTTGAAGAGTGGAGACATTGGCTGGAGGGAGCCAAACATCAGGTGGTGGTCCTTACGGACCATAAGAATCTGGTCTATCTGGAATCTGCCAAGCGACTCAATCCTAGACAGGCCAGGTGGGCCTTGTTTTTCACACGTTTTAATTTTGTGGTTTCCTTTCTTCCTGGCACTAAGAATGTTAAGGCGGATGCCCTCTCGAGGAGTTTCCTTGCGGACTCTTCTGAGTTATCTGATCCTTCTGTTATTTTGAAAGAGGGTGTAGTTCTTTCCGCCATCTCGCCCAATTTGAGACTTGCTCTGGAGGGGTGTCAGGAGGATAGGCCCGAGCGCTGCCCTGTTGGAAAATTGTTTGTCCCGGACCAATGGAAAAAGAGTGTGATGTCTGAGATTCATTGTTCCGCATTGGCTGGGCATCCCGGAATTTTTGGTACCAGAGACTTGGTTAGTCGGTCCTTTTGGTGGCCTACCTTGTCTCGTGATGTCAGGGAGTTTGTGCAGTCCTGCGGGACTTGCTCTCGCTCCAAGCCTTGCTCTCGCTCTAGTGGTTTGTTGATGCCATTGCCTGTGCCCAAAGACCATGGACCCATATCTCTATGGATTTCATTTCCGATCTTCCTGTTTCTCAGAGAATGACCACCATCTGGGTAATTTGTGATAGGTTTTCCAAAATGATACATCTTGTGCCATTACCTAAGTTGCCTTCCTCCTCTGAATTGGTGCCGTTGTTCCTTCAGCACGTGGTTCGTTTACACGGCATTCCTGAGAACATTGTGTCTGACAGAGGAGTCCAGTTTGTTTCCAGATTTTGGAGGACTTTTTGTTCTAAACTGGGTGTTCAATTGTCTTTCTCCTCGGCATTTCATCCTCAGACCAATGGTCAAACTGAGAGAACAAACCAGACATTGGAGACTTATCTAAGATGCTTTGTGTCTGCTGATCAGGATGACTGGGTCTCTTTTTTGCCTTTGGCTGAGTTTGCTCTTAATAATAGGGCTAGCTCTGCCACTTTGAT
>JARQOD010000004.1:450350870-450474614 GCA_033576555.1 Oophaga sylvatica | reverse complement strand
CGGCGTCCGGAAAAAACGCTGCATGTAACGTTTTTTTTTTTTTGCCGGATGGTTTCTTATCTCTCCAAGCATCAGAAACCATCCGGCAAAAAAACGCATTTTGGCCGCCGGAAGTGTGAAAGCTTTTCACATGCGGCGCTGCGGCTAAATGCCGGGGGCGCCGTTTAGGCGCCCGCCGGATGTGTGAAACAGGCCTAAGTCTCCAAATCTAGCCGACTATGCCCCTTTATCCACAGGAACATCAATTAATCCAGATTGGGCAGTACTATGATGTGGTCATCTTGACTTTTCTCCTTAGCATCTCCAACTCCTTGACACAATGTAGTAATTACCATATGTTTTTTACAAGAAAATCCAGCATTTGTATTGGCTAATAATGACACCTTTGGAAACCTTGAGAGGGTTACAGTCAGCTAGTGATGGCTGCAGATGATTATTTAATCTTTATTAAATTTTATTTTCTCTATGTCTTCATGACTCAGCTTCAGCCTTGTGGAAACAGTCACTATTGAATTTATTTTTCAGAGAATCTTACGACTTCTCTAACTTCTTCCGAACCACCATGCAAGCAACATGTCTTTGGAAACTTTTAACAGTTTTCTATTCTTTTTTCAAAGCCAGCTAGAAGGCAGCAGTAAAACTGATGAAAACATCTTCACTTTGTCTCTGTCTTCATGTGCCTTTGTAAAAACTGACATTTCTAGACATTGTGTCTGACACTTATGTATTTAGTCTATTACCTTTATAAAGTATGTTATAAGTCTGCACGTGGGCAAGTTAGAGTCACAGCTATGATGTTAAAACATGGTTTTATCCTCTTCACCCAAATTTCTATCTCTGGGGTCCTTCAAAGGAAGAGGGATGATGTAATATTTATAGTTAAACCAATGGTCTAACTAAGGGTTATTGTGTAAGATGGTGGCAGGAACCCCTCTCTCTCCTACGTGTTCACCCCCTGCACTTTCTTGTATTAACTGTATTGTGCTGTATATTGCTGTCATGTATATACCTGTATGTTAATATGTGTCTGCTGTTGTATTCACTTTATGTACTGTGTTTGTAATGTATTTCTTAGTGAAGTTTCCCTTTAACTTGTGTATTGCACTAGTTTACGGACAGTGAAGGGTTAACCCAGTGGGCTGGGCCAGCAGCAGAAAGGAGGAAGGAAGCTGCTGTTCCCAGTCAGTAGCCCGGGCACGTTGGCCCATAGCAGATGTGTAGCAGCAGCCGGGGCTTTGCCAGACCCCAGGAGGGGAGACAATCTGCTGCCCCGGATCAAGGACTTAAGGACCATAACACGTGACCCCAGGACTTCGGAAGGGCCCTTGCTGAAGGGACTATATGCGTCCAGATCCCAGCGAGTGGACTACTGCTTCATTTCAGCATCCGTGGCTGTTGTGGGTACGGCCGTGGACAGTGTCAGGGAGAGAGCAGGAAGCCAGTGTTGTACCGTTTTCTCATCTCTGTTCTATTAAATTCATTCCCTGTTGGATTACAAGTTGTGCCTGAGGATTGTGTCCGTCCAGTCCATATCTGTGCAAGATACCTGGGGTGTCTACTGACTGTTCCTAAGTTGACTCGGCTGGGACTAACACCCCAGGTCTCCTTGTTACAACTGCACCAAATTGCTCCTTTTTATTTGGAATGGAAATGTAATACAGAAGTTAGACTAGTAATTCATAGATTGTAAGCTTGTGAGCAGGGCCTTTTGGTGTCTGACTAGTGTTATTCTGTAATGTCTTTATTGCCTGTACAAGTCCCCTCTAAAATGTTGACGCTATAAAAATAAAAATTATTATTATTAATGTTCAACTGCATGTGACCCTCATGTGACTGATGCCTAGTCCTCCCTCCCCCTGGCAAGATATAGTGCAGCTAATTTTACAATGAATCCTCCAGCGCAACCCAGCAACATTAGGACTAGGTCAAGTGCGCGATTGGCTCTGGTTGGAGATTGCAAGGAGAAAGGCAACAAAGAGCTAAATGCTCTCATATTAAGCAGCCAACAATTAGCACAAAACCTGAATATACAGCTCAAGAGCCAAGAATTGAGGTAGAGATGCTTGAATACTAAGATAACAGTAAATTGACGGTACCAAGATGTAAATGGAAAGTCACACTCAGTGCAAAGTGTTCCTCTAAAACCATACTGAACTTTACATATATTAGGTTAAATAAAAATGTGTACTTTATGTGGTTTTTTTGGGGGTGGGGTAACTTTTGCAAAATTGTAGAAAAAAAAAAGAAGTAAAAATCCCAAGAAACCAGCTACTATAAATACACCAAAGATGTAACCATTCCTGTAAAGAGTCATATGCAGCAACAAAAGCCAAAAAAAAACTATGGTGAAATGACAGAATGTTAGAATATTGCTTAACCACTTTGCCCCAAAGCCTGTTTTCACCTTCCTGACCAGGCCAATTTTTTCAATTCTGACCACTGTCACTTTATGAGGTCATAACTGGAACACTTCAACTTTTCAACAATTCTGAGACTGTTTTTTCATCACATATTGTACTTTATGATAGTGCCAAAATTTCTTTGATATGACTTACGTCTATTTGTGAAAAAAATGGAAATTTGGGAAAAATTTTGAAAAATTTGCTATTTTCAAACTTATAATTTTTATGCCCTTAAATCAGAAAGTCATATAGCTCAAAATAGTTAATAAATAACATTTCCCACATGTCTGCTTTACATCAGCACAATTTTGGAAACATTTTTTTTGTTAGGAAGTGATAAGGGTTAAAATTTGACCAGTGATCTAATTTTTACAACAAAATTTGCTAAACCATTTTTTTTAGGGACCACCTCACGTTTGAAGTGACTTTGAGGGGCCTATATGACAGAAAATACCCCAAAATTACACCATTCTAAAAATGGTACCACTCAAGGTACTAAAAACCACATTCAAGAAGTTTATTAACCCTTCAGGTGCGTCACAGGAATTTTTGGAATGAAGAAGGAAAAAATGGACATTTACTTTTCTTTCACAAAAATTTTCCTTTACATCTAATTTTTTTAACTTTTGCAAGGGTAAAAGGAGAAAATGGACCATATATTTTGTTGTACAATTTCTCCTGAGCATGCTGATATCCCATATGTGGGGGAAATCTAGTGTTTGGGCAAACGGCAGGGCTTGGAAGGGAAATAGCGCCATTTCACTTTTTTAATGTAAAATTTGCTGGCATAATTAGCAGACGCCAAGTCATGTTTGGAGAGCCCCTGATGTGCCTAAACAGTGGAAATCCCCAACAAGTGACACCATTTTGTAAACTAGATCCCTTAGGGAACTTATCTAGATGTGTATTGAGCACCTTGAACCCACAGGTGCATTACAGAAGTTTATAACAGCCGTGGAAATAAAAAAAAAAATCTAATTTTTCCCAATAAATCTTTTTTAGCACAAATTTTGCAGGGTAACATGAGAAATTGCTGCATATAATTTGTGCAATTTTTCCTGAGTACGCCGATATCCCATGTGTGGTGAAAAAAACACTTTTGAGGCAAAGTGCAAAGCTCAGAAGGGAAGTAGTGCCATATTACAGTGCAAATTTTGCTGCACCTGTTTGAGGGTGCCATGTTACATTGGCAATCCCCTGAGGTGGGCATTGCTGTGAGGTGTCAGCTCTCATACAGAGCTGACACCCGCATGATCGCCGCAGCGCTCAGCGTGAGGCGGCGCGATCGTGCCGCCGTACATATACTTCTCTTTGCGGGAACGCACCTCCCGCAGAGAGGTATATGTATGGCGCATGTCGGGAACGTGTTAAAGTGTAATTGTTGTTTTAATTATTATTTCATAAATCAAAAGTACATGTGAAAATAATAATCAACTTTGTAATATATCTTATCAGAAGAATCTGCTTCTTTCTCCTGCTGGACTGATTCATTCTCAAAATTCTCAACTCACAGTTAAAATCTGTCTTCTGTGAAGACAAATTATAATATTACTAAGCTAGGAGAGGGCAGTAACTACTAGTATGATTCTATGAAGACCAATAGGGGAGATTAGGGGAGGAGCTCTGCCTCTAGCTCCACCTCCCTCTCACTCCATAGGAGATGGCAGTAATTACTAGTATGATTCTATGAAGACCAATAGGGGAGATTAGGGGAGGAGCTCTGCCTCTAGCTCCACCTCCCTCTCACTCCATAGAAGAAGGCAGTTAGTACTAGTATGATTCTATGAAGACTAATGGGGAGGAGCTCTGCCTCAAGCTCCACCTCACCTTCCATTTACATAGGAGATGGCAGTGCCTACTAGTGTGATTATATGAAGACTAATGGGGAGGAACTCTGCCTCAAGCTCCACCTCACCTTCCATTTTCATAGGAGATGGCAGTGCCTACAAGTGTGATTCTATGAAGACTAATGGGGAGGAGCTCTGCCTCAAGCTCCACCTCACCTTCCATTTACATAAGAGATGGCAGTGCCTACTAGTGTGATTCTATGAAGACTAATGGGGAGGAGCTCTGCCTCTAGCTCCACCTCTAGTGTTGAGCATTCCGATACCGCAAGTATCGGGTATCGGCCGATATTCGCTGTATCGGAATTCCGATACTTAGTTCCGATATTTTTCATATATCGTATACCGGAATCGGAAGTTCCCATAATTCTTTGAGAGGCAATGTGATTTTAGTCAGCCAATGAGGAATCTTATGAAGTGTGGGCACATCCTGTAATGCTGCGGTCATCTTAACTAATGGCATGGCTGTGATTGGCTGCTGAAATGATGTCAGAATGCACTATAAAAGGCGCCGCCTCCATTTTAGCGTCACTGTGCTGTGAACTCAGTTAGGGACAGAACGCTGCTGTGCTGACTCTGAGGGACAGTTAGACATTGCGATTTTGTGTACTCTACTGTGCTTTAGGCAGGCTAGTTTACCAACCGCTGTGTAAAGCTTCCTTTTGCCAGTGTTGTTTTAACAGCTCTGTGCAAGGTGTGTGTGAGAGTGCAGGTGACGCTGCAGTTTGCTCTGCATCCACCGCTGTTTGTAGGCATCTGCACGTGTCACTCACTGACTCTTTTTTTTATTTGATTTTGTGGAATTGGTGCAGCTCCATTATATTTGCCAAAAATCTAATCTATTAGTGTGACGCGCTTCCATCTGTATACAATACATTGGTTGCAAACACTATAGAAGTAGACAAAGGGGCGTTTCACAGCTACTGAACAGTTGTGTTTCAGTGTTCACTGTAGTCTGTGAGCTTTTCATTTTTTGAGTGCAGATCACGCTCCAGTTAGTTCTTCAACTACTGCTGGTTGTAGTCTGCTGAGCGTGTGTCACTGCCTCATCCTTCACTAATTGGTGCTACTCCATTATATTTGCCAAAAATCTAATCTATTAGTGTGACGCGCTTCCATCCGTATACAATACATTGGTTGCAAACACTATAGAAGTAGACAAAGGGGCGTTTCACAGCTACTGAACAGTTGTGTTTCAGTGTTCACTGTAGTCTGTGAGCTTTTCATTTTTTGAGTGCAGATCACGCTCCAGTTAGTTCTTCAACTACTGCTGGTTGTAGTCTGCTGAGCGTGTGTCACTGCCTCATCCTTCACTAATTGGTGCTACTCCATTATATTTGCCAAAAATCTAATCTATTAGTGTGACGCGCTTCCATCCGTATACAATACATTGGTTGCAAACACTATAGAAGTAGACAAAGGGGCGTTTCACAGCTACTGAACAGTTGTGTTTCAGTGTTCACTGTAGTCTGTGAGCTTTTCATTTTTTGAGTGCAGATCACGCTCCAGTTAGTTCTTCAACTACTGCTGGTTGTAGTCTGCTGAGCGTGTGTCACTGCCTCATCCTTCACATTTTTCTCTAATTGGTGCTGCTCCATTATATTTGAAAAAAATCTAATCTATTAGTGTGACGCGCTTCCATCCGTATACAATACATTGGTTGCAAACACTATAGAAGTAGACAAAGGGGCCTTTCACAGCTACTGAACAGTTGTGTTTCAGTGTTCACTGTAGTCTGTGAGCTTTTCATTTTTTGAGTGCAGATCACGCTCCAGTTAGTTCTTCAACTACTGCTGGTTGTAGTCTGCTGAGCGTGTGTCACTGCCTCATCCTTCACATTTTTCTCTAATTGGTGCTGCTCCATTATATTTGAAAAAAATCTAATCTATTAGTGTGACGCGCTTCCATCCGTATACAATACAGTGGTTGCAAACACTATAGAAGTAGACAAAGGGGCGTTTCACAGCTACTGAACAGTTGTGTTTCAGTGTTCACTGTAGTCTGTGAGCTTTTCATTTTTTGAGTGCAGATCACGCTCCAGTTAGTTCTTCAACTACTGCTGGTTGTAGTCTGCTGAGCGTGTGTCACTGCCTCATCCTTCACATTTTTCTCTAATTGGTGCTGCTCCATTATATTTGAAAAAAATCTAATCTATTAGTGTGACGCGCTTCCATCCGTATACAATACAGTGGTTGCAAACACTATAGAAGTAGACAAAGGGGCCTTTCACAGCTACTGAACAGTTGTGTTTCAGTGTTCACTGTAGTCTGTGAGCTTTTCATTTTTTGAGTGCAGATCACGCTCCAGTTAGTTCTTCAACTACTGCTGGTTGTAGTCTGCTGAGCGTGTGTCACTGCCTCATCCTTCACATTTTTCTCTAATTGGTGCTGCTCCATTATATTTGAAAAAAATCTAATCTATTAGTGTGACGCGCTTCCATCCGTATACAATACAGTGGTTGCAAACACTATAGAAGTAGACAAAGGGGCCTTTCACAGCTACTGAACAGTTGTGTTTCAGTGTTCACTGTAGTCTGTGAGCTTTTCATTTTTTGAGTGCAGATCACGCTCCAGTTAGTTCTTCAACTACTGCTGGTTGTAGTCTGCTGAGCGTGTGTCACTGCCTCATCCTTCACATTTTTCTCTAATTGGTGCTGCTCCATTATATTTGAAAAAAATCTAATCTATTAGTGTGACGCGCTTCCATCCGTATACAATACATTGGTTGCAAACACTATAGAAGTAGACAAAGGGGCGTTTCACAGCTACTGAACAGTTGTGTTTCAGTGTTCACTGTAGTCTGTGAGCTTTTCATTTTTTGAGTGCAGATCACGCTCCAGTTAGTTCTTCAACTACTGCTGGTTGTAGTCTGCTGAGCGTGTGTCACTGCCTCATCCTTCACATTTTTCTCTAATTGGTGCTGCTCCATTATATTTGAAAAAAATCTAATCTATTAGTGTGACGCGCTTCCATCCGTATACAATACATTGGTTGCAAACACTATAGAAGTAGACAAAGGGGCCTTTCACAGCTACTGAACAGTTGTGTTTCAGTGTTCACTGTAGTCTGTGAGCTTTTCATTTTTTGAGTGCAGATCTCGCTCCAGTTAGTTCTTCAACTACTGCTGGTTGTAGTCTGCTGAGCGTGTGTCACTGCCTCATCCTTCACTAATTGGTGCTGCTCCATTATATTTGAAAAAAATCTAATCTATTAGTGTGACGCGCTTCCATCCGTATACAATACATTGGTTGCAAACACTATAGAAGTAGACAAAGGGGCCTTTCACAGCTACTGAACAGTTGTGTTTCAGTGTTCACTGTAGTCTGTGAGCTTTTCATTTTTTGAGTGCAGATCACGCTCCAGTTAGTTCTTCAACTACTGCTGGTTGTAGTCTGCTGAGCGTGTGTCACTGCCTCATCCTTCACATTTCTCTAATTGGTGCTGCTCCATTATATTTGAAAAAAATCTAATCTATTAGTGTGACGCGCTTCCATCCGTATACAATACAGTGGTTGCAAACACTATAGAAGTAGACAAAGGGGCCTTTCACAGCTACTGAACAGTTGTGTTTCAGTGTTCACTGTAGTCTGTGAGCTTTTCATTTTTTGAGTGCAGATCACGCTCCAGTTAGTTCTTCAACTACTGCTGGTTGTAGTCTGCTGAGCGTGTGTCACTGCCTCATCCTTCACATTTTTCTAATTGGTGCTGCTCCATTATATTTGAAAAAAATCTAATCTATTAGTGTGACGCGCTTCCATCCGTATACAATACAGTGGTTGCAAACACTATAGAAGTAGACAAAGGGGCCTTTCACAGCTACTGAACAGTTGTGTTTCAGTGTTTACTGTAGTCTGTGAGCTTTTCATTTTTTGAGTGCAGATCACGCTCCAGTTAGTTCTTCAACTACTGCTGGTTGTAGTCTGCTGAGCGTGTGTCACTGCCTCATCCTTCACATTTTTCTCTAATTGGTGCTGCTCCATTATATTTGAAAAAAATCTAATCTATTAGTGTGACGCGCTTCCATCCGTATACAATACATTGGTTGCAAACACTATAGAAGTAGACAAAGGGGCCTTTCACAGCTACTGAACAGTTGTGTTTCAGTGTTCACTGTAGTCTGTGAGCTTTTCATTTTTTGAGTGCAGATCACGCTCCAGTTAGTTCTTCAACTACTGCTGGTTGTAGTCTGCTGAGCGTGTGTCACTGCCTCATCCTTCACATTTTTCTCTAATTGGTGCTGCTCCATTATATTTGAAAAAAATCTAATCTATTAGTGTGACGCGCTTCCATCCGTATACAATACAGTGGTTGCAAACACTATAGAAGTAGACAAAGGGGCCTTTCACAGCTACTGAACAGTTGTGTTTCAGTGTTTACTGTAGTCTGTGAGCTTTTCATTTTTTGAGTGCAGATCACGCTCCAGTTAGTTCTTCAACTACTGCTGGTTGTAGTCTGCTGAGCGTGTGTCACTGCCTCATCCTTCACATTTTTCTCTAATTGGTGCTGCTCCATTATATTTGAAAAAAATCTAATCTATTAGTGTGACGCGCTTCCATCCGTATACAATACATTGGTTGCAAACACTATAGAAGTACACAAAGGGGCCTTTCACAGCTACTGAACAGTTGTCTGCAGTGTTCACTGCAGTCTCTGAGGAATAACCACACTTAGGCCTTATAACTTTTCTGACTTTCTTTATCAATCTACCAAGATGAAGAAGGCAGGGAGTAAGGCACGTGGTCGTGGCCGGGGAGTTTCAGCAGGGAGAGGACGTGGGGATTCTGTGGCTGCTGCCGCACCCAGTGACACAGCATCAACCAGTTTTCCCCGTGAGCGTTCCTTTATGCGCACTTTTGTAGGAGCTCAGCGTACCCCTCTGCTGTGGGAAGAACAAATTGAAGCCGTTGTTAGTTGGATGGCAGCCAATGCATCAACTTCAATTGCTTCCACCTCCTCTCAGGACCACAGCACTGTTGAACAACCATCTGTCTCTTCACCGCCTGCTAAATTGCCCAGGCAGTCAGAGAGTTCTGAACTGGAGCCAGCTGAGTCTCTGCTTCTGTTCTCAGAATCTGTTGGCTTGGAAACAGGGGCCCAGCCAAGCAGCATTCTGGAATGTGAAGAAGAGGCAGTATGCAGTGATGCTGTCACGCTGTATAGCAGATATATATATATGTGATGTCAGTAATCTATATCAAAAGGGCAACATCCTATATAACATGCGCATAGATATATGATAACATAGAATTACCTGACAATGTCCAGAGGGTCAATACGGAATCCGTTATACACTGTCTCCGGCTAGAGGGTGACCGGGGTCTATACTGACCCTAAACTGGGGTCCTAACTAATCCCTCTACCTGGAGGTACTGTTAAAGGTACAGAGGTCCAGGCCACCAGCGTAAACCCTGTCTCCTATCAATCCCTGCCAACTGTAATCTAGTCCTAAGAAGGACCCTGATTACCACCAAAGGGAATGAACAGGTAACGGTTAATGAACAGAAAGACATACAAGAAAGACAAGAAATAAAGTAAATAAAGTCTTACATACAACACTCACACACAGTAGGAACACCTAAGGTCTCAGAGATAAACTATAAGCTGTAAGAGTAAAAACAACTAAGGAGCTCTTAGCTTAAGTATTCTCAGAACCGATCCAGTCTGCTAGACTACATGAATGCTTTCACCGGCATCTAACAAGCAGACTGGCAGGTATATGAAGGAATCTAATTAGAACATAATCAAAAGCAGCCGGGCGAGGCTGGACCTAGTCTTAGCAAAGAGCTAGGTAAAATTAACTCCCTCATTACCAAACACAAAGAAACAGCAACTCAGCTGTGAGAAGTCAGAGTGTGTAATCGCGACGATCCTCGTGGCGATACACCCATGACAGTACCCCCCCCTCTACGAGGGGACTCCGGACCCTCAGGGCTAGGTCTGCCCGGGTGAGTTGTGTGAAAGGTCCGAACCAATCGATCTGCGTTAACATCAGACGCAGGGACCCACGTCCTCTCCTCAGGACCATACCCCCTCCAATGAACCAAGTACTGAAGGGATCGGCGACTGAGACGTGAGTCAATGATTTTCGACCCATGAAATTCCACCTTATCATTGACCACCACTGAAGGAGGAGGTAGAGGTGACGGTATGACTGGTGCCACATACTTTTTAAGTAATGACTTGTGAAACACATTATGAATTTTAAACGTAGGAGGGAGGTCCAGACGAAATGCCACCGGATTAATTATGGAACTGATCCTGTACGGCCCGATGAATCTGGGACCCAACCTCCAGGAGGAAACTTTAAGTTTTATATTCCTGGTAGACAACCAAACCAGATCGTTCACCTTCAGATCTAGACCAAAAACTCTCCCCCTATCAGCCATCCGTTTGTAACGGTTCCCCGTAACCTTCAGTCTTAACCGATCTGGAACTATCAGTCTCCCTGGAAGTCCCACAGGGGCGTCCCCCTGAGCCCCCAATACCTCCCCCTCAAGCTCAGAGCATACAGCTGACACTACAACTCCCTCCTGAGGAATAGGAACCGGATCATTCGTCTTCCCGGCCCCTGGGAAAGTACGAGATAAGGCATCAGGAAGCAACTTTATTGAGCCGTCATATGCGCGATGAGGAGGAAACTCTTTACACCCCTCCTCTGAGAACATCTCCCCAAAGTCCTCCAGAAAAGGAGACAAAGTCCTAGGCACAACCGCACCGATGACCGTGCTCATGCAGTTATTCCTGCAAAATTCACCCCACTGGCTTATCTTTCTGGATTGCCAATCAATCACTGGGTTATGTTTAGCCAACCAAGGAAGTCCCAACACAATAGGAGTAGGTAGACCCTCCAACACATAACAAGACAATTGCTCTTTATGTATTGCCCCTACTCGAAGATCTATGTTATGAACAGCTTGTACCAAGCTACCTTGACCGAGAGGTCTAGAATCAATAGAGACTATAGGGACCGGTTTGGCCAATACACTCAGTTGCATACCATGCACCTGGGCAAACCGAGCGTCCACCAGATTAGCCCCGGACCCACTATCAAGAAAAACAGAAATCCTCTCAGTTCTAGTACCAATCACCACCTCCGCAGGCACGAGAAACTGAGAGGGATTTGGGGACGAAATACACACTCCCAGGTTAACTCCTTTGCTCAAAGAGGCCCGGGATGGACACCCCCCAACAAAATGTCCCTCTCTCCCGCAAAAGAAACACCTTCTAGTCTTGCGGCGCACCGCCGATTCTCTCCTACAAAAAGATGTCCCTCCCAACTGCATGGGTTCCTCAGAACAGACCAGGGGAACCTCAGTATAAGGGACTTTAGTAGTAGGCGGAGTCATCACGGGAGGCGGAGTTACCTCGCGTCTTCCCCGAATTCGTCTATCAATGCGAATAGCGAGGGCCATAGCAGCCTCCAGTGATGGAGGAGAATCATACTGAGCCAACACATCTTTTAATTTGTCAGACAACCCTTGACAAAACTGGCTCCTAAGAGCTGGGTCATTCCACTGAGTATCTGTTGCCCATCTACGGAACTCAGAAGAATATTCCTCCGCTGGACGATTTCCTTGCCGTATTTTACGTAACTTTGTTTCAGCAAGGGAAACTCGATCCGGATCATCATATACCAGACCCAGGGCAGTAAAAAATCGATCCACTGACTGGAGATCTGGGGAGCCTGGAGGAATAGAGAACGCCCAAGATTGAGGGTCCCCTTGTAAGAGCGAGATAACAATTCCCACCCTCTGCTCTTCACTCCCAGATGACCGAGGCCGCAGCCGAAAGTACAATTTACATGCCTCCCGGAAAGTAAAAAATTTGTCCCGCCCACCAGTGAACCTGTCCGGGAGAGCAACCTTAGGTTCAGATCTGGTTTGCTCCGGGGGGGACAAAACCTTGGACTTAATGTCTGCAAACTCCATGGACAACCCCTGCAACTGCCGGGCCAGCTGGGCTACTGGATCCATGACAGCTGGGGAGAATCTTTAGTATGGGCCGGTGAAAATGTCACGCTGTATAGCAGATATATATATATGTGATGTCAGTAATCTATATCAAAAGGGCAACATCCTATATAACATGCGCATAGATATATGATAACATAGAATTACCTGACAATGTCCAGAGGGTCAATACGGAATCCGTTATACACTGTCTCCGGCTAGAGGGTGACCGGGGTCTATACTGACCCTAAACTGGGGTCCTAACTAATCCCTCTACCTGGAGGTACTGTTAAAGGTACAGAGGTCCAGGCCACCAGCGTAAACCCTGTCTCCTATCAATCCCTGCCAACTATAATCTAGTCCTAAGAAGGACCCTGATTACCACCAAAGGGAATGAACAGGTAACGGTTAATGAACAGAAAGACATACAAGAAAGACAAGAAATAAAGTAAATAAAGTCTTACATACAACACTCACACACAGTAGGAACACCTAAGGTCTCAGAGATAAACTATAAGCTGTAAGAGTAAAAACAACTAAGGAGCTCTTAGCTTAAGTATTCTCAGAACCGATCCAGTCTGCTAGACTACATGAATGCTTTCACCGGCATCTAACAAGCAGACTGGCAGGTATATGAAGGAATCTAATTAGAACATAATCAAAAGCAGCCGGGCGAGGCTGGACCTAGTCTTAGCAAAGAGCTAGGTAAAATTAACTCCCTCATTACCAAACACAAAGAAACAGCAACTCAGCTGTGAGAAGTCAGAGTGTGTAATCGCGACGATCCTCGTGGCGATACACCCATGACAGATGCGCAACAGCTGTGTCTCTCTGAATGTGAAGAGGCGGGTGAGCCAGTGCCGATGGTCAGCACACCGCAGAACGCATCTGATGATGATGAGACTCAGGTGCCATTTTCTGTTGAGCATGGTGCTGGCCAGACCACCCAACAGCAGCAGGTGTTGGAAGAGGGTAGTGGAGATGATGAGGTCCAAGACCCAACATGGCGTGAGGAACAGGAAGGTGGTGGTAGCAGCTCTGAGGAAGAGATTGCCCCAACGGTCCAAACAGTAAGGAGAGGTAGGCTGCAGACTCGGTTGCCTGTACCCTCCAGTTTGGCACCCGTTCGTAGCAGTTCTCTTCCAACAGCCAAACCGGGCGCTCCCAGGACTTGCACTGCGTGGTCCTTTTTTGACACACTTGCAGATGATATTTGCTATGTCAAATGCAAGCTGTGTAATCAAAAAGTTAAAAGAGGTAAAAATATCAGTAACCTCAATACCACAAATATGTGGAAACATGTACGGACAAAGCACGTAGCTGAGTTACAAAGACACACTGGAGATGTAGGCCAACCTACAGCAGCACCTACATCTTCAGCTCGTGTTGGAGCCTCTTCCTCCAGCTCACACACAGCTGGTTCGGCTTCCTCACAGGATCGCCATGGAAGAACCTCTGTAACTGTTGTCCAGAGACCCAGTGTTATTCCACCCACAGCTGCAAGTTCCCTGTCATCCTCACACTCCCAGGCCACAAAACAGCCATCGGTAGCACATGCATGGGATAAAAGACGGCCATACTCGGCAAACCATCCACGAGCACAGGCTCTGAATGCTGGCATTGCAAAACTCCTGTCCCTTGAAATGCTGTCATTCAGGCTGGTGGAGACTGACAGTTTCCGTGACTTAATGTCATTGGCAGTCCCACAATACAATGTGTCCAGCCGATTTTATTTCAGCAGGCAAGCCGTCCCTGGTCTGCAAAAGCATGTTGAGGGAAAAATTAAACATGCGCTACTAAACGCCGTCAGTAGCAAGGTCCACCTGACCACCGATGCGTGGACCAGTACCCATGGCCAGGGACGATACTTTTCCCTCACTGCCCATTGGGTCAATGTTGTGGAGCCGGGTACAGATCTTGCGAGTGGCGCTGTACGTGTTCTGCCAACTCCAAGGACTGCAGGAATCAAGTCTGTCCACATTGACTCCTCCTCCTACTCCAGTTCCTCAGAATCATCGCTGCAGGAGCCGTCACGGTCTACCTCCACATGGACCCGTGAACGTTTACCTGATGCGACCGATATGAGCACAGCCGTGGCCAAACGTCAACAGGCCGTCCTGAAATTAATTTACATGGGGAATCGAAGCCACACAGCGCAGGAGCTCTGGAATGCCATCAAGCAGGAGAGTGACGTGTGGTTTTTGCCAGCGAATCTCCAGCCAGGCTTGGTAGTGTGTGACAATGGCCGAAATCTGGTGGCAGCTCTGGGCCTTGGCAACCTCACTCACATACCATGTCTGGCACATGTGCTCAACTTGGTCGTGCAGAGTTTTTTGAGGGACTATCCGGATCTTGATGCACTGCTGCACAAGGTCCGCCTAGAGTGCGCTCACTTGCGACGTTCCAGCATGGCCAGATCGCGCATTGCAGCTCTGCAACGCAGATTTCGCCTTCCTGAACATCGCATCATATGTGACGTACCCACCAGGTGGAATTCCACGTTACATATGTTGGAGCGGTTGTGTGAGCAGCAGCCAGCAGTAATGGAGTATCAGCTGCATCAGGCGCAATCAACTCGCAATTTGCGTCGTTCACACTTCACCACTACTGAGTGGGCCTCTATGAAGGACATCTGCCACGTTTTGCGTGCGTTTGATGAGTCAACGCGGATGGCGAGTGCAGATGATGCACTAGTCAGCCTGACTGTCCCCCTTATCTGCCTGCTTCAAAAAACACTGCAAGCAATAAGGGATGAGGTTTTGGAAGAGGTGGAGGATGAGGAGTCAGAAATTCCATCACCTTCTGGACAGTCAGCGCAACGTGGTTCCTCACAAAGGGCTGGGCAGTGTTCACTTTGTGAGGAGGATGAGGAGGAGTCAATGGAGGAGGAAGACATCGCTCCAGAGGGAGGTACACAACGCTCTAGTCAGTATGTAGAGCGAGGGTGGGGTGATGCAGAGCAGTCAGAGATGACGCCTCTTGCAGGGGACAGCGTTTCTTGGCCAGTTGGGAGTCTGCAGCACATGGTTGATTTCATGCTGCAGTGCCTGAGAAACGACCGCCGCATCGCCCACATTCTCACCACGTCTGATTATTGGGTGTACACCCTCCTAGACCCTCGCTACCGGGACAACTTACAAAGCCTCATCACACCGTTGAACCGGGAGCGTAAAATGCGGGAGTACCAAGACATACTGGTGCAATCCATAATGTTCTCCATTCCAGCCGAGAGCACTGCTGCTGCTACTGCTTTACAAAGCAGCTCTGTGCGTCGAGGCAGTGGAGACAGCTCTGCAACAAGAGGGAGCACAAGCAGCGCCTCTGCACAGGGCAAGACCAGTATGTTCCAAATGTGGCGAAGTTTTGTGGCAGCGCCACCAATGTCTACACCATCCGAGACGGCTCCAGTCAGCAGGAGGCAACGTTTCCGTAAGATGGTGACAGACTACATGTCTTTCCCTCTCAGTGTACTCCCAGATGGCTCTTCCCCATTCAAGTTTTGGGTCTCTAAGCTGGATACATGGCCAGAGCTTAGCCAGTATGCATTGGAGGTGCTGGCTTGCCCTGCTGCCAGTGTATTATCGGAGCGCGTCTTCAGTGCCGCAGGTGGTGTAGTAACAGACCGTCGCATGCGACTATCCTCCGATAATGTAGACCGGCTTACTTTTCTGAAAATGAACAAGGCATGGATCTCGCCAGAATTTGTCTGTCCGTTTTCAGATTAAATAACTGGTTCGCAACGTTATCCATGTCTCCTGTTCCCTACACATGCACAGAAAAACCCATGTCGAACATGCTCCAAATAGGGAAGAGCCGTCACCCTGATTGTTATGCTTAAAACAGGAAATTGTGAAGTTTTCCAGGCCTAGAATGATAAATTTTTATGACAAATATGGACAAATAATAATTTGTCATCACAGCGCATATCTGCACATGTCTATTATAAATGGTAACAAAAACTAAAACATAGTCTTCACTTTTTGAAATTTATGCATAAAAGTACATTTCATACTTATCAATTAATGCTTTTTAAGGAACTTTATCTGTACCTGTAAGATAATGCAGTCAATGGATGTACAAATCATAAAATCCTCATCATCATCATCAGGATTTTTATTTATGACAGACATTATAAAATACACATACTGATGCCAACTGTAACTTCACACACCATATATGAAATGGCCAGCATCTAAACCTGGTAATAATGTGCAATAAAAATTATTACATCTATAAAGTGCATCATGCATACTGACAATAGGTAGTACTAGTTATACCTGCAAGTGCTGTTGAAACAACCACAACAGATATAAATTAATAATGGTATATAGGTATCACAGTGCATAGTTACTCATGGACAATGTCGATGTAATACTGTACCTCAATAAAGTCAGCGTGAACCATTATGCTTGTTAGTCTTGTAGATTGTTAAAGAGGGAACGGTCTTTTTTTGTTCGTCATAGCTGGAGTATTAGACAGTATGCTGGTTGTATTTTTGGCGTCCCTAGGGCGCAATAACGCTGCGTAACGTCACATTTTATAGAGTCATCTAATTGACACACGCTACCCTACCCTACGCGTGACAGTAGGAAGGTAGTGTTGACGGATAAAGCCTTGCGCAACCAGACATGCTTTTACCCTCTTCAACACTGTCCAAGCAAAAAATGCATGATTGCAGCCGCAGACTTTATTGACGTACAGTATAACATCGCCATTACCCATCAGAGGCTGTCCACTGTCTGATACAGACATAGAATATACCTTTGCTATCCGTAGCCTTTCTTTCACCTACACTTGCAGGCACACACTTAAATTGTGACAATGCATTATGTTTTTTTAAATGGTTATTTTTTATCGTACATTATTGTGTCATCACATTGATGAGTCCATGCTGGACATGTCATACATGCTGTACAAAGTAACGATTTTATTAACTTAAATAATTGAAATGTCTGTGACTGTCACATCTAAATTGCAATGATGATGATGATGAGTGACGATTACAAAATCCATTGTCTTCACTATGTTATGGTTTAACATAGCGTTCCTTAAGCATTATTCATAAATACAAAAATGGACTTTTATTCTTAAATTTACAACACTATATTTTGTAACCAATTTTTTGGGTGGTGTGTTGTTCCATTTCTTGTTGGCATGTGCATATATGCGTTTATATTTGCAGTGTCTTTATTTTTATTATTGAAGTTAGGAAACATGTGTATCTTCGTACCGTGTTAGCCATTAGATAGAAAAATATTTACACTTGAGAGTCCACAGTGGTTGATACCTTTGAATGGATAACTGAAAAGATGGTAACAAATTGCAAGCTTTCGAGGCTACTCACGTCTCTTCATCAGGCAAAGACTAAAACAAAAAATGAAGCATCACATATTTCTATACACAACAGGACACAGGAATAGTGCAATAGGTAAGACAAGTAAGTGACGTGTAGCAGAACTGTCATTATCACAGAGGGATGAACATAAATATTGGAACAGTTCCTAGATAAGGATAGAAAGTTTGATTGTCCTCTGATTGGGGTCTGGTTTAGTGTTTTAATGCCCCTGGAAGGGCAGAGACGCAGATTCCTTAATTGATATAGAATGACATAAATCCGTGTGATCTATTCATTCCATCACTAACAGTGTCAAAGGTCATGATGAGCTTATATTCTGAAACCTTTGTATCTTTGTCATATTTGAAGTTATATTTTAATACCAGTAATTCCATATCCATCATGCTATGACCGGGCATACAAAAGTGTTTTGCCACAGGTAAATCCATTATTTTTTGTCTTATCGTGTGGCGCTGATAATTCATCCTTGTTCTCATTTTTTGGCCGGTCTACCTCACTTGTCCCTCCCTCACTTGTCTTACCTATTCCTGTGTCCTGTTGTGTGTACAAATATGTGATTCTTCCATTTTTTTTTTAGTCTTAGCCTGATGAAGAGACCTGAGTAGTCTCGAAAGCTTTGAATTTGTTACCATATTTTCAGTTAGCCATTAAACGGTATCAACCACAGAGGACTCTCAAGTATAAATATTTTTCTATTCTTGGAATTGAAATTCATCATTTTATTGTCCTAGTAAAACTTCATTTATTCTTGTTTGAAGTACATACATTTGCAATGGCCACGTAACAAGGCAATAAGTCAATATTTTGTGCCTACACCCTCCTTGACCCTGGGCTTCAACAGCGCCAGTTGCTGCTCAGAAGTGTTAGATGCACAGATGAAAACAATCGCTGATGTGTTTGTGGGGTTCAGTAACGCCTGCTGTTCCCCTGCTGTGTGTCTGGCAAAAATTACTGCTGCTAACTACAACTTCAACTTCAAACGTCTCATACTAGGCCTCTGCCTACACCCTCCTTGACCCTGGGCTTCAACAGCGCCAGTTGCTGCTCAGAAGTGTTAGATGCACAGATGAAAACAATCGCTGATGTGTTTGTGGGGTTCAGTAACGCCTGCTGTTCCCCTGCTGTGTGTCTGGCAAAAATTACTGCTGCTAACTACAACTTCAACTTCAAACGTCTCATACTAGGCCTCTGCCTACACCCTCCTTGACCCTGGGCTTCAACAGCGCCAGTTGCTGCTCAGAAGTGTTAGATGCACAGATGAAAACAATCGCTGATGTGTTTGTGGGGTTCAGTAACGCCTGCTGTTCCCCTGCTGTGTGTCTGGCAAAAATTACTGCTGCTAACTACAACTTCAACTTCAAACGTCTCATACTAGGCCTCTGCCTACACCCTCCTTGACCCTGGGCTTCAACAGCGCCAGTTGCTGCTCAGAAGTGTTAGATGCACAGATGAAAACAATCGCTGATGTGTTTGTGGGGTTCAGTAACGCCTGCTGTTCCCTGCTGTGTGTCGGCAAAAATTACTGCTAGCTACCTAATCATGGTGAAAAAAACCTGACATCTCAAAGTGTCTAGTGCTACACATAGATATGAGGCTACACCCTGATTTCTAAGCTGTAAACATTTGAAACGTCAACTTTCAAACCATAAAATGATTAGTCTTTGTCACAAATCTGTAACAAAATAAATGTGACATATTATTACAGATATGCACGTGTCGAAAACAAATGCAAACACAAAATCCTACTTATGCTATAGGATACTGATGGTCAACCTTGTCACTCCATAGCTTAGACAAATCCAACTCACATCATGATGACTCCAATGCTGCAATGTTGGAAGTGCATAATGTGGGTTGAACTTTGACAACTGCTGCAGTGCGAAGGTTATACTTCAGTGTTCTTGCCTTTGAAATAAAAGCATACAAGTAAATATAATAATCCAATGTTGATTAAGGGACGTGATGTACACGTGTAATATTGTGCAAACAATGCATGTAGGAATAGTCCTCTTCAACATTACTTATATTTGTGTCATTTTAAAAAATACATATTTGATTAGAAAGTTAACAGCCCATATCATAAAGGTCCTTCATGTAAACATGATAATCGCTTACAAAAATCATGCATTACCTTGGTAAAGTCAATAGTGCATAGTCACAATAGCAAAATATATACCTGTAAGTGGTGCTGAAAGAACGACAACTGATAGAATACGTGAATGATATATATTTATCAGACTGAATAGCGACATCTGTACAATGTCGATATAATACTGTACCTTAACAAAACAGCTGTGTCACACCTCACACTCGTTTTTCTTGTAGCTTGTTATGTAATAGGGCACATGCGTGTATGTTTCATCATAGGTGCATGTTTACTGAGTAAAGCAGTCATGACAACGCCTTTGTGTTGTCGGTACGCTTGCGATGATGAACGATGCGCACCGTGAATGTTAGTCCTGCGTCATAAGACGTACAGACGCTCCAATACCCAACGCGTCACAGCAGGAAGCCAGTCTGTGCGTCCAAACAGAGGCGCAACCATACATGCACGTAACTTTTATAAAGCTAGATAAAAAAAAGGATGTAGTAGTAACGCACACTTTATTGAGGTACAGTATTACATCGCCATTCACCATCTGTGGCTATGCAGTCTCATCTATATATACCTTATCTATCCGTTGTCATGCTTGCAAGTCCACAGTCAGGCATAAATATCTGTTTTCACTCTGCACTATGCACTTTTTAAATTTTCGTTTTGTTAATATAAATGATTGGCACATATTATCAGTATTACATGATGGAAATTTTAGATATTTTTTAAAAAATTGTAGTTATATTATTCACCAAATGTAAAGTTTTATGAATGTCAAAGAAAACTTGTAATGCTGATTATGTTTTTAAGTCAGCCATTCATTGTCTACACAATAAAAATGGTGTACATACTGTTACTTACCCATCATTAATGGATTCTGATGTGTACTTGTATGCTTTTATTTTAAACCGTATAGCAGATTATTTAACCTATTTTAATTGTGGTTTGCATTGTTTCAACATGTTAATGTATGCGTTTATGTTTGTAAATTTTAATTTACATATATTTTTTTAAGTTAAATCATCATCTTATGGTACTAAAGTTATATTTCTCTTGTTTGGAGCATATACATTTTTAATTGACACGTAACAAGGAAAATACTTGATATAGTATTTAAACATCCTCCTTGACCCTGGGCTACAACACCGCCAGTTGTAGCTCGAAGTGCTGTTAGCACAGTGAACACTTGCTCCTGTGTTACTGGGTTCAGTAATGTCAGCTGTTCCCTGCTGTGTGAACGGCAAAAAGTCCTGCTGCCTCCACCCTGTTCTCTTCTCATCCCTGGGCTACAACACTGCCAGTTGTAGCTCGGAAGTGCTGTTAGCACAGTGAACACTTGCTCCTGTGTTACTGGGTTCAGTAATGTCAGCTGTTCCCCTGCTGTGTGAACGGCAAAAAGTCCTGCTGCCTCCACCCTGTTCTCTTCTCATCCCTGGGCTACAACACTGCCAGTTGTAGCTCGGAATTGCTGTTAGCACAGTCTACACTTGCTCCTGTGTTACTGGGGTTCAGTAATGTCAGCTGTTCCCTGCTGTGTGAACGGCAAAAAGTCCTGCTGCCTCCACCCTGTTCTCTTCTCATCCCTGGGCTACAACACCGCCAGTTGTAGCTCGGAAGTGCTGTTAGCACAGTGAACACTTGCTCCTGTGTTACTGGGGTTCATTAATGTCAGCTGTTCCCCTGCTGTGTGAACGGCAAAAAGTCCTGCTGCCTCCACCATGTTCTCTTCTCATCCCTGGGCTACAACACCGCCAGTTGTAGCTCGGAAGTGCTGTTAGCACAGTGAACACTTGCTCCTGTGTTACTGGGGTTCAGTAATGTCAGCTGTTCCCCTGCTGTGTGAACGGCAAAAAGTTCTGCTGCCTCCACCCTGTTCTCTTCTCATCCCTGGGCTACAACACCGCCAGTTGTAGCTCGGAAGTGCTGTTAGCACAGTCTACACTTGCTCCTGTGTTACTGGGGTTCAGTAATGTCAGCTGTTCCCCTGCTGTGTGAACGGCAAAAAGTCCTGCTGCCTCCACCCTGTTCTCTTCTCATCCCTGGGCTACAACACCGCCAGTTGTAGCTCGGAAGTGCTGTTAGCACAGTGAACACTTGCTCCTGTGTTACTGGGGTTCAGTAATGTCAGCTGTTCCCCTGCTGTGTGAACGGCAAAAAGTCCTGCTGCCTCCACCCTGTTCTCTTCTCATCCCTGGGCTACAACACCGCCAGTTGTAGCTCGGAAGTGCTGTTAGCACAGTGAACACTTGCTCCTGTGTTACTGGGGTTCAGTAATGTCAGCTGTTCCCCTGCTGTGTGAACGGCAAAAAGTCCTGCTGCCTCCACCATGTTCTCTTCTCATCCCTGGGCTACAACACCGCCAGTTGTAGCTCGGAAGTGCTGTTAGCACAGTGAACACTTGCTCCTGTGTTACTGGGGTTCAGTAATGTCAGCTGTTCCCCTGCTGTGTGAACGGCAAAAAGTCCTGCTGCCTCCACCCTGTTCTCTTCTCATCCCTGGGCTACAACACCGCCAGTTGTAGCTCGGAAGTGCTGTTAGCACAGTCTACACTTGCTCCTGTGCTACTGGGGTTCAGTAATGTCAGCTGTTCCCCTGCTGTGTGAACGGCAAAAAGTCCTGCTGCCTCCACCCTGTTCTCTTCTCATCCCTGGGCTACAACACCGCCAGTTGTAGCTCGGAAGTGCTGTTAGCACAGTGAACACTTGCTCCTGTGTTACTGGGGTTCAGTAATGTCAGCTGTTCCCCTGCTGTGTGAACGGCAAAAAGTCCTGCTGCCTCCACCCTGTTCTCTTCTCATCCCTGGGCTACAACACCGCCAGTTGTAGCTCGGAAGTGCTGTTAGCACAGTGAACACTTGCTCCTGTGTTACTGGGGTTCTGTAATGTCAGCTGTTCCCCTGCTGTGTGAACGGCAAAAAGTCCTGCTGCCTCCACCCTGTTCTCTTCTCATCCCTGGGCTACAACACCGCCAGTTGTAGCTCGGAAGTGCTGTTAGCACAGTGAACACTTGCTCCTGTGTTACTGGGGTTCAGTAATGTCAGCTGTTCCCCTGCTGTGTGAACGGCAAAAAGTCCTGCTGCCTCCACCCTGTTCTCTTCTCATCCCTGGGCTACAACACTGCCAGTTGTAGCTCGGAAGTGCTGTTAGCACAGTGAACACTTGCTCCTGTGTTACTGGGGTTCAGTAATGTCAGCTGTTCCCCTGCTGTGTGAACGGCAAAAAGTCCTGCTGCCTCCACCATGTTCTCTTCTCATCCCTGGGCTACAACACCGCCAGTTGTAGCTCGGAAGTGCTGTTAGCACAGTGAACACTTGCTCCTGTGTTACTGGGGTTCAGTAATGTCAGCTGTTCCCCTGCTGTGTGAACGGCAAAAAGTCCTGCTGCCTCCACCCTGTTCTCTTCTCATCCCTGGGCTACAACACCGCCAGTTGTAGCTCGGAAGTGCTGTTAGCACAGTGAACACTTGCTCCTGTGTTACTGGGGTTCAGTAATGTCAGCTGTTCCCCTGCTGTGTGAACGGCAAAAAGTCCTGCTGCCTCCACCCTGTTCTCTACTCATCCCTGGGCTACAACACCGCCAGTTGTAGCTTGGAAGTGCTGTTAGCACAGTGAACACTTGCTCCTGTGTTACTGGGGTTCAGTAATGTCAGCTGTTCCCCTGCTGTGATAACGGCAAAAAGTTCTGCTGCCTCCACCCTGTTCTCTTCTCATCCATGGGCTACAACACTGCCAGTTGTAGCTCGGAAGTGCTGTTAGCACAGTGAACACTTGCTCCTGTGTTACTGGGGTTCAGTAATGTCAGCTGTTCCCCTGCTGTGTGAACGGCAAAAAGTCCTGCTGCCTCCACCCTGTTCTCTTCTCATCCCTGGGCTACAACACCGCCAGTTGTAGCTCGGAAGTGCTGTTAGCACAGTGAACACTTGCTCCTGTGTTACTGGGGTTCCGTAATGTCAGCTGTTCCCCTGCTGTGATAACGGCAAAAAGTCCTGCTGCCTCCACCCTGTTCTCTTCTCATCCCTGGGCTACAACACTGCCAGTTGTAGCTCGGAATTGCTGTTAGCACAGTGAACACTTGCTCCTGTGTTACTGGGGTTCAGTAATGTCAGCTGTTCCCCTGCTGTGTGAACGGCAAAAAGTCCTGCTGCCTCCACCATGTTCTCTTCTCATCCCTGGGCTACAACACCGCCATTTTGTAGCTCGGAAGTGCTGTTAGCACAGTGAACACTTGCTCCTGTGTTACTGGGGTTCAGTAATGTCAGCTGTTCCCCTGCTGTGATAACGGCAAAAAGTCCTGCTGCCTCCACACTGTTCTCTTCTCATCCCTGGGCTACAACACTGCCAGTTGTAGCTCGGAAGTGCTGTTAGCACAGTCAACACTTGCTCCTGTGTTACTGGGGTTCAGTAGTGTCAGCTGTTCCCCTGCTGTGTGAACGGCAAAAAGTCCTGCTGCCTCCACCCTGTTCTCTTCTCATCCCTGGGCTACAACACTGCCAGTTGTAGCTCGGAAGTGCTGTTAGCACAGTCAACACTTGCTCCTGTGTTACTGGGGTTCAGTAATGTCAGCTGTTCCCCTGCTGTGATAACGGCAAAAAGTCCTGCTGCCTCCACCCTGTTCTCTTCTCATCCCTGGGCTACAACACTGCCAGTTGTAGCTCGGAAGTGCTGTTAGCACAGTGAACACTTGCTCCTGTGTTACTGGGGTTCAGTAATGTCAGCTGTTCCCCTGCTGTGTGAACGGCAAAAAGTCCTGCTGCCTCCACCCTGTTCTCTTCTCATCCCTGGGCTACAACACCGCCAGTTGTAGCTCGGAAGTGCTGTTAGCACAGTGAACACTTGCTCCTGTGTTACTGGGGTTCAGTAATGTCAGCTGTTCCCCTGCTGTGATAACGGCAAAAAGTCCTGCTGCCTCCACCATGTTCTCTTCTCATCCCTGGGCTTCAACACCGCCAGTTGTTGCTCGGAAGTGTCATTGGCACGGGTACTCACTCCTGCCCAGACTGGTTACAGCACGCCATCTGTTTCCTGTCAGTGTAAACGTCACTTAGCCTCCAATAAGTTGTCCTGTCGTGTTGCGGTCGGGTTAGCCGACTCTAAAGGTGCTTGGAGTTTAGGTGCTTCCTATGTGTGCTGCGGGATATGCAAATAAAGGCTGTTTCCGTTGTGACAATAGGACAATCATCCACTGTAGTACTGTGGGATTCGGTAACTGCGGCTGGCTCGCGGCCTGTCATCTTAATTTTCCATGGGTACCTTCTGCTACCCGTCCGGGTTCCAGTACCGTCAGCTGGTTCTCCGCAGTGCCTTTGGCCTAGGTGCCTCCATCTCGGTATCCGAGTTCCAGCAATGTCTGCTGGTCCTTGGTAGTGCTTTGGAGCACAGGTACCTCCTGCTTAGTAACCGTGTCCCAGTAACGTCAGCTGGTCCTCGGTTGTGCCATTGGCTCTTTTCCTTCTGCTGCCCCTCCGGGTTCCAGCACAGTCAGCTGGTCCTCGTTACTTGCATTGGCTCTTGTACCTTCTGCTACCCGTCCGGGTTCCAGTACCGTCAGCTGGTCTCCGCAGTGCCTTTGGCCTAGGTGCCTCCATCTCGGTATCCGAGTTCCAGCAATGTCTGCTGGTCCTTGGTAGTGCTTTGAAGCACAGGTACCTCCTGCTTAGTAACCGTGTCCCAGTAACGTCAGCTGGTCCTCGGTTGTGCCATTGGCTCTTTTCCTTCTGCTGCCCCTCCGGGTTCCAGCACAGTCAGCTGGTCTCGTTACTTGCATTGGCTCTTGTACCTTCTGCTACCCGTCCGGGTTCCAGTACCGTCAGCTGGTTCTCCGCAGTGCCTTTGGCCTAGGTGCCTCCATCTCGGTATCCGAGTTCCAGCAATGTCTGCTGGTCCTTGGTAGTGCTTTGGAGCACAGGTACCTCCTGCTTAGTAACCGTGTCCCAGTAACGTCAGCTGGTCCTCGGTTGTGCCATTGGCTCTTTTCCTTCTGCTGCCCCTCCGGGTTCCAGCACAGTCAGCTGGTCCTCTTTACTTGCATTGGCTCTTGTACCTTCTGCTACCCGTCCGGGTTCCAGTACCGTCAGCTGGTTCTCCGCAGTGCCTTTGGCCTAGGTGCCTCCATCTCGGTATCCGAGTTCCAGCAATGTCTGCTGGTCCTTGGTAGTGCTTTGGAGCACAGGTACCTCCTGCTTAGTAACCGTGTCCCAGTAACGTCAGCTGGTCCTCGGTTGTGCCATTGGCTCTTTTCCTTCTGCTGCCCCTCCGGGTTCCAGCACAGTCAGCTGGTCCTCGTTACTTGCATTGGCTCTTGTACCTTCTGCTACCCGTCCGGGTTCAAGTACCGTCAGCTGGTTCTCCGCAGTGCCTTTGGCCTAGGTGCCTCCATCTCGGTATCCGAGTTCCAGCAATGTCTGCTGGTCCTTGGTAGTGCTTTGGAGCACAGGTACCTCCTGCTTAGTAACCGTGTCCCAGTAACGTCAGCTGGTCCTCGGTTGTGCCATTGGCTCTTTTCCTTCTGCTGCCCCTCCGGGTTCCAGCACAGTCAGCTGGTCCTCGTTACTTCCATTGTCTCTTGCTCCATCTGATACCCGTCAGGGTTCCAGTAACGTCAGCTGGTTCTCGGAAATTAGACAACCTTAAAGACCACCAGAAGAAGATGACGACAACAAGGACGACGAGCATGAAGCCAACCAGCCTAAACACCATCACAAAGAAGAAATAAAAGATTACCAAACAGGACTAAGAAGGTTAAGACAAACTACAAGATACAGAACAAGAGACTTAAGAACAATAAGCAGAAGATCAAAAAGCAGAAGAACATGAAGTATAAGACCAAAATGAAGAGCAAAATATATGCTCTAAATTCTAAGCAGAAGAAGACTAAGCAGTGTATGGGGGTGAGTCCGTTCCTCCTCGTGGTGCCCCTGGAAAATGCCTGCTGCTGCAGGCTAAACTGAACACGGACAAATACTGTTGTAATTTAAATCTTTTGTGACAGCAAGAACGGAAGGATGAAAAATTCATACTTTGACAGATTACAAGTACAGGATTCTCTGTCACAAATAAGAATATGATGAAGAAGATGAAGTACAATATGAATAAGAATAATAGTTTAATAAGAAGAATCTGAGTAATGTTAACAAAAAGATGAATAGCAAGAAGTTTAAGAAGAAGATAAAGAAGGTGAAGATGAAGAATAATTTGATGAAAAAGATGATGCTGCTGAAGATTATGAAGGAGAAAGTGTGTGAAAAGTTAAGAAGGTGAAGAGCATGGAAGTTGTGAAATATACATATTTGCCAAAATAGAAAAAACGTTAACAACATTGTCAATTTCTTCGTCAATCCGAACATCTTTAAAAAAAAAATATTTATGCTATTTTATTTGATTGGGTTAAACATCTATGCCTTTAATGTCTCCTCAACCTTCCACAATACAGTGTACATTACTCTTTGTTGTTTTCCTTCATGTACAATTAACCAACAAGGCAAGAATGGGGTTTTTTTAATTCCGATATTTTGTTCCCATAGACTTACATGGGACTTCCGGTATCGGTATCGGGTATCGCCGATATTTTCATGGTATCGGCGATACCATTCCGATTCCGATACTTTTGGATATCGGAAAGTATCGCTCAACCCTATCCACCTCACCTTCAATTTACATAGGAGATGGCAGTGCCTACTAGTGTGATTCTATGAAGACTAATGGGGAGGAGCTCTGCCTCAAGCTCCACCTCACCTTCAATTTACATAGGAGATGGCAGTGCCTACTAGTGTGATTATATGAAGACTAATGGGGAGGAACTCTGCCTCAAGCTCCACCTCACCTTCCATTTACATAGGAGATGGCAGTGCCTACTAGTGTGATTCTATGAAGACTAATGGGGAGGAGCTCTGCCTCTAGCTCCACCTCACCTTCCATTTACATAGGAGATGGCAGTGCCTACTAGTGTAATTCTATGAAGACTAATGGGGAGGAGCTCTGCCTCTAGCTCCACCTCACCTTCAATTTACATAGGAGATGGCAGTGCCTACTAGTGTGATTCTATGAAGACTAATGGGGAGGAGCTCTGCCTCTAGCTCCACCTCACCTTCCATTTACATAGGAGATGGCAGTTGTTAATGATAAGATGCTATCTCAGTAATGTAAAAATTTGTCTTCACTGAATACAGATTTTATCCGGAAATTTAGACTTTTGAGAATAAAAGATCAGATGAGGAGGAGAAAGAAGCATATTTCTCTGATAAGATATATTACAAAGTTGCTTATTTTCATGTGTACTGGTGATTCGTTAAAAAAAAAAAATTCTTTAAACTTTTCATAGCATGCTGAATAGTGTTGAGCGATACTGCTCGATATCTAAAAATATGGATCGGAATGGTATCGCCGATATCACTAAATATCGGCGATATCCGATTCCGATACCGGAAGTCCCATGTAAGTCTATGGGAACAAAATATCGCAACTAAAAAAAACCTTTATTTCCTTGTAAACACTAAATATACACACATAGAATACATATATATATATATACATGTCATTGTGACATGTATATATATACATATATGTATAGTTTATACACTTCTACATGGTAAAATATCCTCTGATTCAATTGCCGGGTAAAGCCGGCTTCTGTGAAAAGACAGAAGCACCCGACATGAAATGACACTTGGTGTACATAGGGTTAACCATGTCTTTTCATGTCGTTTGCAATCTGATTTGCACAAACAATTACATCAGTCTATGTGTGCAAAATTTCACACCTGTAGGGGTTAATTAAAGGTGTAAATTGTTGTAAAAAAACGGACTTTTTTGCTACGAATTTACACCTTTAATTAACCCCTACAGGTGTGAAATTTTGCACACATAGACTGATGTAATTGTTTGTGCAAATCAGATAGCAAAGGACATGAAAAGACATGGTTAACCCTATGTACACCAAGTGTCATTTCATGTCGGGTTCTGCATTTTCACAAAAGCCGTCAATTGAATTAGCGGCTATTATACTATGTAGAAGTGTATGAACTATAAATATAAATATATATATATGTGTCACAAATTCAATGACATGTACATATATATATATATGAGGTGTAAAATTGTTTAAAAAAAATGCGTGGGCTCCCGCCCTATTTTCGCAACCAGACAGACAAAGCCAGCGAATGGGGGCAGATAATAATAGCCCAGAGAGGGACCATTATTTTAGGCCCCCCCTGGCTACTAACATCTGCCCCCAGACACCCCAGAAAAGACAAATCTATAAATTAGATTCGCCCTTTCTGGCACTTTGCCCGTCTATTCCCATTGCCCTGTAGCGGTGGCGAATGGGTTAATATGTGGTTAAAGCCACATTGCAATTGAAAGGTGACCTTAAGCCAGGTTAATAATTGAGAGCTGTCAATTAGACAACTATCAATTATTAATCCTATTGCATGAAATAAAAATAAAACACACACACTTTAATTAAAAATCATTTTAATGAAATAAAGACACATGTTTTTGACCATCTTTTATTTGACTGCAAAAACCATTTCCTGTAATAAAAATAAAATAAAAAAGCAAAATTATTCTTACCTATCCCATGCACAGTCAGGTCCCACGGTGTAATCCTTCAGAAAGGGTTAATGTTTACTGCAGGGACCGCAGCTAATGCTGCAGCCTCACAGTAAACCCCCAAATGAATGAGTTCCTCTCCTGGCTGACAGGAGAGGAAGTGGAAAGCTTAATTGATTGCTTTCCACTTTCACTTCAGGTCAGCCAGGGACACAATCAGTGACGTCAGAGGGAACTGATTAACAAAAATAGGGGTTCCCTTCGAATAAAAAATGGCGTCGGGTCCCCCCTATTTTTGTTAACCAGCCTGATGAAGCAGACCGCTGAGGCCTGGATTTTCAGGCTGTTAAGGAGCCAAGATCCATGGACCTTGCCAGCCTGATAATACCAGGCCACAGCAGTCTGCATATCTTGGCTGATTAACAAAAATAGGGGATCCCCTCGAAAAAAATTGGCGTGGGGTCCCCCCTATTTTTGTTAACCAGCCAGATGAAGCAGACCGCTGAGGCCTGGATTTTCAGGCTGTTAAGGAGCCAAGATCCATGGACCTTGCCAGCCTGATAATACCAGGCCACAGCAGTCTGCATATCTTGGCTGATTAACAAAAATAGGGGATCCCCTCGAAAAAAATTGGCGTGGGGTCCCCCCTATTTTTGTTAACCAGCCAGATGAAGCAGACCGCTGAGGCCTGGTTTTTCAGGCTGGTAAGGATCCAATATCCATGGACCTTGCAAGCCTGATAATACCAGGCCACAGCAGTCTGCTTAGCTTGGCTGGTTAACAAAAATAGGGGATCCCCTCGAAAAAAAAACGGCGTAGGGGTCCCCCTATTTTTGTTAACCAGCCAAGTAAAATGCAGACTGCTGCGGCCTGGTATTAAAAGACTGTCAAGGCCCATGGATTTTGGCCCTCAACAGCCTGATAATACCAGGCTACAGCAGCCCCACATTTGGCGCATCAAAAGATGTGCCAATTGTGGCACTTTACCCTGCTCTTCCCACTGCCCTGTAGAGGTGGCAAGTGGGGTAATAAGGGGTTAATGTCACCGTTGATTGCACGGTGACAATAAGCCCGGTTAATAATGGAGAGGTGTCAATAAGACACCGATCCATTATTAATCCCAAAGTTATTAAATGTATAAAAAAAAGACAAAGCAAGAAAAAAGTCTTTTAATGAAATAAAAGAGACAACACAGTTTTCATTAATTTTATTATACACTCATTCCTGCGACGCCATCGATCTCCTGTAAAAAAAGAAAAGAAACAAACCAACAGTATACCACCTGTCCGACGCAGTCCATAGTAACGACAGTCCCACGACGATCCAGCTCTGCTACATCGCAATGACAGGCAGAGCCTGTCATCGCAACGCAGCACAGCTGATTACCTGCTTCCCCGGCGGTGACATCATCGGACTGACTGCTTTACGGCCGGGATTACCCAGCAGTCACTGCAGTTATCGCGAGAAACTGCATGTGACCGCCGGGGAAAGATGATGGCGGCCATGAAGCAGTCCAGCCCGTGACCGCCGGAGATCTTCTGCCAGGTAAGTGCCGCTGACTCCTGACAGACCCGACCGACGGACACTCACAGTGACAGTGACAAATCCGATTCCGGTATCCGATATGACGAAAATATCGGTACTCGGAATCGAAAGCCCGATACAGCTAATATCGGCCGATACCCGATATTTGCAGTATCGTATCGCTCAACACTAACGCTGAATAACATTTTTTGCGAAATCTAGAACCCCATTTACACAATGCTGCGCCCTTATATCAGTAAGGAGACACATCTGACTAGGACTTGCTTGTTGGAAATAATGTGCTATTTCCAAATGTTATTTCTGATTGAAAGGATACACTTGAAGGTTAGTGGAGCTGGGGTTTGTTAAAAAAAAGCCATCCTCCACATTCATTAGAATTACAGTTCACTTTTAATGTATTCACCTCTCATGTCCTACACCCAGCAGGCACCATTGTTTCTCTAATTTAATGTTCTTGCTTAAAAACAAGAGCAATACAATGCTGGATTACTTTCAATTGCACTCCCATCCGGGAGCCTCATTTTACAATTATATACTTTAACTCTTTATTGTTGATGGAAGCTTAAGATTTATGAGTACTGTATGTGCATTGTAATACAGTATACGTAGTTTATATATGGAAACTTTAGATTTCTACCAATAGCTGAACAAGACCAATGGCCTATGCTTAGCCTAGCTTATTTTCTTTTCACCCATGTAACATGGTATGTTGAGGATTGCATGGCTAGGCGGATGCGCACTGCTGCTGCTAAACTGGCTTCCCGCTGAGCCTGAACTTTTACTTAATCACTGCACTTCTCTGCTGGTTTGAACAGATGCCAAGCAGCAGCTACTAAAGATAAAACTAAGAGCCCACAAAATAATTGCCATTTTTAATCTGTAAAATGACCTGTCTTTAATCAGGATTTAGAAATATTACAGATTTACAAAGCAAAATATTACAGAATATTTACAAAATATTACATATACTGTACAGAATTGTTAAAGGTGTATCATATGATATGTGGCAAATGTATATGCTAAAAAACAAACACAAACAAGCAAACAAAACAAACAAAAACAAGCCAAACCAGCGACCTATCTGTAGACTGCACTGTTTCTGGGTTTTTGAAACTCATCAGTACAGAGAACGAGATTCTTTAGAGGCAGCTCAGTGGAAAAACTGCTCTCAATAAAGATAGACTATGATGTATTTAGACTAATTTTCAAAGCAATGTTCCATGGGGAAAAAGAATGAAAAACTGTCCATCCCAGTCAATCAGAAATCTGTATGAAAACCGCAGAGTATTGAGAGTTTTGAACCTCATCAGTATAGAACATGGTACTAAGGGGGCTGAATGATATGCCTAGGCATTAAGTGCAGTTCTGTGGGAAAAATGGCTCCATTGAGGAAACTTAGCTGTGCATGGAGAAGTATTGAAAATATTAAATGTACCATACTACCCAAAATTGACAATTTTTGAAACGGTCTACAGCATCACATGGGTAGCTTTAAAATGCAAAGGGGTAACTGGATAATAGACCCACTCCCTCAGCTGAGACCCAAACCAATCACCAGAACAGGGCGTATTCGGCTATTTCTGTTCGGTTAGACATCATTCCAGCATCCACTTTTTTACTCCTAAATGAAAAAAATGCCAATTTAAATCAACGTACTGGGACAGATTTTCATCTGTGTTTGGTCAGTGTGTTTGTTTTTACCAGCGGTGTTCCATCAATATTTCACATGTACAAAAACATGAATGATGTCTATTTCCTGTAAGCTTTGAATATGCAGTAGTACCAGCTGGTATACTCAACTGACGTTCTATCCATGTACCACATTCATGTGGATGTGGAGGAATGGTAGACTTGAGACCGCCATTCTAGTGATTGGTGGGTTTATCAGTGTTACTCTTTAGGAGCTGGAATTTTCCTCATTTTTTCCGGGATTGGTAGGAATAACCCTAAAAATGGATTACACATTTCTCTCTACAAATTAAATCAGAGAAAAAATTAATTATAAAAACTAATTATTCATATACAGCATAAACAGAAGAGGGAAAAACATGGCTAAAAAGTCACTGCCCGTAGTGCTGCTGTAGGCATAATAGGAAACTTGGAAATAGGGCATCAGATCATATTTTATTGATGTGCAGCTACGTGTTTCAGCTCTGGGCTAATATAACCATCTGGCTGGTAGATCCTAAATGTAGTTTTCATATGCCCACACTATGCAGTTTTGCTTTCTATTCTGATGATTACTACGGCTATTACAGTCAGAAAGTAGAGATGGGTGTGAAGGTGCACTATTCTTGCAGGGAGTTGACTACTTACCTATCAATGTGACAATCAAATCAATGTACAACTTTTGGCAGCTAGTTGTGCAATTTCAAGCCTGTTATTGAGGGTCTAGTGGCCCCTCTAGAAAGTAGGCAGGGCATTTTAATCACCTGTGAGCTGGCCTTAGTGCCAGTCATCCAGTGTGTTCAGTGTTGCTGCATGTAGGAGTTGGGTGTTAAAGGGGGCGTCCACTTCTGTAAACTTCCTAATGTATAGCTCTACTGTGCAGGATAAAATAATACAAACTTCATACTTAGGGACCGGCGCCATTCATCAAATGTTGGATCTAGTTGGATGAAACACATATGCTGGGCTGCACTGCTGGATGATTATAAGGTTTTTTATTCAAAACACAATTAAACGCCGTCCCGGAATTTTTATCAACTGATAATATTTCATAGAGGATTTATCCATCAGCCACTAGGCAGTAGCAGCTGTCTTCATGCCTACACCAGGTGAATATTAACCAAGGACTTATCCACACTCCCTCCATAGGGTATCACCCTATTGTCTGCTCTGTTCCCCACAGATTTATTCATTCCTCAAATGGTGCTGTGTCCCCTCACGGTCATGTGACATTGATATATCACTTGACCACTGCAGCTTATCTGCAGCAGGTGATCCGCTGCAGTCTTAAAATTTTGTCAAAGTGGAAATCTTGTCTGACCGAATAGTGATGGCTGCAGCCAATCAGCAACCGCAGAAGTCCAAACTGACGGAATTGTGAATGCTGCACCAATCAGTAGAGATAAGTTTGAAATTTGTTTCTTAATTTTAGGCTGTATTGAGCTGTTCATAAGAGATTATCCAGAAGTGGACAACCCCTTTAGTACAAACTTGTTGCTTTGAATTCAATGATAAAATGAGAAAGTAAATTGTAAACAGTCTGGTCTTGTCTTTTATATAATATTGTTTTTATATGTAGAAGGTCAAGTAAGATTGTACTTAAGCGTAATGCTTTCTTTCCAACCTGTGGGCCTCCGGCTGCTGCAAAGTTACAACTTCCAGCACAGTCTAGTAGACCTTTTCCATCAGGACAAGATTGAAGTAGTAGTTTTGCAATAACTAGAGACACTAGGTTAGAGATTATTGCTGTAAATGTTATCAGAAGATCAATTAGCCCTTTAATGACCACCAATACACCTTTTAGTGGCGGAAGTTAAGGGGCCTTACTCCTCACCGTCGCTAACGGTGCTGAGAAATAAATGTATAGCGCCCCCCAGAATAGGAAAATCTCCAGGGTCTTGACTACCGGGGGTAGCCGAGACCCCAGCAATCATGATTTGGGTTGGTTTTACCATCCCCAGTTTTCTGATCACGGTGATCGTAAAAAAAAGAAAACGTTCTATTTTCAATTCATTTCACTCTCCTCTGATATGATCTAGCACATCAGAAGAGAGAAGAATGGTGCCCCCGAATCACCCCCGGTACTTCTGCCATCCCCGAACCCTCTTGCTCCATCCCCCGACCCTCTGCGTCATATTCCTCTTAGAAAATGGCTGTCAAATGCGCAGTGCACCCACGAAGATCTGACGGCTGGTACCCGGCAAAACTAGGAGAATTTTCTTATTAGTTCATTTTGATCACTGTGATAGTGTTGGGGCAACAGTTGTGTTGGAGTTACGATTGTGGTGTTGGGGTTAGGGTGGTGTTGGGGTTGTGGTTAGGGTTGGGGTTGTTTTAGGGTTGAAGTTAGAATTGGGGGTTTTCCACTGATTAGTAAGTATATCAAGGGGTCTCCAAAAGCGACATGGTGCCAGCCATTGATTCCAGCCAACTGTGCGTTCAAAAAGTCAAATGGTGCACCCTCCCTTCTGAGCCCTGCCATGCACCCAAACAGTGCCTTTCCCCCACGTACGGGGTATCGGCATACTTAGGAGAAATTATACAACAAATTTTGTGATCCATTTTCTCCTGATACCCTTGTAAAAATAAAAAAGTTTTGGTTTAAAGTAAATTTTTTGTGATAAAACTTAAATGTTAATTGTTTCCTTACACATTGCTGTAATTCTCGTGGAGCACCTGAAGGGTTAATGAACTTCTTGAATGTGGTTTTGCGCACCTTGGGTGTTGCAGTTTTTAGAATTGTGTCCCTTTTGGGTATTTTCTGTCATATTGACCCCTCAAACTCACTTTATATGTGAGGTGATCCCTAAGAAAATGGTTTTGTCAATTTTATTGGAAAAATGAGAAATCACTGGTCAACTTTTAACCCTTTTGACGTACTAACAAAAAAAAATTATGTTTCCAAAATTGTGCTGATATAAAATTGACACGTGGGAAATTTCGTGTGACACTACTCTCCGATTAAAGGGCACAAAAATAAAAAGATTGAAAATTGCTAAATTTTCTAAATTTTTGCCACATTTCTGTTTTTTTCATAAATAAAACGCAAGTCATATCGAAGAACTTTTACCACTAACATGAAGTACAATATGTCATGAAAAAAATCACAGAATCAGTGGAATCCATTGAAGCGTTCTAGAGCTATAACCACATAATGTGACAATGATCAGAATTGTAAAATTTGGCTTGGTCATTAACCCCTCTCTGACATCCGACGTACTATCCCGTCCATGAAACCCGTGCCAATCTGACCATGGACGGGATAGTATGTCATGCCCTTTAATGCGACATCGCGACTTAAGTAGCGGTGATCGCATTAAAATTCCGACGCCAGCTTACCTCTTGGAAGTTGGCGTCGGCACCCTGGGCTGCGTCCTCCCCCCTCAGGCCTCCCGATCGCTGGGATTGGCTGTTCAATTCTGAACAGCCAATCACAGCCTTTCTCACTGTTTCAGCCAATCAGAGCGGCTGAAACAGTGAGATTGCAGGCTAGGATCGAGTACCGATGTACTCGATCCTAGGCCTGGGCCTAGGAAGGTCCAGACCCCCCCCGGATTGGCGCGATCGCCGATCACATCGATCGCGCCAATCGCAGGGCACAGCCGCGGTATATCCGCGCTGTGCCCTGCCTGTACCTGCCTGGATCGGTGCAGTAATAGCACCGATCCTAGGCCAGGGCCTGTAGGGCATGCAGGAGCTAATTGGCGCGATCGATGTCATCGACGATTGCGCCAATCACAGGGCACAGCAGCGGTGTGACCGCTCTGTGCCCTGCTTGCTGACCTGCCGATGACCTGCCTAGGAATCGGAGCTGTGAGCTCCGATTACTAGGCCGGTGCCTAGCAACCGGCAATACAGGGGTCTCCTTTGATTGGTGGGATTGGTGTGATCATCGATCCCACCAATGACAGGTCACAGCAGCGATGTGACCGCTCTGTGACCTGTCTGCAAACTAGATCTGACCTGTCTGACCGCACTGCAGGGGTCCTCACACTTGCTGAGGATTCCTGCTGTGCGGTCACACTGCCAGATCTCCTCCTGTGCTGGGCCTTGTGGTGCCACAGTAGCCTGTGACACCACAACTCCTGCTGAAGAAAGAAGAAAGAAGAGAAGAAAGAAGAGAGAAGAAAGAAGAAGAAGAGAAGAAAGAAGAGAAGAAAGAGACTACAAACGTGAATTTTTGAGCCCCGATCCCTGCCCGATCCATCCCAATCCCCCCATTACCCCCTCCCCCCTTCCCTTTCCCCTCTTTTTACCCCCCCCTTTGCGCCGCCGAGCGTTGATTGGTGACGCAGTTCACCAATCAACACTTTTGCACCCCCCTCCGTGCGCACATCCGGCAGCCGCGGAACTTTGATAAGTGACAGCGGTCACTTATCAGAGCTCGTGCCTGCCGTTTTTTTTTTCACCCCCCCTTTCTGCCACTCCCGTGCGCACATCCAGCAGCCGCGGAACTTTGATAAGTGACACCAGTCACTTATCAGAGCTCGTTCCTGCCATTTTTTTTTTTTTTTCACCACCTTTTCCGCCACTCACGTGCGCACATCCAGCAGCCACGGAACTTTGATAAGTGACACCAGTCACTTATCAGAGCTCGTTCCTGCTGTTTTTTTTTTTTTTCCCACCAACTTTTCCGCCACTCCCGTGCGCACATCCAGCAGCTGCGGAACTTTGATAAGTGACACCAGTCACTTATCAGAGCTCGTTCCTGCCGTTTTTTTTTTTTCACCAACTTTTCCGCCACTCCCGTGCGCACATCTAGCAGCCGCGGAACTTTGATAAGTGACACCGGTCACTTATCAGAGCTCGTGCCTGCCAGTTTTTTTTTTTCACCCCCCCTTTCCGCCACTCCCATGCGCACATCCAGCAGCCGCGGAACTTTGATAAGTGACACCGGTCACTTATCAGAGCTGGTGCCTGCCAGTTTTTTTTTTTTCACCCCCCCTTTCCGTCACTCCCGTGCGCACATCCAGCAGCCGCGGCACTTTGATAAGTGACACCGGTCACTTATCAGAGCTCGTGCCTGCCAGTTTTTTTTTTCACCCCCCCTTTCCGCCACTCCTGTGCGCACATCCAGCAGCCGCGGAACTTTGATAAGTGACACCGGTCACTTATCAGAGCTCGTGCCTGCTGGTTTAGACTTTTTTTCACAGGCCTTTTTTTTCCCTATTCGCTTTCTTTTCTTTTAGCTTTTTCTTTTCAGCTTAGTTTACACCAATCACTATCCCCCCCCACACACACACACAGTTATAAATAAAGTTCACACAAAGCACCACTTTCACAAAAAAAATGTCCCGCTCGTCACGCTCATCCCAACAGCGCTATCCAGTGGAGGAGGCATACGCTTTCCTTGCCTCCGACACTGATAGCGAGGGAGAGGATCCCACATTTCTTTATTTTTCAGATGATTCTTCTTCTTCTTCCTCCTCCTCCTCATCTTCCTCCTCGGGTCCTGCGGAACCGCCACACAGATGCCCCAGGACAGAAGATGAGGCAGCGCCCCGCCCTGAAAATGAACCAGCGCACCCCTCTTCGGACCCGTATGGACCCCGGCCCCCGAAAATTACGAGCCACTGATTCCTGATTTTGTGGCAGAATCAGGAATCAGGTTTGACTCCACCGGCTTCACAGAAATAGACTTTTTCAAAGTCTTTTTCTCTGAGGATTTAATTAACCTCATGGTGGAGCAAACAAATTTGTACGCTCGGCAATTTTTGGCGCAAAACCCCCGTTCATCATTTTCCAACTGGTCTCCTGTAGACACAGTTGAAATGATGCAGTTTTGGGGCCTGGTCCTCCATATGGGGATCCTGAAGAAGCCAGAAATTCGGCAATATTGGAGTGTTGATATTTTATACAACACTCCACTGTTCCGAATGGTCATGGCTCGGACGCGTTTTGAGGCCATCCACAAATTCCTGCATTATAATGACTTGAGAGTCCTCAGTGGTTGATACCTTTTAATGGCTAACTGAAAAGATGGTAACAAATTGCAAGCTTTCGAGACTACTCAGGTCTCTTCATCAGGCATAGACTAATACAACATCTGAAGAATCACATATTTATACACAAAATAGCACAGAAAAAATGCAATAGGTAGGACAAGTGACATGAAGCAGAACTGTCATTATGGCAGAGGGATTAACATAAATATGACTAGTTCATAGATAAGGAGTGAAGGTTTTATTACCCTCTGATTGGGGTCTGGTGTTGTGTTGTGATGACCCTAAAAGGTCAGGGAGGCAGATTCCTTAATTGTTGTAGAACGACATAAAACTCTGGGATATATTCATCCCAGCACTAAGAGTGTCAAAGGTCATCATAAGTTTATATTCCCAGACTTTTCTATCCTTCTCAGATTTGAAGTTAGATTTTAATACAAGTAATTCCATATCTGTCATGCTATGACCGGGCATACAAAAGTGTTTGGCCACAGGTAAATCCATTCTTTTTTTCTTATTGCGTGGCGATGAGAATTCATCCTTGTTCTCAGTTTTTGCCCGGTCTCCCCCACATACAGACCCCCAGTTGGACATTTAGTACATATAATTAGGTACACCACATTAGATGTGATGCAGCTGAAAGTACCTGGTATCTTGTAGTCCTGATGGGAGTTGGGGATCTTTATCCTGTCGTGGTGTCCGTTTTGTCCTCCTGCCCCATCAGGCCTCGGGCCTACTACCGCTACATTGATGACATTTTAATCATCTGGACGGAGTCTGAACAACAGCTAAAGACGTTCCATGAACAGTTCAATCAATTTCATCCCACCATCAACTTAACACTTAACTACTCCAGCACTGAAATTAACTTTTTAGACACCACCATTAAGCTAAAGAACAATGAAATAGAGACATCCCTGTATCAGAAGCCAATCGACCGTCCAACATATCTTAAATGGGACAGTTTCCATCCTAAACACATAAAAAACTCTATTGTCTACAGCCAAGCCATCAGATACAACCGTATATGTTCCAACCCCATGGATAGAGATGAACACCTTGGTCGCCTCAGAAAGACTTTTTTGAACCAGGGCTACCATCCAAGAACAATTGAAAACCAAATTACAAGAGCCACCAGAATATCAAGGAATCACCTGCTACATTACAAAGCTAAAGAAGAAAATAACCGGGTGCCTCTAGTGGTCACCTACAATCCAAGTCTGGAGATGCTAAGGGGAGCTGCACGGAAACTACAACCTTTACTACAAAAAGATGCCCGATTACAATCCATATTTCCAGACCCCCACTACTATGTTTTAGGCAGCCCCCAAATCTAAGAAGCATCATTGTCAGAAGCTCCCTGTCCTCCCCAACAGCTGCAGGTACCTTTCCTTGCAAACAAAAAAAATGCAAAACCTGTACATCTATAATGACCACGGACAGGATAAAGATCCCCAACTCCCATCAGGACTACAAGATACCAGGTACTTTCAGCTGCATCACATCTAATGTGGTGTACCTAATTATATGTACTAAATGTCCAACTGGGGGTCTGTATGTGGGGGAGACCGGGCAAAAACTGAGAACAAGGATGAATTCTCATCGCCACGCAATAAGAGAAAAAAGAATGGATTTACCTGTGGCCAAACACTTTTGTATGCCCGGTCATAGCATGACAGATATGGAATTACTTGTATTAAAATCTAACTTCAAATCTGAGAAGGATAGAAAAGTCTGGGAATATAAACTTATGATGACCTTTGACACTCTTAGTGCTGGGATGAATATATCCCAGAGTTTTATGTCGTTCTACAACAATTAAGGAATCTGCCTCCCTGACCTTTTAGGGTCATCACAACACAACACCAGACCCCAATCAGAGGGTAATAAAACCTTCACTCCTTATCTATGAACTAGTCATATTTATGTTAATCCCTCTGCCATAATGACAGTTCTGCTTCATGTCACTTGTCCTACCTATTGCATTTTTTCTGTGCTATTTTGTGTATAAATATGTGATTCTTCAGATGTTGTATTAGTCTATGCCTGATGAAGAGACCTGAGTAGTCTCGAAAGCTTGCAATTTGTTACCATCTTTTCAGTTAGCCATTAAAAGGTATCAACCACTGAGGACTCTCAAGTCTAAATATTTTTCTATCTACTGGCTAACACGGTACGAAGATACACATCTTTCCTATATCAAAATGGAGGATACCAGAATGTACCGCATCTTTATGGAACTGAAACCACTTCTGAAGAAACGTGCACAAATGGACAGCGACATTTTTTTCTTATCTAAATGCAAAAAGGAGAATCTAATTCCCAAAGGACTCTGGATTACAAACCCAATTCTTCACACCTACAATACCCATTATGCACAAAACCTTTGTCACAGGACTTCTGAAAGACTAAGGAACCATCTTTTGCATGTCTGCTACAGCATAAGGAGTAGAGTCCAAGGACAATTTGAAACTCTGAGGAAAACACTTACAGAAAGCACAGAGCAAAAATTACAACAATACTATAACAAACTACGGACCTTTCTGATTCAAAACAAGGAAAAGAAACTACACAGATTGCGCCTCCATTCCGGACTCTATACAAACAGATACAAAACAAAACCAAAACCTGACAACTCTGACAACCACTCCATTCCAGACACAAAAGCATCTAACTGTGTCATCAATCTCTCAGATTACAAACCCAGCAAAGTGGAGCTTGCCGTGCTTTCTAGAGGACTCTCATTTTGTCCTACTAAGGCCCTGGATAAAACCGAACTCTGCAGTGATATGGAACATTTTTTCAGGAGACTGCGCCTGAGGGAATACTTCAATGATACAGAAGATTCAGAAAACACTCGGACTGAAGGAAGAGGGATCCCAATAACCAAGAAGAGGTCAGACTGGACACCTCCACCTGGACGTAACCCTCATTTGGATAAATATATAGACTCATTCAGACATTTGATAAAATCCACCATCATAGCCACCAACAAGAGACAAGCCTCCAACATCAGTGCCCAGGAGAGAAAGGCCATACAGTCTCTGAAAACCAACAAAGAAATCATCATTAAACCTGCTGACAAGGGAGGTGCAATAGTCATGATGAACACATCAGACTATATGAAGGAAGCAAACAGACAACTTACGGACACACGCTACTACAGAAAACTGGAGTCGGACCCTACACAGGACTATTACAAGGAACTAAGCAAGTTGGTATCTTGTCTGTCTGACAAATCCATAAGAGCTGATGACCTGATACCAGAAAGTCCAAGAACAGGGACATTCTACATGCTTCCCAAAATCCACAAAGCCGGAAATCCAGGGAGGCCGATTATTTCATGTGTGGACACCCTTACTGAGCAAGTATCTGGATGGGTAGAGGGTGTTCTTAAACCCCTGGTAAAGGATACACCCAGCTACATTCAGGACACAACTGACCTACTGAATAAACTAGCAGCAATAGGTTCTCTACCAGAAGGAACCATCCTGGCCACCATGGATGTGGAATCTTTGTACTCTAATATCCCACACCAAGATGGATTAAATGCCTGCAAAGTCTTCATGGGAAACACCGGGAATGATGCTGATTCTGTGGTGAAACTCACAAAATTCATCCTCACCCACAATTACTTCGAATTTGACAACAAGATCTATCTTCAGGAGACTGGCACAGCTATGGGAAGTAAAATGGCTCCACAGTATGCAAATCTTTTCATGGCCAAGCTTGAAAGCGAATTTTTGTCCTCCTGCCCCATCAGGCCTCGGGCCTACTACCGCTACATTGATGACATTTTAATCATCTGGACGGAGTCTGAACAACAGCTAAAGACGTTCCATGAACAGTTCAATCAATTTCATCCCACCATCAACTTAACACTTAACTACTCCAGCACTGAAATTAACTTTTTAGACACCACCATTAAGCTAAAGAACAATGAAATAGAGACATCCCTGTATCAGAAGCCAATCGACCGTCCAACATATCTTAAATGGGACAGTTTCCATCCTAAACACATAAAAAACTCTATTGTCTACAGCCAAGCCATCAGATACAACCGTATATGTTCCAACCCCATGGATAGAGATGAACACCTTGGTCGCCTCAGAAAGACTTTTTTGAACCAGGGCTACCATCCAAGAACAATTGAAAACCAAATTACAAGAGCCACCAGAATATCAAGGAATCACCTGCTACATTACAAAGCTAAAGAAGAAAATAACCGGGTGCCTCTAGTGGTCACCTACAATCCAAGTCTGGAGATGCTAAGGGGAGCTGCACGGAAACTACAACCTTTACTACAAAAAGATGCCCGATTACAATCCATATTTCCAGACCCCCCACTACTATGTTTTAGGCAGCCCCCAAATCTAAGAAGCATCATTGTCAGAAGCTCCCTGTCCTCCCCAACAGCTGCAGGTACCTTTCCTTGCAAACAAAAAAAATGCAAAACCTGTACATCTATAATGACCACGGACAGGATAAAGATCCCCAACTCCCATCAGGACTACAAGATACCAGGTACTTTCAGCTGCATCACATCTAATGTGGTGTACCTAATTATATGTACTAAATGTCCAACTGGGGGTCTGTATGTGGGGGAGACCGGGCAAAAACTGAGAACAAGGATGAATTCTCATCGCCACGCAATAAGAGAAAAAAGAATGGATTTACCTGTGGCCAAACACTTTTGTATGCCCGGTCATAGCATGACAGATATGGAATTACTTGTATTAAAATCTAACTTCAAATCTGAGAAGGATAGAAAAGTCTGGGAATATAAACTTATGATGACCTTTGACACTCTTAGTGCTGGGATGAATATATCCCAGAGTTTTATGTCGTTCTACAACAATTAAGGAATCTGCCTCCCTGACCTTTTAGGGTCATCACAACACAACACCAGACCCCAATCAGAGGGTAATAAAACCTTCACTCCTTATCTATGAACTAGTCATATTTATGTTAATCCCTCTGCCATAATGACAGTTCTGCTTCATGTCACTTGTCCTACCTATTGCATTTTTTCTGTGCTATTTTGTGTATAAATATGTGATTCTTCAGATGTTGTATTAGTCTATGCCTGATGAAGAGACCTGAGTAGTCTCGAAAGCTTGCAATTTGTTACCATCTTTTCAGTTAGCCATTAAAAGGTATCAACCACTGAGGACTCTCAAGTCTAAATATTTTTCTATCTACTGGCTAACACGGTACGAAGATACACATCTTTCCTATATGCATTATAATGATAATGCACAGTGTCCCCCACGAGATGACCCCAACTTTGACCGCCTGTTCAAAGTTCGGCCGGTCATCGAACACTTCAACAAAAAGTTTGCTGAAGTGTACGTGCCCCAAAGGGACATCTGCGTGGATGAGTCCTTGGTTCATTTTAAGGGACGGCTCGCATTTCGCCAGTACCTGCCCAGCAAGAGGGCAAGGTATGGAATCAAACTCTATAAGCTGTGTGAGAGTACCTCAGGGTACACCCACAGCTTTAGAGTTTACGAAGGAAAGGACACCAGGATTGAACCCCCTGAGTGTCCCCCGTCCTGGGAGTGAGTGGGAAAATTGTGTGGGATTTGGTGCACCCACTGCTGCATAAAGGTTATCACCTTTACACTGATAACTTTTATTCCAGCATCCCACTCTACAAATCCCTCTCTGCGCGAGGTACCGCAGCCTGCGGTACCGTCCGCAAAAATCAGAGAGGCCTCCCAAAGACGCTACTTGGGCTGATGCTCAGAAAGGGTGAGAGCAGAGCCCAATGTAGTGACCACCTGTTGGTGGTCAAGTACAAGGACAAGAGGGATGTCCTTTTCTTGACCACCATACATGGTGATGGCAGCGCCCTCAGCACTGTACGGGGTACCTCTACACAGGTCCGCAAACCGGACTGTGTACTGGGGTACAATAAATACATGGGGGGTGTTGATCTCTCTGATCAACTCCTCCAACCGTACAGTGCTTTGAGAAAGGCCAAGGTGTGGTAGAAGAAGCTGTCCGTGCACATCGTCCAAATGGCAATGCTCAACGCTTTCCTGCTGTCACGATGTGCACGCAACAGCGATACGACGTACCTTCAGTTTCAGGAGGTAGTGGTTAAGACCCTGATGTTTGGCGCTCAGGAAAGAGCGGGCCCCAGTACTTCCGGAACTGAAGGTGCTCGTATCATACCAGGTCAGCATTTCCCGGGGTGGTCCCGCCAACTGGAAAAAAAGGTAAGCCGCAAAAAAGGTGCCGAGTGTGTTTCAAAAGGGGAATACGCAAGGACACCACTTACCAATGCGACACCTGCCCCGAAAAAACCTGGCCTGTGTATGAAGGATTGTTTCAAATTGTACCACACCTCCATGCACTACTAATTTACTTTACAGGAAAGATTAGTTCCAGAAGGGGGGCACATTTAGAAAAGTTCCTTGGGAGTCTACTTTCCAAAATTATGTCACTTGTGTTTTTTTTTTACTGTTTAGGCACATCAGGGGCTCTGCAAACGGAACATGACACCCACAGACCATTCCATCAAAGTCTGCCCAAACCGTTTTTTCCCACATATGGGGTACCAGTGTACTCAGGACAAATTGGACAACAACTTTTGGTGTCCAATTTCTCCTCTTAACCTTGGGAAAATAAAAAAATTGGGGACTAAAACATCATTTTTGTGAGGTAAAAAGTAGGATTTTTTTTTTCACACCTGGGCATTATAAACTTTAGTGAAACACTTGGGGGTTCAAAGTTCTCACCACACATCTAGATAAGTTCGTTAGGGGGTCTAGTTTCCAAAATGGGGTCACATGTGGGGGTTTCCACTGTTTAGGCACATCAGGGGCTCTGCTAATGGAACATGACGCCCGCAGACCATTCCATCAAAGTCTGCATTCCAAAACGTCACTGCTTCCCTTCCGAGCCCTGCCGTGCGCCCAAACAGTGGATCCCCCCAACATATGGGGTATCAGCGTATTCAGGACAAATTGGACAACCACTTTTGGGGTCGAATTTCTCCAAATAAAAAATTGGGGACTAAAACATCACTTTTCTGGAAAAAAAATTTTTTTTTTTTTTCACGCCAGGGCATTATAAACGTTAGTGAAACACTTGGGGGTTCAAAGTGCTCACCACACACCTAGATAAGTACCTTAGGGGGTCTAGTTTCCAAAATGGAAATGGTCACATGTGGGGGGTTTCCACTGTTTAGGCACATCAGGGGCTCTGCTAATGGAACATGACGCCCGCAGACCATTCCATCAAAGTCTGCATTCCAAAACGTCACTGCTTCCTTTCCGAGCCCTGCCGTGCGCCCAAAAAGTGGATCCCCCCAACATATGGGGAACCAGCGTACTCAGGACAAATTGGACAACCACTTTTCGGGTCCAATTTCTCATCTTACCCTTGGGAAAATAAAAAATTGGGGACTAAAACATCACTTTTGTGGAAAAAAAAATATTTTTTTCACGAGAAGGGCATTATAAACGTTAGTGAAACACTTGGGGGTTCAAAGTGCTCACCACACACCTAGATAAGTTCCTTAGGGGGTCTAGTTTCCAAAATGGGGTCAAATGAGGGGGGTTTCCACTGTTTAGGCACATCAGGGGCTCTGCTAACAGAACATGACGCCCGCAGACCATTCCATCAAAGTCTGCATTCCAAAACGTCACTGCTTCCCTTCCGAGCCCTGCCGTGCGCCCAAACAGTGGATCCCCCAACATATGGGGTATCAGCGTACTCAGGACAAATTGGACAACCACTTTAGGGGTCCAATTTCTCCTCTTACCCTTGGGAAAATAAAAATTTGGGACTAAAACATCATGCTTGTGGAAGAAAAAATATATTATTTTTTTTCACGCCAGGGCATTATAAACGTTAGTGAAATACTTGGGGTTCAAAGTGCTCACCACACACCTAGATAAGTTCCTTAGGGGGTCTAGTTTCCAAAATGGGGTCACATGTGGGGGTTTCCACTGTTTAGGCACATCAGGGGCTCTGCTAACGGAACATGACGCCCGCAGACCATTCCATCAAAGTCTGCATTCCAAAACGTCACTGCTTCCCTTCCGAGCCCTGCCGTGCGCCCAAACAGTGGATCCCCCCAACATATGGGGTATCAGCGTACTCAGGACAAATTGGACAACCACTTTTGGGGTCCAATTTCTCCTCTTATCCTTGGGAAAATAAAAAATTGGGGACTAAAACATCACTTTTGTGGAAAAAAAAAATTTTTTTTTTCACGCCAGGGCATTATAAACGTTAGTGAAACACTTGGGGGTTCAAAGTGCTCACTACACACCTAGATAAGTTCCTTAGGGGGTCTAGTTTCCAAAATGGGGTCACATGTGGGGGGTTTCCACTGTTTAGGCACATCAGGGGCCCTCCAAACGCGACATGGCGTCCGTTCGCAATTCCAGCCAATTTTGGATAGGAAAAGTCAAACGGCGCTCCTTCCCTTTCAAGCCCTGCCGTGCGCCCAAACAGTGGTTCCCCCCATATATGGGGTATCAGTGTACTCAGGACATGTTGGACAACAACTTTTGTGGTCAAATTTCTCCTCTTACCCTTGGGAAAATAAAAAATTGGGGACTAAAACATCATGCTTGTGGAAAAAATATGATTTTTTTTCTTCACGGCTCTACATTACAAAACTTGCGTGAAGCACTTGAGGGTTCAAAGTGCTCACCACACATCTAGATAAGTTCCTTAGGGGTCTAGTTTCCAAAATGGGGTCACATGTGGGGGTTTCCACTGTTTAGGCACATCAGGGGCCCTCCAAACGCGACATGGCGTCCGTTCGCAATTCCAGCCAATTTTGGTTTGGAAAAGTCAAACGGCGCTCCTTCCCTTTCAAGCCCTACCGTGCGCCCAAACAGTGGTTCCCCCCCACATATGGGGTATCAGCGTACTCAGGACATGTTGGACAACAACTTTTGTGGTCCAATTTCTCCTCTTACCCTTGGGAAAATAAAAAATTGGGGACTAAAACATCATGCTTGTGGAAAACATGATTTTTTTTTCTTCACGGCTCTACATTACAAACTTGCGTGAAGCACTTGAGGGTTCAAAGTGCTCACCACACATCTAGATAAGTTCCTTATGGGGTCTAGTTTCCAAAATAGGGTCACATGTGGGGGGTTTCCACTGTTTAAGCACATCAGGGCCCTCCAAACGCGACATGGCGTCCGTTCGCAATTCCAGCCAATTTTGGTTTGGAAAAGTCAAACGGCGCTCCTTCCCTTTCAAGCCCTACCGTGCGCCCAAACAGTGGTTCCCCCCCACATATGGGGTATCAGCGTACTCAGGACATGTTGGACAACAACTTTTGTGGTCCAATTTCTCCTCTTACCCTTGGGAAAATAAAAAATTGGGGACTAAAACATCATGCTTGTGGAAAACATGATTTTTTTTCTTCACGGCTCTACATTACAAACTTGCGTGAAGCACTTGAGGGTTCAAAGTGCTCACCACACATCTAGATAAGTTCCTTATGGGGTCTAGTTTCCAAAATAGGGTCACATGTGGGGGGTTTCCACTGTTTAAGCACATCAGGGCCCTCCAAACGCAACATGGCATCCGTTCGCAATTCCAGCCAATTTTGGTTTGGAAAAGTCAAACGGCGCTCCTTCCCTTTCGAGCCCTGCCGTGCGCCCAAACAGTGGTTCCCCCCAACATATGGGGTATCAGCGTACTCAGGACAAGTTGCACAACAACTTTTGTGGTTCAATTTCTCCTCTTACCCTTGGGAAAATAAAAATTTGGGGACTAAAACATCATGCTTGTGGAAAAAATATGAGTTTTTTTCTTCACGGCTCTACATTGCAAACTTTCGTGAAGCACTTGAGGGTTCAAACTACTCACCACACATCTAGATAAGTTCCTTAGGGGGTCTAGTTTCCAAAATGGGGTCACATGTGGGGGGTTTCCACTGTTTAGGCACATCAGGGGCCCTCCAAATGCGACATGGCGTCCGTTCGCATTTCCAGACAATTTTGGTTTGGAAAAGTCAAACGGCGCTCCTTCCCTTTCGAGACCTGCCGTGCGCCCAAACAGTGGTTCCCCCCCACATATGGGGTATCAGCGTATTCAGGACAAGTTGGACAACAACTTTTGTGGTTCAATTTCTCCTCATACCCTTGTAAAAATAAAAATTTGGGGACTAAAACATCATGCTTTTGGAAAAAATATGATTTTTTTTCTTCACGGCTCTTACATTACAAACTTGCGTGAAGCACTTGAGGGTTCAAAGTGCTCACCACACATCTAGATAAGTTCCTTAGGGGGTCTAGTTTCCAAAATGGGGTCACATGTGGGGGGTTTCCACTGTTTAGGCACATCAGGGCCTCTCCAAACGCGACATGGCGTCCGTTCTCAATTCCAGCCAATTTTGGCTTGGAAAAGTCAAACGGTGCTCCTTCCCTTTCAAGCCCTGCCGTGCGCCCAAACAGTGGTTCCCCCCACATATGGGGTATCAGCGTACTCAGGACATGTTGGACAACAACTTTTGTGGTCCAATTTCTCCTCTTACCCTTGGGAAAATTAAAAATTGGGGACTAAAACATCATGCTTGTGGAAAAAATATGATTTTTTTTCTTCACGGCTCTACATTACAAACTTGCGTGAAGCACTTGAGGGTTCAAACTACTCACCACACATCTAGATAAGTTCCTTAGGGGGTCTAGTTTCCAAAATGGGGTCACATGTGGGGGGTTTCCACTGTTTAGGCACATCAGGGGCCCTTCAAACGCGACATGGCGTCCGTTCGCAATTCCAGCCAATTTTGGTTTGGAAAAGTCAAACGGTGCTCCTTCCCTTTCAAGCCCTGCCGTGCGCCCAGTGGTTCCCCCCCACATATGGGGTATCAGCGTACTCAGGACATGTTGGACAACAACTTTTGTGGTCCAATTTCTCCTCTTACCCTTGGGAAAATAAAAAATTGGGGACTAAAACATCATGCTTGTGGAAAAAATATGATTTTTTTTCTTCACGGCTCTACATTACAAACTTGCGTGAAGCACTTGAGGGTTCAAACTACTCACCACACATGTAGATAAGTTCCTTAGGGGGTCTAGTTTCCAAAATGGGGTCACATGTGGGGGGTTTCCACTGTTTAGGCACATCAGGGGCCCTCCAAACGCGACATGGCGTCCGTTCGCAATTCCAGCCAATTTTGGTTTGGAAAAGTCAAACGGCGCTCCTTCCCTTTCGAAGCCCTGCCGTGCGCCCAAACAGTGGTTCCCCCCCACATATGGGGTATCAGCGTACTCAGGACAAGTTGGACAACAACTTTTGTGGTTCAATTTCTCCTCTTACCCTTGTAAAAATAAAAATTTGGGGACTAAAACATCATGCTTGTGGAAAAAATATGATTTTTTTTCTTCACGGCTCTACATTACAAACTTCCGTGAAGCACTTGAGGGTTCAAAGTGCTCACCACGCATCTAGATAAGTTCCTTAGGGGGTCTAGTTTCCAAAATGGGGTCACATGTGGGGGGTTTCTACTGTTTAGGCACATCAGGGCCTCTCCAAACGCGACATGGCGTCCGTTCTCAATTCCAGCCAATTTTGGTTTGGAAAAGTCAAACTGCGCTCCTTCCATTCCGAGCCCTGCCGTGTGCCCAAACAGTGGTTTTCCCTCACATATGGGGTATCGGCGTACTCAGGAGAAATTGCACAACAACTTTATCGGTCCTTTTCTCCTTTTTCCCTTGTGAAAATAAAAAAAATGTTTTAAAAATCATTTTTGTGACTAAAAAGTAAAATGTTCATTTTTTCCTTCCACGTTGCTTCAGCTCCTGTGAAGCACCTGAAGGGTTAATAAACTTCTTGAATGTGGTTTTGAGTACCTTGAGGGGTGTAGTTTTTAGAATGGTGTCACTTTTGGGTATTTTCTGCTATATAGACCCCTCAAAGTGACTTCAAATATGAGGTGGTCCCTAAAAAAAATGGCTTTGTAAATTTTGTTGTAAAAATGAGAAATCTCTGGTCAACTTTTAACCCTTATAATTTCCTAACAAAAAAAAATTTTGGTTCCAAAATTGTGCTGATGTAAAGTAGGAAATGTTATTTGTTTACTATTTTGTGTGACATATTTCTCTGTTTTAAGGGAATAAAAATTCAAAATTTGAAAATTGCAAAATTTTCAAAATTTTCGCCATATTTGCGTTTTTTTCATAAATAAACGCAAGTTATATCGAAGAAATTTTACCACTATCATGAAGTACAATATGTCACGAGAAAACAATCTCAGAATCGCGAAGATCCGTTGAAGCGTTCCAGAGTTATAACCTGATAAAGAGACAGTGGTCAGAATTGTAAAAATTGGCCCGGTCATTAACGTGCAAACCACCCTTGGGGGTGAAGGGGTTAAGGTCAAAATTGGCTTGGTCACTAAGGAGGTTAGAATTTATTTTAAAAACATTGCCGTATCTAGAGCCATAATAGAATACACAACTGCTGATTGAGAGTAGTTTTCACTTTTAGTTTATTGTTATTTTCTATGCTCTTCATATGAATAATTCTAAAGTCTAAACTATGATTCAGTCCAGTCTGTAGGGGTTCAGCTTTACTGCTACATCTATAATAAAAATAAAAGCAGAACAGAACACGGTGTAACATTCACATACACGACTATGCCTCACCCCTAATGATATTTTTCTTGCAATGCAACATTCACATGTATATGTATAAAACATTCATGCTGTGACAGAAACAGAAAATAAATCATTATGTCGAGGCCAAACTTGGGATATTTCTAACTACTGTAATACACAAAATGCATCTTCAACCAAGAGCAGCGCTTTTTCTTACAATGACTGGAAGTGGAGAAACAGAGAACAGATGCGACCAAAAAGTCCAAAGTATGATAAAAATAAAACTTTTATTTATTACAAATAGGAACATGTAAACAATGTGCGACACGCTAAAGTGCTTGTGTGCAGTACAAGGAGCATGGGACGCAGAGGTGCTGCTCAATACAGAAAATCAAAAATTATATCAATACATACTATAAGTATACTAATCAAACTGTAAGAAAGCATAGTATTCCCTTAAATATATGGAAACAAAATAGCCTGACCTAATCCATCAAAGAAGTATGAAACACGCCCAAAGGAAGTGTGTTATCTTAAACAAAATCATCACACATGTGGTCATGAATAGGCTAAAGTAACATACCACTGAAGATGAATACAAGCCACCCGGGAAGCCAAAGGAACAGACGGAGAGCAGCATGTCATGTGTCATGCGACTGGAAGTGGCAGATTATCAGTTGGTGGCCAGAATCTATAGGTTCCTCCAAGTCTATAGGCCCTTCCGCAAGGAGAATGATCCCAAGCATACATCAAAGTCTACTAAGGCTTGGAATCAGGCAAAGTCCTGAAAATTCTGGAGTGGTCATCAGAATCACCTGACTTGAACCTCATGGAAAATCTTTGCTAGAATTTGTAGATGGTAGTTTCCACACACAAAACCATGAATATTAGTGAAATGGAAGCAATTGCCCCAGAGGAATGAGCTAAGATTTCTCAGGAACACTGCTCTATTCTGATCTCTGGATACGTATCATATTTTCAGCCAAAGGGTGCTCTACAATGTAGAAAAATTGCTTGTAATGAAGAACTGAAATAGTCGTATTAACCCTTTAAAATATTTTTTCATTTTTATGAGTTCATTTTTCCTCCCCTTGTCCTAAGAGCCATAAACTCTTTACGTTTCTGTCGACCTAATCATACGAGGGATAAGTTGTAATTTTGAATAACATCAAATATTTTAACAAACAGTGTACTGAAAAATGAATGGTGTATAAATTACAAGAGTGATGAAACTGGCAAAAAAAAAAGAAAAAATACCATTCCTCCATTGTTTTGGGGTTTTGATTTTACAAAATTCATTGTGTGGTAAAAATGACCCAACTGTTGTGAATGTGCTAGAGATGGTTTCTGAGCAGAGTCTCCCTCTGGTGGTTACAGACAGTACTGACCCTTTTAGCGAGGAATGGCAATCTGGGTTCACTGACTGGACTGATATAAGGGAGGTTCCCTCCCATGATGGTCGCCGGTGATCAATTGTTCTTGTCTCAATGGTGGCTCCTGGTTCATTTGGAAGTTGCTGGAGTCTTGCCTGCACCTGCTGCTTTCAGATAAGATATTTTCTGCTTTTCTTTTTGTGCTTGCTTTTTTCATAATTTTCTGCACTTTTGTGGAGGTCAGCCTGTGCTCCTCTCAATTTATCTGTAGCCACTGTTATTTGTTCATTTGCTTTTTCCTGTTTTTTCAGTGGCTGTGGCTTTGTTTTGTTACACCAGAGATCTGATTTAGGTGGAGGAGATCGTGTGATCTCAGGTTTTTTTGGCAATCAGAAGTGCTGGTATTTTTTAGGATTTTTGTTGGATTGCAGTGAGAATTCTTTCCTGTACTTTTCTGTCTAGACAGATTGGGCCCCAACGTTTGCTCATTCTATTTTCTGTCTGTGTCCGTGCTTTCTTCTTGTCTAACCGCCACTATATGTTTGGGGGCTTCCTATTTTCTTTGGGGATATGCTCAGGGGCAGATAGCTTTCATCTTTCTGTCTTTAGGTGTAGTTATCTCTCAGGCTGTGACAAGGCGTCTAGGATCAACGTAGGAACGCTCCACGGCTACCTCTAGATGTGTGTTTAGTTCAGGTTACTGCAATCCAATGGGTTCCAGCCTCTCTGGTGTATTACCGTTTTTGCTTTTTCTCCTCAGCTACCTAAACAAAGCACCCAACAGCATGATTTTCCAGATCAGTACGATTACAGAAATACCAAACTGGAGCAGTTTTATTGTTTTTTAAGGATAAAAAAATCTGAAATATGCAAAAAAATTGTCATATTCTGAGACTCTTAAATTTTTAATTCACAGTCTATGCAGCCAGGTGACAGCATGCTTTGTGTGCTAAGCTGATGGTTTTCTTGATACCATCTTGTGGCACTTTGATTTTGACCACTTTTTGTTGTTATTTTGGGGGAGGTGTAGCAACCAAAAACGCATCAATTCTGACATTTGGATTTATTTTCAGTGTTTAATGTTGTTTAATGTACAGTTTCAATCATTTTATTGACTTTTTTGCGCTTTTGTTTTTTCCTCCCCTTATTCCAAGTACCATAACTTTTTTATTTTTCCATCCACATATTTGTATGTTAGCATGTTTTCTGCAGGAAGTGTTGTCTTTTTGATTGGCACCATTCATTTTAACATTCCATGTACTGGAAAATGGGAAAAAAATTCCAAGTGTCGTGAAACTACAATTCTGCCATGGGTTTTTTGGTGTTGTCTTACAGCATACATTATGTGGTGAAAGTTACTCTGAAACATGATTTTACAGGTCAGTACCATTATAAAGATACCAAACTTCCTGCATATATTTTTTTCATATAATTAGAGAAAAATAAATTTAGAAATGTATTAAAAATGTTAAGCTTGCATTGCATTTTTCAGAGACCCATAATAATTTTGGTTTTCTTTTGATTAGCTGGGTGATAGCTTGTATTGTGTGATGAGTTGATAATTTAATTGATACTCTTTTTGGCTGACATTCTGATCTGTTTTTATTGCATAGTTTTAAGGAGGCGTGGTGACCAGAATAAGGGACTTCTGACTTTTTTTCTCATTATGCTGTATACCAATTTGGTTATTTAATTTTATATTTTGATAGATCAGACTTTTATTAATGTATCTACAAAATATTTTTATCCTTTTACTTTTTTAATTTGAGCTTATGTTTTTTTTATTTCTTTATATTTTGAAAAGGATTTTTATTTTATTTTTTGCTTTAAATTTTAACCCCTTAACCCCCAAGGGTGGTTTGCACGTTAATGACCGGGCCAATTTTTACAATTCTGACCACTGTCTCTTTATGAGGTTATTACTCTGGAACGCTTCAACGGATCTTCGCGATTCTGAGACTGTTTTCTCGTGACATATTGTACTTCACGTTAGAAGTAAAATTTCTTCGATATAACTTGCGTTTATTTTTGAAAAAAACGCAAATATGGCGAAAATTTTTAAAATTTTGCAATTTTCAAACTTTGAATTTTTATTCCCTTAAAACAGAGAACTATGTCACATAAAATAGTTAAGAAATAACATTTCCCACATGTCTACTTTACATCAGCACAATTTTGGAACCAAAATTTTTTTTTGTTAGGAAGTTATAAGGGTTAAAAGTTGACCAGCGATTTCTCATTTTTACAACAAAATTTACAAAGCCATTTTTTTTAGGGACCACCTCTCATTTGAAGTCACTTTGAGGGGTCTAAATGGCAGAAAATACCCAAAAGTGACACCATTCTAAAAACTGCACCCCTCAAGGTACTCAAAACCACATTCAAGAAGATTATTAACCCTTCAGGTGCTTCACAGGAACTAAAGCAACGTGGAAGGAAAAAATGAATATTTAACTTTTTAGCCACAAAAATGATCTTTTACAAACTTTTTTTTTTATTTTGACAAGGGTAAAAGGAGAAAATGAACAGATAAGGTTGTTATGCAATTTCTCCTGAGTACGCCAATACCCAATATGTGGGGAAAACCACTGTTTGGGCACACGGCAGAGCTCGTAAGGGAAGGAGCGCCGTTTGACTTTTTCAAACTAAAATTGGCTGGAATTGAGATTGGACGCCATGTCGAGTTTGGAGAGCCCCTGATGCGCCTAAACAGTGGAAACCCCCACAAGTGACACCATTTTGGAAACTAGACCCCCTAAGGTACTTATCTAGATCTGTTGTGAGCACTTTAAACCCCCAAGTGTTTCACAAAAGCTTATAATGCCTGGGTGTGAAAAAAAAAAAAACAATTTTCCACAAAAATGATTTTTTAGTCCCAAATTTTTGAATTTTCCCAAGGAAATTGGACCCCAAAAGTTGTTGTCCAATTTGTCCTGAGTACGCTGATACCCCATATGTGGGGGGGGGGGAAACTGTTTGGGTGCACGGCAGGGCTTGGAAAGGAAGTAGTAACGTTTTGGAATGCAGATGTTGATGGGGGTCATGTTCCGTTTGCAGTGCCCCAGATGAGCCTAAATAGTGGAAACCCCCCACATGTGACCCCATTTTGGAAACTAGACCCCCTAAGGAACTTATCTAGATCTTTGGTGAGCACTTTGAACCCCCAAGTGCTTCACACAAGTTTATAATGCCCGGGCGTGAAAATAAAAAATCCTATTTTTTTCCCACAAAAATTATCTTTTAGTCACTAATTTTTTATTTTCCCAAGGGTAACAGGAGAAATTGGACCACGTAAGTTGTTGTCCAATTTGTCCTGAGTACGCTGATACCCCATATGTGGGGGGGACCACTGTTTGGGCTCACGGCAGAGCTCGGAATGGAAGGAGCACCATTTGACTTTTTCCAACCAAAATTGGCTGGAATTGAGATTGGATGCCATGTTGCATTTGGAGAGCCCTGATGTGCCTAAACAGTGGAAACCCCCCATAAATGACCCCATTTGGGAAACTAGACCCCCTAAGGAACTTTTCTAGATCTTTGGTGAGCAATTTGAACCCCCAAGTGCTTCACACAAGTTTATAATGTAGAGCCGTAAAATTTAAAAATCATATTTTTTCCACAAAAATGATCTTTTCACCCCAATTTTTATTTTTCCAAGGGTAACAAGACTCCAAAAGTTATTGTGCAATTTGTCCTGAGTGCGCTGATACCCCATATGTGGGGGTAAACCACTGTTTGGGTGCATGGCAGAGTTTGGAAGGAAGGAGCGCCGTCTGACTTTTTCAACGCAGAATTGGCTGGACGCCATGTCGTGTTTGGAGAGCTCCTGATCTGCCTAAACAGTGGAAACCCCCATAAATGACACCATTTTGGAAACTAGACCCCTCAAGGAACTTATCTAGATGTGTGGTGAGAACTTTTAACCCCCAGGTGTTTCACTAAAGTTTATAACGTACAGCCGTAAAATAAAAAATCCTTTTTTTTCTTACAAAAATGATTTTTTCGCCCCTAATATTTTATTTTCACAAGGGTAACAGAAGAAATTGGAATGCAAAAGTTGTTGTCCAATTTGTCCTGAGTACGCTGATACCCAATATGTGGGAGAAAACTACTGTATGGGCGCACGTCAGGGCTCGGAAGGGAAGTAGTGACGTTTTGGATTGCAGACTTTGATGGAATGGTCTGGGGCGTCATGTCACATTTGGAGAGCCCCTGATGCACCTATACAGTGGAAACCCCCCACAAGTGACCCCATTTTGGCAAATAGACCCCACAAGGAACTTATCTAGATGTGTGGTGAGCACTTTGAACCCCGAAGTGCTTCACAGAAGTTTATAACGTACAGCCGTAAAAATAAAAAATCTTTTTTTTTTTTTACAAAAATGATTTTTTCGCCCCCAATATTTTATTTTCACAAGGGTAACAGGAGAAATTGGACCCAAAAAGTTGTTTTCCAATTTGTCCTGAGTACGCTGATACCCAATATGTGGGAGAAAACTACTGTATGGGCGCACGTCAGGGCTCGGAAGGGAAGTAGTGACGTTTTGGATTGCAGACTTTGATGGAATGGTCTGGGGGCGTCATGTCGCATTTGGAGAGCCCCTGATGCGCCTCAACAGTGGAAACCCCCACAAGTGACCCCATTTTGGAAAATAGACCCCACAAGGAACTTGTCTAGATGTGTGGTGAGCACTTTGAACCCTGAAGTGCTTCACAGAAGTTTATAACGCACAGCCGTAAAAATAAAAAATCTTTTTTTTTTTGCAAAAATGATTTTTTTGCCCCAATATTTTATTTTTACAAGGGTAACAGGAGAAATTGGACCCCAAAAGTTGTTGTCCAATTTGTCCTGAGTACGCTGATATCCAATATGTGGGAGAAAACTACTGTATGGGTACACGTTGGGGCTCGGAAGGGAAGTAGTGACGTTTTGGATTGCAGACTTTGATGGAATGGTCTGGGGGCGTCATGTCGCATTTGGAGAGCCCCTGATGCGCCTAAACAGTGGAAATCCCAACAAGTGACCCCATTTTGGAAAATAGACCCCACAAGGAACTTATCTAGATGTGTGGTGAGCACTATGAAGCCCTAAGTGCTTCACAGAAGTTTATAATGTACAGCCGTAAAAACAAAAAAAAAAGTTTTTTTGTACAAAAATGATATTTTCGCCCCCAGTTAATTATTTTCCCAAAGGTAACAGAAGAAATAGGACAAATTGCACAATAACTCTTGGGGTCCAGAGTACGCTGATACCCCATATGTGGGGATAAACTACTGTTTGGACGCATGGCAGAGCTGAGAAGTGAAGGAGCACCGTTTGACTTTTTCAACGCAGAATTGGCTGGAATTGAGATCAGACGCCATGTCACATTTGGAGAGCCCCTGATGTGCCTAAACAGCGGAAACCCCCCAATTCTAACTCCAACCCTAACCCCAACACACCCCTAACCCTAGTCCCAACCCTAACCACAAACCTAACCCTAACACACCATAACCCTAATCCCAACCCTAACCCTAATCTTAACTTTAGCGCCAACCCTAACCCTAACTTTAGCCGCAACCCTAACCCTAACCCTAATGGGAAAATGGAAATAAATACTTTTTTTAATTTTACTATTTTTCCCTTACTAAGGGGGTGATAAAGGGGGGTTTGATTTACTATTTATAGCGGGTTTTTATGATTGGCAGCTGTCACGCTAAAAGACGCTTTTTATTGCAAAAATAGTTTTTGCATCATCACATTTTGAGAGCTATAATTTTTGCATATTTTGGCCCACAGAGTCATGTGAGGTCTTATTTTTTGCGAGACGAGTTGACGTTTTTATTGGTACCACATTTTGAGCACGTGACGATTTTTTGATCGCTTTTTATTTCGATTTTTGGGAGGTTAGAATGAACAAAAATCAGCAATTCATGAATTTCTTTTGGGGGAGGCGTTTATACCGTTCCGCGTGTGGTAAAATTGATAAAGCAGTTTTTATTCTTCGGGTCAGTACGATTATGGCGATACCTCATTTATATCATTTTTTCATGTTTTGGCGCTTTTATAGAATAAAAACAATTTTATATAAAAAATAATTATTTTTGCATCGCTTTATTCTGCTTGCTATAACTTTTTTATTTTTTCGCTGATGATGCTGTATGATGGCTCGTTTTTTGCGGGACAAGATGACGTTTTCAGGGTACCATGTTTTTTTATATCGGTCTTTTTGATCGCGTGTTATTCCACTTTTTGTTCGGCGGTATGATGATAAAGCATTGATTTTTTGCTTCGTTTTTTTTTTTTTTTAAGGGGTTCACTAAAGGGTTAACTAGTGGGACAATTTTATAGGGGGGGTCGTTACGGACGCGGCGATACCAAATATGTGTACTTTTATTGCTTTGTTTATTTTATTTACAGGAAGAAGTGAATTTATTGGGGAATATATATATTTTTTTTTTATTTATTTTGGATTTTTTTTTTAAACATGTTTATTTTTATTTTTTTAACTTTTTTACTTTGTCCCAGGGTGGGACATCACTGTATTTTGTCAGATCGCTGGTGTGACAGTGTGCACAGCACTCTGTCACACCAGCGATCGCTCAGGCATAGCTGCAGGCTTCTCAGTGCCTGCTCTCAGCAGGCACTGAGGAAGCCGCCTCCCTCCAGGACCCCGGCGCCATCTTGGATCCGGGTCCTGGGAGGGAGGAAGCCCTCAGAACAGCGCGATCACATCGCGCTGCTCTGAGGGTCTCAGGGGGGCGCGCAGGGAGCCCCCACCCTGCGCGATCCTCCCCTGTGCCCCCAGTACACCGCGATCATGTTTGATCGCGGTCTGCAAGGGGTTAATGTGCCGGGAGCAGTCCGTGACCGCTCCTGACACACAGTCATGGGTGTCAGCTGTGATAATCAGCTGACACCCGGCTGCGATCGGCTGCGCTCCCCCCGGGAGCGCGTCCGATCGCACGAGACGTACTATCCCGTCCATGGTCATACGGGCCCAGGTACCATGGACGGGATAGTACGTCCGATGGCAGTAAGGGGTTAAGCCCCCTTAGGTAACCATGATCGCATCACAGGGCGCAGATGGGAGTCGGTAAGTGCGAGCAGCGGTGCACATTTCACTTAAATGTCTTAGTCAGAGATTGATTGTCATGTTTAATTGTTAACAGCCATGGTCAGCGCTCATCTCTGGTTAAATGTGTTAGGCCGGGGTCAGACACAACTACAAAAAATCGGACCGTTTTAGTCGGTCGATTATCGGAACAAAATGAAAACATCAGACATCCGCCTGGCATCCGATTTTCCTTCAAAGATGCGATTTAGTCACTTGTGTGTGTACCTTGTAACATCCGATTTTCATGCGACCAGCGTTTTTTTGTTGCAGCTTACCAAAAAGGACCAATAACGGTTTTGAGGCCTGATACTCATTTAAATCATCAGGCAGATCTATATTTAAGTGCTCTGCTACAGGTGTGACCCTCCCACCTTTGCACTGGTGTCATTTTGTTCCTTGTGCTTAGTGCTTTGTAGCTGCTTTATACAAACATGAGCGACACACTCAGATTTACTCCCACTGAGAGTGTGCTGTTCCATTGGGTTATATCCAGATGTTTTGGGGAGCCATATCCTGTAATAGCAGATCCCAGAAGACGCACAAGAATGTGGGTACATCCACTTTTGACAAGAAGGATAACTAAAGGCCATTTTCACCGTCTATATTTGTCACTGCGTAGGCATGGAGATAAGTTTTTCCAATATTGTCGAATGAGCATAGCTACCTTTGATACGTTGCTTGACATTGTGCGCCCTGGATCACATTTCAGGACACCAGGATGAGAAAAGCAATTTCTGCAGAGGAACGCCTTCTCCTAACAATAAGGTATGTGTGTCAACGATATGTTGATGATGTTTTCCTCGACATAGTGACTTTGCAAGTGTTTGAGCACACTTCTTGGAAACTTATAATGTGAGTAATGTATTTCTGAAGCTTACCTATCGAAATGATTGGCTTTGGTGTATTCCACAGAAGCCATGACTTGTAATCTAATTTCCAGCATGTGTGGTCTAACAAACTCAAGCATTGTAAGTGTTGTGCATGCTGTGTTTGTTGTTTTTGGTGCTGATTTCTCCATGTTCTATGTGTGTTACAGGTTCCTTTCTACTGGCATGTCCTACGCTGCTCTGCACTTAGAGTTCTTAATAGGCCGATCAACAATTTCAGGCAATGTGCGGTCAACTTGTGTTGAAATTTGGAACAGACTACATGAAGACGTCATGCCTGAGCCAAAAATGAGTGACTGGTTGAGGATAGCACAGGCTTTTGCCGAAAATTGCCAGTTTCCACACTGTATAGGAGCCCTGGACGGCAAGCACATACGTGTTCGTAAACCTCCTAACTCAGGCTCCCAATTCTTCAATTACAAACAATATTTTTCAGTAGTTTTGTTGGCCTTGGTCGACACAAACTACATGTTTATAATTGTAGACATTGGGGCCTATGGAAGGACTGGAGACTCAAGAGTCTTCAATACTTCCATAATGGGTAGGCGGATACGCAATAACCAACTGGACCTACCACCAGCAAGTCAACTTACAGACTCTATTCCAGAACATGTGCCTTATGTTATAGTAGCGGATGAGGCATTTCAATTAAGCCGTAATGTAATGAGGCCATATCCCCGTCATTATCTCACCCATCGGCGTAGAATATTTAATTGTCGCCTGTCACGTGCTCGGCGGCTGGTGGAGTGCACATTTGGAATTCTTTGTGCTAAATGGCAGGTACTTCAATCTGCAATTCAACTCAGTGAACAGAATGTTAATGTGGTCCTCAAAGCATGTGTGGTCCTACATAATTTTTGTAGAATCCATGAATGCTCCTCACAACATGTGGGTGAGTTAGCCTCTGTGAATGTGTCTTTGCCTATGTCACCACCCATCCATCCCCGTCGTCCCCCTTCAGGCCTAAAAGTACGTGATGTGTTGACTCAATATTTTGTGTCCCCTGAGGGTGCTACTGCCTGGCAAGAGGAGGCATTATTACACATGTAGTGTGCCTATGTTGCTGTGTCATAAAGATATTTATGCTCACTTAATTGTATATGTTGTGTTTGTTTTTGTGTCATATTGTGTGTAAGTTAGGCACACCATAACATATTTAACTAAACAGCTACATATTTAAATAATCACATACAATTAATGCGAGTCAAAACAATTTTTTATGTAGTAGATCATGTTTTGTCGCTGTAAACATAATGAACAATTACAACTGGCTCATAAATTATTTTAAACATATTTCCTGAGAAAATTTAAGGACTATAACAAACTATAATGTTCATAACTTAAAACAAATAGAACAAAAATACATTACACCTATAACTGGTGGTAGGTGTGGGGTGGTGAAGGTGGAGGGCCAGATTGTGAGGGCTGCCTTGACTGCTCTCCAGCCACTGTGTCACCATGAGTGGTGGCTGACTGTGTAGTTTGCTGTCTGCTTGTTGCTGGCTCTGTATGTGGGTTTGGGTAAGGGAAGGTTGGGAACTGTTGTGGGTAGTCATAATATTACTGCCCACTTACACTGTAGCCCCCAAAATGCCCATGTCGACCATACCCATGTTGTGGCCAGCATTGAACATTGGGTATGGTCGAGTGGGCATATTGTGAATGGGCACTCTGTCCCATGGCTTGGAGCTGGGGAGCTCCGTATAAAGAAGGAGCTGCAGTAGGATGAGGAGGAGGAGTTGGGTTCTGTTGGACACAAGGAGGAGGTGGAGGATGATGATGAGGAGAAGGATCAGAGGCTGATGCAGATTGTGATGGATTTGGTCCAAACAACCTTAAGACATTTTCCGGACCAACCAGCCATCTTTCTAGATAATCTAGTAGGTTGCTTGGATCATTAGGCGCTGTTCCAGCATCCAAAACAATCTGCAGTCCGCTTCTGATCCGCAGTCTGTGCTGTCTTGGAATAGCCCGGAGGTAACGGGCCAGACTGCGGCAAAATCCCTCCTCCCCATCATCATTTGCTACACTGGACAAATAGTCCAGAACTCCTCGGTCCACCTGCCTCCTTGTGCCAGAACCAACTCCTTCTCTTCTACGCCTGGCTCGCCGTGCCACAACTGCAGGAGGCAAAGCCACATCCAAGGGCCTACCAGGCTGCTGCTGAGGGGAGGGTCTTGGGACTCAAGAGGCAAGCTCTCTGACTCCACTGCTGGTGGTGGTGGTGGTGATGCGGCTGCTGCACTTGCTGCTGATGACGGCCCAGCCTCCTCAACATCCCCCACGGGGTCGATCACTGCCTCAGAGTCAGAAGCTGGGTCTCTCTCAGTAAGGTTTGACTCGGTGCTAGAGAAAAAAAAATTGTATTACAATTTATTCTTAAAAATAGCAATACACTTTGTACAGACATTAACTTATGGTCGCAAATCCATAGCTGGAGCCAGAAAATTCAGTCTATCATAATAGACATATTTGCGTTTACTGGTTGCTGCTGCCCCACTGCGCCCCCTCAGCTGTCTCTCTCGCCTGTAGCAGACTCTACAGCTGCGCCAACGCATTGTAACATCTGAGCACTGAAAAAGTAACGGATAAAATAGAAATTATACTTATCTGCCCTTGTTATGTATTTTAAAAATAAATACCGTACAACAGCAATATTATATTTTTTTGGCGTGTTAGGGGTACAGAACACCACAACATATTGTATGTAGATAAAATAACAACTTAATATTACAAGGGGTCATACATACAAAGCTCTATGACATATGTGTCACAATAATGAGCATTTATTTGTGACACAGCGATGGGATTAACAAAAGGGACACATATTAAGTACTTCACCTAGGCATTTATTGCGTAGGCACACATTTTTAACTTGAAACTTGGCGACCATTGCAGTTGGAGCTAAATATCACACCACCACTGACGGCACCTGAACCTTCATCCTACCAGGACCTTCAGTTCGTCCCTGCCCTGTGGGATTCCCGTATATATGGGCTGGAGCCTTTTAAAGTTCTCATATCCCACAGTGGCCTCCTCTGTTCCTTTTGTGGTTATCTTTCCTTAAACCCCTACTAATGTCCACTGACGTGCAGAGTCCGTCATGGCAAGGTGCCAGTTCCGGCACCAGGACGGACTCTGCACGTCATGACTTTGATCTACCACTGCGTGTAAACACGCAGTGGTAGATCAGTGCCGACAGCTGTCACAGACAGCTGACAGGCACGGCAAGCGGTGCGGGGACCTTTGCCGTCGGTTCCCGCACCCACAGCGCTGTGATTGGTCAGTCAATTGACTGACCAAACACAGCAGCGATCGTGCAGGAGAAGCTGAAATTTCAGCTTCCCCAGCGCGATCAGTGCAGGAGCCGGCGCTGCAGTGGCCAGGCTTCCTGCACTGACAGCCAGGAGTGGAGCCCCCACCGCCCCTGGCTGTTAACCCCCTGACTGCTGCGATCGAGCGCAATCGCAGAGCTCGGGGGGGAGGCAGAGGGTCGGGAGCTCCCTCTGCCTCAGATCGGCACCCTGCATGTAATTGCAGGGGCCGATCTCTGCCTTGATGACCGGGGGTTGTCATGACAACCTCCGGGTCATTTAGCTACGGGAAGCTGCTGTGATCATGTCACAGCAGCTTTCCACTATAGGTACAATGCATTGCAATGCCAGAGCATTGCAATGCATTGTACCTGCAATAAAAAGTAAAAAAAGTGAAAGTCCCATAAAGGGACAAGTTAAAAAAATCATTTTTTTAAAAAATTGTAAAAATAATATTAAAAAATAATTAAAAAAAATCCCCTAAAAATACACATTTTTATGTAATAAAAAAATAAAAAACAAAAAAATACACATGTTAGGTATCGCCACGTCCGTAAAAATCCCATCTATAAAAGCGTAACCCTAGTTAACCCTTCAGTGAAAGCCTAAAAAAAACACAAAAAAGTAGTAAATTATACTTTTTCCAAGCGGTATCATTATACCGCTTGGAAAAAGTGCAATAACACGCGATTAAAAAGTCAGATATAAATAATCATGGTACCGCTGAAAACGTCATCTTGTCCCGCAAAAAACAAGCCGCTATACAGCATCATCAGCAGAAAAATAAAAAAGTTATAGCTCGCGGAATAAACTGATGCAAAAATAATTATTTTTTCTATAAAATTTTATTGGTAAAAAACGCCAAAACATAAAAAAAAATTATATAAATGAGGAATCGCCGTAACCGTAGTGACCCGAAGAATAAAGCTGCTTTATCAATTTTACCACACACGGAACGGAGGAAAAAAAAAAACATTCCTGAATTGCTGGTTTTTGTTTATTCTGATTCCACAAAATCGGAATAGGAACGATCAAAAAACGTTATGTGCCTGATTATGGTACCAATAAAACTTCAGCTCGTCCCGCAAAAAATAAGCCCATAGATAACTCTGTGGCGAAATATGGAAAAATTATAGCTCTCAAAATACGGCGATGCAAAAATTCTTACAAAAATTATTCCAAAAAAAAGCATCTTTTAGTTGTGACAGAAGCTAAACATGAAAAAAGGATGTAAATTGGTATCGCTGTAATCGCACCGATCCGAGGAAAAAAGTCGCCTAATCACTAATACCGCATGAGGAACGGCGCAAAAAGAAAACCAATTCTTCACTTTTGTGGATTTGTTCATTGTGCCTCCCAAAGATCGCAGTAAGGCGATCACAGGGGTTCCCCCACATATGGGGTATCAGCGTACTCAGGACAAAATGCACAATAGCTTTGGGGTCTATTCTCTGTTACCTAGAAAAATAAAATTGGGGCAAAAAGTATTTTTGAAAAAAATAGATTTTATTTCACGGCTACGTATAACTCTGTGAAGCCTTGGGGTTCAAGTGCTACCCACATCTAATAAGTTCCTTGGGGTCTAGTTCAAAATGGGTCATTGTGGGGTTTCTATGTTTAGGCACATCAGGGCTTCAAACTGACATGACACCCAGACCATTCCATCAATCTGCATTAAAACGGTGCTCTTCCCTCACTCTGCCATGCGTCAAATAGTGTTCCCCCCACATATGGTATCAGCGTACTCAGGACAAATTGCACAATAGCTTTTGGGGTCCTATTTCTCCTGTTACCTTAGAAAAATAAAAATTGGGGCAAAAGATTATTTTTGTGGAAAAAATATGATTTTTATTTCACGGCTCTAGTTATAAACTTCTGTGAAGCACTGGGGGTTCAAAGTGCTCACCACACATCTAGAAAGTTCCTTGGGGGGGTCTAGTTTCCAAAATGGAGTCACTTGTGGGGGGTTTCTACTGTTTAGGCACATCAGGGCTTCCAAACGTGACATGACACCCGCAGACCATTCCATCAAATCTGCATTTAAAAAGGTGCTCCTTCCCTTCGAGCTCTGCATGCGTCAAAATAGTGGTTCCCCACATATGGGTATCAGCGTACTCAGGACAAATTGCACAAAAAGCTTTTGGGGTCCTATTTCTTGTTACCCTTTAAAAATAAAATTGGGGGCAAAAAGATTATTTTTGTGGAAAAAAATATGATTTTTTAATTTTCACGGCTCTACGTTATAAACTTCTGTGAAGCACTTGGGGGTTCAAAGTGCTCACCACACATCTAGATAAGTTCCTGGGGGTCTAGTTTCCAAAATGGAGTCACTTGTGGGGGGTTTCACTGTTTAGGCACATCAGGGCTTCCAAATGTGACATGCTCCAACCATTCCATCAAAACTGCAATTTGAAAGGCGCTCTTCCCTTTCCAGCTCTGCCATGCGTCAAAATAGTGGTTTACCCCAATATGGGGTATCAAGTACTCAGACAAATTGCACAATAACTTTTGGGTCCTTTACCTTTGGAAAATAACAATTGGGATGAAAGATCATTTTGTGGAGAAGATATGATTTTTTAATTTTACTGCTCTACGTTATAACACTTCTGTGAAGCCCTTGGGGTTCAAAGCTTTCACACACATCTAGATAGTTCCTTGAGGGGTCTAGTTTCCAAAATGGGGTCACTTGTGGGGGGTTTCCACTGTTTAGGCACACAGGACTCTCCAAATGCGACATGGCGTCCAATCTCAATTCCAGCCAAAAAAGTCAAATGGCGCTGCTTCCCTTCCAAGCTCTGCCATGCGCCCAAATAGTGGTTTACCCCCACATATGGGGTATCAGCGTACTCAGGACTAATTGCACAATAACTTTTGGGGTCCTTTTATCCTTTGGAAAATAAAAATTGGGATGAAAAGATCATTTTTGTGGAAAAAATATGATTTTTTAATTTTACGGCTCTATGTTATAACCTTCTGTGAAGCCCTTGGGGGTTCAAAGCTCTCACTACACATCTAGATAAGTTCCTTGGGGGGTCTAGTTTCCAAAATGGGGTTACTTGTGTGGGGTTTCCACTGTTTAGGCACACAGGGGCTCTCCAAATGCGACATGGCGTCCAATCTCAATTCCAGCCAAAAAAGTCAAATGGCCTGCTTCCCTTCCGAGCTCTGCCATGCACCCAAATAGTGATTTACCCCCACATATGGGGTATCAGCGTACTCAGGACTAATTGCACAATAACTTTTGGGGTCCTTTTATCCTTTGGAAAATAAAATTGGGATGAAAAGATAATTTTTGTGGAAAAAAATATGATTTTTTAATTTACGGCTCTAGTTATAACCTTCTGTGAAGCCCTTGGGGGTTCAAAGCTCTCACTACACATTTAGATAAGTTACTTGGGGGTCTAGTTTCCAAAATGGGGTCACTTGTGGGAGGTTTCCACTGTTTAGGCACACAGGGACTCTCCAAATGCGACATGGCGTCCAATCTCAATTCCAGCCAAAAAAGTCAAATGGCGCTGCTTCCCTTCCGAGCTCTGCCATGCGCCCAAATAGTGGTTTACCCCCACACATGGGTATCGCTGTACTCAGGAGAAATTGTACAACAAATATTGGGTTCATTTTCTACTGATACCCTTGACAAAATTTTTAAAAAATTGTGTCAAAAGAAAAATTTTGGGAAAAAAAGTTAAATGTTCATTTTTTCCTTCCACATTGCTTCAATTCTTGTGAAGTACCTAAAGGGTTAATAAACTTCTTGAATGTGGCTTTGAACACGTTGAGGGGTGCAGTTTTTAGAATGGTGTCACTTTTTGGGTATTTTCTGTTATATTGATCACTCAAAGTGACTTCAAATGTGAGGTGGTCCCTAAAAAAAAGATGTTTGTAAATTTTGTTGGAAAAATGAGAAATTGCTGGTCAAATTTAATACTTATAACTTCCTAACAAAAAAAAATTTTGGTTGCAAAATTGTGCTGATGTAAAGTAGACATGTGGTAAATGTTATTTATTTACTAATTTTTGTGACATATCTCTCTGATTTAATGGCATAAAAATTAAAAGTTTGAAAATTGCAAAATTTTCAAAATTTTTGCTATATTTCCATTTTTTTCATAAATAAACGCAAGTTATATTGAAGAAATTTTACCACTATCATGAAGTACAATATGTCTCGAGAAAACAATCTCAGAATCGCCAAGATCCGTTGAAGCGTTCCAGAGTTATAACCTCATAAATAGACAGTGGTCAGAATTGTAAAAATTGGCCTGGTCTTTAACCTACAAAATGGCTTGGTCGTTAAGGGGTTAAGGTTTGAGAAAGACCCATTGCAGGGTCGAAACGTTACCTCTACACCTTGTTGATGCTGTGCTGTTTTCAATTTAAACTTTTTGCACTTGCATTTAAAGATTGTTGGAGTTCGGCTGTTTTTCAAATTACAGGAGCTAAATATTAGATGTGCTTGGAGTACTCACATAGCACTGGGGGTTCAACAGGCATAAGTGTTTTTTTGGCCATATTTATGTTTCACATATAAGGGTACAGGGACATTATAACACATTGTTGTTGGTACATACTGAGTAGTAATACAGTATTTTAAGCGTTTTCAAGACGTTACTTACTAATGCGTTCTTGGTCCTCCATAGACCTGTCGCCAAAATCTGGAAACATCTGTCCACATATTCTCCGCCAAGCCGCGTCCTTCCGCGAGCGGTCTGAATAATTTTGATCCCGCTGGTCCCAAAGTTCTGGTCTCTCCTGGACCAGAACGATCAACATCTCAACATTGATGTGACTGGCCATGGTTCTGGACTCCGTGGAGGCGGTTTCCTGTTTGGGTTTGAATTTTCGTAGCCTAATTAGCATGTGAGCCCTTCCTGGCAATTATCCTGATGCAATTTCCTGACACCTGGGATAGTGGTGCGATTTAATCGGAAGTCACATGTGTGGTCCGTTTGTAATCCGATTTTTCATCGCTCCCATAGACTTGCATTGGCGATAGTCGACCCACAATCGGTGACAATCGCAGCATGCTGCGATTGCACTCGGACGATTAAAACGGACCACAAAAAATCGGATACTGGGAGCTGATCCATAGATCAACATAGGGCAGACTGCAATACGATATTTCATCGTATTGCAGTCGTCCGATTCTGTCGCCAGTGTGACGCCGGCCTTAGAGATAGATGACAACTATGTAATATAGCTGAGATCTTCCACATTTATTGCAAAAGCAGAAAGTTTGTTGTGATGACACACTGTTTATTCCTAATTATATCAGACATATTATTAGCAGGTCAAGAGACATAAGCCATTGTTCCTATGAGCCTGCATGTTGACTCTTGTTGTATTTTGACTTGTTGATTGGTTGAAGGCCTGCTGATTTTCTATTGCACCAGCCCCTATTCTTCTTAATAACCTTGGAGGACAAAGACGCAGGATATTTGAACAATCGATGTTTGTTAATATGTTGTATGCCTGATGATTTTCCGTTGTACCAGCCCTGATTATTCTACAAAACCTTGAAGGACAAAATATGCAGGTTAATTCAACACTCAAATAATGAGGGATTATTTCCTCCCACCTTTCCCCAATCCTGTGGAAAAATTCTTGAACAAGAGCTGTGAACTATAAAAGGTAGATTGCCTCTGTTTCTAGAGACTTTACAGAACAGCAGCCAGGAAATCATGGCAGCAACTGGAGGAATACAGATCTGCTCCACTGACCGTCACTGATTCATCAAAGACATTTAGAGAACCTATGTTGGGACTATCAGGTCACCTGGCTACATACATCAATGTACTCTGTCAGCTTCCTAAACCTGCCGCTGCCTCCTCTCTGTGGATGCCAGCCAAAAAAGGGGTGCCACTGTTTAGGGTAGTTGGTCCTGGAAATCCCAAAGTTGCAGATGTTCTAATTCCCGTCGCGAAAACAGAAAGGTGAGACTCTGTTATTTGCATCATCTTGTGTATTTGCTGGGACTGTACTATAAGTTTTTGACTGTTGGTGAACTAATTAAGTATCATTTCATTGTGTTAACCTTTGTTGTCTGTGTAGCATTATGCCCACGGGAAAGGAGTATGAGCGTTCAGTGGGATGGGCTGTGGTCCATGTGGTCTTTCTAAAGCCAGTGGACGATAGCACCCATTGTCCCTCATGCATCCACAAAAGTAAATTTTGCTAATTAACGTAATTTGAAATGATGGCTGAATAATTTGGATTTCAACAGTAAGAGACTTGCAGGAGGGTTTAATTTGTAAGCATTGCTAAAGGACCTAAAGTGTTTAATCAGATACAGCTGCATGGATAAAACATGGGAGATGTGGGCCACACCACAATTGTGTAACCAAAAAATCACCACTCATAGAAACATGAGAACATAGGAGGAAAAGGAGAGTCACTGGTGACCAAAAATCATGTTATAAAAGGTAAGTATTTATTATATAATAGTACAAAGGTAGCACAGGAATAAATAACAATCAACAATGAAAACACATATAGAGGACATGTGCACATACAGGGAGAAAACACCTCCTAACGGTTTTCCAAATAAAGATATGTGGCAATGATGGTAAGTAAATAGATTGTAGCCCAAAACATGTCATATAAAGGATCCCCCACAATAAGGAAGGTAAAAAGGTAACATAGCTACAAGATTATAAACCACAAAATGTCAGGCATGCTTCTCTAAGCGACAAGCGCTTATAAAATGAGGCCAGCAATAGTCAGTGCAGCGCTGCCATGTCTAGTAAGAAGCCATGCTCACCAAGAAAGATTGTAAGGTACCGCAGGAGGAGAATCACCCCATACAAAAGATGCCACCCCAACGCACGTTTTGTGGCTGACCTGCCACTTTCTCAAGGGGATAACCATATGTTACACAAAGGACCTTTAAATACCTCCTACTTCCTGGTCACGTCATGCATTGTTAAATAGGAGATGGTATAGCGGCGCATGAGACGTTGAAGCCGGGCGAGCCACCAGTGACGGCGGCGTCATGCATCCAGACACGCGCGCAGGCACAAGGCCAGAGCGCGTCCCGGACACAAGGAGATGCCCCACCACGGGGGGAATCACCAAGGCAACAGCGGGGCATGCGCACACCAAACTCCATAGTAGTACATAGACGTGTAAGGACATGAGGCTCAGTTACAAAGATCGGGAAGGTGCAGAGTTACACAGCAGGAACAATTTACATAAAAATAGGTATAAGCACAGATGATGGTATACAATATACTCATTATGAACATACAAAAAGCACATATGTATTATTGTCTGTTATTGCTGTGTTCTCGCTTTTCTTTTTACGACTTCTCATATCCACCAAGCATATGAAGATGGAGTTAAAGGTCCCATGTTAGTGAAGGAATAGACACAACTGTGAAAAGATATTTTTAAAAAACAAAATTAAAATAGAGAAGGCATCAAATGGAACCAGAAAGAGGGTATCAGAAGGAAATAAAATACTCTATAAGAAAGAGGCAAAATTTAGAGATTCATTGAGGCCATTGGGCACCATTGTATCGAGCTGAACGATCCAGCGGGCCTCCATTTGAGCCAGGATTTTCCTATAATCACCACCTCTAACTCCGAGGTGTAATATATCAATTCCGCGGACTTTGAAAGAAGTAGCGTCACAGTTATGATGGTATTTAAAGTGACGCGGAATTGTCTTCACATCCGAAGAGTCAGAAATGGATCTTGCTGCGCCAATATCCCTGACGTGTTCCCTGATACGTATTCTCAATTCCCTGGTGGTTAGGCCAACATATATCCTTGGACAGCCACATGTAGCGTAATAGATGACGTTCGAGCTGCCACAGGATATGCGTTGGCGGATATCATATGTTTTATCACCACCGGAGGACGAAAACTTCAGGGCACGCAGGGCATTGGTGCATGCAAGGCAATGGCCACAAGGAAAGAAGCCGACGGTGGGACCACGAGTACCAAAGACATTTACAGAAGGTGGAATGTAATGACTCCGGACGAGAGTATCTCGCAGATTTTTGGATCGTCTTGATGTCATGGATGGGTAGTCACCCAGCGAACGGGACAGAGCAGGCTCGGTTTTTAAGACATCCCAGTGTCTAGTTAAAATCTGTCGAATGTCAAACCATTCATGGTTAAAGGTAGTAATGAATCTTATAGGTCCTTCATCATTCCCCTGTCTGTCCACACGAGCGGTATTAAGTAGACAGTCACGTGGAGTCCTCCTTGCCCGATCGTATCCCTTTTTAATGCATCGGTTGCAGTAACCTCGTGCCCTAAATCGATTACCGAGATCTTTGGCTTGAGCCTCAAAGGCATCATCAGTAGAACAATTTTGTCTCATTCGAAGGAACTGTCCGACCGGGACGGCCCTAATGGTGGCTGGATGATGAGCTGATTTCGCATGAATTAGTGCGTTTGCAGAAGTGGGCTTCCTGAACACATCCGTCCGGAAGCGACGATTAACGTCAACCTCCAGGGAAATGTCCAGAAACTCCACTCTCTCACGACTATGTTTGTAGGTTAAATGGATATTAAGAGAGTTCTGATTCAGCTCCACCATGAAATCCTCGAGCTGCTGCACCGTCCCGTCCCACAACATCAAGATATCATCAATATATCTAAACCAGTACAGCACATGGGAGGCGGCCTGTGTGCCCACGTCGCCAAATAGAGATCTCTCCCAGGAACCCAGAAAGAGATTTGCGTAAGCGGGCGCACAGGCCGCGCCCATGGCTGTACCACGCCTCTGTAAGTAAAAGACGTCTTTAAAGACAAAAAGTTGTGGGTAAGGACATAGTGGAGCAGCTCGAGGATTAGCTCACACATAGGGCCGTCCAGGTCGGAGGAACCCAAGAATAGACGGACAGCAGCCAGGCCATGGGAGTGGTCGATGCAAGTGTACAGGGACTCCACGTCAGCTGTCACCAGAATAGTTGAGTCATCCACAAGGATGCCGTCAACCCGTGCCAGGACGTCCTTAGTGTCTCGAACAAAGGTAGATAGTGTCTCCACAATAGGTTTAAGGTAAAAATCAATAAATTTACAAACCATATCACATGGGCCACCGATGCCCGACACTATAGGGCGTCCCGGCGGGTTAAGGGCATCCTTGTGGATTTTTGGAAGTAAATAAAAGGTAGGAGTCCTAGGATTCTTCACCAATAAACCCTCATAGATTTTCTTAGGGATGATGTTAGACTCATACGCACCATGTAGGATATCCTGGAGTTCCAAGGAGAAGGAGGAAAGGGGACTATGCGACAATCTAGTATATGTGTCAGAATCCCTAAGCTGGCGAAATACCTCTCGTTCGTATTTGTCACATGGCCAGATCACGATGTTCCCCCCCTTGTCAGCTGGTTTAAAAACCACGTCAGGAAGAGATTGTAATTGTGACAGCGCCTGGCGTTGTCCATGTGTCAAATTATCAAATCTACGTCTAGTAGAGAGATTTTTTAAATCTTCTGTCACTAGTTTTGTAAGCACGTCAATTGCTGGACATAGTGACAAAGGGGGGAACCTCGTCGATCTGGGCAATAGTGATGTAGGAAACCTACTTGTACTAAGAGTGGATTGTTCCTCAAGCAGTTCCTCAAGATTGCGTATAGCCTCCCTCTCGTTGTCACTCCAGGATTCCGACATTTGGCCACGATTATGCAATTTCTTTAGTAGAAGTTTACGGGAAAATAGATGAAGATCCTTCAAGACTGTAAAAAAATTAAAAGCATTAGTTGGTGAGAAGGTTAGGCCTCTACCTAAGACTTCCAATTGTGTGGCAGACAGGGTGTGATGTGAAAGATTTACTACCTGCAGTCCACTCTGTGACGCAGGCTGGGTGGGTCCCCCTCCATTATTTTTAGTTTTAGTTGTCTGACGCGTCGTCATTAGTGTTGAGCGATACTGCTCGATATCTAAAAATATTGGATCGGAATGGTATCGCCGATATCACTAAATATCGACGATATCCGATTCCGATACCGGAAGTCCCATGTAAGTCTATGGGAACAAAATATCGCAACTAAAAAAAACCTTTATTTCCTTGTAAACACTACATATACACACATAGAATACATATATATATATATATATATATATATATATATACATGTCATTGTGACATATATATATATACATACATGTATAGTTTATACACTTCTACATAGTAAAATATCCTCTGATTCAATTGCCGGGTAAAGCCGGCTTCTGTGAAAAGACAGAAGCACCCGACATGAAATGACACTTGGTGTACATAGGGTTAACCATGTCTTTTCATGTCGTTTGCAATCTGATTTGCACAAACAATTACATCAGTCTATGTGTGCAAAATTTCACACCTGTACTGGTTAATTAAAGGTGTAAATTCGTTGTAAAAAAAACGGACTTTTTTGCTAAGAATTTACACCTTTAATTAACCCCTACAGGTGTGAAATTTTGCACACACAGACTGATGTAATTGTTTGTGCAAATCAGATAGCAAAGGACATGAAAAGACATGGTTAACCCTATGTACACCAAGTGTCATTTCATGTCAGGTTCTGCATTTTCACAAAAGCCGTCAATTGAATTATCGGCTATTATACTATGTAGAAGTGTATGAACTATAAATATAAATATATATATATGTGTCACAAATTCAATGACATGTATGTATATATATATATGAGGTGTAAAATTGTTTAAAAAAAATGCGTGGGCTCTCGCCCTATTTTCGCAACCAGACAGACAAAGCCAGCGAATGGGGGCAGATAATAATAGCCCAGAGAGGAACCATTATTTTTGGCCCCCCCTGGCTACTAACATCTGCCCCCAGACACCCCAGAAAAGACAAATCTATAATTAGATTCGCCCTTTCTGGCACTTTGCCGTCTATTCCCATTGCCCCGTAGCGGTGGCGAATGGGTTAATATGGGGTTAAAGCCACATTGCAATTGAAAGGTGACCTTAAGCCAGGTTAATAATTGAGAGCTCAATTATTAATCCTATTGCATGAAATAAAAATAAAACACACACACTTTAATTAAAAATCATTTTAATGAAATAAAGACACATTTTTTGACCATCTTTTATTTGACTGCAAAAACCATTTCCTGTAATAAAAATAAAATAAAAAAGCAAAATTATTCTTACCTATCCCATGCACAGTCAGGTCCCACGGTGTAATCCTTCAGAAAGGGTTAATGTTTACTGCAGGGACCGCAGCTAATGCTGCAGCCTCACAGTAAACCCCCAAATGAATGAGTTCCTCTCCTGGCTGACAGGAGAGGAAGTGGAAAGCTTAATTGATTGCTTTCCACTTTCACTTCAGGTCAGCCAGGAGAGGAAGTGGAAAGCTTAATTGATTGCTTTCCACTTTCACTTCAGGTCAGCCAGGGACACAATCAGTGACGTCAGAGGGAACTGATTAACAAAAATAGGGGTTCCCTTCGAATAAAAAATGGCGTGGGGTCCCCCCTATTTTTGTTAACCAGCCAGATGAAGCAGACCGCTGAGGCCTGGATTTTCAGGCTGTTAAGGAGCCAAGATCCATGGACCTTGCCAGCCTGATAATACCAGGCCACAGCAGTCTGCATATCTTGGCTGATTAACAAAAATAGGGGATCCCCTCGAAAAAAATTGGCGTGGGGTCCCCCTATTTTTGTTAACCAGCCAGATGAAGCAGACCGCTGAGGCCTGGTTTTTCAGGCTGGTAAGGATCCAATATCCATGGACCTTGCAAGCCTGATAATTCCAGGCCATAGCAGTCTGCTTAGCTTGGCTGGTTAACAAAAATAGGGGATCCCTCGAAAAAAAAACAGCGTAGGGGTCCCCCTATTTTTGTTAACCAGCCAAGTAAAATGCAGACTGCTGCGGCCTGGTATTAAAAGACTGTCAAGGCCCATGGATTTTGGCCCTCAACAGCCTGATAATACCAGGCTACAGCAGCCCCACATTTGGCGCATCAAAAGATGTGCCAATTGTGGCACTTTACCCGGCTCTTCCCACTGCCCTGTAGCGGTGGCAAGCGGGGTAATAAGTGGTTAATGTCACCGTTGATTGCACGGTGAGAATAAGCCCGGTTAATAATGGAGAGGCGTCAATAAGACACCGATCCATTATTAATCCCAAAGTTATTAAATGTATAAAAAAAAGACAAAGCAAGAAAAAAGTCTTTTAATGAAATAAAAGAGACAACACAGTTTTCATTAATTTTATTATACACTCATTCCTGCGACGCCATCGATCTCCTGTAAAAAAAGAAAAAAAACAAACCAACAGTATACCACCTGTCCGACGCAGTCCATAGTAACGACAGTCCCACGACGATCCAGCTCTGCTACATCGCAATGACAGGCAGAGCCTGTCATCACGACGCAGCACAGCTGATTACCTGCTTCCCCGGCGGTGACGTCATCGGACTGACTGCTTTACGGCCGGGATTACCCAGCAGTCACTGCAGTTATCGCGAGAAACTGCATGTGACCACCGGGAAAGATGATGGCGGCCATGAAGCAGTCCAGCCCATGACCGCCGGGGAAAGATGATGGCGGCCATGAAGCAGTCCAGCCCGTGACCGCCGGAGATCTTCTGCCAGGTAAGTGCCGCTGACTCCTGACAGACCCGACCGACGGACACTGACAGTGACAGTGACAATCCCGATTCTGGTATCCGATATGACGAAAATATCGGTACTCGAAATCGAAAGCCCGATACAGCTAATATCGGCCGATACCCGATATTTGCAGTATCGTATCGCTCAACACTAGTCATCATCTTTTTTGCGGCAGTCGATACATTGTCCTGGATATTACTGTGAGACTTTTTAGTGATAGGGTCTTCATTTGTAGACAGGTTAGACCGCACAGAGGTAGATCTAGACCTGGAGTAGGATGTATTCCTATATCTAGGGCGTGATCTATCAGTGGGATTGCGCCATCTCTAGACTCTTGAGAGTAGTTTAGCCTGAGTGTCGCGTTTAAATTTCTTAGATTTAGTAGACTGAATTTCTAATGCCCACTTTTGTAGATCCGCATCCATGGAATCATTCAATTTTTTTAGATTCTCACCAGTCATCTCACGTCGTAATATAACCTGGACGGAATCGATCTCGGACTCAAGTGTTTCTAAAGTATTATGATTCATCTCTTTTAATAATTTCATAAAGCCAATGGAGCAGGTATTAGTGAGCTCCTCCCAAGGCTCTTAATAGAGTCGTCCTGGATAGGAAATGAAGGTAACACTTGAACCCTAAGACCTCTGGGTATCAAATTGTTCTGAATATATTTGTCCAGGAACTCGTGGTTCCACCAGACATTAGTCCGTTTTTTAAGGAGGTCCTTAAAGAGAAAAATAGCCTCTTGCAATTCCTTCTGAGACCCCTCACTGGATTCCTCTGCACCGTCCTGAAGTGTTTCATTGATCTGAGCGCGCCAAGTGGCATCTTTAGCTCGAAAATCCATAAGAAAGCTGAGAAGAGCTGTCCCGTTCGCTGGGTGACTACCCATCCATGACATCAAGACGATCCAAAAATCTGCGAGATACTCTCGTCCGGAGTCATTACATTCCACCTTCTGTAAATGTCTTTGGTACTCGTGGTCCCACCGTCGGCTTCTTTCCTTGTGGCCATTGCCTTGCATGCACCAATGCCCTGCGTGCCCTGAAGTTTTCGTCCTCCGGTGGTGATAAAACATATGATATCCGCCAACGCATATCCTGTGGCAGCTCGAACGTCATCTATTACGCTACATGTGGCTGTCCAAGGATATATGTTGGCCTAACCACCAGGGAATTGAGAATACGTATCAGGGAACACGTCAGGGATATTGGCGCAGCAAGATCCATTTCTGACTCTTCGGATTTGAAGACAATTCCGCGTCACTTTAAATACCATCATAACTGTGACGCTACTTCTTTCAAAGTCCGCGGAATTGATATATTACACCTCGGAGTTAGAGGTGGTGATTATAGGAAAATCCTGGCTCAAATGGAGGCCCGCTGGATCGTTCAGCTCGATACAATGGTGCCCAATGGCCTCAATGAATCTCTAAATTTTGCCTTTTTCTTATAGAGTATTTTATTCCTTCTGATACCCTCTTTCTGGTTCCATTTGATGCCTTCTCTATTTTAATTTTGTTTTTTAAAAATATCTTTTCACAGTTGTGTCTATTCCTTCACTAACATGGGACCTTTAACTCCATCTTCATATGCTTGGTGGATATGAGAAGTCGTAAAAAGAAAAGCGAGAACACAGCAATAACAGACAATAATACATATGTGCTTTTTGTATGTTCATAATGAGTATATTGTATACCATCATCTGTGCTTATACCTATTTTTATGTAAATTGTTCCTGCTGTGTAACTCTGCACCTTCCCGATCTTTGTAACTGAGCCTCATGTCCTTACACGTCTATGTACTACTACGGAGTTTGGTGTGCGCATGCCCCGCTGTTGCCTTGGTGATTCCCCCCGTGGTGGGGCGTCTCCTTGTGTCCGGGACGCGCTCTAGCCTTGTGCCTGCGCGCGTGTCTGGATGCAAGACGCCGCCGTCACTGGTGGCTCGCCCGGCTTCAACGGCGCATGCGCCGCTATACCATCTCCTATTTGACAATGCATGACATGTGACCAGGAAGTAGGAGGTATTTAAAGGTCCTTTGTGTAACATATGGTTATCCCCTTGAGAAAGTGGCAGGTCAGCCACGAAACGTGCGTTGGGGTGGCATCTTTTGTATGGGGTGATTCTCCTCCTGCGGTACCTTACAATCTTTCTTGATGAGCATGGCTTCTTACTAGACATGGCAGCGCTGCACTGACTATTGCTGGCCTCATTTTATAAGCGCTTGTCGCTTAGAGAAGCATGCCTGACATTTTGTGGTTTATAATCTTGTAGCTATGTTACCTTTTTACCTTCCTTATTGTGGGGGATCCTTTATATGACAGTTTTGTCTACAATCTATTTACTTACCATCATTGCCACATATCTTTAATTGGAAAACCGTTAGGAGGTGTTTTCTCCCTGTATGTGCACATGTCCTCTATATGTGTTTTCATTGTTGATTGTTATTTATTCCTGTGCTACGTTTGTACTGTTATATAATAAATACTTACTTTTTATAACATGATTTTTGGTCACCAGTGACTCTCCTTTTCCTCCTATGTTCTCAGGACCTAAAGTGTGTATCAACAGATGACCAGATGGGTCTATAAACCATGGTCAAATTCTAAACCAAAAAAAAACTAGTGAGTTTTAAATGCCAAATGCTTGCCAGTACCATTATCACTTACTACATGGGAACTAATTTTTGCCAGTACCTTTAATTCTTACTGCATAAGAACAGATGGAAGCCCTTTGTTGCTCACCTCTCTGGCACAAGCAAACTCTGCTCACATAATTTCCCATTAAGGCCAATTCTGGCAGAGTTCAGGTGCTTGGGTTTCATGTAGCATTGTCCAAAGTTGCCTCAACAGGAATTTTCTGCTACTTTTCTTGGCTCAGATCCAGCCTGGAGTCTGTTAACTCTTTAGATTCTAACAAACTTCTACAGTATGCCACAAGAGTTATTTCCATGCTCACTCCAGTTCACTGGTGTTGTCCTCACGATCCTCTCAGCTAGTTACCAACTTTTCTGTTTTGTTCACACCTGGACTCAGTATTCAAGTTAACATATCTCTTCAAGTAAATCTCCAATTTTCTTGCACTTGTATTGCTATCCTGCAGTAAACCATTTATTTGCTGCAAATCTGTGTTTACATACATCACTGCTATTAACCACTTTCCCTGCTGGAAGATATCAGATTGCATGTAATTGTCTGTTATACCTGTGGTTCACCATTAACTTGCTGGAAGATCCCAGAATGCACTTCTGCTTCATCTTTAAATAACCAATGTCCTGCTAGAACAGTGTTTCACAACTCCAGTCCTCAGGACCCACCAACAGGTCATGTTTTCAGGATTTCCTTAGTATTGCACAGGTGATAATTTTATCACCTGCTCAACCATTAATTCCATCACCTTTGCAATACTAAGGAAATCCTGAAAACATGACCTGTTGGTGGGTCCTGAGGACTGGAGTTTAGAAACACTGTGCTAGAAGATACCAGACTATATTCCTATGATTGACAAATGCTTCAGGAAGATTCCAGTTTCCTTTACGGCACCATTTTGAGAAATAATTTTTTTGTCACAATAAATGTATATCACTAAAGAAAATAATTTAATGCATGTTATAGATGCGATCATGGTGCATCGCAGGCGCTGCCTGCTGAATGTAATTTTTATTTTTTTTAATACATATTATATTCAGTATGTAAAATAGGGGGCAGGTCACTTAGGGTTCAGTGACCTGTCATAAATCATTGTAAGGTGGCAGTTGGACAGGTTGTTGATGGGGGTTATGTGTCCCCCAGGTGCCAAACATTGGTGATGTAGATCCCAGTGAAGCAGGCTCCAGCACAGTTAGTGCTGAGAGGTGTTTTTATGAGCCCGATTTATGGGACTGGGTTTTATGAGCAGCTGAAAGAGCTGAGTGCGATCGGCTGCTCACTAACCTCCAGTCCAGATCTTAGAAGGTCTGATTTTAGGCAACTGGAGCTGTTTCACTCTGTGTTTTGCAAGGTGAGGAAGCCTTGCATGTGCTGCTCAGAACCTGCTGGAGTCTGATAGGAAAAGACTCACATTGAAACGGCTGAGCCTGTGTTTTATATGAACTTGTTATTTTCTATTTTATTCTTTGATACCTTTGTTCACCTAGAAGAGGGTGCTTTTCTTTGTAATACTGATGGTTTATGGACTTCTGTTTTGAACAGCTGACATGTGCCTCTAACAGCCTCTTGTGGAATCGCGATCAACCCGCGGCTGTTAACCTGTTACATGCCGCTGTCAATCTCTAAAAGTGGCATTTAAATCGTGCTCCCGGGAAGAGCGACGGAAATCCCACCCATCAGTGACCCCAACACGTGATCATGGGTCACCGATGGGTCGGCATGACAACCAGAGGTCTCCAGCAGACCTGCCGAATTGCTATGAGTGCTGCCCGGTGGCCGGCGCTCATATCAAGTGAGAATTTCTGCTACACACAGGCAATCTGATCATCGCCTGTGAGTAGCAGAGGCGATCAGACAACTGCAGCTTCTAGTCTCCCATCGAGACTATTGAAGCATGCAAAAAGTAAAAAAAAATTAAAAAAAAATTAAAACATTTTTAAAAATATAAAAGTTCAAATCACCCCTCTTTCACCCCATTCAAAATAAAATAAAAAAAATCAATCTGAATTAATCCAATCGGTAAATGGCGTAGCAAAAAAGAGTCAAACCCCCAGAATTATGTTTTTTTGGTCGCCGCAACATTGCATTAAAATGTAATAACAGGTAATCAAAAGATTGTATACACACCAAAATAGTATCACTAAAAACATCACCTCACCGTGCAAAAAATAAGCCCTCACCTGGCCCCAGATCCTTAGAAATGGAGACGCTAACGGTTTTGGAAAATGACGCATTTTTTTTTTTTTTTTTTTACAAACTTTGGAATTTTTTTCACCACTTAAATAAAAAGAACCTAGACATCTTTGGTATCTACGAATTCATAATGACCTGGGGAATCATAATGGCAGGTCAGCTTTAGCATTTGGTGAACATGGTTAAAAAAAACAGTTGTGGAATTGAACTTTTTTGCAATTTCACCATACTTGGATTTTTTCTCCTGTTTTGGAGTACATGATATGGTAAAACCAATGGCGTTGTTTAAAAGTACAACTCATCCCGCAAAAAAAGAGGCCCTAACATGGCCATATTTATGGAAAAATATAAAAGTTATGACTCTAGGAAGAAGGGGAGCGAAAAACAGAAACGCAAAAACAAAAAAGGGCTCCGTCGTGAAGGGGTTAATAAAGGACCAAATCCACAGAGCTCTAAGAAAACTCTACCTGGTGAATTGCATAGCCTAAATATTTGGATCATCTGGAACATACTGCTAGCCAAGCATTAAATTCACTGTATTGTAGATAATATATAAATACAAAGATGCTGCCAGTTCAGTCACCTCCTTGATTCAATTGTGCAGGTGCTCAGTCCAATGAAACAACTTGAGATTTGTATATTTCCCTGTATTAAAATGTTTGCATTGCTAGGAGGTGAATAACTCATTGGTCTTATAGTGGAAGCATCATTTGCTTTAAATTAGTGATGGCTGGAGGCTGCACTAAACAGCCTCATGGACTGCATGTAGTCCATAGGCTTAATATGGTAGAAAACTGAGCAGTTGGAGTGAATAAAAGTAAAAAAAAATATCTAAAAGTACCATCAACAATAATGAAACATATGTAAAGGGAAAACATAGTAACTATATATGTAAAAGAGAATTTTGTTTTCAGACAGAAGAACTTTACATCATGTACCTTTTCTGGCAAACACAAAGTAGTTCATGATAATGGAATTTAATTATGTGACTTGCGTGTGATTGCAGCTCCCAGCAAGCCAGGTGACATTTCATGTAGTTTTGAATTATAGTCTGTGCAGCACTGCCAAATTTTCTACAATGACTCACTTCAAGTATTTACTTTTCTATAATCTATGCATCTATCTTTAGTGGACATAGCCTTCTTTCAAGAGTGATATTTGAAATCATTTATGTGTGACTAGATGGTGGCCCGATTCTAACGCATCGGGTATTCTAGAATACGTATGTATTTATGAAGAGGCTGCTGGGGTGTATATAGAGGCTGCTGGGGTGTATATAGAGGCTGCTGCTGGGGTGTACGTGGAGGCTGCTGCTGGAGTATATGTGGAGGATGCTGCTGCTGGGGTATATGTGGAGGATGCTGCTGCTGGGGTATATGTGGAGGCTGTTGCTGGTGGGGTGTATGTGGAGGCTGCTGCTGGGTTTACGTGGAGGCCGCCGGTCGGGGTACTTCCGCTGCGGACATCTCCCTGCTGCATCGCCGCTGACCTCCATGCGGCAGGAGATGACCCACGGCTACCATCGAGAGATCAGCGGCTAGTGCCGCTGATCTCCTGACGATAGCGGTGGCATGCATGGTTCAAATCCTGCGCCAATTCGTGGCCGAACTGCGCCTGTCGCTGATTGGTCACGTCCGGTCGGGCGCGACCAATCAGTGACGCGGGATTTCCATTACAAACAGACAGAATTAGACGATTATATAGTAGATAATTACTGACTGTCACGTGCAATTTGATATCCTAGGGATAGGGGGCTCCTTCTCTATCCCTAAAGATAGAGGCACCCTAGATCTCGCTGCTCCCTGGATTACTTCTGATGTTGAAGATGCCAGTGCCACGTACCTTGCTGACCTCCTGAATCAGCCATCTGTCCCCTCCCCCACCTGGGAAGTAGAGAGTAGTAGTATATAAGAATACAAACCAGATTAACAAGAGAAGACATACAAGGCTAAATGAAAATACCAATCATACAACTATGCACTCACAAACAGAGTGGAACACCAGGAAGTAAAAGGAAGGAACAGACAGGGTCATCTTCCGACTGTGTGCTCGGTTCGACATATTGCAGATTGACTAGACAGATATCTGGGTGGGGCTGGGGAAAACCCAGTGGTCATGGTACACATCGGTAGCAATGACAAAGTTAGAGCGAGGTGGAAGGTCCTTAAGAATGATTACAGGGAACTAGGAGAGAAGCTGAAGGCCAGGACCTTCAATGTGTTTTCAGAAATACTGCTAGTGCCATCAATGTCACTAGAAAGACAGTGGGAGCTAAGGGAGATCAATAAGTGGCTTAGAAATTGGTGCAGGAAGGAAGAGTTTGGGTTTCTGGAGAACAGGGACAATTTATCTGTCAGCTACAGGCTCTATGGTAGGGAAGGGCTGCACCTCAATGGGGAGGGCGCAGCTGTGCTCAGGGAAAAAATGGTAAAACGGATGGAGAAGCTTTTAAACTAGGACCTGGGGGAGGAGGGTTGTTGTACAAATAAGGAAAAAGACAATATAGACAAAGGGAGTGGGACACTAGGTGTTAATGAGGATTTAGGGGGCTGGGATATGCAAGAAAAGCAGGGAGCTGAGTAGGAATAACAAAATGTGCTAAAAATATTAAATGTCTGCTGGCAAATGCAAGAAGTCTCTAAACAAAATGAATGAACTGGAGACTCTTATGTTAGTCACAGAATACGATGTGATGGGAATTATGGAAACCTGGCTGGACGAAAGCCATGACTGGGTAACAAATGTAAAGAGTTAAGGGCCCGTCTCACACAACGATCTAGTTTTGTGACGCAGCAGCGAGCTCACCAGCGATATCGCTGTGTGTGACATTCAGCGACGATCAGCCCCCCTGCCGGGTATCGCTGATCGTCGCTGAAATGTCTGGACATTTTTTTGATCGCTTGTCTCCCGCTGACAGGCACGCATCGCTGCGTGTGACAGGCGGGAGACCAGCGATCCGCTGGTAACCAAGGTACACAGCGGGTTTCCAGGCGCGGGGCTGTGCCTAGAAACCCGCTGTGTACCTTGGATACCAGCGCCCTGATGCAGGGAGCTGGTAACCAAGGTACACAGCGGGTTTCCAGGCACTGCGCAGCACTTGGAAACCCGCTGTGTACCTTGGATACCAGCTCCCTGCATCAGGGCGCTGGTATCCAAGGTACACTGCGGGTAACTAGCGATGTTTACCCGCAGTGTCCTGTGCTGATCGCTGCCTGAGCTGCCTGTTTGGCAGCTCAGCAGCGATAATATAGCGATACACCAGCGATCCTGACAAGTGCATATCGTTGTCGGGATCGCTGGTGTATCGCTATGTGAGACCCAGCCTTTACACTTCATTTAGAAAGGACAGGAAAGATAAAAATGGCAGAGGAGTGTGCATATTTGTAAAATCCAAATGAAAACCTACCTGTTCTCAATGAAGACATTGGGGAGAGTTACAGCAATGTAGAGTTACTATGGGTAAATGTACCTGGGGACGGCAATAATGGAAAGTTGCTAATTTGAGTTTGCTACGAGCCTCCTAATATGGCTGAACAGGCAGAGGATGAAATGCTGCAAAAAATTAAAAAGGCAGCAAACAGTAATAGGAGTCTTATAATGGGGGATATTAGCTATCCAGACATTTAATGGGACATAAAATCTTCTGTTTGTGCTAAAAGCTACAAGTTCTTATCCATAGTTCAGAACAATTACCTCTCTCAGCTGTTAGATGAACCAACCAGTGGAGGTAATCTACTGGATCTGGTTCTGTCAAATAGATCAGATACAATCTCAGATCTACAGGTCTGGGAGCATTTGGGAAGCAGTGACCATAATATTCAAAAGTGGAAATGCCAAAACCTGGAACTTTAGGAAAGCTGATTTCAACAAATTAACCCCTTTTGGTTTTGCATTTTCATTTTTTGCTCCCTTTCTTCCCAGAGCCATAACTTTTTTTTATTTTTTAGTCAAAATGGCCATGTGAGGGCTTGTTTTTTTTGCGGGATGAGTTGTACTTTTGAATGACACCATTGGCTTTAACATATCATCTACTGGAAAAGGAGAAAAAAATCCAAGTGCGGTGAAATTGCAAAAAATGTGCAATTCCACATTTTTTATTATTTTTTTTTTACCATATTCACTAAATGCTAAAACTGACCATTATTATTCTGCAGGTCATTACAAGTTCATAGGCACCAAACATGTCTAGGTTCTTTTTTATTTAAATGGTGAAAAAAAATCCAAAGCTAGTAATAGCCTGCAGTGGACAAATGCCTGACCCCCTGAAACAAAAAGCAGAAAAACTGCCAGGGACACATTGGCAGCAGTGGAAGAGGCACAAAGGGGAATACGTAATATGTGTCCATTTTTGATTAAATCTTTTAGAGCATTGTATGTGGCATAATAAAAATCATGGGTGGACAACTTTTCAAAATAAATGTTTGTAATGATAATTAAATTATATATATATATATATATAATATATGTTGTATATATATTATATATAATATTATATATATATATAATATATATATATATATATATATTCACAGTTGTGCTCAAAAGTTTACATACCCGGTCAGATAACACCAAAACTTTTTCCCCTCTCATGGTTAGTAGTTGGTTGAACCCATTTATTGTCAAACTACTGTGTTTTCTCTTTTTAAATTATAATGACAATGCAAAACATCCAAGTAACCCTGATAAAAAGATCACATACCCTGGTGATTTTGGCCTGATAGCATGCACAGAAGTTGACAGAAATGGGTTTGAATGGCTACTAAAGGTAACATCATCACCTCTGACCTGTTTGCTTGTAATCGTGTGTGTGCATAAAAGCTGAGTGAGTTTCTGGGATCCTGACAGACTCTTGCAACTTTCATCCAGTCACTGACGTTTCTGGATTCTGAGTCATGGGGAAAGTAAAAGAATTGTCAACAGATCTACGGAAAAAGGTAGTTGAACTATATAAAACAGGAAAGGGATACAAAAAGATATCCAAGGAATTGATAATGCCAGTCAGCAGTGTTCAAACTGTGATTAATAAATGGAAAATCAGGGGCTCTGTAAAAACAAAACCACGGTCAAGTTGACCAACAAAATCGTCGTCCACAACTGCCAGGAAAATTGTTCGGGATGCAAAGAAAAACCCACAAATAACATCAGCTGAAATACTGAACTCTGAAAACTAGCAGCGTGGATGTTTCAAGATGCACCATAAGGAGGCACTTGAAGAAAAATGGGCTGCATGGATGAGTCGCTAGAAGAAAGCCATTATTGCTCAAATGCCACAGAGCATCTCGCTTACAATACCCAAAACAGCACAGAGACAAGCCTCAAAACTTGTGGAACAAGGCAATTTGGAGTAATGAGACCAAAATTGAACTTTTTGGCCACAAACATAAACGTTATTACATTTGGAGATAGGTCAACAAGGCCTATGATAAAAGGAACACCATGCCTAATGTAAAGCACGGAGGTGGATCGCTGATGTTCTGGGATATGTGAGCTACAAAGGCACAGGAAACTTGGTCAAAGTTGAAGGAAAGAAGAATGCAGCACGTTATCAGCAAATCCTGGAGGCAAATTTGCAATCATTAGCCCAGAAGCTGTGCATGGGAGGTACTTGGACGTTCCAACATGACAATGATCCAAACACAAAGCCAAGTCGACCTGTCATTGGCTACAGCAGAACAAAGTGATGGTTCTGGAGTGGCCATCTCAGTCTCCTGACCTCAATATCATTGAGCCACTGTGGGGAGATCACAAGCACGCAATTCATGCTAGACAGCCCAGGAATTTACAGGAATTGGAGGCTTTTTGCCAAGAAGAGAACCTCATCCACAATTACTACAAAAGACTTCAAACTGTCATTGATGTTAGAGGGGGCGATATATGGTATTAAGAAATGGGGTATGTGAACTTTTGATCAGGGTCATTTGGCTTTCTTCTGGCAACTTGACCAAGCAGCCCATTTTTCTTCAAGTGCCTACTTATTGTGCATCTTGAAAGAGCCACACCGCTAGTTTTCAGAGAGTCCAGTATTTCAGCTGATGTTATTTGAGGGTTTTTCTTTGGATCCCGAACAATTTTCATGGCATTTGTCACATGTCACAGGTGACGATGTTACCTTTAGTACCCATTCAAACCCATTTGTGTCAACTTCTGTGCATGTTATCAGGACAAAATCACCAGGGTATGTAAGCTTTAGATCAGGGTCATTTGGATGTTTTGGGTTGTCATTATGATTTAAAAAGATAAACCACAGTAGTTTGACAATAAATAGCTTCACCCAACCACTAACCATGAGTGGAGAAAAAGTTTTGGTGTTATCATTCATATTCTCTGAAAAGAGGCCAAGAAAGCAAAAATTCTGCCTGGGTATGTAAACTTTTGAGCACAACTATATATATATATTAGTGTTTCTCTGTGTGGTTTGGTGAGCTGGGAGTTGTGGGTTTACGTGCTCCTAGTGCACGCCTCTTCATGAATCTGAAGCACCTGACAAGTGGTATGTGTTTCTGTGCACTGCACCAGGAATCTCACACCAGTCAGGTACTGGAGTAAAATTTGCTCATTATTATGAATTAGACAAGCTGTGACATTAGACCCTCGCTACACCCCCTTCCCGCCCCAGCTACACCCATCTTGTTGGAGCTGGGAGAAACTGGTGTGAAAATACCAAAAGTCACAAAATTTTGGTGCAACATTGATTGCGTCTACATTTTCTGACTTTTTAAAGTTACTACAGTTTTTTATAGGAAAGATATGTATCTTCGTACCGTGTTAGCCAGTAGATAGAAAAATATTTAGACTTGAGAGTCCTCAGTGGTTGATACCTTTTAATGGCTAACTGAAAAGATGGTAACAAATTGCAAGCTTTCGAGACTACTCAGGTCTCTTCATCAGGCATAGACTAATACAACATCTGAAGAATCACATATTTATACACAAAATAGCACAGAAAAAATGCAATAGGTAGGACAAGTGACGTGAAGCAGAACTGTCATTATGGCAGAGGGATTAACATAAATATGACTAGTTCATAGATAAGGAGTGAAGGTTTTATTACCCTCTGATTGGGGTCTGGTATTGTGTTGTGATGACCCTAAAAGGTCAGGGAGGCAGATTCCTTAATTGTTGTAGAACGACATAAAACTCTGGGATATATTCATCCCAGCACTAAGAGTGTCAAAGGTCATCATAAGTTTATATTCCCAGACTTTTCTATCCTTCTCAGATTTGAAGTTAGATTTTAATACAAGTAATTCCATATCCGTCATGCTATGACCGGGCATACAAAAGTGTTTTGCCACAGGTAAATCCATTCTCCTTTCTCTTATTGTGTGGCGATGAGAATTCATCCTTGTTCTCATTTTTTGCCCGGTCTCCCCCACATACAGACCCCCAGTTGGACATTTAGTACATATAATTAGGTACACCACATTAGATGTGATGCAGCTGAAAGTACCTGGTATCTTGTAGTCCTGATGGGAGTTGGGGATCTTTATCTTGTCCGTGGTCATTATAGATGTACAGGTTTTGCATTTCTTTTGTTTGCAAGGAAAGGTACCTGCAGCTGTTGGGGAGGACAGGGAGCTTCTGACAATGATGCTTCTTAGATTTGGGGGCTGCCTAAAACATAGTAGTGGGGGGTCTGGAAATATGGATTGTAATCGGGCATCTTTTTGTAGTAAAGGTTGTAGTTTCCGTGCAGCTCCCCTTAGCATCTCCAGACTTGGATTGTAGGTGACCACTAGAGGCACCCGGTTATTTTCTTCTTTAGCTTTGTAATGTAGCAGGTGATTCCTTGATATTCTGGTGGCTCTTGTAATTTGGTTTTCAATTGTTCTTGGATGGTAGCCCTGGTTCAAAAAAGTCTTTCTGAGGTGACCTTTTTTGAACCAGGGCTACCATCCAAGAACAATTGAAAACCAAATTACAAGAGCCACCAGAATATCAAGGAATCACCTGCTACATTACAAAGCTAAAGAAGAAAATAACCGGGTGCCTCTAGTGGTCACCTACAATCCAAGTCTGGAGATGCTAAGGGGAGCTGCACGGAAAATACAACCTTTACTACAAAAAGATGCCCGATTACAATCCATATTTCCAGACCCCCCACTACTATGTTTTAGGCAGCCCCCAAATCTAAGAAGCATCATTGTCAGAAGCTCCCTGTCCTCCCCAACAGCTGCAGGTACCTTTCCTTGCAAACAAAAGAAATGCAAAACCTGTACATCTATAATGACCACGGACAAGATAAAGATCCCCAACTCCCATCAGGACTACAAGATACCAGGTACTTTCAGCTGCATCACATCTAATGTGGTGTACCTAATTATATGTACTAAATGTCCAACTGGGGGTCTGTATGTGGGGGAGACCGGGCAAAAACTGAGAACAAGGATGAATTCTCATCGCCACACAATAAGAGAAAGGAGAATGGATTTACCTGTGGCAAAACACTTTTGTATGCCCGGTCATAGCATGACGGATATGGAATTACTTGTATTAAAATCTAACTTCAAATCTGAGAAGGATAGAAAAGTCTGGGAATATAAACTTATGATGACCTTTGACACTCTTAGTGCTGGGATGAATATATCCCAGAGTTTTATGTCGTTCTACAACAATTAAGGAATCTGCCTCCCTGACCTTTTAGGGTCATCACAACACAATACCAGACCCCAATCAGAGGGTAATAAAACCTTCACTCCTTATCTATGAACTAGTCATATTTATGTTAATCCCTCTGCCATAATGACAGTTCTGCTTCACGTCACTTGTCCTACCTATTGCATTTTTTCTGTGCTATTTTGTGTATAAATATGTGATTCTTCAGATGTTGTATTAGTCTATGCCTGATGAAGAGACCTGAGTAGTCTCGAAAGCTTGCAATTTGTTACCATCTTTTCAGTTAGCCATTAAAAGGTATCAACCACTGAGGACTCTCAAGTCTAAATATTTTTCTATCTACTGGCTAACACGGTACGAAGATACACATCTTTCCTATATGCATTATAATGATAATGCACAGTGTCCCCCACGAGATGACCCCAACTTTGACCGCCTGTTCAAAGTTCGGCCGGTCATCGAACACTTCAACAAAAAGTTTGCTGAAGTGTACGTGCCCCAAAGGGACATCTGCGTGGATGAGTCCTTGGTTCATTTTAAGGGACGGCTCGCATTTCGCCAGTACCTGCCCAGCAAGAGGGCAAGGTATGGAATCAAACTCTCAAGTCTAAATATTTTTCTACAGTTTTTTATGAATCTGGTTACATAATTTTTAATATATTTTTGGCTATTTTAGTCAGTTTCAAGCTAGATGTGTCGTAGTCATTCTGGGCATGTTACAATTACTATTTTCTAGACCTTTGATAGAATATGAGACATTATGGTAATTAATAGACCAATGTGCACATGATGTCTTTTAAACTCTGGCGAACCCAACAATTTTTTTTAAAGGAATCCGACTCTGGAAATGTCAGTGCTATTTGCAGCATTTTTAAAACACTGCAAAAGACACCAGGTGTCTTCCATCAGTTTTTTGAGAGCCCCATACACTCCTTTCAGTTTAAGACATCATCGAGGAGGAAGACCCCTTAAATTAGTTGCCCACTACTAGTACAATGCCTTCTAAACCTAAATGTTCGGCACCAATAAAATTAACCTATACTACCTATATATACCGTGAGTGCAGACAAAGCGGGAATGGAGCCGGCACAGGAGGTGAGTATAGAGTTAAATATTTAGTTTATGAAGGGGTTGTCCTAACAGTGGACAACCCCTTTAAGAATGGTCAGGATACTTTTTTAATCGCTTTGCATCTGAAATCAGCAATGGTAAAAGACAATCAGAATACTGAATATATGAACCAATCGCTTTGACATAGAAATGTTCAATCTTTTGAACGTTTTTAGTGTTTTTTTTACTGGCAGGTGTTAGAGTGGACCCCCCTGAAAAAAGACTTTGTGTGCACATACCTTTAGAGATGAAATATTCTAAATCACAAACAAGATATATTGACATACACAGGAGTTGTACAGAGTCTGTTGCTTCGATACATGACAATGTCAAACACCTGGCATCATGTTCATGAATCTGGTTAGACAAACTATTATATTCTAAGGTTTATTTTCTGGGTAAATTAGTGTAATTAGCAAGTGGTTTGAAGAAAAGTCAGTTCACAGCTTGTACAATAGTAATATTCCTTCCAATATAGTTTCAGGTCAAGCAAAAGCTACCTGAAGTTTCCTGTCAGTGTCAGTATAAGACCACATTCACTCATTCAGTATTTGGTCAATATTTTTCATCAGTATTTGAGAGCCAAAACTAGGAGTGGGTGATAAATATCCCAGAATCACATGGTGACGTGTCTCTATTATACTTTTCCTCTGATTGTTTCACTCCTGATTGTACCAAAAGCACAGTCACATTCAATCAATTCAAAATGTAGTATGCAGAGAGCCGCCACAGTGATCTCTGGCGCTTCCGCTACATATTCCTAGGGTCTTAAAAGAATAGGGGCACAAGGCATATACACACAAACATAAGAAAATTTAATTATAGAGTTATCAAATAAAACTCATACACAAAGTTAAAATATTACCAAAATATAGTGATTGCAAGTTAATTCAAATGAACAAAACGCAATGTACAAAGACCAAAATAATACCACCACACCATGTCCATTACCACCACCTGTTGAGTAAATAATATTACTATAATGTAACGGAATAAAACACAACTATTTCTATTATTATACTGTGGTAAATAGTGTCAGAAAGCAGTTCTGAAAAGGCGCTCTTCAAACCATGAGTTAATACAATTCAGTAAAATCTAGTGACTTGCGGATGATTTTCTGACATCATTCACCTTCCCTTTCTTTTCTATCCAGCCCAGACTGCCTTGAAGACTTCTTATAGCTGTGTCTATAGTTTTCAGCCTAAACATCTTTCAGCTCCTCACTTTTTAACCTCTTCGTGACCGACAATGGTAGATATACATCGGCGCTAGCAGGCCTTTGTGCAGCGCCAACGTTTGTCTACAGTCGGCGATTTTGTGCGAATCAAGACCCCCACGTAACTTATAACGAGGGGATTTCAGCACACAACACTTCCTGTGACCCCCGACCTCATCGAGACCTGGATTGGTTCAGGTCCCGATGATGTCAGCATCACACCAGCCCCTGAGACAAATCACTGTTAATAACACTGTTTCTCCTCTGATCCTTTGATCCCCTGTCAGTGAGAGATTATAGGAGAAACAGTGTTCCAAGTGCTGCTGGCAACAGCTATACCAGTCAGCAATCTTGTTATAAAGTAAAAAATAAAACATAAAGCAGGTTAAGATTAGTGCTAAAGTTAGGGTTAGTGTTAGGCTAAAGTAAGGGTTAGGGTTGGGGCTAAAGTCAGGGTTAGTGTTAGAATAAAGTTCTAAAGTTAGGGTTAGGGTTGGGGCTAAAGTTAGGTTAGTGTTAGGCTAAAGTTAGGGTTAGTGTTAGGCTAAAGTAAGGTTAGTGGTTGGGCTAAAGTCAGGGTTAGTGTTAGGTAATTAAAGTTCTAAAGTTAGGGTTAGGGTTGGGGCTAAGTTTAATGTTAGGCTAAAGGTTATGGGTTAGGGTTGGGGGCTAAAGTTAGGGTTATGTTAGGCTAGAGATAGGTTAGTGTTAGCGTAAAGTTAGGGTTAGTGTTGGCTAAAGTAAGGATTAGGGTTGTGGCTAAAGTCAGTGGTTAGTGTTAGATAGAGTTCTAAAGTTAGGGTTAGGTTGGTGGCATAAATGATTAAGTTGTAGGCTAAAAGTTAGGGTGAGGGTGGGGGCTAAAGTAGTGGTTATAGTTTAGGCTCAAAGTTAAGGTTAGTGTTAGGCCTTAAAGTTAGGGTTAGTGTTTGGCCAAAGTTAGGGTTAGGGTTGGAGTTAAAGTTAGGGTTATGGTTGGGGCTTAAGTGGGGTTATGGTTTGGGCTAAAGATAAGGTTAGGGTTGGGACTAAATTTAGAGTTAGGGTTGGGGCTAAAGTTACTGTTGGGACTATGGTTAAGGTTGGGACTAGGGTTAGGGCTGTGTTAGCGTTAAGGTTAGAGTTGGGATTAGGGTTAGGGGTGTGTTGGCATTAGGGTTGTGGTTAGGATTAGGGGTGTGTTGGTGTTAGAGTTGTGGTTAGGGTTATGGTTAGGGTTGGGAATAGGGTTAGGGGTGTGTTGGGGTTAGGGCTGGAATTAGAATTGGTGATTTCTACTGTTTAGACACATCAGGGTCTCTGCAAATCCAGCATGACTGTTATGTTTCGGTAGCTGAGGAGTGCAGGTAAAAAAGGAAATACACCAGAGCAGTTGGAATCTATGAGATTGCAGTACCCTGACTAACCACCACAACTAGAGGCAGCCGTGGAGCGTTCCTACGTTGGTCCTAGACGCCTCGTCACAGCCTGAGAAACTAACTACACCTAAAGATAGAAAGAGGAAAGCTATCTGCCCCGGAGCAGATCCCCAAAGATAATAGAAAGCCCCCAAACATGTAATGGCGGTTAGACAAGAAGAAATACTGACACAGACAGAAAATAGTATGAGCAAACGTTGGGGCCCAAACTACCTAAATAGAAAAGGATAGGAAGGGCACTTACTGCAATCCCAAAAAACCCTGAAAAGCACCAACTCTACTAATTTCAAAAACACCTGAGATCACACGACCTCTACCACCTAAATTAGTTCTCTGGTGTAACAAAATCAAAACAGCAGCCACTGAAAAAACTGGAAAAAGCAAATGTACAAACATCAGTGGCTGAACTAAACTGAGAGGGCAAAAGCCCCGGAGGGGACCCTGAAGGCCCCCACAGAAGTGCAGGACAAAATGCAAAAATCAAGCACAAAAACAAAAAGAAGAAAAAGTCTTATCTGTTAGCAGGAGATGCAGACACGACACAGCAGGCTACAAAGGAAACAGGAATCAAGGATTGAGACCAGAACAATTGATCACCGGCAACCCTGATGGGAAGGCGACTCCCCCATACAAGACCAGTCAGCAACACCTGACTCCCAATCCTCACAATCTTCACTGGACAGTCCAGTACCGCTTGTAACCACCAGAGGGAGTCTCTGCTCAGAACTCATTTCAAGCCCATTCACAACAGTACCCCCCCTTGAGGAGGGGTCACCGAACCCTCATTTGAGCAACCAGGTCGGTCAGGATGAGTTCTATGATACGCACGGATGAGTCTCCTAGCATGGATGTCCGAAGCAAACACCCAAGAATTGTCTTCCTGACCATAACCTCTCCACTTACCCAAATACTGGAGTTTCCGTCTAGAAAAACGAGAATTCAATATTTTCTCAACCACAAACTCCAGATTGCCCTCAACCAGAACAGGGTCAGGAGGCACAGCAGTAGGAACCACTGGCTCAACAAACCTCTTCAACAAGGACTTGTGGAACACGTTATGGATCTTAAATGTCCCTGGAAGAAGCAAACGAAAAGAAACAGGATTAAGAATCTCCATGACCTTATAAGGTCCAATGAACCTAGGCTTAAATTTAGGAGATGCCACTCTCATAGGAATATTTTTTGAGGACAACCAGACCAAGTCCCCCACTTTAACCCCTTCACCCCCAAGGGTGGTTTGCACGTTAATGACCGGGCCAATTTTTACAATTCTGACCACTGTCTCTTTATGAGGTTATAACTCTGGAACGCTTCAACGGATATTCGCGATTCTGAGATTGTTTTCTCGTGACATATTGTACTTCATGTTAGTGGTAAAATTTCTTTGATATAACTTGCGTTTATTTTTGAAAAAAACGCAAATATGGCGAAAATTTTTAAAATTTTGCAATTTTCAAACTTTGAATTTTTATTCCCTTAAAACAGAGAAATATATCACACAAAATAGTTAAGAAATAACATTTCCCACATGTCTACTTTACATCAGCACAATTTTGGAACCAAAATTTTTTTGTTGTTAGGAAGTTATAAGGGTTAAAAGTTGACCAGCGATTTCTCATTTTTACAGCAAAATTTACAAAGCCATTTTTTTTAGGGACCACCTCACATTTGAAGTCACTTTGAGGGGTCTATATGGCAGAAAATACCCAAAAGTGACACCATTCTAAAAACTGCACCCTCAAGGTACTCAAAATCACATTCAAGAAGTTTATTAACCCTTCAGGTGCTTCACAGTAACTAAAGCAACGTGGAAGGAAAAAATGAATATTTTACTTTTTAGCCACAAAAATTATCTTTTACAAACTTTTTTTTATTTTCACAAGGGTAAAAGGAGAAAATGGACAGATAAGGTTGTTATGCAATTTCTCCTGAGTACGCTAATACCCCATATGTGGGGAAAACCACTGTTTGGGCACACGGCAGAGCTCGTAAGGGAAGGAGCGACGTTTGACTTTTTCAAACTAAAATTGGCTGGAATTTAGATTGGATGCCATGTCGCGTTTGGAGAGCCCCTGATGCGCCTAAACAGTGGAAACCCCCCACAAGTGACACCATTTTGGAAACTAGACCCCCTAAGGTACTTATCTAGATCTGTTGTGAACACTTTGAACCCTCAAGTGTTTCACAAAAGTTTATAAAGCCTGGGTGTGAAAAAAAAAAAATCAATTTTCCACAAAAATGATATTTTAGTCCCAAATTTTTGAATTTTCCCAAGGAAATTGGACCCCAAAAGTTGTTGTCCAATTTGTCCTGAGTACGCTGATACCCCATATGTGGGGGGGGAAACTGTTTGGGCGCACGGCAGGGCTTGGAAAGGAAGTAGTAACGTTTTGGAATGCAGACCTTAATGGGGGTCATGTTCCATTTGCAGTGCCCCAGATGAGCCTAAACAGTGGAAACCCCCCACAAGTGACCCCATTTTGGAAACTAGACCCCCTAAGGAACTTATCTAGATCTTTGGTGAGCACTTTGAACCCCCAAGTGCTTCACACAAGTTTATAATGCCCGGGCATGAAAATAAAAAATCCTATTTTTTTCCCACAAAAATTATCTTTTAGTCACTAATTTTTATTTTCCCAAGGGTAACAGGAGAAATTGGACCACATAAGTTGTTGTACAATTTGTCCTGAGTACGCTGATACCCCATATGTGGGGGGGAACCACTGTTTGGGCGCACGGCAGAGCTCGGAATGGAAGGAGCACCATTTGACTTTTTCCAACCAAAATTGGCTGGAATTGAGTTTGGATGCCATGTTGCATTTGGAGAGCCCCTGATGTGCCTAAACAGTGGAAACCCCCCACAAATGACCCCATTTGGGAAACTAGACCCCCTAAGGAACTTTTCTAGATCTTTGGTGAGCAATTTGAACCCCCAAGTGCTTCACACAAGTTTATAACGTAGAGCCGTAAAATTTAAAAATCATATTTTTTCCACAAAAATGATCTTTTCACCCCAATTTTTATTTTTCCAAGGGTAACAAGACTCCAAAAGTTATTGTGCAATTTGTCCTGAGTGTGCTGATACCCCATATGTGGGGGTAAACCACTGTTTGGGTGCATGGCAGAGTTTGGAAGGGAAGGAGCGCCGTCTGACTTTTTCAACGCAGAATTGGCTGGACGCCATGTCGTGTTTGGAGAGCTCCTGATCTGCCTAAACACTGGAAACCCCCATAAATGACACCATTTTGGAAACTAGACCCCTCAAGGAACTTATCTAGATGTGTGGTGAGAACTTTGAACCCCCAGGTGTTTCACTAAAGTTTATAACGTACAGCCGTAAAAAAAAAATCTTTTTTTTTTTTTTACAAAAATGATTTTTTCGCCCACAATTTTTATTTTCACAAGGGTAACAGAAGAAATTGGAACCCAAAAGTTGTTGTCCAATTTGTCCTGAGTACACTGATACCCAATATGTGGGCGAAAACTACTGTATGGGCACACGTCCGGGCTCGGAAGGGAAGTAGTGACGTTTTGGATTGCAGACTTTGATGGAATGGTCTGGGGGCGTCATGTCACATTTGGAGAGCCCCTGATGCACCTAAACAGTGGAAACCCCCACAAGTGACCCCATTTTGGCAAATAGACCCCACAAGGAACTTATCTAGATGTGTGGTGAGCACTTTGAACCCCGAAGTGCTTCACAGAAGTTTATAACGCACAGCTGTAAAAATAAAAAATCCTTTTTTTTTTACAAAAATGATTTTTTCGCCCCCAATATTTTATTTTCACAAGGGTAACAGGAGAAATTGGACCACAAAAGTTGTTGTCCAATTTGTCCTGAGTACGCTGATACCCAATATGTGGGAGAAAACTACTGTATGGGCGCACGTCAGGGCTCGGAAGGGAAGTAGTGACGTTTTGGATTGCAGACTTTGATGGAATGGTCTGGGTGCGTCATGTCGCATTTGGAGAGCCCCTGATGCGCCTAAACAGTGGAAACCCCCCACAAGTGACACCATTTTGGAAAATAGACCCCACAAGGAACTTATCTAGATGTGTGGTGAGCACTTTGAACCCCGAAGTGCTTCACAGAAGTTTATAACGCACAGCCATAAAAATAAAAAATCTTTTTTTTTTTTTTTGCAAAAATGATTTTTTTCGCCCCAATATTTTATTTTTACAAGGGTAACAGGAGAAATTGGACCCCAAAAGTTGTTGCCCAATTTGTCCTGAGTACGCTGATACCTATATATGTGGGAGAAAACTACTGTATGGGTACACGTTGGGTCTCGGAAGGGAAGTAGTGACGTTTTGGATTGCAGACTTTGATGGAATGGTCTGGGGGCGTCATGTCGCATTTGGAGAGCCCCTGATGCGCCTAAACAGTGGAAATCCCCAACAAGTGACCCCATTTTGGAAAATAGACCCCACAAGGAACTTATCTAGGTGTGTGGTGAGCGCTATGAAGCCCCAAGTGCTTCACAGAAGTTTATAATGTACAGCCGTAAAAACAAAAAAATATTTTTTTTTGTACAAAAATGATATTTTCGCCCCCAGTTTTTTATTTTCCCAAGGGTAACAGAAGAAATAGGACAAATTGCACAATAACTCTTGGGGTCCAGAGTACGCTGATACCCCATATGTGGGGATAAACTACTGTTTGGACGCATGGCAGAGCTCAGAAGTGAAGGAGCACCGTTTGACTTTTTCAACGCAGAATTGGCTGGAATTGAGATCAGACGCCATGTCACATTTGGAGAGCCCCTGATGTGCCTAAACAGCGGAAACCCCACAATTCTAACTCCAACCCTAACCCCAACACACCCCTAACCCTAGTCCCAACCCTAACCACAAACCTAACCCTAACACACCCTAATCCCAACCCTAACCCTAATCCTAACTTTAGTGCCAACCCTAACCCTAACTTTAGCCGCAACCCTAACCCTAACCCTAATGGGAAAATGGAAATAAATACATTTTTTTAATTTTATTATTTTTCCCTAACTAAGGGGGTGATAAAGGGGGGTTTGATTTACTATTTATAGCGGGTTTTTATGATTGGCAGCTGTCACGCTAAAAGACGCTTTTTATTGCAAAAATAGTTTTTTGCATCGCCACATTTTGAGAGCTATAATTTTTGCATATTTTGGCCCACAGAGTCATGTGAGGTCTTATTTTTTGGGCGTACGAGTTGACGTTTTTATTTGTACCATTTTTGAGCAGGTGACATTTTTTGATCGCTTTTTATTTCGATTTTTGGGAGGTTAGAATGAACAAAAATCAGCAATTCATGAATTTCTTTTGGGGGAGGCGTTTTTATTGTTCCGCGTGTGGTAAAATTGATAAAGCAGTTTTATTCTTCGGGTCAGTACGATTATGGCGATACCTCATTTATATCATTTTTTTTATGTTTTGGCGCTTTTATAGAATAAAAACAATTTTATAAAAAAATAATTATTTTTTCATCGCTTTATTCTGCGAGCTATAACTTTTTTATTTTTTCGCTGATGATGCTGTATGGTGGCTCGTTTTTTGCGGGACAAGATTACGTTTTCAGCGGTACCATGTTTATTTATATTGGTCTTTTTGATCGCGCGTTATTCCACTTTTTGTTCGGCGGTATGATGATAAAGCATTGATTTTTTGCTTCATTTTTTTTTTTTTTTTAAGGGGTTCACTAAAGGGGTTAACTAGTGGGACAGTTTTATAGGGGGGTCGTTACGGACGCGGCGATACCAAATATGTGTACTTTTATTGTTTTGGTTTTTTTATTTACAGGAAGAAATGAATTTATTGGGGAATATTTTTTTTTTTTTTTATTTATTTTGATTTTTTTTTTATAAATGTTATTATTTTTTAACTTTTTTACTTTGTCCCAGGGTGGGACATCACTGTATTTTATCAAATCGCTGGTGTGACAGTGTGCACAGCACACTGTCACACCAGCGATCGCTCAGGCAGTGCAGCAGGATTCTCAGTGCCTGCTCTCAGCAGGCACTGAGGAAGCCGCCTCCCTCCAGGACCCCGGCGCCATCTTGGATCACATCGCGCTGGTCTGAGGGTCTCAGGGGGGCGCGCAGGGAGCCCCCACCCTGCGCGATCCTCCCCTGTGCCCCCAGTACACTGCGATCATGTTTGATCGCGTTGTGCTAGGGGTTAATGTGCCGGGAGCGGTCCGTGACCGCTCCTGACACACAGTCACGGGTGTCAGCTGTGATAATCAGCTGACACCCGGCGGCGATTAGCTGCGCTCCCCTCAAGAGCGCAGCTGATCGCCTATGACGTACTATCCCGTCCATGGGCAGAATGGCACGGGTTTTATGGACAGGATAGTACGTCTAATGTCAGAGAGGGGTTAAACCGAGGACCATCAGTCCTATGCCGGTTAGTAAACCGCTGGGCCCTCTCCTGAGAGAGGGACAACCTCTCCACTACCTGGTCCCAAATCTGTTGCATACGCTCCACAACAGAGTCAACACCTGGACAGACAGAAGCCTCCGTCTGTCCTGAAGAAAATCGAGGGTGAAACCCAGAATTACAGAAAAATGGAGACATCAAAGTGGCAGAGCTAGCCCTATTATTAAGAGCAAACTCAGCCAAAGGCAAAAAAGAGACCCAGTCATCCTGATCAGCAGACACAAAGCATCTTAGATAAGTCTCCAATGTCTGGTTTGTTCTCTCAGTTTGACCATTGGTCTGAGGATGAAACGCCGAGGAGAAAGACAATTGAACACCAAGTTTAGAACAAAAGGTCCTCCAAAATCTGGAAACAAACTGGACTCCTCTGTCAGACACAATGTTCTCAGGAATGCCGTGTAAACGAACCACGTGCTGAAGGAACAAAGGCACCAATTCAGAGGAGGAAGGCAACTTAGGTAATGGCACAAGATGTATCATCTTGGAAAACCTATCACAAATCACCCAGATGACGGTCATTCTCTGAGAAACAGGGAGGTCGGAAATGAAATCCATAGAGATATGGGTCTATGGTCTCTTGGGCACAGGCAATGGCATCAACAAACCACTAGAGCGAGAGCAAGGCTTGGAGCGAGAGCAAGTCCCGCAGGACTGCATAAATTCCCTGACATCACGAGACAAGGTAGGCCACCAAAAGGACAGACTAACCAAGTCTCTGGTACCAAAAATTCCGGGATGACCGGCCAACGCGGAACAATGAATCTCAGACATCACACTCTTTTTCCACTGGTCCGGGACAAACAATTTCCCAACAGGGCAGCGCTCGGGCCTATCCTCCTGACACCCCTCCAGAGCCAGTCTCAAATTGTGCGAGATGGCGGAAAGAACTACACCTTCTTTCAAAATAACAGAAGGATCAGATAACTCAGGAGAGTCCGCAAGGAAACTCCTCGAGAGGGCATCCGCCTTAACATTATTAGTGCCAGGAAGAAAGAAAACCACAAAATTAAAACGTGTGAAAAACAAGGCTCACCTGGCCTGTCTAGGATTAAGTCGCTTGGCAGACTCCAGATAAACCAGATTCTTATGGTCCGTAAGGACCATCACCTGATGTTTGGCTCCCTCCAGCCAATGTCTCCACTCTTCAAAAGCCCACTTCATGGCCAATAACTCCCGATTACCCACGTCATAATTACGTTCAGTAGGAGAAAATTTTCGAGAGAAAAAGGCACAAGGGTTACTTTTAGAGGTCTCTGGATCTCTTTGGGACAAAACGGCACCTGCCCCAATTTCAGAGGCATCAACCTCCACCTGAAATGGCTGCCGTAGAACAGGAGCAGAAGTGAATCTCTGCTTAAGTTCCTGAAATGCAGAGACTGCCTCAGGAGGCCAATTCACCACATCAGAACCCTTTTTGGTCAAATCAGTTAATGGTTTAACAATAACCGAGAAATTACCAATAAATTTACGATAAAAATTGGCAAAACCCAAAAATCTTTGAAGAGCCTTTAATGAAGTAGGTTGGACCCAATCACAGATGGCCTGAACCTTGACCGGGTCCATTTCAATAACAGATGGGGACAAAATGAATCCCAGAAATGAGATCCTCTGTACGCCAAAAAGACACTTTGATCCCTTCACATACAGAGCATTCTCTCTCAAAATCTGGAATACAGTTCGAACATGTTTCACATGAGAGTCCCAGTCATTGGAAAAAATCAAGATATCATCCAAATAAACAATCGGAAATTTATCCACAAAATCCTTGAAAATGTCATTCATGAAGGACTGGAAGACAGAAGGTGCATTAGTGAGCCCAAAGGGCATCACAAGGTACTCAAAATGCCCTTCAGGGGTATTGAATGCCGTCTTCCATTCATCCCCGTGCTTAATGTGAATAAGGTTATATGCCCCCCTGAGGTCAAGCTTGGTAAACCAAGTAGCGTTTTTCACCCTGGAAAACAGGTCAGAAATCAAGGGTAACGGATATTGATATTTCACAGTAATATTGTTCAAAAGACGATAATCAATACACGGCCTTAATGAACCATCCTTTTTGGCCACAAAGAAAAAACCGGCACCTAAGGGTGAAGAGGATGGTCTGATATGACCCTTCTCCAATGACTCCTTGATATAAGACCGCATAGCGTCATATTCAGGTACAGACAAGTTAAAAAGGCGACCTTTAGGGAATTTACTACCAGGCACTAATTCAATAGCGCAGTCATAGCTCCTATGGGGAGGCAAGGATGCAGATTTACTTTCGCTAAACACATCAGAAAAATCAATCAAAAAGTCAGGAACATCCTGTGCCTGGGGGGAGGCAGAAAAAACAGGAGTGTTGGTATTAACACACTGGCAGCCCCAACTGGTTACAGACACAGATTTCCAATCCAAAACAGGATTATGAGACTGTAACCAATGGAAACCCAGTACGATAATGTCATGCAGATTATACAGAACCAAAAATTTGCAGCTCTCCTGATGATCAGGTACAACCCTCATTATCACCTGAGTAGAGAACTGAGGTTTATTCTCAGCCAAAGGGGTAGAATCGATCCCCAGTAGGGGAATAGACTTCCGTAGGGGTATCAAGGGAAACCCACAACGTTTAGCAAAATCAAAATCCATCAGGTTAATAGCTGCTCCAGAATCAACGAAAGCCTGAGCAGAAAATGAGGACAGAGAGCATATCAAGGTAACAGTTAATAAAAACTTAGTCTGAACACTACCCAAGACAACTGAGCGTGCAAAACGTCTTCCCCGCTTAGGGCAGACTGAAATAGCATGAGAGGCATCACCACAGTAGAAACATAGCCCATTGCGCTTTCGAAACTCATGACGCTGTGCCCCAGAAACCACTCTATCACACTACATGGATTCAGAAGCAGGTTCACAAGGCAACACTATTCCACGCATACTTCTCCGCTCACGCAAACGTCTGTCAATTTGAATCGCTAATGACATAGAATCATTGAGACCAGAGGGGACAGGGAATCCCACCATAACATCCTTTACATTATCTGACAGACCCTTCCGAAAAAGGGCTGCCAAAGCGTCGTCATTCCATTTGGTCAGGACTGCCCACCTACGGAATCTCTGACAGTATAACTCAGAGTCATCAAGCCCCTGATTTAATGCCAACAAGGCTTTTTCAGCTTGATCAGTGACATTAGGCTCATCGTACAATAACCCCAAAGCCTGAAAAAATGCATCAACATCACTCAAAACAGGATCCCCAGGTGTCAGGGAAAAAGCCCAATCCTGAGGATCGCCACGCAGGAGAGAGATGACAATTTGAACCTGCTGCGCTGCGTTCCCTGAGGACTTAGATTTTAAGGCAAAAAACAATTTACAGTTATTTTTGAAATTCAGAAACTTAGCTCGATCCCCTAAAACAAATCTGGCATGGGAATCCTAGGTTCCACAACAGGCAACCTAGCAAGATAGGTAGCAATACTCCGAACCTCAGTGGCAAGCTGATCCACACGGCCAGACAACTGTGCAAACTCCATTGAGAGAAAAAATCCTCCACAGCACCCAGAGATACAGAGGGAAAAAAAAATGCAACAAACAGAAAAATATCTCTGACAACTCTGACAACCTTTTTTCTTTCACAATATTTTTCCCTTGTGTGAGTACCATACAATTTTCAATTTTTAGGCCGGTGATACTGTTATGTTTCGGTAGCTGAGGAGTGCAGGTAAAAAAGGGAATACACCAGAGCAGTTGGAATCTATGAGATTGCAGTACCCTGACTAACCACCACAACTAGAGGCAGCCGTGGAGCGTTCCTACGTTGGTCCTAGACGCCTCGTCACAGCCTGAGAAACTAACTACACCTAAAGATAGAAAGAGGAAAGCTATCTGCCCCGGAGCAGATCCCCAAAGATAATAGAAAGCCCCCAAACATGTAATGGCGGTTAGACAAGAAGAAATACTGACACAGACAGAAAATAGTATGAGCAAACGTTGGGGCCCAAACTACCTAAATAGAAAAGGATAGGAAGGGCACTTACTGCAATCCCAAAAAACCCTGAAAAGCACCAACTCTACTAATTTCAAAAACACCTGAGATCACACGACCTCTACCACCTAAATTAGTTCTCTAGTGTAACAAAATCAAAACAGCAGCCACTGAAAAAACTGGAAAAAGCAAATGTAACAAACATCAGTGGCTGAACTAAACTGAGAGGGCAAAAGCCCCCGGAGGGGACCCTGAAGGCCCCCACAGAAGTGCAGGACAAAATGCAAAAATCAAGCACAAAAACAAAAAGAAGAAAAAGTCTTATCTGTTAGCAGGAGATGCAGACACGACACAGCAGGCTACAAAGGAAACAGGAATCAAGGATTGAGACCAGAACAATTGATCACCGGCAACCCTGATGGGAAGGCGACTCCCCATACAAGACCAGTCAGCAACACCTGACTCCCAATCCTCACAATCTTCACTGGACAGTCCAGTACCGCTTGTAACCACCAGAGGGAGTCTCTGCTCAGAACTCATTTCAAGCCCATTCACAACACATGACGTCCCCAGACCATTCCATCAAAGTGTGCATTCCAAAACGTCACCACTTCCCTTCCTAGCCCCGACGTGTGCCAAAACAGTAGTTTTCTCCGACATATGGGGTAACAGCATACTCAGAATAAATTGGACAACAACTTTTGGGGTCTAATTTCTCCTGTTGCCCTTGTGAAATTAAAAAATTGGAGGCTAAAATATCATTTTTGTGGAAAAAAAAAGATTTTTTATTTTCATGACTCTACAGTCTAAACTTTAGTGAAACACTTGGGGGTTCAAAGTGCTCATCGCACATCTAGAAAAGTTCCTTGGGTGGTCTCGTTTCCAAAGTGGGGTCACGTGTGGGGGGGTTTCACTGTTTAGGCACATCAGGGGCTCTCCAAACGCGACATGGCGTCCGATCTCAATTCCAGTCAATTCTGCATTGAAAAAGTCAAACGGCGCTCCTTCACTTCCGAGCTCTGCCGTGTGCCCAAACAGTGGTTTACCCTCACATATGGGGTATCGGAGCATTCAGGAGAAACTGCACAACAAATTTTGTGGTTCATTTTCTCTTTTCACACTTTTGAAAATAAAAAAATTGGTTCTGAAGTAAAATGTTTGTGAAAAAAAGTTAAATGTTCATTTTTTCCTTCCACATTTATTCAATTCCTGTAAAGCACATAAAAGGTTAATTAACTTCTTGAATGTGGTTTTGAGCATCTTGAGGTGTGCAGTTTTTATAATGATGTCACTTTTGGGCATTTTCTGTCATATTGACCCCCCAAACTCATTTCAAATGTGAGATGGTCCCTAAAAAAATGGTTTTGTAAATTTGGTTGGAAAAATAAGAAATCGCAGGTCAACTTTTAACCCTTATAACTTCCTAAAAAAAAAAAATATGTTTCAAAGATTGTGGTGATGTAAAGTAGACATATGTGAAATGTTATTAATTAACTATTTTGGCGATATGACTCTCTGATTTAAGGGCATAAAAATTAAAAGTTTTAAAATTGCGAAATTTTCTAAATTTTTCCATTTTTTTAACAAATAAATGCAATTCATATCGAAGAAATTTTACCGCTATCATAAAGTACAATATGTCATGAGAAAACAATCTCAGAATCACCGAGATCCGTTGAAGGATTCCAGAGTTATTATCTCATAAATGACACTGATAAGAATTTAAAAAATTGGCCCGGTCATGAAGGCAAAAATAGGCTCTGGTGTGAAAGGGTTAAACATCCTCCCTGCCTATACCCAGCCTTCATGAAATCCTTATCCTGCTGCTATCTGTTATGATAGTGTAGCTCGGGTAAATAAGTAATACACTAAAAACTGAAACTGACCCTGCTGTTTCCATTACAAACTAGAGATCTTGATCCCACAGTCCCTAGTAGTTCCTGCATGAGCTGAGGTAGCCCTAACCACAGACTAGACAAAGTCAATTTGGACCTATCCTGCCTGAAAGGCCATTGAGCGCATCCTATAAAAACGGAGTGCAGTACAGAGTGCAAATTATCTACACAAGGGGAAGTTTGCAGAAATAGGAAGAGATCCCAGAGTGAGTAAAACAAAACAAAAACTACAAAATAAAAGATTGACATTGAAAAATGGTTATTCCTAAACCGAAGTCCTTCGGTAGTGCAGGGACATGAAGGCCTGTGTTGAGAGCAGGAAATGAAGACAATTTGGTGGGGAATATTTCCAGAAACATATCCAGCACGGATCTGTGGCTGGACATCTTCCTTACCAAGTTGCCTAAAATAAAGGATTAATTACGTACTGGTAGAGTATATGCTGCCTACTTCCTAAAAAGAAACAGGTGCAGGGTAAATAACATAAACAGCAGAGAGATAAACCCTAGCTGGTCTTTCACTGACTGTCTTAAACTACAGCAGTATGGCTTTACATCCAAATGAGACTATAACCAGCAGGAAATACCAGCAAGGGAAACATATACAAAGCTGCACCTGAAAGGTGATAGGGCTGATAAATGAGTAAATGAAAACAGCTGTTTCCCTAAAGAGACTGAAACAAAGATAACAGAAACAAAACACCCAGAGAAAAGGTTATACCTGCTGTGGCTCGGTGAACAGAGAAGCTGACCATAAAGCACAGGCTCAAGTGCTCAAACATAGACGTATGACACTATCCCTAACTATGTGCTTATTGCTGCCCAGCTTATCCTTATACGTGATGTGTTTCACAATGTCCCTAAATACTGTGCTTCAAATACAATGGTCCCATAGCTATGGGAAATCTGTTCCTCACAGACAGGGTCCCTAAATACAATAGTGCCAGATGGTGCCAAAGAGGAAGTGCTACCTGTTGTAAACTAAACAGTAATATTGCCCTCTTCAAGCCCTGTGCTGTAGTGTTCCTAAAACAGCTAGCGTACCCACTTTCCTTTGATAAACTGAAAGAGCAGTTTGATTTGGGGGAAGGTTGATGAACACAGAATATGATTTGCTGGTTATATCTAAAAATTAATTCATTGTTCAACAAGAAAGTATGTCCAGTCAGTCACTTGTGATGTCAATGATAATTAGGAATAATAAATTCTAATATGTTTTTTAATCTAAGGCCGGAGTCACACACAACGACAAAAAATCGGACCGTTTAAGTCGGTCGATTATCGCACCAAAATGTCATGAACAGTCACCAGTCTGGCATCCGATTTTCCTGGAAAGATGCGATTTAGTCGCATTTGACCGTAGCAAAACGGACATATAATGGATCCAAATGAATAGTATTTAAATCACAAAAGAAAGAATAGATATATACACATAGAACACATATATATATATATATTACACATGTCATATATATACATATATTTATAGTTCATACACTTCTACATACTGTAATAGCCGCTAATTCAATTGCCGGCTTTTGTGAAAGTACAGACCCGACATGAAATGACACATGGTTTACATACAGTTAACCATGTCATTTCATGTAGTTTGATATATGGTTTTAACTTACAATTACATGAGTGTATGTGTGCAAAATTGCAGACAAGTAGGGGTTAATTAAAGGTGTAAATTCGTTGTTGAAAAAAAATGCGTGGGCTCCCGCTGTATTTTCTCCACGAGACAGACAAAGCAAGCGAGTGGGGGCAAATAATAATAGCCCAGGGAGGGTGCATTTATTTTGTGCCCCCCCTGGCTACTAACATCTGCCCCCAGACACCCCAGAAAAGGAAAATATATAATTAGATTCGCCCTTTCTGGAACTTTGCCAGTCTATTCCCATTGCCCTGTAGCAGTGGCGAATGGGTTAATAAGGGGTTAAAGTCACCTTGCAATTGAAAGGTGACTTTAAGCCAGGTTAATAATTGAGAGCTGTCAATTAGACAACTATCAATTATTAATCCTATTGTATGAAAGAAAAATCAAACACACACACTTTGCTTATTTCATTAAAATGATTTTTTATTAAACAGTTTTTGACCATCTTTTATTTTCCTGCTAAAACCATTTCCTGTAATAAAAATAAAATAAAAAAGCAAAATGATTCTTACCTATCCGATGCACAGTCAGGTCCCACGCTGTAATCCATCAGAAAGGGTTAACAGGTTACAGCTAGCAGGCAGCTAATGCTGCCTGCTGAGCTGTTACCCCTGAATGAATAAGTTCCTCTCCTGACCTGAAGTGAAAGTGGGAAGAAATCAATTAAGCTTCACACACTAATCACTTCCTCTCCTTTCACCGGGAGAGGAACTTATTCATTCAGGGGGTAACAGCTCAGCAGGCAGCATTAGCTGCCTGCTAGCATTAGCTACAAGCTAGCTGCCTTTAGCAGGAAAATAAAATATGGTCAAAAACTGTGTGATTATTTCATTAAACTTATTTTTTATTAAACTGTGTGTGTTTGATTTTTCTTTCATACAATAGGATTAATAATTGATAGTTGTCTAATTGACAGCTCTCAATTATTAACCTGGCTTAAAGTCACCTTTCAATTGCAAGGTGGCTTTAACCCCTTATTAACCCATTCGCCACCGCTACAGGGCAATGGGAATAGACGGGCAAAGTGCAGAAGGGGCGAATCTAATTATAGATTTGCCTTTTCTGGGGTGTCTGGGGGCAGATGTTAGTAGCCAGGGGGGCACAAAATAAATGCACCCTCCCTGGGCTATTATTATTTGCCCCCACTCGCTTGCTTTGTCTGTCTGGTGGAGAAAATACAGCGGGAGCCCACGCATTTTTGTTCAACGAATTTACACCTTTAATTAACCCCTACATGTGTGAAATTTCACAAACATACTGTTAGTGTCTGCGGAACGCACCAAATATATGATGTAGAGAGGTGCGTTCGCCGCCCGGGGCCCACCGTGCAGGTGGAGCCTGCTGCTAGTAAAATGGCGCAAGAAGCGAACTCTGTTATCCCGCAGAGTCGCCAAAATAAACGCCATAACGCACTGTGGCAATATGTGCGATCTCTGTTATTCCACAGAGCCGCTATAGAAGGAGTGCCGCAGCGCTATATGGCGATGTGTGCGAACTCACTTAACACCACTGAGTTGCAAAATAAACAAGCTAGGGCGCTGTCTAGCGTTGAGAGCAAACCCTGTTACGTCACAGAGCCGCTGAGACAAACTTCTGTGTCCTGTCAGGCACCCAGGTACACAGTTGACTGCTAAGCGAACATAGAACGTGATCATTCGCTAATGTCCTTGCGGGAGTCACCCGCAATCTATGGCGTCTGAACGCCAGACCCTGAATACGGCAATTCAAACTCCTCACCGGTTATGTCGGTAATCTAGGGCATCTAGGACACCGACCCTGACCAGCTAGCATACCAAACTCCTCACCGATTAAGTCGGTATTCTAGGGGCTTATTTCAGCCGGGCCCTAACCACACACACGCATGACCACACTGGCGCAAAGCATATAATAGTTATACTAGCGCATGGCGGCTCAGCATTGCCACCCTTTTATAGTAACAGCTACAGGAACTGCCAGAAACAAGGACCAATGAAACTGTTCCAGAACCCAAGTAGTCACAGGACCTTCCTGGTGGACCAATAGGAGCTGCTGCAGTACCTGAGCATGTGACCCCTGATCTCCAATGAGAGATCTCACCCTGGGCATGCTCAGAAGGGGAAAACAAGGACTTTGTCCTAAAGACATCTGCTCGCCGCTAACCAGTACTGGCCACAATAGCAGAGCCTGGAGAGGCAGCAGCAACCCTCTGCACACTGTTAGACTGGGCGAAACGCTGGGACCGACATCTAAGCTGAGCAGAGTCCACTGCGGCCGGAGACGGATGGGAGACCGCAGCAGGGATGGCTCGAGATTCCCCTTGTGCAGAAGTGGGAACTCGACCTCTAACACATACACTCATGTAATTATTAGTGAAAACCATATATCAAAATACATGAAATGACATGGTTAACTGTATGTAAACCATGTGTCATTTCATGCCAGGTTCTGTAATTTCACAAAAGCCGGCAATTGAATTAGCGGCTATTACAGTATGTAGAAGTGGATGAACTATAAATATTATATATATATATATATATATATATTATATATATATATATTATATGTCACAATGACATATATATATGTATTCTATGTATGTATTGATTCTATTCTTTATTAAAGCTGTCAGTGTGATTTTACAGTATAGCCGGGGATGGATTGCCGGCTTTTCTAAAGGACACGGTGCGATTTAATCGCAAGTCACACATGCGGTCCATTTGTAATCTGATTTTTCATCGCTCCCATAGACTTGCATTGGCGATAGTCGACCCACAATCGGTCACAATCGCAGCATGCTGCGATTGCACTCGGACGTTTAAAACGGACCACAAAAAATCTGATACTGGGAGCTGCTCCATAGGTTAACATAGGGCAGACTGCAATACGATATTTCATCGCATTGCAGTCGTCCGATTTTGTCGCCAGTGTGACTCCAGCCTTAAAGCAGCTGTCATGACTACTGCCATTCTGAAAGTATTGCTTTCCCCTTCCAGCAATGTGCTAAGACATTAATGCATTTACCGTCAGTGTAGTGTAAGCAGATGTAGCTGGTGCAGTTGGGATCCAGAAGATGAGCTACAGGATAATGGATGAAAGGCTAGAATTTATTAATTTATTTTCATAAAATGTGCTAGGAAAACAATAATTACACACTAGGAAGTCTGTTCACAAAAGTGTGTAAAAAATCGTCCAGTTTTGATAAAGAAAAAAATGGACTTTTTATCTGTATTTTCATGAGTATGCGATTCGTATGGCATCTGTTTCTATGCATCAGCAATTATCAAGTTTTACAACACCAAATGCAGTTTACTATGTAATCAATGTTTCTGTAAAAATCAGATGTATGGTTGATCAGTGTGGAATCCGATTTTGGTCTTTTTGCACACCATACATGAACAGGTTAGTCTCATTGGAAATACACATGAGCCTAGCGCATGCTGCTAATTTTTTTTTACGCTGACACTTGGTCCTTGAGAGAAAGAAGTCGTCTGAACAGCCCAACTGAATAACATTGGGTCAAGTGCTGCCTGGATTTTCACGGACAGCACTCAGATTGAAAATATGATAGTGTGAATGTAACCCAGTGAAAAACTACAAATATCACCATTACCTAGAAAATAATAAACAGCAGAATTGTGAGATACTGCAAATCTCAGCAAAATCTACCAAAAAATGCACATATCAAAAAAATAAAAGTCTCAGCATTACCTGATAATAATTAATTTCAAATTGAAACACTTTACTAGAATAATTTCCTGCATAAGATAGTCATGATTAATTACATAATGCAGTGCCGAGGTACTACAAATCCCAGCAGCAAAGCCTGTATTCAAAAGCACACTTCAAAATAGAGGTACAGCAGATCCCTGCATTGTATCTTAATTAACCGGGTGTCTATTTTTAGCAAACAAAGAATAGACTACTATCTGTATGTTGGCTTTTGAATTGAAGCATTTCTTTCTGGCTGGTCAAGAAAACAGACCTTTGTTTGTGTAAGCCTGTAATATTGACTTGATATTTGATATAACATAGTGTTGTCTTGTTAAGGACTGACCTGGTTGGGAGTAGTGATATTGCAATCACTAGGGGCAGCACATGCAGTTAGCATAGTCAGGAATAGCCAAGGATTTGATACACAGGAACAGCAATGTAGTTTGAAGGAATAAGCAGTAATTGTAGTCAGGAAAGCCAGAGGTCGATATCAGGAACAGCAGTGTCGTTTGAAGGAATAAGCAGTAATTGTAGTCAGGCAAGCCGGAGGTTGATATCAGGATCAGCAGTGTCGTTTGAAGGAATAAGCAGCGGATGGAAGGAAGCTTGACTAGAGGCTGGTAACTCAATATTCACACAAGGAAAGGTTAGTAAGGCCAGGTTTAAAAAGGGTGTGCAATCAGAATCAGCCACAAACTCAGGGTGGTAACCAACAAGAAACTCAGGGTGGAGACATCAGCAACAACATAGGTACAAGTATTTAGGTTAGCAAGGAACTGTCCAGAGAGCTAAACAACTCAGAAGGACGAGCTGCCATCTAGCTCACAGGAGCTGTTAGGTTCGAATCCTGACAGCTCTTATACTTCATGACTAGTGATATGCTAACTATGCACTGGGTAGCCCAGATAGTTTGTTGATTTTTAAAACAAAGGAGGAAAATTTATGCAAATGGATTACATAATCAAACAAGGTAACTTGGTCGTCACCATTCGTCCCCTTACCTGTGATGCTGGTCTGAAGGACACTGGTTAAAGTTAAAAAGAGGTTACATGCCACTGTGCAGAGACTCAGGGACAGAGAGAGACAGCCAGAGATTCTGCCAAGACAGCCATACGTCAAAAGGAATAGAGACAGGACAGCAGCAATACATCATGATTTTCATCATGAGGGGCACGGATCTATCATTCTACGGTAAACAACTAGGGGTTCTCGGCCCCAATTGGAAGAATACAGATCTGCTCCATTGACCATCGCTGAAGCATGGATACATTTGAAGAAAGCGAGGATTGAGACCTGACGGTTTCCTGGCTCCATGGAGATGTCTGGAGAAGCCAGGGGTCAACTGGTCTTGTACCTCAATGGATTCTCATCTCCCTACACTTGTCTTTACCTTCTCTCTGTTTGCATGCCACAGGTTGGGAAGTCGACCATGGGAGCTCTGAAGTAACAGCTGCCATTATCCCGGCGAGTCAGCGAATGGGTGAGACTCTGTAATGTGCACCACCTTGGGGTGTTTTGCTTGGACTTTTCTACGTGTTATCTGCCTGTTTTTTGGTTCAATAAAGCATTGCCACACTGTTTTACCCTCATCCAGTCTTGTCTGAGTAGCGTTATGCCCATGTTAAATTAAACGATCACTGGTCCATGCAATTTTGGCTAGCGGACGGGGGCGCCCACCAACCCCCCGTGTTTCCACATTATGGTGGCAGCAGTGGGATACTACTCAGCCTGAGACTGGGGGAGCTGCAGGGGACTGGTGTACTCACACCCTGTCAAGGGCTCCTCAACCAGAGATGCATACAGACAGACCCAGAAGACCATTGATAATAATAATAATAATTTTATTTCTATAGTGCCGACATATTCCGCAGCACTTTACATTTTAGAGGGAGTTGTACAGACAATAGACATTACAGCTTAACAATAAACAGATATATCAAAACAGATACCAAGAGGAATGATGGCCCTGCTCGCAAGCTTATAATCTATGAGGAAAGGGGCAGACATGGAAGATAGATGGTAACAATTGCTTTCATTGCTCGGACCAGCCAAAGTGTAAGAATCGGGTGTTCATGTAATGCTGCATGAACCGGTTATCAGCTTAAGTATGTAACAATACAGACAAAGAGGGCTATTAAATGCATAAAGCATGTGAGAACATGATGCAAGGAACCTGGTTATGGTAAAAGATTTTGAATGGGTAACACAGGGATAGTTAGGTCAATGCATTGTGATGGTAGGCCAGACTGAACAGATGCATTTTTAGGCCACGCTTAAAACTGTGGGGACTGGAGATTAATCGTATTAACCTGGGTAGTGCATTCCAAAGAATTGGTGCAGGACGTGAAAAGTCTTGTAGACAGGAGTGGGAGGTTCTGGGAGGTTTGAGAATGTTAACCTCAGGTCATTGGCAGAATGGAGAACACAGGTAGGGTGGTAGACTGAGACGAGGGAGGAGATGTAGGGTGGTGCTGAGCCATATTTTGTTTTGTGAGTGAGGGTAATAAGTTTGTACTGGATTTTGGAGTGAATGGGTAACCAGTGTCATGACTTGGACAAGGTAGAGGCATCGGTGTAACGATTGGTGAGGATGAGGAATATGATCCTGGCTGCAGTATTCAAGACAAATTGGTGAGGGGAGAGTTTGGTAAGAGGGAGACCGATTAGTAGAGAGTTACAATAGTCCAGACAAGAATGAATAAGAGAAACAGTAAGAGTTTTTGCAGAGTCTAAAGTAAGAAAGCGTCGAATTCTAGAAATGTTTTTGAGGTGCAGATAAGAGCTAGCCAATGATCTGATGTGGGAGATGAATGAAAGCTCAGAATCAAGTATGACCCCAAGACAGCGAAACATGTTGCTGGGGAGTAATGGTGGAACCACACACGGAAATGGCAATGTTGGGCATAGGTACACTAGTATAGAGAGGAAACACACGGAGTTCAGTTTTTGACAGGTTCAGTTTCAGATAGAGGGAGGACATGATGTTAGAGACAGCGGTAAGACAATCACTGGTGTTTTCTAAAAAGGCAGGCATGATATCAGGAGAAGTGTATAATTGGATGTCATCAGCATAGAAATGGTACTGGAAACCAAATCAACTGATTGTTTGACCAATAGGGGCAATATATAAAGAGAAGAGAAGGGGGCCTAGAAACGATCCTTGAGGAACCCCAACACTAAGGGGAAGATGAAAGGAGGAGGAGCCAGCAAAAGATACAGTGAAGGAGCGGTCAGAGAGAATAGGAGGAGAACCAGTAGAGAACGGTGTCCTTGAGGCCAATGGAATGGAGCATATAGTCTAGGCCATGAGTCTGATCAGACGTGTCTGACCTCCATCTTTCAACTTCCATCTTTCAAATTACAGATTTCTAATTACTATTCTCTAAATTAGACTAGAATTCTAGAATGCATTTGGCCACTCATCGCTCCTGTAATATCATCTGTACCACTCTAATCAAGCTGTTTCTCCTCTTCCCACAAGTATGCACCAAATTTCCCCAGCTTAGCCAAATTCCTGTGACTGTGTTTTGTGAACTGCATTAATTTTGCATGGTATGCACCAAATTTCCCCGGCTTTGCCAAATTCATGTGACTGTGTTTTGTGAACTGCATTAACTTTGCATGCTTTCCCACCGCTTGTGACTGTCTATGAAGTGCATATAATCTCTAGCATTTCACTACTTACCATTTTTCTCTTTGCACAATATATCCTCTCCCCCTGTGTCTCTCATGCATACCTGAGTTGCCAGTCCCTTCCCCCTCTTTTATTAGCTTTGCTTAACTGTGACCATGTGGTCTGGGTAATCACGCCCACAACCCCCCTCACAGCTGCTTCCTCTCAAGTGCACATATAGTCTCGGCCATGAGTATGACCAGACGTGTCTGACCTCCATCTTTCAACTTCCATCTTGCAAATTACAGATTTCTAATTACTATTCTCTGAATTAGACTAGAATTTGACTGGAATTTGACTGTAAGTTGACATCATATATAACCACTACCATGTTTCCTTTTCTTTTTACTATCACCCCCATACTACTTACTTTCTTCCTACTCCATGCAATCCCCCCACTTAGTAGAATTAGTCATTTCCCCCTCCATCCTCCCCAGTCATCTCACCTTTTCCTCAGAACTGTTCCTCCACGTACAATCCTTTTTCTCCAGAAACACACGGCCACACCATGTCTTATCCTGTTCCCACCTTCTAACGCTCTGTCTATTACTCCTCATTGCTGGTGACATATCCCCAAATCCTGGCCCTCCTCAACTCATCCCCACACTCACTTCTATCACCCTGCCACGATCCTCTACACATCTTCGCAACCATGATAACCTCATACCCATTCACCCAGCCCCCACTCCTCCGGTCCCCCTACCTGGAGCACTATGGAACGCACGCTCTGTCTGCAATAAACTGTCATTTATCCACGACCTCTTCATCACCAATAAACTCTCCTTCCTTAGCATCACCGAAACCTGGCTCACACCCTCTGACTCAGCCTCACCAGCTGCACTCTCATACAGTGGATTCCACATATCTCACACCCCCGCCCCAGCAACAAACGTGGTGGAGGAGTTGGTTTGCTCCTATCTGATACCTGCTCCTTTACCCCAATTCCACTACCCCCCTCTGCTACTATTCCCTCATTTGAGGTGCATTCCGTCTGCATTTACTCCCCCTCCAACCTCCAGCTGGCTGTCATCTACCGCCCCCGAGAACTTGCCATCTCCACCTTTCTCGATCACTTCACCACCTGGCTGCTCCATTTCCTCTCTGTTGACATCCCCACTATCATCATGGGTAATTTCAACATCCCCATTGATGCTTCCACCCCAGCGGCCTCTAAACTTTTATCGCTCACTGCCTCCTTTGGCCTCACTCAATGGTCCTCTGCGGCCACTCACAAAGATGGTCACACGCTCGACCTTATCTTCACCCGCCTCTGTTCCCTTACTAATCTCACTAACTCACCCCTTCCCCTGTCTGACCACAACCTACTGACGTTCTCTTCTCTCTCCTCTTCCAGTGCACAACCCCCACTCCACAAACTCACTCACCCTCGCACAAATCTCAAACACCTCAATTTACCAATGCTCTCTGAGTCCCTCCTCCCTCTTACAGACATATCTTCACTTCATGACACAGATTCTGCTGCCACCTTTTATAACACTACAATAACAGCTGCACTTGATTCGGCCGCCCCCTCACACATAGCAAAACTTGTACAATCAACAGGCAGCCCTGGCTGACCAGCCTCACCAAAGAACTGAGACAGGCTTCCAGGGTTGCTGAGCGGAGATGGAAAAAATCCCGCTCTGCCGAGCACCTAACCGCATACAAGCAGTCCCTCACCAGCTTCAAGTCCACGCTCACTGCAGCAAAGCAAACTTACTTCTCATCTCTCATATCCTCCCTGTCTCACAACCCTAAACAGCTCTTCAACACTTTCAATTCTCTACTCTGTCCCCCAGCACCTCCTCCTTCTCCTCTCATTTCTGCTGAAGACTTTGCCTCTTTCCTTAAGCAGAAGAAAGCTTTGGCCCACAGCCCCCATTGCCCCTCTTAGCTGCTCAACCCTCTTCCTCCAAAACCAACTTCTCCACCTTGACAGAAGATAAGCTTTCCATCGACCTATCAAGATCACACCTCACCACTTGCATGCTTGACCCGCTACCATCCCACCTCATCCCTAGCCTCGCCACCGTCTTCACCCCTACTCTAACACACCTCTTCAACCTCTCACTTACAAATGGTGTCTTCCCCTCATCCTTCAAACAAGCCTCGATCACACCCATTCTCAAAAAGACCTCCCTTGACCCATCCTCTGTGTCTAGCTATCGCCTGATATCTCTTCTCCCATATGCCTCAATACTACTGGAACAGCATGTCCATCTTGAACTGTCCTCCCACCTCTCCTCCTGCTCCCTCTTTGACCGCTTACAATCAGGCTTCCGACTGCATCACTCAACTGAAACTGCCCTAACTAAAGTCACCAACGACCTACTAACCGCCAAGAGCAAGCGATACTACTCTGTCCTCCTTCTCCTGGACCTGTCTTCTGCCTTCGACACTGTGGACCATTCCCTCCTGCTACAGATTCTCTCATCTCTTGGCATCACAGGCTTGGCCCTATCCTGGATCTCATCATATCTAACAAACCGAACATTCAGTGCCTCCCTCTCCCACACCACCTCCTCACCTCGCCCCCTGTCTGTCGGTGTTCCCCAAGGCTCAGTTCTAGGACCCCTACTCTTCTCCATCTACACCCTTGGCCTGGGACAGCTCATAGAATCCCATGGTTTTCAGTATCATCTCTACGACAGCGACACGCAGATCTGACCTGTCTGCTATTTCTGCTTTCTTCTTTGCTCGCTTTCTAAAACTGAACATGGACAAAACAGAATTCATCATCTTTCCCCCATCTCACTCTACCCCCCCACCAGACCTGTCCATCAATGTCAATGGCTGCTCACTTTCCCCAGTCCCGCACGCTCGGTGCCTCGAAGTGATCCTCGACTCTGCCCTCTCTTTCAAGCCTCATGTCCAAACCCTTGCCTCCTCCTGCCATCTCAAACTCAAAAATATTTCCCGGATCCGTGCATTCCTTGACCATGAAACTACAAAAACACTAGTGCATGCCCTCATCATCTCCCGCCTCGATTACTGCAACCTCCTACTCTCTGGCCTTCCCTCTAGCACTCTGGCACCACTCCAATCCATCCTGCACTCTGCTGCCCGACTAATACATCTGTCTCCCCGTTATTCCCCAGCCTCTCCTCTCTGCCAAGCTCTTCATTGGCTTACTATCGTCCAGAGGCTCCAGTTCAAAACCCTAACCATGACCTACAAAGCCATCCACAATCAGTCTCCTCCATACATCTGTGACATGGTCTCCCGGTACATACCCACACGCAACCTTCGATCCTCTCAAGATCTCCTCCTCTACTCCCCTCTTATCTCTTCTTCCCACAACCGCATACAAAGCTTCTCCCGTGCCTCTCCCATACTCTGGAACCCTCTACCCCAACACATCAGACTCGCACCTACCATGGAAACCTTCAAAAAGAACCTGAAGACCCACCTCTTCCAAAAAGCCTACAACCTGCAGTGATCATCAGTCTACTGAACCACCGCACGACCAGCTCTACCCTCCTAGTGTATCCTCACCCATCCCTGTAGACTGTGAGCCCTTGCGGGCAGGGTCCTCTCTCCTTCTGTACTTGTGTTGTGTGCCTTGTATTGCTCATGTTTACTGTACTTGTCTATATTTGTCCCTCTTCACATGTAAAGCGCCATGGAATTAATGGCGCTATAAAAATCTATAATAATAATAAAAAATAATAATAATAATAGTGAGGAGGAGCTGATGATCCACAGTGTTGAATGCTGCAGAGAGATCCAAGAGAATTAGCATGGAGTAATGACTATTAGCTTTAGTTGTTAGTAGATCATTAGAGACTTTAGTGAGGGCAGTTTTAGTAGAGTGTAAAGAGCGAAAACTGGATTGTAGAGGGTGTAAAAGAGAGTTATCTGAGAGATAGCGGATAAGACGGGAGTGGACCAGGTGTTCCAGGAGTTTAGAGATGAAGGGAAGATTAGAGACAGGTCTATAGTTAGCAGCACAGTTTTGGTCGAGGGATGGTTTTTTAAGTAATTGATGTATGATGGCATGCTTAAATGAGGGAAAGATACCAGAAGAGAGAGAGAGAGGTTGAATATTTTGTTAGGTGAGCGGTGACAGCAGGGAAAGGGACCGGAGGAGATATGATGGAGTGGAGTCGCTGGTGCAAGTGGTCGGGCGAGAAGATGCAAGGAGCCTGATTACTTCTTCTTTTGTGACTGATTCAAAGTCAGAGATAGGAAAGATGTGTATCTTCGTACCGTGTTAGCCAGTAGATAGAAAAATATTTAGACTTGAGAGTCCTCAGTGGTTGATACCTTTTAATGGCTAACTGAAAAGATGGTAACAAATTGCAAGCTTTCGAGACTACTCAGGTCTCTTCATCAGGCGAAGACTAATACAAAATCTGAAGAATCACATATTTATACACAACAGGACACAGGAATAATGCAATAGGTAAGACAAGTGACGTGAAGCAGAACTGTCATTATGGCAGAGGGATGAACATAAATATTACTCCTTATCTATGAACTGTTCCAATATTTATGTTCATCCCTCTGCCATAATGACAGTTCTGCTTCACGTCACTTGTCTTACCTATTGCATTATTCCTGTGTCCTGTTGTGTATAAATATGTGATTCTTCAGATTTTGTATTAGTCTTCGCCTGATGAAGAAACCTGAGTAGTCTCGAAAGCTTGCAATTTGTTACCATCTTTTCAGTTAGCCATTAAAAGGTATCAACCACTGAGGACTCTCAAGTCTAAATATTTTTCAAAGTCAGAGAGTGAGCTAGATGCAGTGGGGGAAGGAAGACAATGCATGGTATGGGGGGATTGGGAGATAATTTCCTGTCGGATACGGTGAATTTTTTCTTTGAAATAATTGGCTAGATCATCAGCGCGGAGATCCGTGGATGGGGCCTGCACTCTTGGGTTGAGAGAGAATGAAAAGTGTCAAATAAACATTTCGGGTTATTGGATAGTGATGTGATGAGGGTGTTGAAATACGTTTGTTTGGAGAGGTGAAGGGCAGGGTTTTATGTTTTACGCATAAACTTGTAATGGATGAAATCTTCGGGTAGATTGGATTTTCTCCACAAACGTTCGCCGCACCTGGAGCACTGCTGCATTGATGAAGCCTACACAGTAGGCTTCAGATGCTATTATGTCCAACCCCACCAACTCGGCCTTGGGAAGAAGACCAGAGTGGACGTATAGCTGAAAAAGAAACGGAAGCTAGAGGAGTTGTGCCAGCTTCAACTGATTGAATGGGATTTAAACCAGAAATGTCCATCTTCTTATACTCCTCACTTGAGTTCTAGGGCACTTTTGAACTGCACTTCACCTTTCACTGTTTTAAAGTGGTTTTCCCATGAACAATGCTAATTTTAAAGTTGATTTTAATAAATACATCTTGGAATGATAAGGATTTCCACAATTGGATGTGTTTAAATAAATTGTTTCTGTGCTGAGATAATCTTATAAATGTGCCCTTGCTGTGTACGAGTAATGGTTGTGTCTGACCATGAAGGGACATGATCTGATCATACCATTGCTCCTGGGAAGTGGGGGAAGCAAAAGAGAGTATACAGAACCCAGCATGGGATTGCAAATGATTCCTTTTGTGAGGTAAAGCATTTCCTTACCTATTTTTAAGAAGTGTTTTACCTCAAAGAAAGAATTATTTGCAATCCTGTGCAGTAATGTCTGTGTACTTTCTTAATTCCTCTCCTGCCCAGGAGATGTGGTATAATCAGACCGTGTTCCTGCACGATCAGAAACAACCATTACATAGTACACAGCAGGAGCACATTTATAAGATTATCTCAGCACATGACCGCGTATGGCGAATACGGCTTCTTACCTTGAAACCTCCATTCTGAACTCAATCGTACCAACGTGCCACCACCTTTAAATAAAAAGACTACAATTTGAATTCTTTGGATAAATTTTGGCCACAGCGGCCAAGGTTATTAACAAACAGTAACATATAACCATAAATATACATACAATTATTATGTAAATATCAGGGGAGGGTTCTTGGAGCTAAAAGATCTGGCTTAATATCTGGCAAAACAAATGAAGCTCTACTACCATGTTACCCTCAGCCGTCCATCACCAGCTCGAGGGCACCATACATCCCATTCCGGAAGACTAAGCACCAAAAAGCTACTGGGGTAAAACCTCGTTCTGATTCCATAACCAAATGCTAGATCAACCCCACACAATTTCAAACTACCTGGAATTTTACTTAGAGTTCCTTCCCCCGACCAATCAGCGTCATCTCTAAGAACCCCACCCCCTGCCAACAGCCCTGACAAACTCAGGCTTGTGAGTGCCCCAATGCCATCAATGCTCTCTCAATCCCTTTCTGCAAAGCCAAAGCCCTCAAATCAATACCTATCGCGTTTAAATAAACCCCATCCTCCAACCAGAAATTTCCAACCCCCCAATTCAAATTCAAAATGCCTGACGCTTAAACCCCCATTCCTGGCTACTAAACTCGATACTGCCCTATTTAATTTTACCCTAGCCCTATTAATCCCTTTCAACGATCTAGCCGCCCTCTATTTTTGTCTAGGTACAATATCTGACCACATGGCCAGCACGCCAGGAAAAGATGTCCACAGCCACAGAAAGTCAAAACATATAACCCTAATTAGTTCCCTAACAGGCCTAATGCCCAAATTATTCCCACCCATATGCATAACCAGTATGTCGGGTGATCTATCCAAACGAGTGGCTCTGGAAAACTCGGATAGGACCCTACTCCAAACCATTCCTCTAAATCCCAACCATCGAATCACCACCTGCTCCCTACTAAAACCCAGTTGCCTACCGTCTGGCCTTACATCAGCCCGCAGCACCCCCCAATGCACGAATGAATGTCCGAAGATCCAGGCCAACAAGGAGTCCCCACATGAAAAATACATAACAACGAGCACTTTCAAAACAATCCCTAACATTCTACTACTGTAAATAATGTCGCACATACGTTAAATAACGATCCGAACTCCACCTACCAATTTGCCTTATCACGTCCGCACTTAAAACAAGACTATCAGCTTCTAAAGCTGCCCTGATCCTAAAAGAATGTGACCCGTACATACCCGGAGTAAGGCCCAACTCCTGCAAACCCCTCTTTAAGACCGCAATAAACTGGAAACGAGACAAAAATGCCCCCCCGCATGCCACCCTCCCTGACCACAAATTCCAATAGGTTTCCAAACACTTTGTGGGCACATCAACGACCCCACAACTCTCCCTAATACTACGCGTCTACCTCTACCTAAATGATCAGTTTTTGAACTCCTTATCCAAAAAACGATGCCTCCCGCCCAAAATTCCATATCTTTCGCCAGCAAGCCCCCAGCCCTGTTTTTGCTGCTAGACACGATTTTGCCTATCCGCATTGCCCCGAAGAAGGCTAAAGAGAACGCTAGCCTAAATAATGCCAAATAAAAATTGGAACAACAAATCCCCTCTAAAACCCGGTCCAAAAATTCTTAGGGTGAGTTTCCACGATCAGTATTGCATCAGGAAATGCTGCGTGTTTGGCGCTGTGCGTTGGCGCAGCGCCAAACACGCAGCGTCCAGATGTTACAGCATAGTGGAGGGGATTTCAAGAAATCCCGTCTCCACTATGCGTAACAACACGCAGGCGGAAGACCTGCGTATCCGGACATGCGGCGCGTCTTTTCAGACCGCAGCATGTCCTAGCGTATTGCGGCGACGCTGCGTCGATGCAACGGAATTTAACACAGGGCTATGTAGCCCTGCGCTCTTTCCGGAGGTGTTCCGGAGGTGTCCTGAACACCTCCGGAAAGAACGCGCGTCAGAAAGGGGGCGGGGCTTAGACGGAGCGGAATTTCCGCTCCGTCAAATGCGCTGTGTTTCCTGACCATTGAAACACAGCCTAAGTAATGTCCACAGATACTTGCAACTTGAAGCCAAATGCCAATCCGGCAATGAATTTATTCACCTTCGAAATTGACCAACCCATTTCAGCCTCCTTACCAACTAAAACAACACTGCCAATGTCTTATCCTTCTCAGACTCCACCATGCCCCACTGCGACACCCAACTTTCCTGCTCGTCCAAACCACCTGCAACAGATGCGAAGGGCATTCCACTTCCGCGACCTCAGCTCTTGGCGCCAACTCCTGGAAACGCTCCCACTGGAAACGAGACAATGCATCCGCAATTGAGTTTTGCACTCCTGGTACATGTACTGCCGACTGCCGAACTCTAAGCATTCAGCTGCAAGGACCTGAGAACCAACACTCTAACCACTCCTGGTGAACCGCTAGTAATCTGAAGGCCGATTCAATGTCGGTTTTTGCTAACAAAGCCCCCGAGCTGTAAGTGCGCACCCACTGCACTGCCGTATTGAACGATGTATACTCCACAGAACACAACTCCTGAGCGATAACATCATTAACTGACAGCCATTTAGGATAAGATAAATGCTGGATCAACCAAAATTTATTTGGCTCTTTTTTTGGCACTACCACCAAGGGGGAAACGAGCACCCCTTCGACCGCCACACTCAGAAAAGGACCCGCCATCCTACCTAGCTCCACTTCCTTTTTTAATTTAGCATTAACTACTTCTGAATGCAACATCGCAAACCGCAAATTTTTAACCGAAAAAGGAACAGTATGACTAGGAAGGGGAATCCTAAAACCTTCCGCAAAACCATTCCCAATAACCCTAGCCTTTGCTTGATCTGGGTACATACTTAGAAAGGGGGCCATCTCTGGAAGTCTCACTGTGCTCACCCCTTGACCGGCACCCACCGAGGACTTTCCCTTCCCTTCTTTGAAACTCCATGGGAGCTCCCGTTACAATGGGAACATACGTGTTTAAACTTACAGCTGTTCCCGTATTTGCACTGGCCGTCATTAAACTGCCAGCACGTTACAGATAATTCCTTTGTTTCCGGTGCCCCTTGACTACCTCTTCCGTGTCCCGCCTGCTGGTTAATGCTACCTCCGCTCCCATGAAAGGACTGCCCGTACCTGGCTGAGGCCATAACCTTTATCCAAAGCCCAATGTCTTTCTGATCCCATCTAATCTCTGGCCGAACCACCTTCCTTTGCCTAAACTGCTCATCGTAC